>OX451216.1:17711697-18323821 GCA_949628195.1 Phasia obesa | reverse complement strand
GGTTTTTGTCTCTGCTAGTTAAATACGTATTTATCTTCACACACATTAAATATTAGTAATCGAAATTGAATACAAAACAGCAATTATTAGATTTTTGATCCGTCTGTCACGTAAAAACTACTGGATCAATTTTAATAAAATTGTGTGAGGAGGTACCTTAGTATTTTGGTTCAAATATAGAATACTTTTTTCCCCAAAATAAAGAAAATAGAGAAAAAGTACTGAATGTACGCAATTTTACCGATATAAAGCTACAGACTGCAAACTTGACAGCACATTTTATTTTTGTCAGCGGGATATTTTAAAGACGATTTACATTACTATACAACAATTCTAGAATTTTATATAAATTTTAGAATTTTATCCAGGGATTGGAACCTCTATATAAAAAAGTACATAAACCATAACTGAAACATTATAAAACTAAGAGCCTTAAGATTTGGTGTGAATTACTGTCAAAGGAAAATCGAATAAAATATTATCAAAAAATTCAAATATTCTAAATTAAGTATGCTCGAAAGATTTCACAAGATTTAAATTCAAGCGTATATTTTTATTAAAATATAATAACAGACAAATTGGCTCTACGGCTTTGCTAGCATACACGCAACATTTTCGAAAATAACAATGTATAGCTTTCAAAAAATTTTGCCGAATATCGAATGTAAGCCTAATCTCACATTTTGCGACCTTCGATGCCCAATCCGTGATTTCATTAAAAACAGGGGGGTTATTACGTATTTCGATTCGAAACGGAAATCATTCGAATTTGTATGACTTTAATATTGTGTTTCGAAAAAGATTTCTTTCGAATCGAAATACGTAATAACCCCCCAGATCAGCGGTTTCATAACGTCATGTAAATGTAAAAAGTTGTTCTGCCTTAAAGCATTGTATGTAAGTAATGCAGGGGGAATATCGAAGCAAACCACTTCCATAATAGGTCCCTTTTCGACCCCCTTCCGTCCTCTATGATTACAAGCAACCGAAATGTAATTTACGGCAACCTACTTACATTGAGTCATGTGCTTCAGCCAGCCTTTAATCTTGACTTTAGTGATCTCAGACTGTCGACTGGTAACTGTCGACCTTTTTTCTCATCACGCAGTCTCTATTGATTGCTAGGAAGGCTCAGTTCCCCCATGGCATCCACCAGTTGTCCTGTGTCTTATGCTAGCCAGTGCTGGACATTCACACACAATGTGCGCTGTGCCGTCTCAGCCTCTTTCCTTTCCCCGTCTCCTCTTCTGCTTCTGCCTCTCACTTTTAGGCATGAGCTGTAGAGACTCCGACTCGACGTTGAGGGAACGTTTTGAGGTGCCTGCTTCCGAAACGGATTTGCCTAAGCCCACAGGGCCAGGTGCGTCCAATTCATCCACATTTACCTCCATAGCCGCAGGAGAATTTTCATAGACTGACCAGTCCACCCTTTGCGATGTTTCTTTGTCATTCTATTTCGATATCCTCCCCTGGCCAGTGGCAACCGGAGTTCCTAAAGGGATTAACCTCTCCAACTCTAACGAGGCTTCCTTGTCCATCCCTATCGAAATATCCCGGTTCAGCATTAATTTAAAAAAATCTATTTTATTAATAAAAAAAATAAATTTTTTCAGTTATATTTCGACAAGCTTTTAGGAAAAGTTTAAAATAATCAAACCTGACAAAAATATCGAGTATCGCTGATATTTACCCGACAATAGTTATAATTAAAAGTTGCCTCGGTGGTCTAATAGGTAGTGTGCCAGTCTATCAAGGTTTGATTCCCACCAAAGAGCAAAAAAGAGCTTGAATATAATCTGGGTGCCTACAAATGTTTAACTGCGTTAGCGACTGGTCACGGATCTCCAAGTATTATCTGGCCAAGTTAAAAATCGAGGTATCACAATACTTGCAGCTTGTGCCTGGAAAAAGGCTAACATAAAAAGGCTTAGGACCACAGGCAGACACATATTTCAAACGGAGGTGCTGTGGAGACCTTAGTCTTAAACAAATGTTAGTAATTACCATAGACTCTGTGATGAGGAAGAATATCGACATGTATCAGTATGTTAAGTATTTGTAAATTTTAAGTCAGATACCAGGGGGGAAATACTGCGTATTTCGTTTCGGAAGAAAAATGATTGCAATTTGTACGTCTTTTACATTGTGTTTCGAACAATTTTTCTTTCGAGTGGAAATACGCAGTAACCCCTAGAAATGATTGTGACACCATGGGAGTCGAAAAGTGACGGACCCATGAAGTTAGTATCTTGATTTATATACGATAAAAATATATTTTTATTTTTAAAATTTCGCAAGTTTTCTACCATTTCGTATATGCTCAGAAGTGTTTTTATATGTACGATATGCGAGTAAACTTTACCCTTTACCCCAATTTAAAAAAAAAATCGGTCAACCTAACCTCAGATCCCGTTCTCTCTGCGCGGACACATACAGTAACAAATTTACAAATAAATTCACTTACTGCATACAATAAACTAACTCATATACTATTTTTTATACCAAAAGGTCATAATGTCACTGATACGAGTATCTTTGTTGGCAATTTCTATAACACTTTGGATGACAAATGTACGTATTTTATGTTTTCTATACATTTTTGTTGTTATTTGCAGAATGCACAGTATTCAAATAAATTAAACGATTTTTTTTTCAATTTGTTATACAGAGATTTTTAAGAACAAACTAGGGCACATATTGAAAGTAATATTTATTTGGTTTTGTTAAAATTATTAAAGTATTATAAATTTAATTTTAATATTTTCTTTTCCAAACTCACTCCCTAAGTATCATAGGCATTTGTGAAGATTTTTTTTAAAGTTTTTTTTTGAGCTGTCAAAAAGCTAAAAAAAAGATTTTTTAACTACAAAAAAGATATATAAAAATGTGATATTTAGTAATTTTAGTCTGTAAAAGAGAATAAAAAACATATGAATCACTAAACATATGTATCACTAAAAGAGATTTTTATTAAAAAAAAATCAGAAATAAATATGGTAACACTGAACCGGCCGGCAGCCCGCCCGCAGCTCCACTCGAAAAACCTCTGCTTGACCTCTGTGAAATTTTATTAAAATATTATTCGTGGTTCATAGGCTACCGAATTATTTCCAAAATAAATATTTTTTGAACCACTGTACGCACTGTTAAGTTTTTCTGAGAATTTTTCCAATCAGCTTGTGAGGGAATGTAAACTGATTTCGTCATTCGTTTAATAAACATATACCTACAAACATGTAACGAGTGATTTTTTAAGAGCTTGAGAATTTTTTTTTTAAAAAAACGCATAAAATTTGCAAAATCTCATCGGTTCTTTATTTGAAACGTTAGATTGGTCCATGACATTTACTTTTTGAAGATAATTTCATTTAAATGTTGACCGCGGCTGCGTCTTAGGTGGTCCATTCGGAAAGTCCAATTTTGGGCAACTTTTTCGAGCATTTCGGCCGGAATAGCCCGAATTTCTTCGGAAATGTTGTCTTCCAAAGCTGGAATAGTTGCTGGCTTATTTCTGTAGACTTTAGACTTGACGTAGCCCCACAAAAAATAGTCTAAAGGCGACAAATCGCATGATCTTGGTGGCCAACTTACCGGTCCATTTCTTGAGATGAATTGTTCTCCGAAGTTTTCCCTCAAAATGGCCATAGAATCGCGAGCTGTGTGGCATGTAGCGCCATCTTGTTGAAACCACATGTCAACCAAGTTCAGTTGTTCCATTTTTGGCAACAAAAAGTTTGTTAGCATCGAACGATAGCGATCGCCATTCACCGTAACGTTGCGTCCAACTGCATCTTTGAAAAAATACGGTCCAATGATTCCACCAGCGTACAAACCACACCAAACAGTGCATTTTTCGAGATGCATGGGCAGTTCTTGAACGGCTTCTGGTTGCTCTTCACTCCAAATGCGGAAATTTTGCTTATTTACGTAGCCATTCAACCAGAAATGAGCCTCATCGCTGAACAAAATTTGTCGATAAAACACATTTCGAACCGAACACTGATTTTGGTAATAAAATTCAATGATTTGCAAGCGTTGCTCGTTAGTAAGTCTATTCATGATGAAATGTCAAAGCATACTGAGCATCTTTCTCTTTGGCACCATGTCTGAAATCTCACGTGATCTGTCAAATACTAATGCATGAAAATCCTAACCTCAAAAAAATCACCCAATACATACCTAAATATTAATGACAATGGCAGTAATTGTTAATTGTTTAAATATCATTTTTTAAAGAAAACTTGATATTTCTGTCTAAAAATATATACAAAAATATGTAGGATTTATTAATTAAGTTGAAAGAAATCGGCCTTTTAAAAACATGTAACCTTGAAGGAAATATATGTACAGTGCCGGTCAAAATAATAGCACCAACGACAAAATGTAGTTTCTCATTCCAACGGAAAAATGAGTGGTAGATGAGTCCAGAATTGTATTGTTTAAAAGCAAGGTATCACGTTCCTACATAAGAAGAACGCAGAAATCAACCCAAAACTTACAAACTTAAAGTCCTGAATTGTATTATTATGTAGAAGCAAACGTAGAACTCAACCCAAAACTTACAACTAAAACCATAAAACACGGTGGATCCAGCGTAATGGTATGGGGTAAGTTTTCTTACTATGATGTATGAGCTATAAAACCACAATAAGAACATTTATGTTGGTATACTCGGGGAAGTAATGCTCCCTTATGCTTCTTAAGAAATACCATTGGTGTGGGTCTTCCAGCAAGATAATCACCCGAAGAACACAAGCAAGCCTGCGACGACAAATTGGTTTCGGGACAATAAAGTCAATGTGATGGAATGACCTGCTCAGAGCCCTGACGAATTAAGAATTTATGGGCAGATATAAAAAACAGTGTCTCAAATGCAACCCCACCTAATAACGAAGCGCTTTGAACAGCCGTCCATAATAAAATTCCAAAGGAAAGATGTCAAAATCTTGTAAATTCGATGCCAAAACGCTGTGCAGTCGTTATTACAAATAAAGGACATGAAAGAAGGTATTAATTGGAATAAACATATCATGCTCAACGTCATAAGTGCGTCATTTATAATTCTTTTTAATTTGTTCTTAATTTAGTGTTTAATATTAATACAAATTGAAGTGTAGTGCAATTTTTTTTTTAAATAAAGTAAAAATTTCAAAATAAAATAAAATTTATTATTTTATGTTGTTATACAGTTTCCTAAGCGTCTTGTGACAAATTTTTAAATATATATCAAAAACCTATAGGAAAATATGTATCGGAGACATATTTTCTTAGGCTTGGTGCCATTTTTTTGACCGCAGCTGTATATATTTAATTGTGGATCATATTTCATATTTGTATCAAAAGATCTTAAACATTTTAGTCAATTATTGCGTTAAATAGTTTTTAATAAATACTAAAAACATCAAAAGATTTTCGACAAACTTTTAAAACTAAATACGAATAATAATTAAAAAAAAAAATTATTTAATTTATATCCAATTATTGTGAGCAGGTTGATCGATGTATTACCTTCATCTCTAAAGTACTTTTTGTATGTGAAATTATTGGATACTTTTAATTGGTATAAAAAAAAATATAACATTTACGTATGGATTTTAAAATATATAGGACATAGTTAAATTTCTGAAAATATTGAGTCAATATTTTCAGAAAGAAGTGATCCGTTATATTAGCGGCATTCTCTTACAAACCTGCATACGGCGAACCAGTACTTTTTGCTGTATACAGTAAAAGAGACATACACATAAACGAATTGCCAAACCACTATATGTAAACAGCTTTTTATTAATAAATTTATTTACAAAAAAACAAAAATCTGAAGTGGCCTACACTCATCTTTACCATACCTAATGGAAACAGATATTTTTATGGATATATTGGACATAAATAATTTAAGTTCAAAGTATATTTGAACCGAAAAATTAGTTATTTTCGGTTTGGGGTCTTAAGTAAACTACCCCTTGCCCCTTCCCGATTATGTCCCAAATTTATAAAGCTCCTTATCTCCATAAACCAAAGGCACATACTGAATTTAAATTTGATATGTCATACGGTATGACCTGTAGAGCGTTTACAAAATTTAGGAGTAAGTAAACTACCCCTTTCCCCTACCCGATTATGCCCAAAATTTACGCAACTCTTTATCACTCTATATACCAAAGGCACATACTAAATTTCCGTTTTAATGTCATACGGTGTGACCTCTAGAGCGTTCACAAAATTTGGGGGTAAGGAAATACCCCTTGCGTCCACCCGATTGTGCCCAAAAACTATACAGCTCTTCATATCAATATACCAAAGGCACATATTTAATTTCTTTTTGATATGTCAAACGGTATGACCTGTGGAGCGTTCACGAAATTTGGGGGTATGTAAACTACCCCATGCCCTCTTCCGATTGCGCCCAAAAACTATACAGCTCTTCATATCCATATACCAAAGGCACATACTAAATTTTAGTTTGATATGTCAAACGGTATGAACTGTACAAACATCACAAAAATAGTGACATACACACCCACCCACCCACAGACATCATCGTGAAAAGAGCCAAATTGGATTAAGGAGACCTCTAAACGTATAAATCCGTCGAAACCCCGACTTCGATTTTTCACGATTACTATACTTTACTACGTATGGCAAACATGTTACCTTATATACATTCTTAATATTAAAAATATGTTGTTACATACATGATTTTCATTTTCATAGAAATATTGATTTTTTTTTAAATATTTCGAAAATTTTTTGTAAAAATTTTTGTAAAAATATTTTTTTGAAAAATTTTTGTAAATTTTATTCGAAAATTTTTTAAAAAATTTTATTCGAAACTTTTTTAAAAAATTTTATTCGAAAAATTTTTAAACAAATTAAAAAAAATTTTTTTTTCAAATTTCAAATTTTTTTCAGAAATTTTTTTTTGTAAAAATATCTCTGCAAATGTTTTTTAAATTTTTGTGTAAACTTTTTTTAAAACTTTTTTAATGTTTTTAAAAAAATTTTTTTTTAAATTTTATTGAATTTTTTTTTTTTTTAATTTAGGACCTTCCTGCAATCTATATTGAGTTAGAATGGTTAGCCTTAAAAAATTTCCTCATATTGACCCCACCCAAGTGCTTTTTAACCGCTCTTGTTTACCGGTAAGAACCCTGTGGGTCCATTGGCCACTTCTATGTGTATTGCTTTCTATAGTGGTCTTTAATACAAATCAAAGCAGAAAAACCCTACCAACTTAAAAACAAACAAAAATCGCCCCACGCAGGAGGTTATTGACCCCCGAGATCTGTATGCACTCCTTGCGATCTACCTATTGCGGTCTAATATTTATTTGACAAAAAAAGCAAAAACGAATCATTATACCGAAAAAATGAAAAAAAACGTGAAAAAATATAGGTGGACGTGGCTTTTGGCCCGCAGCCTCCAAAGGAATGATCCGATGTTGCTGAATTGTAATCCTAAAATTTTCGAAACTATGCCTGACAGATTGGTGTATTGAAATTTTTTGTATCTCTTCTGGTGCCTTGGCAAATGACATTACTACCCGAACACGGACAGACGGACATCGCTTAATCAACTTCTATATGTATAAGGATCCAGAATATATATACTTTATGGGGTCGGAAGTGAATATTGTAGAAATTACACACGGAATGACAAACTTATACATATAAACCCTTTTCACCTGTGATGAAGGGTATAATAACAATAAAAATAGTTAAAATATGTTTAAGCAAATGATTCACTTGACTTTTTTTTTAATCTGTTTTACCACAAATAACCATATGGATTTAAAAACCATAAATATGGAATGACCTTTGTTATGGTTTGTGAATGGTAACTAATATTTTGTTCTTTCTTTGTTTTGTCTATAATTCTTTTTCCGCCTGTCTGATTTGCTGAGGTTTCCTACTAATACTTTTTTTAATTGTTTATTAATATCAATATGTTATTTTATTTCTGAGTTGCTTGTTGTTCTTTTGAAAAAAATTCTATAAATACATGTTACATACATATGTATGTATGTGTAAAGACTAATTGAAGTAAAGAAAATTAATTATAATAAAAATGTCAAAAAACATTAAAGGATTTTTTTCCATAATTTGAGTAAACAAGTGTGGACGTAAGCCAGTCTATATAAGCGTATTTTTTATGGAACCAAAAAAACGATCTTAGAACTTTCATGCTTGAACTGAATATTGAGTTAGATGAGTTCTTGAGCATCTTTTATTCGGGTGCAGTACGGGGTCATACCACAATGAATATAGGGAGATTTTATATTCAACTGCAATGCAACTTAATTACAGTAAATTATAAATAAATCAGTCAAGTGCGAGTTAGTCTCACACATGTAGGGTTCCGTACTATGTTTAGTAGGCCTTTATAAATTCAAGTTGTTAATTTTTTCATGTCTTATGGGGCACCCTTTATTTTTAAAATCAAAGTCCTATTCGCTAAAATTGCATCGCTATTGGAACACCCTTTAAATTTTAGGAATTGTTGTTATAACGGCCATGGTAATACATTTTATATTAAAATATCAGGCCTACCTATCGCGGTTCAAAAAATAAGGTAATATACGTGAAAAACATGTCACTGATGGATCACCCTTTAGTAATTAGCAATTGTTACAGCTGCCGAAGTACAACATATACTGTAAATAATTCAAGAGTCTATTTAATACGGTTAAAAAAATAAGGCTATTTAAGTAAAAATCATGTCTATGTCGGAACACCCTTTAATTTTGTTAATTGTTATAACGGCCGTGGAAATTCTTTTTCTTTGAATATATCAAGAGTTTACCTATTACGATTAAAAAATAAGTCACTATCCGTGAAAAACATGTCATTGTCGGAACACCCTTTAATTTTTAGCAATTGTCATATCGGCCGTGGCAACACATCTTCTGTAAAAAAATTTACGGTTCAAGCAATAAGGCGTTATACATGAGAATCACGTCACTGTCGTAATTTTTAATTAAATTTAAAATTAAAGGGTGTAATTTTTAATATTTTTTATAGTGGCCATAGTAATAAACCTCCTGTAAAAACTTCAAGAGTTTACTTATTATCGTTAAAAACTTAGGCCATATACACGCAAAACACGTCACTCTCGGAACACCCTTTAATTTTAAGGTTTAATTTTATATGCTTGTTTATAAAGCGAACATAGAGTTAATTACTGTCTGCAAATTTTAAGTGGTTGCCTCCTATAGGTTAAGAAATAAAGAAATAAAAGCAAATAACACGTCACTTTCAGGACATCCTATAAGTTTTAGTATTTGTTGCTATAGTGGCCACAGTTATACACCTTCTGTGAAAACTTCAAGAGTCTACCTATTATTATTCAAAACTTAGGCCTTATGCATGCAAATAACGCCACTATCGGAACACCGTTTAATTTTTAGTTTTATTTTTTTAGACATGTTTATATAGCGAACTTAGTTTTAATTACTGCTTGCATATTTTTAGTGTATTCCTCCTACAGTTCTAGAAATAAGAAGATATTCGTGGATAACACCTCTCTATCGGAACACCCTATAAGTTTTAGTATATGTTGCTATAGGGGCAACAACTATATATCATCTTTGAAAATTTCAATAGTCTACCTATCACTGTTCCAGAGATAAAAGGCGCTGACAGACGGACAGACATTTTAGCGAAAACAATAGGGTTACGTTTTTACCCTTTGGGTACGGAATCCTAAAAAGGTAAACTACTGACTACGGTTTTATTACCGTGCAAACAGGTATCGGATAAACGCTCAAACTGTGGTTAAAGTCACCTGCTTATAACTACATTTCATACGGTATCGTAGCTAGGCGACATTTCAACAATGTAATTTTTCATACAATTTGTTTCATGAATTATTGTTTTGTTAGTAACAAATGTGGCGAAAGAAGCGGTCATGACTACAATTTTTAATTATTTTTAAAAATTCATTAAATACATCTTTTGTTTTTTGAATGTAAAGGGTTACTTGTGCAAAGTTTCAAGACTCTATCTATTGTAGTTCTCTAGCTACACGATAATTATTTTTCACTGTATGGGAGGTACCACACCCACCGTCGCAATCCAGTCTGTGTTTTTTTAAGCTATGCAGATTAGTATGAGGGTTACATGTGTAAAGTTTCAAGACTCCACCTAATTCAGATCTCCAGGTAGACGATAACAATTGTTCACTTTGTGTGGGAAGTACCACGCCCACTATTCTAATCCAGCCTGTGTTTCGCTAAACTATGTAAAGGGTTTTTCAATAAGAGCGCTACAAAGCGCCCAGTTCACGAACATACGACGCTTTTGGTGGTCAAGCCAAGATCTTTTCGCATAATTCGCCACAACGACGTCACAGAGATGCCCAACGCTTGAGAACGGCGTGTGAGAGACACATTTGGGCTTTCTTCAACTGAAGCCTCAGCGGCAGCAATATTCTCGACACTACGGGCACTTCTTTGTCTCACTGGCACGGGAACATTTTGTACTGTGCCTGTGGATTCAAATTTTTCCACTAGACGCTCAATTGTTGATCTGCTAGGACGATTATGACCACCATAAATTGGACGTAGCGCTCTTAACGTTGAGGAAACAGACTCCGAATTTCGGTAGAAAACTTCGGCTCGTTGTTGGCTCGTATATCTTTCCATCATGAAATGGCAAACCTTACTGAAGAGAAATGTCAAAAGAGCGGCAAGAAATATGACGTTGTCTGCTGTCCCTGTCGCTCTATTTTTGTAGCGTCCCTTGTTGAAAAACCCCTTATAATA
Source organism: Phasia obesa (assembly GCA_949628195.1). NCBI lineage: Eukaryota > Metazoa > Arthropoda > Insecta > Diptera > Tachinidae > Phasia > Phasia obesa. The sequence continues at coordinate 18,313,062 of OX451216.1, read as the reverse complement.
ATAAGTTTTACTGGTGCAAAATTTCAAAGACCTACCTATTATAGTTCTCTAGCTACTTAACAAGTGGTTAACTTTATGTTTCAATCTGAAGAAAGCTGTTACTAAATAATTTAAATTTTGGATTTCTCAAAACTTTATTATATAATTTCATAAACGCTTGAAATATTAATAAATATTTGTTAGAATAATTTACAGTCACTCTGTAATTCTTTTTATTTTGTGTTTTTAGTTTATTAAATACTTAAGGCAAAGGTCGTTTAGTATTTATAGATTTATTTAATTACATTTTGAAATATGTAAAGTATTTTTTTTTGTGTAAAATAATTATTATTTTAATATTTGACTCATAAATCATGCAGTACACGCTTCAAAAGATGAATAAATTAAGCTGAGCATATGATTTTGAAAGTTTGTTAAACATGTTTTACTACAGTTAAATTGCATTTGAAAACATAAAAATTAACGTAAATTTAATAATTTAAAAACAAACTAAACTTAAGAAACAAGTATTTATACTTAATTAAACTTAAAAATTTTAAAACGAATATCTTCCAAGCTGGAAATTGTTTATTACGCATATTTTTAGAGTTGTGCTTGTTAGTTCATTAAAGGAGCGATCTTTTTAGTTCAGATCACTTTACTCAACTAGATCGGTATTTTAGTTTCCTTAGATTATTTGCTCAGTAGGTCAGTTATAGTTGCCATAGTAATACATCTTCTGTGAACATTTTAAGAGTTTAGCTATTACGGTTTGGAAATAAGGCTAAATATATGCAAATCACGTCACTGTCGGAACACCCTTTAATTTTTATACTTACTTACTTACTTACTTACTTACTTACTTATTTACTTACTTAGTTACTTACTTACTTACTTACTTACTTACTTACTTACTGGCTTACTTACTTACTTACTTACTTACTTACTTACTTACTTACTTACTTACTTACTTACTTACTTACTTACTTACTTACTTACTTACTTACTTACTTACTTCCTTACTTACTTACTTACTTACTTACTTCCTTACTTACTTACTTACATACTTAACTTACTTATTTACTTACGTACTTACTTACTTACTTACTTACTTACTTACTTACTTACTCACTTACTTACTTACTTACTTACTTACTCACTCACTTATTTACTTACTTACTTACTTACTTACTTACTTACTTACTTACTTACTTACTTACTTACTTATTTATTTACTTACTTACTGTTTTACTTACTTACTTGCTTACTTACTTACTTACTTACTTACTTATTTACTTACTTACTTACTTACTTACTTACTTACTTACTTACTTACTTACTTACTTACTTACTTACTTACTTACTTACTTAAATACTTCTATAGCGAATTTATATCCTTATAAAGCGAACACAGTTTTTATGTGTAAATTTCAAGAGTCTGCCTATTACGGCTCAAAAAATAAGAAAATGTACGGTAAAATAACATCACTATCGGAACACCCTTTCATTTTTATTATTTGCTGTTATAGCCACCAAACAATACTCGTTAGACGGACATAATAGGGTTACAGTGTTACCCTTCGTCGTTTAAGTATTAGCAATCAGAAGGTCTGCAATACAAATTTTATAATAAACCATCGTGAGGACGCCAGAATAATAAAATTAAAAACAGGCGTATCTAACAAGTAATCGCAATTCATGGACTGAACAGGAATATGAAGTAATGAGCTGAAGTAAACTAATGAGCTGAAATGAACTAAGGAGCAGTCTGTCTTTCTGTCTATGTGCGCATCACGTAAAAACTACTGGATGTATTGTAACAAAATTTTGTGAGGAGGTACCGTAGCATCCTGGTTCCAATCTCTTTCCCAAAAGAAAGTGGAGAAAAAGCAGTGAAAGTACGCAATTTCCGTTTTAAAAGTGGGATATTTTAAATACAGTTTCTCAACAGATTGCGCTGTTTTAAAATACATAATGACAAAATATTAAAAATACTTAATTTTTGAAAGTGGTATATTTTAAACACGGCTGCGCAACAGATGGCGCTGTTTTAAAATAACACACTGTGTAATTTTTTAAGTCATGGCAAAATTACCATATACGGACACCACTACGTCATAAAAGACCAAAAAAAAAGACCCCTGTCTCCCAGTTTTGCCCAAAATCCTCCAGGTTTTTTTTTTATGGGCCCTCAAAGATGTGGGGCCTCGATGTCATTTTTGCAAAAAAATGATCATTTACTCAAGCTCATATTTTGCAAACCGTTTGGAATTTTGATATACTCTCTGAGGCAACGTTGTAGCTCTTGTCATAAAGAACAAAAATTGTGAACATATAAAATCAAAAAAACTTCATCTTCAAGGTCAAAATCGCAAAAAACTTTAAAAAATTCAATTTTTTTACCTTTTTTCCCCTGTTCAGGTCCATAAGTAGCAAACCGTTCAAAATTCAAGGAAACAATCAACTACAAAAGTGAACCTAAGATCTCAATAAACAACTTTCTAAAACATATGAACTTCCTAGGATTGATTCTTAACACCGTTTAGGTAGCGCTTAGGTAGCTAAAAAATTTTCGGGACATTTTTCACTTTTGCGGCTACCTAAGCGCTACCTAAACGGTGTTAAGAATAAATGTACCCATCCCTGGATGGGTACAAGCACCGGTTTGTCGTATAACCATTTTTACCAGAACAGATTCTCAATTACAGTTTTAATTACACATTATGCGTAATTCAAATAAGCATTATGTAATTCAATTACGCATTATGTGTGATTGAAGTGTTCCCAGTTAAAATTAACAGTATTGTAATTGAAATCCAGGATTAAACTTGAATACAATTTGATGTAATTCTAACAAGTAGAGACAAGTATTTACATACACGTGCATGTGTAAATAATTACAAAATGTAATTAACACCCATCCCCAGGTCTACATTACAATCACTACTTTCAGTTTTTGATACCCTTTTGTAATCAAATTTAAATCGCTATGTCATATACATATCCAAACGGCGTGTCTGTTTGGTCATTCATTTATACTGACCCCTATTCCATGCATTTTAAATTTAAAAAAAAAAATCAATTTTAATTTACTGAAAATTGTATAGAATTACATTATTACACACAATGATGTTCCAGGAAGTTGTTTTAATTCTATTTATTCCTGACGAAATGATAATTTTACTTAAAGATTTTTCTATTTAAATAACACGAGTAATTTGATGGCTGCTGGCCTAACGAATGCATTAAGTAACTAATTAAAGGCTATTGGATTGCATATTTTTGATTATGACAACCAAAACTAAATGAATTGCAAGAAGGAAAATGGCATAAATCTCTTACAATTTAAATACAAAGTTTTCCTCTCGAAATAAAAATATTAGTTGGGGCAAAACCGCAGACATAAAACGTAAAGAAAAACTAAAACTTTATAAAGGGTGGAACATAATTTGAATGTGATAATTTAAAAACCGCGTATATTTTTCAGCAAGTTGAGCAAAAGTTTAGTGTATTTACATTTTATTTCGATAAAATTAAAATTTTATTTATGCATTTATCCTGCTAATTTAAAATTTTGTTACTTTCAAAATACACCTCCACAAACATTACCCTTTATAATTTATGCACCTGTAATAAAGTCAAGAAGTTTTAAGAAAAACAACTCTAATGCAAATTTAATAACGAAAATCATAATAATACTTTATCATCATTTAAAGGAATGCATTCTTTTTGTTTGGAGATTTTTATTTTGGAGCGATAATAGCTTAATATTAAGAACTTCTTCGCTATCATACTCTGTCGTTCAATCTGTCAAAAATTGCACGTGTGATTATACTATGCGATAAGAGTATAAACAAGTAAAAGTGGTTTTAAACGACGTGTATTTGTCATATGACTTGTCTCACTTTTCCATGTGTAAATTCTAAACACGTCGTGTGAACCCATTCAAACATAACAACTTGATATTTTGCTATTTTAGGTATCTTGTGGTACCAAAAGCACTAAAAGCGCTGCGTTTCCATCTTTGCATCAGCTGTGGTTGGCAATACAAAACTGTGTGGTGGAACAATTATATATTATAGGTTATGTCAGATGTAATTACACATGTACGATTGAAAGCAAAAATTATAAACCGTATGTAAAATGCCTATTTTGACTAACACATGAAATTACATATGGGTTATCAAACTGACAAGTCATATGACAAACATACGTCGTGTAAAACCACTTTAAGAATGCAATATTCGGCCATACCGAATCTTATACACCCTTCAGCATAATAATGCTAGATATTGCATTACCCTCTTATGTTTCTTTTAAAATTAATTTGAAAATTGGTTGAAAATTTCTTTAGAAAAATTTTTTGCAAAAATTTGTTTTGAGTTTTTGTGCAAAATTTTTAGAAAATTTTTAGTAAAAATTTTTTTTAAATTTTTTTTAAAAATTGTTAAAATTTTTTAGTAAAACTTTTTTAAACATTTTTAGAAAATTTTTTGTAAAATATTTTTTTTACTAATTTTTTTTTTAAATTAGGAGCTTCCTGCGATCTATATTGCTTTAGAATGGTCAGGCTAAAGCAAAAAAATCCTTAAAAAAATTTCCTCATAAAAAAACATCTTAAAAATATAGGTGGGCGCGGTTTTTTGCCCGCAGCCTCCAATGCGATGGTCTGATGTTGCTGAATTGCAATCCTAAAATTTTCGAAACTATTTGTGGCAGATTGGTGGGCTTAACTTTTCTGTACCTTGTCTGGTGCCTTGGCAAATGACATTTCACCAACACGGACAGACGGATATCGCTTAATCAACTTCTCTATTTATAAAGATCCAGAATATATATACGTTATGGGGTCAGAAATGAATATTGTAGAAATTATACACGGAATGACAAACTTATATATAGCCTTTCCACCTGTGTTGAAGAGCATGAAAACGTCATTTTAAAACGATTTTTTGAGTAGGATAGAAATATGTCAGATGTTTTTGTAATTGAATGAATAGTAATTTTTCAATTCTATTGTTGAAGTAGCAAATAATTATTTTAAAAAAGTTGGATTTCAATACTAACTTTTCATCCGGTAAGTTGTAGATAAAAGTTTAAATTCTAATTTTTTTCTTTTCTATTGTGCGGGAACTAGGAGGTGGATAGCGTTAGTAGTGCTTGTGGAAAGTTGATTTGATTTCTTTGTATAATAAAAGCAGACTACCGAAATGCTCACTCACCGCTCAATCATGTGTAAGTATGTACATTTTAGTTTTTGATGCTTCTTTTCAAACATGTGCGAGAGACTAGAAAATATTTTGTATTTGATCAGTTATGAGTGAGAAGATTTATTTTTTTCCTTTCCATTTAAAAGTTAATAAATAAGAAAATATTTTGCTTTTCACTCAAGTGCTCATTTATGAGAATTTAGAAATCTGTTAGGTTTTCATAAATGAAAAAATCGTAGAAAAATGTTGGCATAAAGCGTTCGCATAAATGTTTGTATGCGTACTTACAAAAAAATAACATTTTAAAAATCTCATTAGTGAGAAATTTCCAACGCATTACCTATCACATATGAATAATACGGATATTATGTTTTTTTTCACCCTTCATGTATGTATGCTAAGAAAAACAAACAGTTACAGAGATTTATGCGTGATCGTAGGCAGAACATTTTTTGTTGTTTCATTTCTAACCATAAAAGTAAATTTTTAGAAATCACATTTATAAGAAATATCATGTTGATATTTGAACACTCATAAATGAAATCCTCTGAACCCTGATTAAGTGATAAGAAAACCTCTGCAGGGAGTTTATTCCACATAAGAACTGTTCGGTTAAAAACAAATTCTGCCTTTAATGTATAGTGCGATTCACTGGCCAAAGCTTGTTAAACGCAAAATCGTGAGGTTAATAAAGGAGTAAGAATAGTAACTAAAAAAACAGAATAAAATACAACCCTGATTGCGTCGATGCTCCAGTGAGTCAATAGAGTTGGTTGATCGTATTTGAGTAGCTCCAAAATAGACTTTGGGGCACAGACGCATACAGGCATCATAAGTTATGTAAATAGTATGAAGTAAGTTCACCAATTCAAAAAACCCAGGCACTTGAAAGTTTCTCTAGAGTCAACTCCATTACCCTTTATACCCATTTATTGATAATTTAATAAAAGCAAAAACAAAATTCTTACACTTAGGCCCATTATTATAACTTGCCTTTAGCTAAAGTAAGGATTTTGTTGGAGCAATAAATAGTTTTTCGTTATTAAAAGTAAGCTAAAAAAACTTTTAACTATCACGTACTATAACGACAAGTTATAGCAACGAGCATTATTATAACGAAAAACTGCTTATCGCTCCAACAAAATCCTAACTTTAGCTAAAGGCAAGTTATAATAATGGGCCTTAGAGAATAAATTATTTCAAATTCATGCTATTTGCCATCAGCACACACAAATAAATGTAGTTTATAGCAATAATGGGTTTGAAAGCATTTATTCATGATTTTTTTCTTTTCCAATTTCACCAAACAAGGTAGAGAGCACCATGAATAAAGTGAAAATACTTAAAATGTAAAAATAAAAAAATAAAATAAAAATAATAAATAAAAACTGAAGAAAAAATGTTTGTTGGCACAAAGCCCTAAAAATGTAGCATGAGGGGTAGGAAACAACAACGACGACATCACCGATAAAAGTTTCATTTTGGCGCTAAGCAATGCTGCATAAAATTTTATAGACGCGTTTGCATACAAAAATCTTGTCGGTCTTTTTTAAATTTCTATTACCAAAGATTAAAAGAGAGAAGCAAAAACAAAAAATGGAAATTGAATATTTCTTTACTTATACCATAATGAAAGACATTTGAAGTCTTTTTTTTTTAACATGTTAAATAAATATAATTTCTTTTTATCTCGCACTGTTGTTGTAGTGCTTTTTTCTAACACCAGAAAATCAATTTTCTTCCGACAACTTAGACTTTAAAAACGAAAGAATTTTTAAAGTAAAAAAGAAAAAAAAAACACGTCTCCTTTTTCAATAAATACATATTTATCCAGTTTTTTTTACTTCAAAAAATAATTCTTTTAAATATTAAAATATAAATAATTTAATGTTAATTTATCTACTATACTGGGTAGTTTTTGTTTGGATCGTAAATGCTCGTAGAACAAGAGCAAAATGTTTTATCTTACACATTTCGAATTCCCGATCGAGCATTCAGGTTAGATGTGAATTAAACTAATCGCTGCGTTTTCGGAGCAAAGATAACTCTGATGCTTCTTTAAACACATAGACTACAGCAACTACACCGCTACACGACTACAAATGCCGTTGGCTAGAATCGTCGCCGACTAGTTATAAACTCTGACATTGTTGTAGAAATACATATTTTATTTTTATAGAAGTAAAATAACTTTATCAAAAAATAATTTTATCACGCCAAAACAATTAAATTTATTGATTTTAAATGAATTAATATTTTTTTAGTTTTGTGACATTTCTTTCTGTTGTCGCTTACAAAAAATAGGAATTAGTGGTCGTGTACCCATGTAGCTATGATGTCGTCATAATAATCATTTTCAATGTGTGTGAAGATAAATACGTATTCAACTAGCAGAGACAAAAACCATTTTTTTTATTGAAAAATATATCATGCGATAAAAAAGTTTTCCCATACATTTAGTACGTATTCTGCACAGATTTTCGGACTTTTTTAAGAGATATTGTTACTGTGTCCAAACCCTTCTATATCAGGGAATCAAACCGGTACTATTAGGAAGGTAATAGATCATACTAACAAACTGTGTTCACACTTTTTTCCAAAAGTATTTGTGAACATTTTTATAACATTTTGAAAATGTGACTTAGTGAAAATTTCTAGTATATGAGTTCTCTGACGGAAATGAGGCACTGCTACACTTGCTCCCAACCGACCTAATGTCCAAACAATTGGCCATGAACTCGGCAATACGGCTCAGTGGAACGTGGGCATGGAAACAGACGAGCTTCGGCCATACGACTATTTTGGGATGAGCCTCAACTATTTCGGTAATATCGATTACTGTTCACCCTCATCCATATCGGCTAGAAGTTTCGTAGTATCAAAGTCTGACACGTTGTCCATGACCGCGCATGATCGCCATCATTAAGATAGATGCTTGAAGTTTCTACAGACGGTCAAAACGAACAATGGGGAAGGCGTCTTCATCCCTCGATTTCATACTAGATAAAGTTTATGCCGCAAAACACTGTTCAGGCAGAAATTTTAGCCATAAAAAGAGCGGCAAGCTGGCTGAAGTGCCACAGAATATATGACAAAGATATCTAGATTTGTAGCATCATGACTAGATAAAAAGGCGAGATATTCGAGCCTGGAAGTCTTTAGGATATCGATGCACACATTGGTGCCCTGGAATATAATTGCAGACGAACCTGCTAGATATGAAATCTACCTTAGGGATCAGGAGATACATATATCAAACGCAAAGCTGTTGTAACGACAACTTCCAGCAGAAACTACTGGGAGCCGTGCAGACCAGATGGTATAACGAGGTCACCTGAACGATTTCGAGGTTTCAGTATGACTGCAAAAAGACTGCAAGTCTGCTAAAAACCCCTTTAGGTCATAAGGGCACACGAGTGGCCATGCTAACATGGCACTGTGTCATTGGTGTCCACGCTAGGAGATTAAATCTTACATATAATGACTTCTGAAGAAGTTCTCAGGACAAGTAGGAGGAATAGACGGTGAAGCACCACCTTTGTCATTGTCCAGCCCTGCTTCGCAGTCCGAAGCTGCAAGACCTTGCCGACCTATCGGGCTGCGATATTAACACCATAAACTCATTTATCCGGGTTTCAGGATGGTTTTAGACTATAGCAAGTGTGGATCTGCAGGAACCCCAAGGATCTTCCTGTTCATCCCTCTTTCTTAAAGAGACCACAAGGACCCATGTGAGTCGATGTTACATAACAAAACCGGCGACCTGTGCAGCCTAATCTAACCTAACCTATAGTGTTGTTAAAAAAAATTAGTGTTGAAAGAATATTTTTTACAAATTATAACAACACTAACAAATATACGTAAGGAAAAACACATTAACTAGAGGGCAGCCGTAGGTGGTGGTAGACTTCGTTCTCACCAACAGACGATAGACAACATAGGTTAACAAAGATTTTGTCCTAGAGACCTTGTGAGTCTTTGCTTAGATTCTTTCTATCTCGTCTTTTTGGGACATCTGGCAACCCTATGTGGAATCAGCGATACCCCCGATCCCTTACTAAGATTTACCAGTGCCGAAACCACCGGTGAAGGTGCATAGTGTAATCAAAAATGTGAAAATGAAGGATTGAAAAACTCGAAGGACCCAAATTTCAGATCTAGTACATCTGATGGACCTCATTTTATAATTCAAGAACTAGTGCGCAATTTCAATTTGTCCAAAATCCTAGAATCACGATTTTAAAGGGTTGGAAATTGGCAAATACACAAATTTCTATCTATCGATCTCACCATGACGTAATTACATTATTATTTTCTCACAAAGACTACCTTATTTTTGGCATGTGATGTCCTTTTTCAGTCTTTGGTCGATTCAAAAATGTTCTTTTGCCGCCTTTATATGAAAGTCATGGACAAAAATGGTGCTGGTTTTACTTATTGGCGACAAAAATTCCCTAAGTCAAATATCAAAGGCGGATTAGGGAAGTCCTAAGGGATTTGGAATTTTAAAACCAATTGAATTTCAAAGGTATCAAGTAAAGCGCAGCTACATGGTAGCAGATTTCTGCTGGACACTGAGGAGAATCTTGCCAGATGTCAAAAATGCAATAAAATTCTGAGTAATTAACCCTTTCTCATTTTTTTAAATTTACTATTTATGCAATAAAACCCTCGTAAACCCCAACTTAATCTATTTCTCCTGAGAAATTTAGACCAGATAGATAAAATCTAAGCCCAGATTTGGAATTCGCACGAAAAATACTTTTAGAATCACTCAGCAACATATTTAGCATACATGGGACTAATTAAGTAGATTGAGTAATTAATTGACAATTTCATTAGCACTGGATTCTAAATAATGCTAATAAATTTTTTTTCATTACCATTGTTTTCATTAATGGTAATGATTTTTAATGAAAAAGTTTCATTGGTAATTATTTAAAAAAACAAAATCATTGCCATTAATTAATGATTAAATTATAAATAAATTAGTCAAGTGCGAGTTGACTCACACACGTAGGGTTCCGTACTATGTTCAGTATAATTTAAAATTTACAGTTGTTTATTTCTTTATGTCTTATGGGACACCCTTAATTTTTAAAATTAAAGTAATATTCGCGAAAATTGCATCATAATTAGAACACCCTTTAAATTTTAATATGTAATTCATTTAATAGCGGCCATGGTAGTACACTCTCTATAAAAATATCAGGAGCCTACCTATTGCGGTTAAAAAAATAAGGTAATATTCATGAAAAACACGTTACTAATGGACACACTTCAATTTTAAGTATTTGTTATAGAGGCCGAAGTAACACATCTACTGTAAACATTTCAAGAGGTTTATAAAATCATGTCACTGTCGTAACACCCTTTAATTTTATTATTCATTATAGTGGCCATGGCAACTTCCTTTCTATAAATATATTAAGACATGAAAAGCATGTCACTGTCGGAACACCCTTTAATTTTTAGTAATTGTCATATCGGCCGTGGCAACACATCTTCTGTACAAAATTCTGTCTACCTGTTACGGTTCAAGAAATAAGGCTTTATACATGCAAATCACGTCACTGACGGAAAACCCTTTATTTTTATTATTTGTTACAGTGGACATAGTTATACACCTCCTGTAAAAATTTCAAGATTCCACCTATTCATTCAAAACTTAGGATATACACATGCAAATCCCGTCTCTATTGGATTACCCTTTAATATTTAAGTTCAATTTTGTATACTTGTTTATAAAACAAACATAGTTTTAATTACAGTCTGCATATTGTAAGTGGTTTCCTCTTACAGCTCAAAAAAAAAAGACATAAACATAAATAACATGTCACTTTTGGAACACCCTACGTTTTGGTTTTTTTTTCTATTGTGGCCACAGTTATACACTTTTGGTAAAATTTTCAAGAGTCTACCTATTATGGTTCAAAACTTAGGCCTTATACATACAAAGCACACCACTATCGGAACACCCTTTAATTTTTAGGTTTATTTTTTTCGACTTGTTTATAAAGCGAACTAATTTTAATTTAGTGCTTGCATATTTTTAGTGAATTCCTCCTACAGTTCAAGAAATAAGCACATATTCGTGAATAACACCTCTCTATCGGAACACCCTATACGTTTTAGTATTTGCTAGTATAGCGGTCACAGTTATATACTCTCTGTGAAAATTTCAAGCGCCTACCTCTTACGGTTCAAAACTTAGGCCTTATACATGCAAATCACACTACTATCGAAACACCCGTTAATTTTTAGGTTTATTTTTTTATACTTGTTTATATAGCGAACTAAGTTTTAATTACTGCTTACATATTTTTAGTGTATGCCTCCTACAGCTCAAGAAATAAACACATATTCGTAAATAACACCTCTCTATCGGAACACCCTATAAGTTTTAATATTTTTTGCTATAGCGTCCATAGTTATACACCTTTGGTAAACTATTCAAGAGTCTACCTATTATGGTTCAAAACTTAGGCCTTATACATGCAAATCACTCCACTATCGGAACACCCTTTAATTTTTAGGTTTATTTTTTTCAGACTTGTTTATATAGCGAACTAATTTTAATTTAGTGCTTGCATATTTTTAGTGAATTCCTCCTACAGTTCAAGAAATAAGCACATATTCGTGAATAACACCTCTCTATCGGAACACCCTATACGTTTTAGTAATTGCTAGTATAGCGGTCACAGTTATATACTCTCTGTGAAAATTTCAAGCGCCTACCTCTTACGGTTCAAAACTTAGGCCTTATACATGCAAATCACACTACTATCGAAACACCCGTTAATTTTTAGGTTTATTTTTTTATACTTGTTTATATAGCGAACTAAGTTTTAATTACTGCTTACATATTTTTAGTGTATGCCTCCTACAGCTCAAGAAATAAACACATATTTGTGAATAACACCTCTCTATCGGAACACCCTATAAATTTTAATATTTGTTGCTATAGCGGCCAAAATTATACACGATTTGTAAAAATTTCAAGATTCTACCTATTATGATTCAAAACTTAGGCCTTATAAATCAAAATAACACCTCTCTATCGGAACACCCTATAAGTTTTAATTTTTGTTGTTATAGCGGCCATCGCTATGCACCTTCTGTGAAAATTTCAGTAGCCTACCTATTATGGTTCAAAACTTATGCCTTATACATGCATATCACACCACTATCGGAACACCCTTTAATTTTTAGTTTTATTTTTTTATACTTGTTTATATAGTGAACTAAGTTTTAATAACTGTTTGTAAATTTCAAGTGTATCCCTCCAACAGTTCAAGAAATAAACACATTTTCGTAAATAAAACCTCTCTATTGGAACACCCTATAAGTTTTAGTATTTGTTGCTATAGCGGCAACAACTATACATCATCTGTGAAAATTTCAAGAGTCTACCTATTACGGTTTCAGAGATAAAAGGCGCTGACAGACGGACAGACGGACAGACGGACAGACATTGTAGCGAAAACAATAGGGTTTCGTTTTTACACTTTGTGTACGGAACCCTAAAAAGCATTATCATTATTGACCACATTTGCAAACCTTTTTGTGGTGATGTTTTTAAAGAAGTCCTACCTCAATTCTCTGCTCTCCTATTATGTGAATTTTTTCAGATAAAAACAAAAAAAAAATCAGAAAAAAATATATAAAATTTCTGAGAATTAAATTTGTATGACACATTTTTAACCCGTTGGAGAATGTGTAGTACAGATTTTCAAAACTAGAGTGAAGTATTGCTGCAGGCATGAAATTGGTACTTCATTCGTAGTTATTAAAACCAAATGCAATCATAAATTTGTGTTTAATAAAACCAATGATTTTTTCATCAATTATAATTAGTAATTATACAATTTCATTACATTTCCATTACCATTGGTAAAAACAATTGTAATTAAAAATAAAACAGTAACTATTTGAAATAATGCCAATGAAAATTCAATGGTAATGAAAAAATCTCAAGTATGATATTTAGGACAGAAAAAAGTCTTTTGTTGAAAAGTTTAATTGGAATACAATTTCTCGTATTCTATTATCTGAGTTTGATTGGTTAAGTAGATAATGTTTACAAATAAATACTACCAAAATTATTTACAGCGACGGACTAAACTATTCACACAGCATGTACTGCTATTTAAAATCTTTTTTGTAGATAGATATAAATAGTGCTGAAAAAGGATGTGGCGATTTAATTCGACTAATAAATTTAAATATTATATTTTAAGAATATTTTTTTAATTATCATTTAAAATAAATGATCTTCCATTTTGTGAAACAAAAAACTTTCCTCAATTTGAAGAATTATTTGATTTATGCGATTAGGAAAATTTATTGTATTGTTGTTTGTGACTCGTTTTACACATGTAAAGGTAAAGAAAGCCAAACAAATCGTTCAAGTGCATTACAAACGCCAGTAATTATTTCTTACAGTGTGTTTTTTTTTGTTATTTCTTTAATCACAGTAAACTTTTTCAATTTCAATTTTTTGGTTTAAAAAGAAAAGTCAAATATTATGAGTCACCAACAGGAATCGTTAAGTTTTTTTTCTGCCGTAGTTGCATTTGTTACTTTAAGTTAAAACGAGATTTGTTGTTTTATTAAGACATTCGTTCATTCATTTTATACTTTTGTTTGAACAAATTAAACAATCATTATGTTGTTTTCAGTTTTACACACACACACACACACACACACACACACACACATTTCCCTTAATATTTCTGGAGGTAAAATTATTTAAAATAATTTTATTCATAAGTGTTCAACGAACTGAAATCACTACGAAATGCAACTACGAAATGCAACAATTTTAAATATGTTGGAACTAACAGATTGTGAAATCATGTTGCATTCATGTTCATGTTCTTTTTATTTATATTTTAATTTAATGAATTGATTGTCTATAATCAATGTAAATTTTTTTTTTTTTTATTTAAGGGTACAATTTTATTAAAAATTAGGTCAACAATTTTGTACTTTTAATAGAAAATATTAATATAATGTAAAATTGAAGATAATAAGTCTCTTAGATGGAATTATCACGATAGGGGAGGAATTTTAATTGGCGTTTTTTTTTAATTGTAATTTATTGCAAGCAACCTAAATACCATAATTATAATATTTGATTAAATATAAATTAAAAGACTCGTAAAAAAACTAATCTATCTCTGTAAGATTTTCGTATTTGTTCTTATATTATGCAGCTAAATTTATAAAATAGTAATAATAGCGGTATTCAGTGTTCGCTGCAAATGGTCTTGCAAAAGTGCAAATGCATAACGTATCATTCTAATTTAACAAAACAATAGGTACTTTATTGTTGGATTTCATAAGAAAGCTATAATATTTTGCACTTGCACTTCGGCAAGACAATTTGCATCGAACACTGAATTCCGCTAAAGTTTCATAACTTTAACCATTTTACACTTGCATAAGTTTTGCAAAGATATTGCAAAAATTAATAATGTACAAAAAATCAATTATTTGTACTTTAAAACAAAAAAGTAACATATTGAATCTTTTAACTAATCATAGACAATGTTACTAAACATAAATCCATACAGTTATACGAGGGTAGTGTGAAAATTTCGTGAGTGGCTAGTATTTTTAGAGTAGTAACTACAAATTCAACACTGCTTCCTTTCACTGTTATTTATTACTAGACTACTGTCACATATTGAGTAAGCTGCGGACCATCTAATTAATTTTAACGAAATTGCACAAAAAAATTATTTTCTGTGCTGTTTACACTTTCACTCTTATTATATTTGGCATCGGTGACATCGTTTGAGCCGCCAGCACCTTGTATCGACGTCGTCATCAATTCGATTATAATTTTGTATTTCCTAATAGTCTAATGACATCGTCGACGACTTATCGATAACACTGTTCTGCAGAGGAGTCTTCTTTTAAAAAATTAAAAAAAGATCTGCTTTCATTTTTTTTTTCTATCACGTCTAGATTTTTTAAGAGGCGTGACAATTATGAGTCCCTTAATCAAGCATTGGCGTACTTCAATACAACTCGAGAACGATTTATCCGATTTAGACAAATAAGACACCAACAAATCTTGCCTTTATTCTGAGTTATCTGAGTTTATCCTCCT
This sequence comes from Phasia obesa, assembly GCA_949628195.1. Taxonomy (NCBI): domain Eukaryota; kingdom Metazoa; phylum Arthropoda; class Insecta; order Diptera; family Tachinidae; genus Phasia; species Phasia obesa. The sequence continues at coordinate 18,297,753 of OX451216.1, read as the reverse complement.
AAATTTCAAGTCTCTCCAGAACTGCGGTCAAATTTTTTGTTAATTTTTATAATCTTTATTTCTTTAACTAATTTTCCGAATTGTTTCGAACTTGTTATTTAAATCTTTTCGATTTTGAATTTTGTGCCACTTCATTTGTTGATGTCGACAAAGGGAATACCAATTTAAACCCGTCGACACAAAACGTCGTCGTCGTATTGTGTGGACGACGCCAAAAAGGGGTGATTATTTTTGAGGTAAAAAACTATCACCGAAACGTAATAAATATAAAACGCTTAATAAATATCATGGGGATTTTAATGATTTAAAGGTGTTTTTTTGAGTTCCGTTACGGTCGTATCAACGTAATAGACGCCTCTTGAAATAGTAAAAAAAAATGTTCGAAAGATAAAAATGCTTGCTATAGCTGAGACTGTAGGCATCTCAACCGAGCAGGTACATCACATTTTTCATTAATATTTAGTTATAAAAAAGCCATCTGCACGATGGGTGTCACTCACTTTAAAGGAGTATTTAGCGATGTTTAGGTGCTCCGAAGTAGTTTTGCGCCAGTTTATATCTGTAGAATCGATCATAACATACCATGAATCGATCATAACCAACCAGAGACCAGAGAACAATCAAAATAAAGGGGTTCTTCGGGTATACGCTCACCAAAGAAGGATAGCATAGGTATAATAATTAACAGCGCGATGGGTGCCACTTTTCCTCACACTCGACCATAATCCCAACTGAGTGACCACTTCAAAGGTGTGTTTGACTACGTTCAGGCACAATCCGAAGAAGTTTTACGCCTTTTTGTAACTGGGACGAAACGTGAATACATCAAAACACACTAGAGATCAAAGAACAATCGAAACATCGGATTTTTTGTGGTGAATGTGCACCAAAGAAGGCTATTGTGGGTTTGTCCGTAATCTCCTCAGTTTTTTGTGAAAAATATTATACACAGTGTGGCGGCGCACACAAAAAGGAACCTAAGAGTAGGTTGAGGTTTCTCACGGAATCTCATATAAACACACGTTAACATTTTCGGTCATAATCGTTAAGAGTCATAACAGGTTTACATTTGCGCTGTCACATATTGATTTAAAGCCTCATTTTGCGAAGAAATTAGATCTGGCAAAGTATTGAGTTGTGGGTACCCAGTACTCGATACTCGATCATTTTTTCGGGTACTCAATACACAAAATTAGTTAATCAATAGTATTTTTAGAAATAAATTTCTAAAAATATTTGACAACTACGACGATAAATTTCCTTTGCTAGTATGTAAACGGAAGTATTGAGTACTATTGAGTACCCAATTTAAAAGTTTTGAGTTGTATCCAGTAATTGAAAGTAATAGAAATTGCCAGCACTAGTTAATAGAGCTAAAACTCATGAATTATTTAGCGAAGCAACTTTCTACATTAAGCAACTTTCCAGTTTTCAAATTTGAGAAATGGGAAATGGGTGGTAAGAGATTTGGATCAAACGTGGAGATCCTTATCGAAACAAACGTCTGTTTTAGATGTGAGAAATCGTATTTTTTTGAAGAATTAAAAAAAAAAACTAGAAAGACGCTGGACTAAATGCATGGAGTTTAAAAAAATTTATGTCGACACTTTTTTGGCAGAAAAATACCCTCTAACCAAAAAGTCACGGAATTATCAAATTGCCCTCGTTTTGAAGACTTTGATGTAAAAGATTAAAATGTGTGTGGCTGGTTGAGAGTTTTATTATTTTGGTAAAAAACGTTGTGTAAACAATATTACGACCTAAACGTTTTTTTTTGTGTACAGACTACATGACTTATTGTGGTATATTACTCTCTTAGATCTGTACTGGTTTGTCTATTGATGTGGATAAAAAGAATTATATTTTAAAAATAAAATACTTGCACGTTTTAAAAATGTTTACATTAAGAAAAAAAAAAAAAACTCAAACACGTTATATTTTTCTGTGACTTGCAGCCAGTGTTGTTTCTATTTCTTCATCATATTGCGGTTGTAATGTTGAGGTTGTTGAATTGGCTGTTTTCCGTTGCTAGTTGTTGATGAAAACTTTCACTTGGTAATAAGATCAAAACGAAAATTCAGTGACAACAGTTTGTTGCAGCCAAATTGCAGTAACATGTTATTGTTGCAAATAGTTTTTACAAGAATTTTAATTACAAGCTAAAAAACAACAACAATAAAAATAACATTTAATGATTTAACAAAAATTTTATTTTAATTTACTGTGTGATACCAACAGCTAATTGACTTGATCTTCGAAAATATTTATTGCTAGTGCTGTTGATCGTGTACTTGGAAACCAAATAAAATACCAGGTTATTTTTACTTGTGTAATTCTGTTGACAACGTCGTTATCTTAATAAATGTTAAGGTAAACTGCTACAACTCATAGATGTACCCCTTAACAGATTTAGTGAAATTTCTTCCGAGTCGATCTGAATATCCAGATCGGTACTGACGACTTATGTCGATGATAATTCATTGCTTCAAAAATGGTAACTGTAATTTCACTAATAAAAAGTTATTTTTTCGGGAAATACATTTTTTTGGTCGATAATAATTCATTGTTTTAAAATTGGTAATCGGGAAATATATTTTTTTGGCGCATTTCTCGTATTGTCTTTTTTAGAGTTCCGTACCCAAAAGCTAAAAATACAATCCCATTGTGTTCCCCACAATCTGCTGTTCGTCTGTCAGCGCCTTCTAATGATTCGTTAAGAGCTTTTGGATTTGATTTAAAAAAAAACACATAAATTTTAAAAAATGTATGTTTGAGTCGATAGAAAGATTTGTGTGAAGATAAATACGTATTTAGCTAGCGTAGACATAAACCATTTTTTTTATTAACATAGCTCATTTGATAGTTGACAGAGCTCTGTTAATCACTTAACAGTCGTATTTTTTTGGACTTTCCTTATTTAGGATCTTATTCCGGGGAAAAATGACCAGGTTTCTCTTAAGTGATTAACAGCGCTCTGTTAACTGTCAAATGAGCTATGTTAAAAAATGGTTTTTGTCTCCGCTAGTTAAATAACTCTTTATCTTCACACACATGATGGAAAGATCTATATAAATCAGTTTAAAGATGATTTCAAGTATATGTTGACTGTGGGTACATCTCAAATGGGTCATACGCCGGGTAAAATTTTGGCATAGTCTCTTTAACATGTTGGCCTGTATTCCACGAATAAATTCTTCAATAATGGCTTCCAGTGCGTCAACCGTGGCGGGCTTGTCCCTATAGACATAAGAGTTAACATAGCCCCACAAAAAACTGGGTCTAAAGGTGTTAAATGGCACTATTTAGACGGCTAATTGACCGGCACAAAAGTGAAATGAACTGTTCACCGAACTCACCTCTCTAATGGGCCATTGTTTCGCGTGCTGTGGTGTGGCATGTGGTCTTGTTTAAACTACATGCCAGACAAGTCTAGCTCTTCCAATTTTTGCAATATATTGGAGTAACAGAGGCCCAGTTGCTACGAACGGCGCCGAATCGATAAGTCATGGTCATCAACAACACTGACGGATAAAGAATCAACACTTTCCTCTGTCCGCACTCTACGTTTAATTGGTTTAATGTTCAATAATGTAAATTTGATACGAAATTTATTCACAAGATTCCGAATAGCCACCTCAGAAGGTCGCCCAAACTGGCCATAAAATGGAAGAAATGCACGATGCATGAATTTTGATATTAAAAATTAATAATTTGCAAGCGTTGTTCGTTTGTAAGACGATTCATGGTTAAATTATAGACCAAGCTAAACATGTTTAACAGTAACATGATTCACGAAAACAGCTGAGCTGCCAAAAACAGATTGCCAAAACAAAGAGCCTAAAAAATCACCCAATATTACTGGAACCGTAAAAGATACCTTTTAGTTGTATTACGAAGACCGCTAAAACAACAACTACTAAAAAATAAAGGGTGTCCCGATAGTGACGTGATTTTCTCGCATATGGCCTTATTTTTGAACCATAATAGGTAGACTCTTGAATATTATTTTCAAAGAAGGCCATTATAACAACTATTATTAAAAAATAAGGCGTATACCATCATTAGTGACGTGATTTTCAGGTACAAAAAATTATGATCCTATACTTTTAAACTTGTATACTGAACATAGTGCGGAACCCTACCCGTATGAGTCTGAGTCGCAGTTGACTGATTTTTTTTTCTATTTGTTTATGTTTTACAACACAAAAACAAATTATGATTTTTCGGACATAAATTTGAAAAATGGCAAAACACATGCAAATCGCATGAGTTCGAGAACATCTAGAAACTTTTTGGCGATTTACAAATCTAATGCTCAAACAATAGTTCGATTTAGCTCATATTTTGACACATGGCTTTTATACTTCATGGGTTTGTTATTCGTGGCATCATCTATATATGTATATATGATGTATATATATATATGATGTATATATATATATATGATGTATATATATATATATATATATATATATATATATGATGTTTAAAACCCATTGATTAAGAAATGGATTAAAAAAATTATTTAGGCACATTTTTGTTAAATGTTCCAATATTTCATTTAGTTAAATTAATTTTGTACTTATAATTTTTAAAACATTTATTTCGTTATGCTTTATTACAAGCAACTATAACTTGTTGGCTTTTTTTATTATCAATTATTGCATGTTTTACCAGACGTATAATCGTGGCGCAAAATTACTTTTAAAAACGCAAACACTTTCATTGTTTTTGTAATAAAACAATAGTGACGTTACTTTTACTACTTTATGTCGTTAATTTTAAACTGTTTTTTTTTCACTTTTAATAACCGATGACGACTTCACAGCAGCATTGCAGCGTGACAGCATGATATCTTAAGAAAATAATTAAATAATTTAAAAGAATTTGTTGACTTTGCTTTTAGCTTTTTTTTGCTTGTAAATTTGTAATATGAAAGTTAGTTTTCGTTAGAATCAATGTTACCAGTTTTCTAAAAATATAAATAAAACTTTACTTCAAATAAAGCCAAATTGGAAACCGAAACGAATAATGGTATCGGTATCTGTACCTGTATTTTCCCCCGTATCGGTATAAGTAGTTTTGTTTCTTATAGTTGTCTTATTGGTATGGGTATATATCATTACCGAAACTGAAATATCAATATAATTTATTCAAATTCACAACAAATATTTGTGGGATACACAAGGTGTGCTATCATGTCATATTGTCATATTATAAAAGAATTATAAAAATAATAAATAACATAAAAATAATAATTTTAATTTTTAAATCATTTTCTATAAGTTTAATAATTTTTGTTTTTAACCGACTTCAAAGGTTATCAATTCGTCTGTATTCTTCTATGTTTTTTCGTAATTTTTGAACCGATTTTGATATTTTTGTAAGGTTATGCATACTGATTGGTACCATTTAGAGAAAAAAAAAATAAAATTAAGAATATCGCCTTGCAACACACTTGAACACACGAATCGTTTGAAATGTAAAGGGCGACAGCTCAAATTTTTACGTGTCGATTGCTAATAAACTGTAATAAAAAGCTAAAAGCAAAAATAAATATAAAACGACTACATATAATAAATAAAGTTATAAATTAATCACCATTTTAAAAACTCAACTTTTCACTGGAGGAGCACCATTAAACTTAATTTTGTACTGGAGGAGAACCATTAAACTCAAGTTTTTTTTTACTGGAGGAGCACCATTAAACTTCTTAAATTTTAACTACCTAAATTTGGAGTCTATGCGAAGCTATAGGTCGCGCTGCAGATTTTGGAGGAAGCTAAGGAAACACACCCTGGCGCCTTGGTTTCGTACTTTTGGCATTTACCATTTTTTTTTTGAACAGAATCAAAAAAAAAAAAACGATTACGGGAATATGTCAAAATGAATGTTAGAAATGATGGTAGTAAAATTTATTATTTTTAGGGTTCCATACCCAAATGTTAAAAACGTAACCCCTATTGTTTACGCCGCAATGTATCTCCGTCTGCCAGCGCCTTCTATCTCGGGAACCTTAATAGGTAGAATTATAAAATTATTTCAGAAGGTGTATTGCTACGGCAAATATAGCTAACCTACTGAGCAAATGAACTAAAAGAATGACTGAATGACCGATCTAGTTCACCTAAGGTAATCTGAACTAAATACATCGCTCACTTTAATAAACTAACAAAAGCACAAATCTTTTTTCTATGTCGGTTATAACCAAGAGCCCCCCCGCAAACCCCTAAGGGTCTGTGAGCACATAAACAATCTCAACCAGAATCTCACAAAGAGAACAAAACATGTAAAAAATTTTAAAGCAGTACCATACCAGCTTTCAACAATGTAGGTTTGTGTCACTTTGATAAATATTTAGCAAACCAATGCATTTTCCTTTTAACTTAACCACTTTTTTAGTTGGGGACCTTTGGTTATAAACCATTATGAAAATTGAAATAAAATTGGAAACTTACACAATTTAAATTTATTACAAACTAGCTGTGCCACACACTTTGTGTGCGTTCTAAAAATATTTTGTTCGATTTTGTTTTGAAAGTAATCTACATCCAATTCTAAGACTCTTATGTATTTACTTTATCCCTGGATAAAATTCTGAAATTCTAAAAATCAAAAATTCTAAAAATTATTGTGAAGCTCTGTAAAATAAAACAGCGCCATCTGTTGCGCAACCGTGCTTAAAATATACTGCTTTCAAAAATAAAAGATGCAAAGCTTGAATTTAACGAAGTTATTTTTAACTTCTATGGCAACACTGCGTTTTGTGTGATTCACTTACTGAAAATTATAATTGCAAACTGGAATCTGAACTAAACACTTTGTTAGTTTTAAAGCAGTTATTATTTTTAAATGTTCTCGTGTTCGAAAAGAACAACTTTCCATGTTACTTTAAGATTAACTCTTATTAGTTTTCGTGTTACTTAATGAAGTATTGAAGGGTTATTTTAGCTTGTTTTAAAAGGAAAGTATTTTTTAACTTCTCTAAATAATTTTTTAAATACTTACATGAATTTTCACACTTTGTAGTCTTCTTAGAACAAGTAACAGGAACACGTAACATTAACGTACTCGTATGTGTTTAAAATAACTGATTACATTGCAAGTGAGATTTTAATTTTTCTTTCTTTTTTGTAAAACAATATTTTTTCTTCCCCTTGCTAAATAGCTAAAACGGATTATATAAAATTTTTACAACTGTTTTTACTCATATTAAAATATTTAAAAAAAAACTTTTGCAACTGAAATTACATTTTCACTAATCATCCATCCCATTGACTAAAATCTCAATTGTATCATTTTTGAGGTCGTTTGTAGCATAGTGTTGCCAATCCTAGAAAACCGTTTTGGCAGCTGACTGTTTAGGATTAGTAAAAAATAACAAGATTGTTGGAAAATATTTAAAAAATAGTAAATAGTGGCTACTAAATTTCCGATTAAAACTATTCTAAAATTAATCAGATTTTAACCTGGATGGACTTTTATTAATTGTCATAATTACCGCATTTGAGGTTTTGACAATGCTCATGTGATTGTCGAATTACAAATGCAACTTACGTGTCACTGTTTGGTGCGGATTTTGAGCTGAAAGGCACTTACTATTGACCAAATTTTTTAGAAAATTAGGCGGGCCAAGAGTCCAAATATCTGGATCTCAATAACGCGCCGATAACAGAGTTCTTTCTGTCCTTAATAAATTGGAAAATAATGATATTGACGATATATAGTTTCTAAAAGACGGTGCCGTATTGTTTGTGATACTGTATAAGACAGCTTTCTAGATCGTGTATTTAAAAACCACACAGTGGTCCATTTAGTAAAAACAAAATAACAAAAATGGTGGTCTGATTTTTGTAACATGATTTTAGAAGAAATGTAATAAAGCTTAATGGCGTCCTAATTGCCCTTAGGTGGTAGGAGCAATATTGCCTTAAAGTTGGCCATTCGGGTATATAAAAACTTAATTTGATTTTCAAGGCAAATTTAAAAATTGTATCGATTTCTTTAGAAGATTTTATATATCAAAAATTAAAATTTAGATTTTTTGACTTACCTTAGTCTTGTTTCTCCCAGTAGCGAAATCCAAACTGTCCGATTTTTTAAGTGGATTAAAAAAAGACTTCCTAGTAAGTTAAAGGAATAATTTTAGAATAATCTTGTTGCTCAAAAGTTATAAGTAAATGAATGTAATCTTAAAAAAATGTAGATTTTATTTTAGCAAAAAAGCGCTAATAAAATCTGATCTCAAAGATGGAATAAAAAATGTAAAAATGTAAAACTAAGCTTTGATGTTGAAATGTGTTTTTATTAACCACTTTATTGAAATTTTTCGGCTTGGTTTTTGCATGATAAATAAAGCAAAAGAGTGATAAAATTTCATCTTTTGGGTATTTTTTAAAAGTTTTGGGAATTTTTGAAAATTTATTAGGAATTTGTTTAAGTGTATTTTAGGAACTATTTTTCGCTTGGGATTTTGTATTGTATCTAAATATTAGATTTATGCTTATAAGTTCATTAAAGTGAGCGATCTTTTTACTTCTGATCACTTCACTGAACTACGTCGATCTTTTAGTTCTTTAGGTTCATTTGTTTCTTAGGTCAGTGAAATTTTTGTGTTGAATCTTGTATACATTAAAAGTGTTTTTATTTGCTTATTTAACTTTACTTATTACTGCTTTACTTGTTTAAACATTTGTTATATAATGAGCAAAGGCACCCAACCAAAAAAAGTGGTTAAAATGAAAATGCATTGGGTTGCTAGATATTTAGCAAAGTGACACAAACCTACCTTGTTGAAAGCTGGTATGCTAATGCTTTAAATTTTCACATGTTTTGTTCTCGTTGTGAGATTCTGGTTGAGATTGTGTATGTGCTCACAGACCCTTAGGGGTTTGCGTGGTGGCTCTTGACAATGAGGCAGATAAAAATGTTAGAATGTCGACATTAATAAATTATTAACATATTCATGGAAATCACGTGACTGTCGGAACACACTTTAATTTTTGGTAATTATTATAGTTGCCATAGTAATACACCTTGTGTGAAAATTTAATTTTTAATAATTGTTATAGTTGCCAATAATAATACACTTGAGAAAATTTTAAGAGTCTACCTATTATGGTTCAAAAATAAGGCCATATAAACTAATGAGCTGAAGTGAACTTATGAGCTGAACTAGTGAGCTGATTGAACTTAGTGAGCTGATTGAACTAGTGAGCTGATTGAATTAGTGAGCTGACTGTAATAGGGAGCTGGTTGAACCAGTGAGCTGACTAAACTAGTGAGCTGACTGAAATAGTGAGTTGGTTGAACTAGTGAGCTGACTGAACTAGTGAGCTGACTGAACTTGGGAGCTGATATGAGCTCAGTGTGCGAATCAGCTCATTTGGGTCAGTTTAGTAATAAGTTCAACTACTCTAGGTCGCTCATGAACTACTAAACTGTACTAAATATAACAAAATACCGAAATTTCATCTTTTTGGGAATTTTTAAAAAGTTTTTTGGGAATTTGTGGAATTTACATAAAATTTTTTTAATAATGCGTATAGATTTTTAAAAAATTAATAATCATTAAGCTTAAGTTTAAGCTCGACATTTTTTGCTGCAAAGTTTCAATAATATAAGGACCACCCGATACTACAGATGCATTTGCATTATTTTTTTTTTTTTGGCAAAACTCCCAAAGTGCACGTATTGATTTTATTTTATGGAGTTATATGGAGTTTAAATTTTATGCCAGCAATGCCAGTTTATGCCAGTTGATGAAAAATTGGCGTCATATATGTAACTGAAATTCATCCCAAAGTGTCTAAAAGTAATTTGTCATAATTGCTATTTCATAAATAGTCCGATCCTGTATCTATGTATGTATTATGTTTCCATAAAAAATGTTCATTATATTTTCCATTTAATTTATATCTTGCGTAAATTATGGGACACCCTTCAAAAGTGGTAGTAAGAACTTCACACAAGCAGTAACGACTACAAGTTGTTTGACACAAGTACTTTCTTTAGCTGTTATGTGCTTATTAAGCAGACACTTAAGGGGTTTTTTTTCAAACACTTAATATTTGAAAACTTTCTTACTGTTCAGATGGTCAAGTTTTGTTTTGGCTTATTTTCGTATTTTTTTCTTTGTTCTTTGTTAAGTAAAACATTAAAGACTTTTTGAAATTTTAAGCTGATTAGAATGCATTGCATTAGGGGAAACAAAAATGGCAAGAGAAATATAAGACATACAACTTATATTTACGAACTTTTCAAAATATTGGGTATTTAATCTAGAATAACTAAAAGAATTGCATTTAACTTGAATGGTGTCAAATTTTTCTATGGCTTAAATAAGTAGAAACAAACCAAAAACTTAAATGGTGTCAAATTATTTTAACACTCATGTGTTGAAAATTTAAATAGAATTAGTTGTTAAGGTTTAAAAAGTTTAAATTTTGTATAAATAACACTTTATTGTTTTGCAATAAAAGAAACTAAAAATTAGAAGAAAACAAAGATTTTTTTTTTGGCAGTTATAAATTTTTGCCAGTTCGTGTGCTCCAATTTTTCTAAAAGTTATTAGATTCCGCTTGACACCGTTGGCTTTGGTGTTTTAAAATTAAACCTCTCGCCGACACGTCGCGACGTCTAACTTGCTTATTAGAAGCAGGCAAACATTGACTTTTTTTCTTTTTATTTATTTTTTTATTTTAAAATTCCTAATATTTATTTTTTCCAGGCTTAAGTTTATTCTTATAAAGATATTCGCCCATGTTCTGAAAAACGCATATCGCTAAAAATTTTCGTTTTCAATTTGAAAACGCCAAACAGGTGTTCTGACAAACGAAAACGGTAGAAATCTGGCGTTTTCAAACCGCTAGTGTATGCTGAAGCGATCTGGTAATTTTTATTTAAACTGCACTTGAAAGAGAAAATAAATTGATGTAAAATTTAATATGTTCTGTTTTTATTTGAAGAAAAACTTTTAACATTTTTCACAATTTTAATTAAAAATATGCAATTTAAAATTTTGCTTTGTTTTTGTCAATTGTCGGTATCATTTGTTTATTTATAAACTGGCGATTTATGCAAACAGCTGGTCAATTTGATCTTCGAAAAAAATTTATTTTTTGATAATTCTTTTAATTGCCGAATTTTTATGAATAATTTTTTCTATGTTTATGTTTTGTTATTATAAAACATATGTGCAAAACGCCAGCAAATCGCTTCGTTTTCAGAACATGCTTAAATGCGTTTTGTGTTTTAAAAACGTTTTGCGATTTCAAAACGCAGCGTTTTCACAACATGGGCGATTAATAATTAAATTAATTTATAAAATAGTTTAAAAATAAATAAAACTATATAGAATTATATTTTCCTTTCAGAAGTGGGAAAACCAATAAAAAAAAAATTTTATTAATTTTATTTAAAACACACGTTGTGTGTGATAATATTTTGTACGATTTTGCTCTGGAAGTAATCCATACCAAATTTTAAGACTCTTACATATTTAATTTATATAAAGGTACCTATCCCTGGATAAAATTCTAAAATGTATATAAGAATCTAAAAATTGAATGTTTATCAGTTTGTAGACCTATTGTAAAGCTTTGTAAGACAGACAGGAAATGAGTCACTCATTATTTTAAAACAGTGCCATCTGTTCACCAACATTGCTTAAAATATACTGCTTTCAAAAATGCCTTAAAGTATGCAGTGCCTTTAAATCGTTAAACAAAATCAACATACTTTCATTGCTTTTTCTCCACTTTCTCTTGGAAGTAAGATACTTTTACGGAAAAAGGTATCCTATATTGGAATCAGGCTACTAAGGTACCTTATCACAAAATTTTGTTAAAATCCATCCAGTAGTTTTTACGTGATGCGAACACGAAGAGAAAGGCAGACAGACCGACAGGCAGGCAGGCAGGAAATGAGTTACTCTTTTATTCTAATTATGTATAGACTATTAACTTAAATTAATTTGAACTGTTTACAAAGCAAATTCTAGATTTTAATCCTAGAAATAATTTTATTTTATATTTTTACATTGCACAGTGGGACAGAAACAAAAAAAATTTTGGTAACTGGTTCTATTAAAACAAAATTTAAAACGCTAATTAATAGCAGAGCTTTGTTTAAGAGCTTAAATTTTGAGTTCGGTATTTTCAAAGCTTAAAAGAGCGGTGCATATGGTTCCCAAAGTAGGACACCTCGAATATAGACATTTTTGTAAGGATTGCTTTGTTTTTGTTTTTCCTAAAATTCGAATGCAATTGTGTTCTTAAGTAATTATAGCAAATAATTAACAAAATCATATTTAGAAAAATTAAATCCCTGAATTCCCAAAATCATGCATTAAAAATCTCAAAAATTTACTTTTTTTCTTACGATAATGAAATACTTTCAAGAATAATTAGGCCTATAGGGTTTTTTCAAATCTGTTTCAGTTTGTGGATTCCATCTTTTAGATTTTAGAAATTTCTTGAAAAAAAAAATAATAAATAATGAATAACTGAAGGCATATAGGGTTTTTTAAAATCTGTTTCAATTTGTGTATTCCATCTTTGACATTTTAGAAATTTCTTGAAAAAAATAGGTAAAATTTGGGGGTTCAGGTTTAATACATCAGAAAATTTTGTTAATTTTTGATGATGCCCCAATTTCCTTTCAGACTGACTATAGACGATAAGTTGACTACATATTTATATATAAAAGGCCTTATCAAGAGCTCAAATTATTGATTTATTTTGCCCTACTGTGCATTGTTTTATAAATAAAATAACACAAAAAGAAATAATTATTTATAAAACCATCCATTGTCTTCATTGATCCATCCATCCATCCATCCATCCGTCCGTCCATCTATCTATCGCTATCAATTTCCCTTGACAATTATAAACAAGAAATACAAAATTTACAAGAACAACAAATTCTTCACATTGGAAATAACTAAAAAGACAAAAATGTATATGTTTGTGTGATTTCCTGAATATACAAAGAAAATTTCCTTACTTGTATTTGTTGTTTCTGCTGTTGTTATCAATTAGGTGTCAAAAGTTCAAATATTGAGTTTGTCATAAAGAAGGCAGGCAGGCCTTCAATAAATACCAAGAAGTAAGACATTTATTTGTTATTCCTTTTAACTTTTAAATGAAATAAAAATCTCAAAACATTTAATAAAAGTCTTTCGTTTTCTTTCTTAATGTTCACATTAATGGCATATTTTTCATAACACAGATAATAACTTTTCCGCATTTTAAATTTATTTAAACAATCACCACTAACAATCTACGTGATATTTTGTGATAATTTTATATTTTCTTTAAATATTATAACATATAATATCGGATTTCCGGTAATAAGCCGTTGAATGTACTTTTTCAAACTCACAGTTATGCAGAGAAACACGCACACTTAGACAGATAATAAATCCGACATAATAACAAATAATAAAATGTGCAGGCATAGAGACAGACACAAAGCCAGACAGACAGCTTGTGATTTGTTTTAAGTATTTGCCTATATACAAGTATTTCTTAGTTTGTTTATATGTATATATGTACATATATGTATATACATACATATATATGTACATATATCTATGTATATTAGTTTTTATGATGCAACTACATACAATAACTGTTCATACAAAATATGTATGTATATTTTTCCCATGTTATAAGCCAGTTGGGCTTATAGTAATGCCACTACTGTAAAATGTAGTGTATGTGTGTGTGTATTGATTCGGTCCTTAAAGTAATTATTTCATCATCTATTTTAAACAATTTCTTAGTAATAGATCGATCACAGCTTGAAAATCTGTGACTTTCGGAATAAAATATATATTTTTTTTGCCAAAAAAAACGCAGTTTTTTTAGTCTCCATCAGTGGACTATAGGCGTCGATGTGAAAACAGGCATTGGTTTTGGTGATGTCTATATTCGAATCAAAGCCCTTCCCGCGTAGCCATTTCTGTAGTTTTAGAAACATAGCAGAAACATAGTAGTCGCAGGAAGGTAAATCTCAAGAATATGATGGATAGAGTAGCAGTTCATAGCGGCGTAATTTAAGAATTTTTGTCACGGTGACACAAGAATACTTTTCGATAAATGGGGTCGTTTTGCTCTAAATTAATGTCGAATTTATCTAAAAGCTGTTAATAACATTCACTGATGATAGTTTTCACTTCTCAAAGTAACTAATGTAACACAGATGGTCGACAGACATACATTGGCCTTCTTTAACACGAGTAAGTCTACTGCTTTGGGCTTTGATAGATCCATGTTTCGTTTTTGATTACGAAATAGCGTAAATACTTTTTCGAATTGAACTTAAAAATCGCCAAACAGTCCTTTAAAGTCGATACAAGGTAAAACTGTTGTTTAATGTAACCGAAGAATGATGAAGACAAGATTACGCCATGCGCATGTTCTCCCGTTAGATGACGTTGCTCGGCCAATGTTAGGTAGCCAAGTCTGTAATCAACAAATTGCTTCAGATAAATACGTACAAATAAACCCAAGTAATAGACAAAAATGGGCAACCCTGTCAATAAACTGTCATAATTTATATTAAAAACTCTCATACTTTATAGTTGTACTCTCAGTCAGAATTATTAGCCAATATGAAGACAGTTTCGTGACGTCATTAGGCCGACATGCGCAGAAAATTTCAATTTGATTTTTGGGATAGCATTGTCTTCTGTCATCCTCGAGTGTAACCAATAATATTTTTATTAAATATTAGGCCTGAGTACCGCTATTCAAAGGATCTTTTGTACAGCCTTCGAAAAAACATTTTGCTTGTCTGAGCCCTGTCAGAGCTTTCCAATGGCTAGAGAAATCCGATACGGCCGAGAAATCAGTTTTTTCTTTAGCATAAGCATTGGATATGCGATATGCCAACGAAAGGTTCTTGACCCACAAAATCTTTCGGAGTCGTGCTCCTAGGTTGACTAGACAGTCATTAACACAAGAGTGGTTCCATGTCCATTATCATGAAAGTGTGATGCACTCTATCAGTCAGTTGGGATGTTATTAGCCGCGGCAACCTCACTCACAAAAATTCTTCGATCGTGCAATGTTAATTCATGGATTTTCTGGTGTGACGACCTCTTCTGGACGACCTGAACGCTCGGTACTGGTAAAACTATAACGGAATTCAGTGAACCATATTTTTTTCATTGAAAGTAATATTCATTAAACCTCTCCCTGGTTTCTGCTACGCTTTAGGTTACGCATAAGCAATGTTTTAGTAGCACGTTGAATCAATGGTGGTAGTTGGAGTCAGCAGTGTTAATTTTTAAATAATTTCGAAGAAACTTCTCAAAAATTAAGTTTTCTAGACGTTTTCCGTAATAAAAAGAAAAACAAAAATAGCAAAAAAGAGTGCTCTTGTACTTCTTCTATGTTATTTTCAAAAGTTGTTTGTTTTTAATTTATCTCTCAAAAGGTACTTTTTTAATAGATAATTTTTTAAAAGTCAATTTTTAAGGGTTTTTTTAGAAGCGCGTTAAAGTACATACATATTTTAAGGTTTTTTTTAAGGTGCTGTTTTTAAGCCTAGTTTTTCTTTTTAAATTTGGTATTTTAAGGAGTTACTTTTTAAAATTAAAAAAAAAACTACTTTTTAAAAAGTAAACAATTTTTTAAAGGTACTTAAAAAAAAAATAAATTAAAGAGGTAGTTTTTGAAGATATTTGTGAGGTACCTTTTTAAAAATTACTTTTTTTAAGATATTTTTTAAAGGTACTTTTTAAAAGGAACTAATTTTAAACTTAGTTTATTTAAAAGGTAATCTTTTTATGAATTATTTTTTTGAAGATACTTTTTGTAAAGAACACTATTTAAAGATTCTTTTTGTAAAATGTACCTTTTACATAAGGTACTTTTTAAAAGAAAAATTATTTAACTTATTATTTTAAAAATGTAGTTTTTTTTAAAGATATTTGTGAGACACTTTTTCTTAAAAATACTTTATTGAATATATATTTTAAAAGTACTATTTTTAAAAGGTACTTTTTAAATCGAATTTTTTATAAACTTAGTTTTTTTAAAAGGTAGTCTTTTAATGAATTATTTTTTTTTTGAGTTTCTTTTTGTAAAAGATACTATTTAAAGTTTATTTTGGTAAAATGTACCTTTTACATAAGGTACTTTTTAAAAGAAAAATAATTTAACTTACTATTTTTAAAAATGTAGTTTTTTAATATATTGGTGTGGCACTTTTTTAAAAAATACTTTTTTGAAGATATTTTTTAAAGGTCCTTTTTGGAAAGGTACTTTTTAAAAGGAAATCTTTTTAAACTTTTTAAAATATACCTTTTTAAAAATTTTTATTGTAAAATGTACTATTATTATATTTTTATTTATAAAATTTTAGGGAATTTAAATATTAATTATTTAATATTATACTAATTACCCATAACGTTTTATAATAAAAATGCAATTTATGTTTTGAGGGAAAAGAGCTAGTTCCTATAAGTATATCAATTTTATCGAGAGCAAACCCTTCAGGGTCTATGAGCACATACACAATCTCAACCAGAATCTCACAAAGAGAACAAAACATGTAAAAATTTTAAATCAGTAGCATACCAGCTTTCAACAATGTAGCTTTCAACCAATGCATTTTCATTTTAACCACTTTTTTTGGTTGGGGACCTTTGCTTTTATATCATTAGAAAATATGTAGTTTGTAATGGTAGAAGTCAATTTTTGGACATATTGTTTGGTGTTTTTTTGTTTTTTATTGGAATTGAATTGATTGTAGGTGTTGTTTCTATTTGCGTGAAAGATTTAAAAACAATTTTACATATATATATTTTTTTTATAGAAATATATTATTTTTTCCTAACACGCCCTTAGTGACATAAATAATATCAATTTTTTATTTTAACTTAGGGTTGGGTGCCAAAACATAAGTTTATATTTAGCAATTAGAAATAATATTTTGGTATTGAATATTCGAGGAATAAGTTATGAACCCAAATAACTTTGAAAAATTGAAGGCTCGATGCTCGAATTGTGACCAATTAAAACTGCAGTATTTTTTGTGAATTTTGATTTATTTTTTTTATTTTTTTTTATTTTATTTTATTTTATTTTATTTTATTTTATTAGAATTATAGTGAATAAAATCATATAATGAAAGAAAGAGAGTACGAGCAACTGAGGCTTTCGACTCTAAGCATAATATAGATTTAGTTTATAAATTTAAGGGATAAATTAAGTCATATTTAATAATTTACATTTCTTAATAAAATTGTATATTATTGTTATATTATGATGAGATGGGTCAGCAAGTAGAGAGCTAGGTGAAGGGGTAGAAGTTCTCTGGGGATAATATTTAGGACATATGTCTAGGATATGCTCAACAGACTGTGGTAAATTACAGATGTTACAAATAGGCTTATTGTTATTGGATAATAGGTGTTGATGAGTGATAAGAGTATGACCAAGTCTAAGTCTGGTGAATATTAACATTTGTCTTCTAGTAGCAGTTGACGGGAATACGGATATGGTGCCAAATGGGTTGAATATTTTGTAATGATGGTTATATGCTGTCCAGTCACTGTCTTTATTGGCTTTAAGGTGATTTTTGATTACATATTAATTTATATTTATTCCTTTATTTAATTTTATCTTTGTTTAAGGCCTATTTCAATTTTGAACAAATAAAAATAATACAAATTAAATATTCACATTTAATCGATTACTTGTAACCGTTTATACCAATGCACAGTGGGCAGAATCAAAATATTTTGGAAATAACTCAGCCATTTGTAAAGGGCTAGGCCGCCTTGAAGAAATGCCAACCTCTAAAAGGATTTGCAGGGCCGATGTACCCAACTTTAAGACCACACAGCGCCACCCCTATCAAGTAGATGGTGTCCACCGTCAAAACTTAAGCTGATATACTCCTCTGCTATGCTCATGCCAAATTTTGGATCAATCGGCCTAGCCCTTTACAAATGGCTGAGTTATTTCCAAAATATTTCGATTCTGCACCACTGTGCAATGTAACAAGCACCGTTTGTACAAAATATCTGCAGAACGCATAATTTATGTTTCCATTTCAGCAATTTATCTTAAAAACGAAATCTCTATTAATAAATTTAAATTGAAAATTTATTTAACTTTGTTATTATTGACATCGTGTTGATTGTATTTGTTAAAGGCATTTTGATTAAAAGGTGTAACAAAAATATGATTCATTATTTTTTTTTTATGTTTTAACAATAAACCATACAATTTTTATATTGGTAGCCGAGCGATATAATCTGGGTGATAAAAATGTCATATTGAATCGTATAGGAATTAAAGAAAAAACAAATTATATTTTTAATGAAGAAAATAAAGACCTGAACAAATAAATGTGTGTAAAGATAAAAACGTCGAGTAGAATACTTCTTTGAAAAGTATAGCATGCGATAAAAAAGTTGTAGCATACAATAGGTACTTTCCATCTCAGGGAATCAATACTTCTTTGAAAAAAATATAGCATGCGATAAAAAAAGTTGTGTCATTCATTTATTATAATTTACCTTCCATCTAAGGGAATCAAATCTGGAGGAAAAGGATGAGAATGAAATATACTAACCAACTGTGGTATGACTAAATTTAATTTGAGAAAAATTATTGTAAAATTTTGAGAAAATTTTTGTGCAAAATTGTACTATATGATTCTTCTCAGGAATATAGCCACCGAATGCGTGTGATTTCTCCGAGAGATATAGCGACAATAATTGGGATTTTTTCATTAGCATTGAATTGTCAGTGGCATTATTTGAAATAGTTACAATGGAAAAAAATTGACTACCATTTATTTAGTTACAATTTTTTTTTTAAATGGTAATGAAAATGTAATTAAATTCTATAATTACTAATTATAATTGATGAAAAAATCATTGTCACATAAATTAAATTTTCAGAATTTTTTTTATCTTTTCTGATTTTTGTTACTTTTTATATGAAAAAATTCACATAACAGGACAGCAGAGAATGGAGGTATAACTTCTTAAAAAAAAAACATCAAGTAAATATAAAATTTCTCGCTTTATTCACTACAAAAAGATAGATTACAAATGTGGCCAATAATGATAATGCTTTTTTTTAATTTAATCATTGATTAATGGTAATGATTTTGTTTTTCAAATAATTACTAATGAAACTTTTTCATTAAAAAGCATTACCATTAATGAAAACAATGGTAATGGAAAAAAATTGTTAGCATTATCTACAATTCAATGCCAATGAAATTGCCAATTAATTACCCAATCAGATTTATTAGACCCATGTGTGATAACGACTATGTCCAAACCCAACCATCTTAAGGAATCGAAACTAGTAGAAAAAGAGGACCATGGATTATACTAACAAACTGAGCTCCACTTTATCCATAATGAAGTTGAAAAAATTTATAAAACTTTGAAAATGTAAAAAGTTATAATAAATGAGGTTTGACTCCCTGAGATGAAAGCGTTTTGGAACAAGCGTACTTTGAAATTAGATTTAAAAAATGAATTTTTATTTTGAAAAGAAATAATTTTTAAACATCAATTCATAGTCTCCTTTACTTTTATATTCATTAAGTTGTGAAAATATTTATTCATTCAATTACACATAAATTTATTTATATTCAATCAGTCATATATTTATTCATAAATATAATCTACATATATCTACATATAATAAAATAGTAGCTCATTTCCGTCTGTATGTCTGTATGTCTGCTTTTCTTTTGTGTTCGCATTACGTAAAAACTACTGGATTGATTTTAATAAAATTTTGTAAGGAGGTACCTTAGTATCCTAATTCCAATATAGGATACTTTTTTTCTGCAAAAATATCTCATTTCCAAGTAAAAGTGGAGAAAAAGCGCTGTTTTAAAATAATGACAAAATATGAATTGAAATCGGGATATTTTCAAAACGGTTTCGCAACAGATGGCGCTGTTTTAAAATAATGACAAAATTTGAAATACTTTCTGCCAAATAGCCAATTGAATAAAATTGGTATTAGATTTGTATTTTTACTTTGCGGAATTACAATATTATTAAAATTTTTAAAACAGAATATTATAATTTTTTATAAATTTTAGTATTTTATCTAGGGATGGGTACCTTTACATAAAGTAAATATATAAACCATAACTGAAGAACCATAAAAGTAAGTCTTACAATTGGTGTGGAATACTTTCAAATAAAATAGAGCAAAATATTGTCAGGACGCCCACAACATGGCGGGCACAGCTAGTTAAGTTATAAAAAACAAAATTATCTATATGCAGAGAATTTTTTCAGTGCAACAGTAATACCAATACATTGGGCCGAACATCGGAGACTACAGTTGAGCTAAACTTGTCCTGTAGTCTCCGTTTGGGGGAGTACGTCTCCGTTTACCAAGCAGAATTGCTTGGGCTGCTACATGCGTTGGATCACCTGCTGGAATGTCGGATGCAGGGAAGAAAGGTTCTCATTGCACTTGACAACCAATCGGTTATAAAACGCATGAAGCAGGTGGACGTGTACTCCAAACAAGTGCTGGAATGTGTTTTAAAGCTTAACAGATGTTCCTCGGTTAACGAGGTAACATTGATGTTGGTTAAAGGACACATTGGCACTGCTGGGAATGAAGCTAGCAAAAAGGGGATCTGCTGAGAATTTCTGTGGACCAGAACCCAGAGTATCACTGGGTAATGGCCTAATACGAGCAAAAGTCCTACAATGGCTGAACTCACTAAACCTGAAAAGGTGGAGGGAGGCTACTGCATGTAGACAGGCTCGAATGGTGCTCAAAGAGCCCCTTGGCAGGAGAGCCAGCAAGGTTCTTAGATACAATAGAAGTGCCTTAACCTGAATAACTGCGTTAATGACAGGTCATGGAAACTTCAAGTATTATCTAGCCAAGATGAAAATCGAGGAAGACGCTGAGACGCTAGTGCACATTGTGTGTGAATGTCCAGCACTGGCTAGCGTAAGACTTAGGACCACGTGCAGAAGCTTGTTAAATGTGGATGCCATGGGGGAACTAAGCCTTAGACAAATGCTACCATTCACTAAAGACACCGTGATGAGAAAGAATGCCGATAATTCCCAGTCGACACTCTGAAATCACTAGAGTCTAGATTAAAGGCTGGATGTAGCACGAGACTCAATGATAGTAAGATTGCCGCAAGTTATGTCGGTTGTTTATAGTTATTGAGGACGGAAGGCGGTCGAAAAGGGACCCATTTAGTAGTGGTCTGATTTGTTATTTTTCCTACATTAATAATAATAATAATAACACCAATACATACTCATTTTAAGAATTTCTCTAATTGGGGACGCTTCTTTCTGCACAGTAACTATATTTGTGAAGAAAAAGTCCAAAAATTATAGCAGAATATTGTATTAAATGTATGGTAAAACTTTTTTATCGCATGCTATATTTTTTTAAAAACGCTTTTAACTCGACGTTTTTTTTCTTGAACAGTGAAGAAATAAATTATATGATTTTGAGCTTAGTGATCTAATTCTCTTTAGGCCAAAGCCGTTGCAATCGTTTGAGAATATGTTAAAAGTACCAAAAGGCAACGTCAGTATTGCTTTTATTGCGGGAATACAGGCAATTTTACATTAGTAGTTTTCAACCATCATTTCGTTTAAACAAACAAAAAAACGAACATTTGGTGTTAATATGCCCTACATTGTTTTAAAGTTTAAAAAATATTAATGTTCACGACAACTGTCAAAAACTAACAAAATTTATTTTTCCCTTTTTTGTTTGTAAACAGAAATAATCTTAAATCTGATTTAAATTACAAAAACTGCTTATTCCATTACTTTTGTTATTAAAGCTTCTTAAATTACCAAAATTGTTTGTTTATTTATTTAAATACTTTGTTAAAACTGTTAGAGTATTTAAGTTTTGAGCACACGAGTAATTGATTCAATAACGAAATTTTAATTTTTGATTGATCGAACCCCCAGGGTTTTTTAAGTGATTAAGAATTTTTTTCTCTATGTAAACATTAATTTTTATAATTATTCAATTTCGCTGGAAATATTTTAAATCTTTTATTTTGACAGTAACTTTAATCCTATTTTATATTTTCAAGTTTTGCTTATCAAAAAATCAGAATAGACATTTCCTTTTAAGAATTAAATCAAACGTGAAATTTAACATTGTTTTTCGATATTTTGGATTAGAGAAAATCTATTGAAGAATAGGTGTAACAAGAGTACAGATGTTTTATTATAAGGGTGGGTCACTAAACTGCTTCGACCAGCGTTTTATAAATCCGAGGACTACACGTGCTTTATTAGTGGTTAACGAAATTGCTGTATAGAATTTAGTTTAGCATCTAGTTAAATATCTAGATGATTCTGTTTATTAAGCTTGTGCCCATTTGAAACATCTTTCGCTCTTTATCACATCTTCAAAATCGTGCTGGCAAAGTGTTGAGTAGTGGTTATCGAGTAGTCGATAATTTTTTTGGGTACTCAATACACAAAAGTAGTTAATCGATACTTTTACGGATAAATAAATTTATAAAAATATTTAACAACTACGACGATAAATTTCCTCTGCTAGTATGTAAATGGAAGTATTGAGTACTATTGAGTACCGAATTAAAAAGTATTGAGTTGTATCGAGTAATTGCAAGTAGTAGAAATTGCCAACACTACTTTTAAAGATACAAATGTATTTTTAGGGTTCAACTGCTCAAGGTTATGATTACTCCAAGAATTAGCATCTGTTTTTCCGCAGGATCATATCATATCAGTGTGAATTGTTAGAATAAATTTATTTTTTTTCTAAAATTGTTAATGTTTTTACGATATGCTAACGTTTTTAAATACACAAGTCAAAATTACAGAGTTTTTTTATGTTGGTACATTTTCGAGCGCCGCACATATTTTTAAAAAGGGGGTCAAAAATAAATTTAATGGTTACCGATTTCTAAAATATACACATTTCTAATTAGCTGTGCCCGCAACGTCGTGGGCGTCTTGACAATATTTGGCTCGATTTTGCTTTGAAAGTATTCCACACTAATTGTAAGACTCTTACCCTTATAGTGCTTCAGTTGCGGTTTTTGTATTTACTTAATATAAAGGTACCCATCCCTGGATAAAATTCTAAAATTTAAAAAAAAAAATTCTAAAAATTATTGTAAAGCTCTGCAAAGGATGTTTAAAATATTTTAATAACGTTGTAATTCCACAAACTAAAAATACAAATCAAATACAAATTTTATTCAATTGGTGCCTAATGTTACGCAGTAGTGTTTATCCCAGTTTTGAATCGAAAACTTCAGTATCTTTACTGCTTTTTCTCCACTTTCTCTTGGCAATGAGATATTTTTGCGGATAAAAAAGTATCCTATATTGAAATCAGGATGATACGGTACCTTATCACAAAATTTTGTTAAAATCCATTTAGCAGTTTTTACGTGATGCGAACACAAATGAAAAGCAGACAGACAGGCGGAAATGAGTTACTATTTTAAAATCGGTTATAAATTTCACATTTATAATAAAAACTTATTTGTTGGCACTATTTGACTGTCAAAATATTTTATTCCATGATACAAAAATATTTTTTAATCCTTTAAATGCAAACCTCTTAATATCTCGAAACAAGAAATACATGACTTATACCACTTTTATTAATTATTAATACTTTCATATGAAAAGTTATAGTTAAAATAAAATTAAACAATTAAAAAAATATTTAACTAATAAATAAATATTAATTGAGGCGTTAGATAGATAATAATAGAAATAAAAAATAATAATAAATAAATATGGTTCAAAACAATATCCCATATTTATTATTATTATTTGTTCCATTATTTGTCTGTGCATTATTTTCTCATTCATTTGTCACTTCAATTTGCTGGCAAAGTTTAATAATAAGCAACACAAGAAAACAAAAACTTTTATTACTTTTCCATATTGAAATGCAACTTTTCCCTGCTGCACCATTTTGTTATTCTGTTCAAATTTAAAACCCTTTTAAATACAAAAAAAAAAAAAAATTAAAAATAAAATGCAAACATAAACTGAATGCACATGAACTACTCTAGAAGTTATATTTGCATAACACACTTTAACTGAACAATCTGGAAAAGTAAAACAAAATAACACGAAACGAAACGAAAACGTCTAGTGAAGCTACATTCTTGAACACATACTCGTATTTAAATTAGCATGAATAACTAGGACACGCCAAACAAACTAACGAACGAACCATTATTTCAATATGTGCAAAAAATGCGAATTAAAAAAATATATGTAAAAATAAAAACTCTCTCAAAAGAATAAACTCAACGTGAACAAACTTTTATTTTACTTTTGCTTATTAAATCTTTGACACACACATACGCACACACACACACACCCACAAATACTAATTCCAAATATGTTTTATTCAAATTTCATAAATTTTCTTCTACACTTAATTTTAAATTATTCCAAAAATTATAGCTTTACATTTGCAACTAAAACTAGTTAAACTTGTTTAGAAATACATTTAGAATTCATTATTTTTTTTTTTTTTCATGGAAATATGCATCTGCACTATAGTTCATATGTATGCCAGGTTGTTTTTCATATCCAGCTTCGAAAAAAGATGCACATTAGACTGGTCCATTAATACCCGGCAAAAAATTACGTTTACTTGGAAGCAGGTTTGTAAGGGATAGAGAAATAGACTTTCCCTTCAGGAAGGCATGATTTTTGTTTGCGATGTCCCATTTGGTAGGTCTCTTTGCTTCCCCGAATTCTTTATAAAAACTTATTCGCTTTACATAACTGCATCGGCGTAAGCGAGAGAGGTCTCTTTGTTTCACAAAATTTTATAAAGAAAACTTATTCACTTACGTACCTGCTTCCTCGTAAGCGAGAGAGGATACAGTTTGTTATATTATTTTCTTACAATTATAGCATTCTGAAATGCGCTTATGAGAACCGCTTTTGAAAGACATGAGTTTTATTTTACTGCTGGGATACAAAGCAATAATAAAAAGTTTGACACAACCCTTTCTGTTATAAAATTAAATTTAAAAATCGATTTCCATCACATACCTGATTAAAAAAAAGAGTTCATTTATAATTTTTTTTATCTGTAAAGGCCCAGTTAGCCGACCGTTACTTTAACGACACATAAATTTAAGTTAATCTATTTAAACAAAAAATGACTTGCATTTTCACGTCACGTTCGGCTAACTAAGCCTTAAAAATGTCAGAATTAGAATTCGAACTGAACCGAAGTTAAACAAAAATATTTGTTATCCACTCAGACCATAAAGCTTTGTGACTGAGTTAAAAGTTAATCTACTTTTCAGCAGAGCATAAGTACATAGTTTAAACCTAAGCATGATAAAAGCAAAAGTTGCTATCCCTAATAAAGATTTAACATCTAGCCGTAAGTACAATTCATATGTGTGAGTATGAAAAAGGGTATAAGAAAGAAATTCATTTCCACCATAAATTCACATGTCATGCAATATTATTTTAAGTTAAAACTAAAACTAAAACAAAAACTTATTTCTTCTAAATTGCCTGGTTTTAATTAAAATTTATTTTAGCAAATCTGTTATTTTATATAGACATAAATTTAAATATGCTTTTTTGTAACTTATGATTTATGTTCTCTTTCTGTTTTTTTTTTCCTTTTGTCTTCTCTTTTTATTTTTTGGTTGCTTTTTAATATAAATTGCATTTTTGATTTTGCTTCATTGCAACCTTAGAAATGTTAACATATTGGCATCATCATCAAAGCTTAGGCGACAATTATAGAAAATTGGATTCAACTTGAGGATATAAACACCTACAATCATCAACGTCATTATTTACCATCACTATCATTTCATCGAGTTCACAACAGCGATAAGACACAAAAAAAAAAAACAACTGATAATAATTAAGAGACATTTATTTATTTCAATACTTATCGGCAGCTTAGAGAATAATAAAGGAAGTATTAAGATAAAATAGAGAAGAACTTGCCGAAAATATCAATTTTTATATCTGCCTACGAAAGGACCAAAGGCATATGCACACACACACACACACTCAAGCCAAACAAAACAAAACAATTAGACATTCCGTAATCCCCCGCCCTCGATTTATTGATTTTTAAAGCTCTCCTCTAAATAATATTTAGAGGAGTTTCTTGGAATGTTGGAATATCCTCAACGATTTGCGCGAAATATCCCCGAACCCTCAACAACAACAACAACAACACAAAACAATACACATCACAGTCATCATTTACATCATCAACAGCCACAACCACTGCCACACCAAAACTATCAACAACAACAACAGCAACAACATATAATTGTGGGATCACATTATCATCCACATTCGCAACAACAGGGATCATATCCAACAACACCAGCATCGCCAGCTCATCAGCCACGCTATCCACAGCCACCACAGCATCAACGTAACTTATCGACGGCATCTTCCTGTAGTGCTCAACATAAAAGTGTCACCTTTAGTCAAGTAACAACTTCTAATAGTGGCGATTATAGTGCAGGCAGTAGCAGTGGTAATTCTAGTTGTGGTGGTCAACAATCAATGGCGGGAAATATGAAGCACGGTAAGAAGTTCTTTTATTTAAAATAATTTCAAAATGAATTAAAGGAAATTGAAATTATAGACAAACAATTTTTGTCTTTAGCACCTGATGGATGAGCCATTGATTTGTTCAACCATTGAACAATTTTAATGAGCGCACATTAAAATGTCTCGTGACGACCATTGCGACGATGTCTGTCATCAAATGTTGCTTTTAGTAAGAAACTTTGTTTTTTAAACAACGCCATCTGTTGATCAAGCGTACAAATCTCCTTTGATTTGCTATAAGCTTTCAAACAACATCGACAACAAACAGATAGTTAACATAATGTGTCCTTTAAAGGCCAGGTTTCACTATCCTATACAGTCGATGTCTAGCATTAAATCTTGTTTTTAGAATGAAACTTTGTTTTTTAAACAGCGCCATCTGTTGATCGAACGTGCAAATCCCCTGCTTTGCTATAAGCTATAAGCGTTCAAACAACATCAACATAAAACAAATAATTATGTTTGTATGTATTCTCCACACAGAAGAAAGTAAACAAATTTTTGTTCTCTATTCTGGCGATGTTTTTTGTTCATGTGCAAACAAAACAATGGCTCGTCAAGACGGCGTGTAATGTCGACATGATTTTCTATTTCCTTACAAATTCATTTTAATATTTGATTTCTTAAAATAATATTTGTAATTTTCACTGTTTAACTTTTTCTTTAGGAAAATCACAAGAAGATGTTTGCTACGTTGTAGCCAAATACGATTATGCTGCTCAGGGAGCCCAAGAGTTGGACTTACGAAAAAATGAACGTTATTTACTATTAGACGATTCAAAACATTGGTGGCGTGTACAAAATAATCGTAACCAATCGGGCTATGTGCCTAGTAATTATGTTAAAAAAGAAAAACCATCATTGTTTGACAGGTAAGTGGTATTCAAATAACAACAACATCAATTAAAACTACAAAATATTTTTTAAATTATCAACCCTACTACTAATCCAATATGGTTTTTTCTTTTTATTTTTTCCGCCCGTCATTTAGCCAAGCTTTCTTATTTTCTTATTTGACTTCATGTAGTTTTTTTTTTTTATAATTTAAGTAGCAATTTTAATTTCTTAACTTTTGCATTATTTTTATTTTACACAAATTTTTATGTTGCTTCTTTCACATTTAGTTTAAATTACTTGTTTAAACCATTAAGTGTTGTGTAAAAAGATTTTGACTCCCGCCCTCTAATTTTCATGTGGTATTGTCTGTTGTCGTCTTGTGTTAAAAAAATATTCATCCCTCCATTTATGTTTTATGTTTGAGTGCTGATTCAAACAAAAAAAAAAAAAAAAATCTTTTTTTATCAACACTTCATCACCATTAAGATGTTGATCGCAATAGAATTTTCAACCAAAATAAAGCATCTTTATCTGTTTATGGCATTTCAATCATTCAAAATGAACTGCAAATGTTTTGGTATTATTAAAAAAGTACTAAAATATTTTACTAATGGTACAGTTTTATTTACTAAAATTGAAATTAGAGAAATCAAAGTAAAGGGTGTTTTTTTGTAGAGATGGATAATTTTAAATTGAAATAAAACAAAGAAAAACGTCAAGGCAGATTTGTAGCAGGTTAACTCACTAGAAGGAGCTAACATATTGAGGGACAAATTTTAAATTTTTTTATAAAGAGTTTGACATTTAAAAGGTATTTTAAAATGTCTTCAATGTCAAATTCAATATCAAAAAAAATTTTAAAATTTTCCTTCAAAATCGAAATAAGAGCTTTTGAAGTCAAAGTAAAGGGTGCTTTTTTCGTAGAGGTTGAGAATTTTAAATTGAAATAAAAAAAGAAAAACGTCAAGGCAGATTTATAGCAGATTAACTCACTAGGGGAAGCTGAAATATTGAGGGGAAGTTTTAAAATTTTTTATAAAGAGTTTGACATTTAAAAGGTATTTTAAAATGTCAAACTCCATATAAATAAATTTTTCCCTCAAAATGGAAATAAGAGCTTTAGTATTCAAAGTAAAGGGTGTTTTTGTTTTTGTAGATATGGAGTACTTGAAATTGAAATAAAACGAAGAAAAACGTCAAGGCAGATTTATAGCAGGTTAACTCACTAGAAGGAGCTGAAATATTGAGGGGAAAATTTTAACTTTTTTATAAAGAGTTTGACATCTAAAAGGTATTTTAAAATGTCAAATTCCATATAAAAAAATTTTAAATATTCTCTTCAAAATGGAATTAAGAGCTTTTGAAGTCAAAGTAAAGGTTGCTGTTTTTTTGTAGAGGTGGATAATTTTAAATTGAAATAAAACAAAGAAAAACGTCAAGGCAGATTTATAGCAGGTTAACTCACTAGTGGGAGCTGAAATATTAAGGGGAAAATTTTAATTTTTTTTATATAGTTTGACATTTAAAAGGCTTTTTAAAATGTGTTCTAATGTCAAACTCCATATAAAAAAATTTAAAATTTTTCCCTCAATATCTTCTCGCAGTGGGTTTCCCTGATAGAAATATGCCTTGAAAAACGTTATCCATCCATATGGCATTATTCATTAGACAATTTTATTAGTGTTTAAAATATGAATTCGGGCATGTGGCCGCCACGACTACTTACATAGCTTACATAGCGTAACCTAGAGATAAAATTTTCACACACCCTTCGCAGTAAGTCCGGATATATTTTGGCAATAACGTACCGAATACTCTTTTTCAAGTGCTGAATAGAATGAACAAGCTGGCCAGTCAACAGGTCCATTTCTTAAAATTATTCGTTTGCAAATTACTTTTAGCGGGCAGTGTATGACGTGTGGTATCATCTAGTGCTGGCAATTTCTATTACTTTCAATTACTCGATTCAACTCAAAACTTTTTAATTGGGTACTCAATAGTTCTCAATACTTCTGTTTACATACTAGCAGAGAAAATGTATCATTGTAGTTGACAAATATTTTTATAAATTTATTTACTAAAAATACTACCGTAAAAGTATCGGTTAACTACTTCTGTGTATTGAGTACCCAAAAAATAATCAGCACTAGTATCATCCTGCTGAAACCAAAAGTCTACAATACTCATGCCTTCCAACTGAGGCACCTAAAAATTAGTAAACATGTCTCTATACCGCATAGTGGGGCAGAATCCAAATATTTTGAAAATAACTCAGCCATTTGTAAAGGCCGGGCCGATAAATCCAAAATTTGACACGAGTATAGCAGAGGAGTATCTGAGCTCAAGTCTTGTCAGTGGGAACCATCCAATTGCCAGGGCTGGGGCTATGTATTCTATAAGTTGAGTACAATTTTTTTAAGGTTTGGCATTTCTTAAATTTTTGTTTGATTTTATAAATTACATGGTTACATTACATTATTTTAAATAATACATGGTCTTAAAGGTCTGGGTAATACCTTCAAAGTGATATATTAATCTGTAAATTATGTTTGAAAAAGTGAGCGAGTTATAAGCAATTTAAAATAAAATTTTTGATTTTTCGATACCCTGGTCCGATTTTTTCAAAATATTTAGTACAATTTTCAGCAATTTTTTTTTAATTTTTCTCTTTTTTTCTTTTATAATATTGTGGCAAGGTTATACTTTTTCTGAGTTAAAAACTAGTTGATTCTCAATTTAAAAATTCTACTGTTAACATAAATCAGTAACATAAACTGATAGAAGTGTGATAAATATGGGAATACTCATATTTTGCACGTAAGAAAGACATTGAGCTGAATTTGTTTTTTTTTTTTTTTGTTTGATACAAGACTACCTCAACTATATTTATTTACACAAGAAAAATATAATATTAGGAGAAAATTTTAAAATTCGTTGCTGTTATCTGTTGTCCTTTCATTTCGTTACAGTGTTGTAATCGAATATGCAGAAAAAGGCAGATGATTTTTGTGCTACTCTTTACTCAACACGTCTAGGTTGAAATGTGACCTTCATATCTCGGAGCAAGCTGGACCTTTTTTTGTATTCATAGCTGTGCTCAATGCTAATTTAAAATTCCTAACTTCTAACGTTGCAAAGTACTATAATTTTTTTTCGTCCAGTTTGACGAAATTTACAAAGCAACAATATAGTTTCTTTTTAAATTTCAACTGTCTATCTATAACAGTTTAAAAGTTTGGCCATATATATCAATTTACATTAACTATTGGGACACCCTTTAATTTTCAAATTCATATTTTATACTTGTTATTACAGCGGACTTAGCAATACAAGTTCTTTGTAAATTTCAACTGTCTGTCTATAACGGTTCAAATGTTTGGGCTTGCTTAATCCGCTATAACAACAAGTATAAAATTTGGACCTATAAATTAAAGGGTGTCCCCATCATTGATGTAATTTGACCATTATGTCCCCATCTTTGGAACCGTTATAGACAAACACTTGAAAATTAGACAGAATGTTCTATACTATGTATTGTATAACAACAAGTATAAATATTTAAAATTAGAAACTAAAGGGTGAAATTAATTAGAAATTAAAGGGCAATAGCTTATGTATTTTGATGTATATGGCTAAACTTTTAAGCCGTTACAGACAGACGGTTAAAATTTAGAAAGATACTCTAACAAGTATTGAATTTAAATTCGGAAGTTACAGGGTGTTCACAATAGTTAGTGTAATTTTATGTATATAGCCAAACTTTTGATCCGCTATATACAGACAGTCGTATGGCATTGGTTTGACCTAAAAAAAACCAGAACCCTAGGGTATTGTGCCCCTATATACTCTGGATGCACTGCTCATCCGGTAGAAAATCGACTGATATTTGCTTTAGATTATTGAATTCCAAAATTTTTTTTTTTTTTATCTGAATTGACATTTTGTGCTACGACATTTAAAAAATCTCGCTACAATCTTCCTCGAATATAATATAATCATTGTATAATTACCGTCTTAAAGAAACATGATTTTAAGTTTGAATTAAGAATTATTTAGTGTATTTTACGAATTTAAACTTAATCCTTTGATTTGCCAGTTTGTTGAATTACACATACTGTTTGTCCAGAAAGACTTTACACTGTAAAAATAATATAACTTTACAAACACAGCTTAGTTTTTTAGGTTTTTTGGTGTATATAATTTATATTGTTCTCTCGCTTTATTAAAATTTGGTTATAGAGATATACTAGTGTAACTCCGAAAAGGTTTACTCTATTTGATTACTTAAAAAGTCTGCAACCCGGAGTGAACTTTTAAATCATACAAATATTGTTTAAAACTGCTGAAAATAGTTTCAGAGATATCGAGAAAAAATGGAGAAAAAATTATTTTCGTGCAAAAATGTTTGTGTCTTAGAAGTTCATAAACAGTAGAAAAGGGTAAAGATTAGAGTATCCATTTAATCGGGTATTGATTTTATTCGACCAAACAATAAATCGATTTTCAATTTAAATTTTCCTCGATTAAGGGTTTTAAATTACTAGAATTAATCGCGTATAATTAGAAAATTTGTAACCATACAAAATTGATAATTAATTAATGAGATCTAGTTGATGATTTTTAAAAATGTTTTATTGATTTGTTTATTTTAGTTAAAATTTTATTTTTATTTGATATTTTTATTTTGAAACTGAACTGATGTCATAGCTTTTCGGTAATATAAAATATGAATTAGGTGTCCTAGTAGGCTAGTAGGTAGTATGCTATTCTATGAGTCTGGGGGTTGTAGGTTGGTTTTCCAAAAAGTGTTTTACTAGAATGAAATAAGGTATTCCGGTGCTCGATAATTAAGTTAGAATTTAATTTGTAATTGTATTGTGACAATAAAACAAAAATATGAATTATTTCATAAATATCTATGGCAATAAGGAAAAAGCATTTAAATCTGATTTTTAGTTTTGTGAGAGAGAAATTTTAAACTTTAAAATTTATTTAAACAAAAAATAGCTTATCTTTAAACTTAACTTATGGGAGTCAAACGTATGTGGAATTCTAAAACACGATTAAATGTTACAAAATAATTTATTTGTGAAAAATAACATTTAGTATAGCACAGATTTCAACATTTGTGAAAAGAGTTTTTGGCACTAAAAAAGTAGTATTTGTTTTTGTTTTATTCGTATTGTTCTTTTAATTAAACTCGAATCTTGTGTAAAGCTTTGTAAATAATCTAAATTACTGTAATTTAAAAATATATGTATATCCTTAATAGGTTTTTTCTCTCTCAAGTAGATAAAAATAAAGTTCATTGCTTTTCAACGTGTAAACTCATTCTTGACATACGGTATATGAACACTAAATTCATATAAATATTTATATTTATAACATTCTGTTATTTAATGAACTCGCGTGGCTCCTCAATTTAATCATTAAAATTCCTCCCTCAATACGTATTTTATTATGTTATTTCATCATGTGCATTTGCATTTGAAGTGTATATTTTTACGTAATAAGTTCATTTGTGATAACATAAGTTTTTGTTTACGATGGCAGAGTTTTATTTATAACGTTTGATCTTGTATTACACTACCAGCCACATAAATAAGGAATAACATTTTCTAATTTAAGACGAACGTTTTTTTTTTAAATCAAAATATCCAGCGTATAGTTTTTAATATGAATGGGTTGCAGTCTTTTTGTTGATTAGCTAAAAGAGCAAAAGTTTTTCATTTAAGAATTTATTTATGTTTTCGATGTAATAACAAAATAAACTGTTTGCTAAATGCTATTTGTATAAGAAAATGTAAGATAAATCTTTTAAAATTATCGATGAATTGTTTTGGTGTTAATTCGGAATATCGCCGAAATTTTCTCTTAAAAAAATTACGCTCCATTTATAATTGTTGGTTATTTTTATGCGGCAGCATAACAATTTAAAAGTTATTTTAGTATTACTTGAAGTATAAACTAATACATACTTCTTAAATACAACACTAATAAAAAATGTTATCTGAAATTTATAAAAAAAAAAATATTTTAATCCTTCTCTTTTATGAATTACTAACTTTCTTAATTTATTTTTAGCATAAAGAAAAAAGTGAAAAAGGGTTCAGGCTCAAAAACATTACCCAATTGTTCTCCATCTAGACAAATCGAAAGTCCAACAATGTCGCGAAGGCTACCCCCAGATCCATCAGAGGCTATCGGTTCGGCTATTGTTAAATATAATTATCAAGCACAACAACCAGATGAGCTGTCATTAACCAAGGGTACGCGTATACTTATATTGGAGAAATCGAATGATGGTTGGTGGAGAGGACAAAGTGGTAATGCCGTGGGCTGGTTTCCAAGCAACTACACAACTGAAGATTGTGATAATGATGGTGAAATTCATACATACGCAATGGCTGAAAATGTATTAGATATAGTGGTGAGTGATTTTAAATTTACAAGCAGCGGCGCTCGAAGTGTTAGTAGCCATTTAGAACAATTTTTTTTTTGTTGAAAAACTTTAAATTATAAAAAATACGTTATTGTTCAATGTAGCCACACCCTAAGCCCTAATCTAACCCTAATTTTTTTTACAATTTTGCCTTAAGACTATAGACCAAACTGAAAAATTTATTTGGATTAAGTCTGGAGAGTATGGTGACCATTCGAGCGTCCAGCCGACAATTTAAAACATTATTTTATATTGATTTATTAATTGTTTGTATACAATTTATAGGTGGCTTTGTATAGCTTCAATTCAAATAATGATCAAGAATTATCATTTGAAAAAGGCGATCGTTTAGAAATCGTTGATCGTCCTGCTTCAGATCCCGATTGGTATAAAGCTCGAAATAATCAGGGTCAAGTCGGTTTAGTTCCACGCAATTATTTACAAGAGTTAAATGATTATTTGGCCACACCGTATCGCAATAATAGTGCGGCAGCGGGTAATGGTAATGCCGGTAGTGGCGGCGGCAGCATTGGTGGTGGTGTTGGTGGTGGTGCAAATGCGAATGGTGACTCAATCGATCGTCGAGCTGACGGTATGCCACAAAATTCACCACCACCCATAGAAAGGCCAAATCTTGCTGGTAAATCATGGTATTATGGAGCTATAACACGCAGTCAATGTGATACGGTCTTAAACCAACACGGTCATGATGGTGATTTCCTAATACGTGACAGTGAAACTAATGTGAGTATTTAAAAGCAAAGTAAATCAAATTAAAAATTATTATTTTAAATTAAATGCTACCAATCTCATTTAAAAGATGGGCGACTACTCGGTTTCCTTAAAAGCTCCGGGACGCAATAAACATTTCCGTGTTCATGTGGAAAACAGCATGTACTGCATAGGCCAGCGTAAGTTTCATACTTTAGATCAGCTTGTAGATCATTACCAAAGAGCGCCCATATATACAAATAAACAGGGTGAGAAATTATATTTAGTACGACCGTTACCAAAAGCTAATGGTACGTAAATTATCTAATACAAGAAAGAAATCTCAATTACCCACATTAACATCAAAGGTTTAATGTTACAAAAAAAAAATAAAAAATAAAATAAATGAATGATTAAAAGTTTTTCGCAACTAAACCTTTTACCGAATGATATACATATTCATAACATACACGGAGATACCATTTACCAAATACGCTAAATATGTTGTCACAATATCACCTTTAAATAAAAAGTAAAATAAAAATTGTAGTTTTTCAAAAGAAGCAAACAAACAAACAAACCAACCATACAAACAAAACAATTTCATATTTATATACATAAGTACATTTATAGAAAAAAAAAAAAACAAAAACATAATTAAAAATAAAAGAAACATTCATACACAAGGCGTAAAATATATTTAAAGAAAACATATTTGTCAAATTACATTTTACATTTATAGCTACATACATAATACATACATACACAATGAATGTATAGATAATTAATGTATTTTTATATATATTTTTCCTTGATCTTTTAATCGTTACATAGTGAATTTACCAGTTCTAAAGGATAAGTTGTTTTTACAATTGAAAATTGTACTACGTTTATTTTTTTAATTATTTGAAACTTTACGAAACTTTAAAAAGAATTAATTTTTTCAATATAAAATAGTTTCGGTTTTGATTTAATTTTAATTTTATTATAACTTTTACTTAGAGTGCTCTTTTTTCAAAAAATTTATAAAATCAAAGAAAATATATATATAAATTTACACAACTATTTATGCACATACTACAACAACATATTTAATATATAAAAAATAAATTAAACCGAGAAAAACTTTAATTTTTTGCTAATTCAGCTTAAAAGCGTGATCATTCTAAAAACGAAATGAAATGAAAAAAGTCATCTTTAAAATACAATTTGAAATCTAAACAAACAGAAAAAAAATTAAAACTTTTCTAGATAAATACCAGAAAATGTCAACCTTATATCGTATTTATAAAAAAAAAAGTTAAAATTTACATATTCATAAAGGATATAAATTTAATAAATATATCCTCTCCTTTACCATCAAATATCCAATATAGAAATCCCACTTTTATATATACATAAATATATAAATATTAACTTATTATTACTTATATAGTGAAAAACATAAAAAAAGAAAATCACTCAACACTTTGTCATTTATAAATAAATTTAAATTTAAAGTTATATTTATATTTATATGTATATTATTTGCAAACGTTAGTTTTATCTAATTTAATTAAATATTAGATTTAATTATTTTGTTTTAATTAATTTATAGGCTGTTTTTTTTTTGTTTGTAATATTTTTTTTTTTAAATACAAACATACATATGTAACTTCCCTTCCCCCTTATCTTTACTCAGTAGTATACAATTTATAATATTTTTTTAAATGAAAAGAAAATAAAACAAATTAATTTTAAATACATCTTATAGTTTTTATGCTCTTCTCTATATATCAAACATTGAAACTGAAATAAGTTTTTTTCTAAAGTAGTTTTTTTACTGTTTTTGCGTAATTCGATTTATTGTGTATTTCGATTTGTTTTTAGAAATACCATATTTTAGTCATAGAAAATTTAATTGATTTTATTTTCGAATCGAAATACATTCTATTATTGAAAACAAAAAATCATGCAAAAGTTTGAAATAAGGATATAGAATAGACTTAAGATTTGTCACAGCTTAAGTTTTCAGTTACTTGTAGTACCTCAAGCCCGTTTTCATTGGCTATTTGCTTAGTACGGTTGGCGGGCGCTTTCGATGTGAGGATATCAATATCAAGCCATCTTTTCTCAAACTACTTTTTACCGGACGGTATGACAACAGTATTTCATTTACTGGCGGAACAAATCTAATCTAATCAATTAGGGTATACAATTGAAAAAAATACAAATACGTATAATTTGCAAAGTCTGTTGGCTACCGATAGCTTTAATAATACAAATTGGTATAATTTTCAAAGCCTGTTGGCTACCGATAGCTTTAAAAATGCCAGTGTTGCTTAATTACCGTTTCGAAATGAATACCAATATTAGTAATTATTTTCGAAAACTACCTTCAACTAAATTACCGTTTCCGTCATTATCAGTTTTGTAGCGATATATTTTTATAAGTAAAAAATTCTAATTGTAATTGAGAAGTATTGAAATTACTATTTGCCAGTTTCACCATGTCGAAAGTATTCTCTATTTCGTACAATTACATTTTAAAACAAAAATAAATTAAAAATGTTTGTTTTTGTTTTGAAAGTAATTGTACGAAAGAACGAATGCCTTCGACATTGAGGAACTGTATAATGATACTGTTATTAAAAATATTTAAAAAAGTTCAATTTATTCTTCCTCTACTCCTATAATTTTTTCAGTAGATAAACTTTTTGTTGTTTTGCATTAAAACGCTTTTGATGCACAAAAACTTTTGTGCACAAAAGTGCTGCCAAGTGATGATTTACAGTCCGTTTTTACTAGCCATCGATTTGGACAAGGCAACCATAACACCGACAGATCAATGACACTAATTTGTTAATGTATGTTGTTCTAGGTGGCGAATGTTTATGTTCTGATTGAGCATAATTTTCTTTTTTCTATCAATGTTGTTGAAATGCTTATAGTAAAAAAATTAACTAATTAAAAGAATTTTCCTTCTATATTTATCTTTATAGTAAAAAAATAAAGATAGCAAGATTTTTTAATTCGATTTAAGCTGGTTTGCCAAATTCTAAAAAAAGTATATATAAGAAAATGTTTAATATCCCAACAAAGAATTAAGTTTACATTACCTGCATGAGCGTGAGCGAGAAAGGTCTATTTGTTTCACTAAATTTTATAAACAAAACTTTTTCGCTTACATACCTGCAACCTCGTAAGCTAGAGAGAAAACTCTTGAGAACTAAGACCTTAAAAATAATAAAATAAAAAGATTTTTTAAAAATCAAAAAATACTACTTTTCTTCTCACTCTCTATTGCGATACGAAAGAAAAATGGTACGAAATCGAACGATTTGTACTCTTTAAATCGTTCGCGCATTTTTCTTTCGCATATCTTTTTCGCAAAGATGGCAGCACCACACTCTGTAATGCGAAAGCGTTTAATTTCAAACTGTTAATGTTGCCACTTTTTCAAAAATTTTGCGAAAGGTGTTGCGAAAGTCAGAAAGTACCGATTTGCCCTCTTATCGCATTGAGCTTTCGAATCGAAATTTCTTTCGCATCGCAATAGAGAGTAACCCCCCGGAACATTACAACTGCTAATGTTTGAACTAAAAGCGAAACACTGTAACATCTTCTTTCATCCGCTTGTACAGCACCATTTATGTTTGTTATTTGTAGAGAATGGACGTCTTTAAAATGGTTACAACCTACATATTTGGGTTGTGGGCAACACCATTTGTATTTATTTATTTATTTTTTTTTTTTGCTATTTTACTTCGAATTTGTCAAATTATACTAAAAGTTAAAAACAAAGTCTTTCATAAAATGGAAACAAAGTGAAAAAAAGTGAAAAAAACAAAGTGTAGCAAAATTGAGGCATCGTTACATAGAGAGGCAAATTTGTGTCTGTCTGTGTTCGCATCACGTGAAAATTAGTGGATTAATTTTGATAACATTTTGTGGAGAGGTTTTTCCCTTTAAAAATATCTCCTTTCCAAAAGAAAATAGAAATAAAAAAGTTAAATTATGCAACTTTAGCTATTTAATAATACTGAAAACTTGGCAGCACCTTTTATTTTTGTAAACGGAAAACAGAATTTCATATAAAGTCCACCCTAAGTAATTACCCAGAGACGGGTACCTCTATACAAAGTAAATATATAAAGCATATTTGCAACATTATTAAAGTAAAAAAGAAAGACTTAAAATTTGAACGTCAGAACGATGAGGACATTTCGGGCACTGCTAGCGGTTTTCTCTCTTGAATGTTTTAACGTTCTTTCTTAAAATCTTGTTAGCTACGTTTCTATTAGGCGTTTAATTAGACATTAAACACTGTTTCAAAAAACCTGTAAGCCACTGTAGGTAAAAGTTATTATCTCCGTTTTTTTAAATTTTCAAAAGAAAATTTACAGCAGAAGAAAATTTACAATAGAAGAAATAGCAAAATAATTTTTGAATACCTTTAGCTGTGATGAAAGTTTTTGCATTTTTAAATAAAACGCTTAGAAGGCTCTTTCGTGTTTTTTCTTTTATTTTTCATGATGTGTTTTGGTTATTTTTTAAAAATAGCAAAAATGATTGCATTAATTTTACTGAGTTTACACTTATTTTTTAAACTATTTCGATGACAAATATAAATTAAAATTTTACAGAAAATTATCTTTGGCATACCTAATATCTATCTTTAACAATAATTTAATTAATTAATTTAACTGTTTATAAATATATAAAGATTTATGTTTTATAAATATTATTTTGGGCTGCCATTTTTTTTAATTCTTTTGAAAATAATTTCGTAACCAAACGTCAAACTTAAACGGTTTCAAAAATGCATATAAATGATTCATAAACATATTACTATAAATTCGAATATCTTTTCATTTCAGTATCAAGTTCAATATCACCTATATATTATGTGCATATTGTATGAAAATATTTGTTTTTTTTTTTTTTTATTTAGTGAAGGAAAATAACTATAGTTTTTAGTTATTTTAAAATATCAAAATTGTTTTCTGCTTAAAATTATAAAATAATTAAAAAAGAATGATCACAATTGTTGAGTAATTAAAAATCGTAGCTCATATTTTTATTATATTTTCTCTATTGAAAGAATAAAAAAGTCTGCTTAATTGTACACATTTTCCTCTTATTCTATCACCGACTACTACCACAACCACCACAATATAAAAAAAAAAACAAAAAACATTTCTTTTTGTAAAACTTCTAACATTATAACTACCTACAACAAGAAATTGACCCTCCAAATCAGTAAGAATAAAACAAAATCACATAAATATATAGGATTCCATTATATTACTAAAACAACTTAGCAGCTTTTAAAACAAATAGACGAAACATGGACAATTAATTAAAAAATAAAAAATTATCAAGAAAAAAGAAAAAAAAACGTAGTAGGCAAAAAATAAAAGAATAATGGCTTTTAAAAAAATTCACTTTCATGTTTTTGTAAGAAATTGGAGTTTTCAAACAAAAAAATATTTTTTACTCTTAAAATTTAAATTTGTTTATAAAAATTAAAAAGCTACACTGAAAAAAAACTGAAATCTAATTTCAATTACAAAAACTGCAGATGCAATTAATTATTTAATATTATGCTAACTACCCAGAACATCTTATAATAAAAATGGAATGAAGTTTAATCTGGGATATAAATTGCTTGTTCAATTCAATATTCACTTACTTCAAATTAAAAAAAAAACTAAATTTGTTTAAAAAAAAAACTTAGATACGGTTTATATTTATTTGATATATTCAGGTATGTTCTGTAATCCGAAACCGAGTGAAATTGAATCCGAATGATATTTAAAATTGTCATAACTTTTAAATCTTACAACATTTTGATATTATTTTTTATACATTTGATTAAAGACCATTTGCATAACTTCCTTGATTGCTAATGTTTGATAATAATAAGCGCAACTAAGTTATATTTTTCTTTAAAAATTTATTCGATTTAAATTTTACTCGGTTTCGGATTACAGAACATACCCAATTGATTTATTTTCATTAAGTCGAGATATCAACAAAGTGGCCGCGACCAGAACTGCTGATCATATTCATTCATCATTCTTGACAAAATTTTAAACTTGACGGATATTCTCTTTAAGGTCATTAAGAGTATAAGGTTTGTTGACGAAGTCTCGTGACTTCAGAAAATCCTACAAAAAGGCATTTGACACGATTAAATCGATTAAATTGCCCAGTAGTACAAGAAATTGCCCAGTAGCAAAGACCGGCCGATAAATAGCCCATTGCATAGCACATCAGGACGATGCTCAGGAGTTCTTAGCCATATCTTTAGCCACAGCCGCTATATTCGCAAAAAATAGCTGTTCGACCACGGAATTGGTAATGTATGACCAAAATAAGCTGCTTCACCACTTTCGACGAATTATTCCGTAAAACAACAATCCGTGTCTTGCTTATGTTTACATATTTTGAATGTAAAAAGCAGGGGGGCTACTGCGTATTTCGATTCGAAAGAAAAATCTTTCGAATTTGTATGTCTTTTACATTGTGTTTCGAACAATTTTTCTTTCGAATCGAAATACGCAGTAACCCCCCTGAATTTACATTTGCCGCCAGCAATGATAGGGTGATGACTTTTGCAACACCTTGTACATATACAGAAAAAAATTCACTTTTGTTTTATTTTTGAAAGCGTGATATTTTAAACACGATTGCGCAACAGATGGCGCAGTTTAAAAAAAAATAACACATTATGAATTGCAATCGGAATATTTTAAACACGATTGTGCAACAGATGGCGATGTTTTAAAATAATGACAAAATATAAGCTTTACAATCATATTTAGAATTTTTTAATTTTATATAAATTACAGAATTTTACATCTAGGGATAGAGTACCTTTATATAAAGAAAATACTTAAGAGTCTTAAGATTTAGTGTGGATTACTTTCAAAGCAAAATCGAACAAAATTATGTCAGGACGCACTTAACGTGTGTGGGCACATCTAGTTCGTTTATTAAAACAACGACGACAAAATCGTTGTCGAAAATTTCGAAGTCACATTTACTTACACAATACCAAATAAAATTAAACAGTCATCGCTAAATGTTGATGTCGACAAAGGGAATACCAATTTAAAGCCTTTGATACAAAACGGTGTCGTATTGTGTCGACGACGCCAAATAGAATTTGGGGTGAAAATTAACCAAAAATTAATATTATCATATAATTTATTAAAAAAGTAATTGAATATGTAGTCCTTGTAATTTAATTTGTATTTCAGGGAGGTTTGCGCTTATTTCAACAAAAAAAAATATATATTTGAAACACAATCTATAATGCATACAAATTCGAATAAATTATTTTTTGATTCTATATTTGTACGTGGAACCCTCAGTTTTTTGTGATGTTTAAAATTTTTAATTTTTCTTTGGCAATTTTAACGTTTTAATATTTTTCAGTTTGATACTCCTTTCTTACTAAAACACCTAAAACGAAAATTACACTCACTATCTAAGTTATAAGACATTAGCGGAAAATTAACAACTCAAATGGAAAGAGAAAAAAACTCTTTCCAAATTATAT
The DNA here is from genome assembly GCA_949628195.1 of Phasia obesa. Classification (NCBI taxonomy): domain Eukaryota; kingdom Metazoa; phylum Arthropoda; class Insecta; order Diptera; family Tachinidae; genus Phasia; species Phasia obesa. The sequence continues at coordinate 18,255,600 of OX451216.1, read as the reverse complement.
ACATACATACATACATCTGAAACAGAAAACATAAAGTTGAAATGAAAAACACAGCATATTCTTCTAGAAGAATGAAAAAATTAAAAACTTTTTTAATAAAATTAATCTTATATTTATAAAAGAGAAAATAAAAAAAAACACTAATGTGTTTGTGAGAATAAACAATTTGTTTATTTGTTTTGTATATTTATTAATAATAAAAATAATAAATTAAATTATATATAAATCTGTATATGTTGCCTAAATATCTATGTGTGTATAACTGGTAAAAAAAAAAAAACAATTTTTGCTAAAAGAAAATAAAACAAACGGCCAATTACTTGAAATAAAAACGAAAACTGATTTTAAATACTCGTATCGTAAATATCTATAATATTGATATTAATGTATTTTTTTTTAAAGCTTTGAGATAAATTTATTTTATTCAAACTTATTTAAAACAGGGTGTTATTGGCCCATAAAGTATTTTAAGAAACTTATTTTAGGATATTTTTGTTAATGAATCTCTTTGGACTTTTGTATATTTTTCTGCTGCTTGCTAAGTGTTGAATTTCTGTAAATTACTTAAGTATTTAAAATTAAAAAAAAAAAACTAAGAAAAAGACAGTCAGTTTTATAATTTTGTTTTTTAATTATAAGATTTGTCAAAGTCATGATACAAAGAAATATCCTTCACTGCAGCAACAAAGTTTCAAAAATACAGAATAATGCTTCAAACACATAGACGACAGCGGCTACACAGCTACATGACGTCAAACGCCGTTGGCTACTATCGTCGACGTGAAGTCAGCTACATAATTAAATTAAAGATGACTGCTACATAAAAACTCTGACATTGTTTAGAAATATATATTTTACTTTTATAAACAAATAAAATAAATTTTTCAAACAATACTTTTATCACGTCAAAACAAATTTATACATATGCACAAAACCTCTTGATTGTAAAGTGCAAGGCGAATTGAATACTAGGTAAAACCAAGGCATATTAATCAGGTAGCCTCACTACTGAGGGGAAATATTAAGGCGAAAATAATCTATTTTTTTTTGTTTGGATTTTGACAATTAAACTTACAATTTTTCCACTTGCACTATCAAACTCCATATAAAAAAATTTTTTAAATTTTCGCCTTAATATTTCCCATTCGTGGTGAGGTTACCTGATGCATGTGCCTTGGGTAAAACTGATAGCCCAGGTGAACATCTTCTTTTATCTGTGTTTTATACCCTGCTATGTCAAATTTTTTCACATTTTCTTTGTCACACATTTTCTTAAATAAAACTAAAATAATAATTTATTGCACTCCAAGATTATGTTCTTTTATTTTTATTTTTCACGTTTTTTTACTTTTTACTTTAAATATTATAATATATTTTACAAAAACTAAAAAAACTTTTGTGTTTTATCTAAAAAATTTTATTTTTTTTTTATTTTCTTTTGAATTTTTCTTTGGGTTTTTGACAACTTAGGGTGTTTTACACTAACAAAATTGCCTGAGGTTGTTTTTGTTGCTTCATTGCGATTACCTAGTATTCAATTCGCCTTGGTAAAGGGTTGTTAAATTTTAAGGGCCGATGTTGATTTTGAATAAAACACAAATTATTTAGGAAGTTATTGCCTTTTGTTTTTATTTTGATAATATTGGTATGGTTTAATTATGTATGGAACAAAATATCGGCCAAATGGCCGCCGCGAACTCGGCGTCACACCTCCATCTGATGCTCCAAATTTTCGCTGAGGCATAATTGAGGATCTATGCCGTTAATGTGCCGAATTATCTCATACTTTAGCTCTTGAATTGATGCTGTCTTATCGACGTACACCTTTTCTTTCAAATAACCCCAAAGTAAGAAGTCCAGCGGTGTCAAATCATATGATCTTGCCGGCCAAATGACATCGCCGCCACGTGAGATAACACGGCCATTGAATTTGTCGCGCAAAACAGCCATTATTTCGTTAGCTGTGTGGCAAGTGGCACCGTCCTGTTGAAACCACATATCGTCCATAACCATATCTTTCAATGCGGGCCATAAAAAGTTCGTTATCATCTCACCATAGCGAACACCATTCACAGAACCGCCTGACCGGCCTCATTTTGGGAAAAATACGGCCCGATGATGCCGCTAGCCCATAAACCGCACCAAACAGTCACTCTTGGATTATCATTCGCCCAAATGCAGCAATTCTTCAATTCAGCAATTGACGAATCCACTGAGGTGAAAATGTGCCCTATCACTGAAGATGAATTTCTTCGAAAATCAGGCCCTTTTTTATAATAAGCCTGAATAACTTTAGCGCGTTGCTCGATTGTGTATCTTTCCATGGTTGAAATTGAGTTAGTCTAAAATTGAGAAATGTCAAATTAAATGCAGAAAAAAACTTGACGTTTAGGTGTGGTTCACATTCACCATCGGCCCTTAAAATATAACCACCCGATAAATGAATTAATGATTTTTTAATTTGTGATATTGCCTCTTGTTGAATAAGATAAAATATTTTTCAGTTCTAATTGCTCATTGTCGCCTACAAAATAGAAATAGTAGTGTGGACATGTAGCTTTGATGTGTCAAATTAATTTGATGTGTCAAATTAATCATATGAACGTGTATATTTCAGTTTTGAAAGGTTGTAGTCGTTAGCCTGCTGTCGCCAAAGCGTTTGGCATAGTCGTAAGTGATGAAAAACGATCAATTTGAAAACGATCGTTTTGAATTGGTGTGATGAATTTGAATCGATTTCGAAAATCATTTTTCAATCAATCTTAAATATATATAACATTTTTCAAAATCTATTTCCATCACACACCTATTAGGCATTTTTTTCTTGTTGCCACAGTAATAGTTTTTCTAGTTCGATAGTATTATTTTGAAACAACGCCATCTGTTGCTTAACCGTACAAATGTCATAAGCTTCCAAACGACATTGATTCTCCGCACATAAAAACATGAACAAATTTATGTTTCTTATTCTGCCGACGTATTGTTCATGTGCAAACAAATCTATGGCGTGTTATTTGCTAAAAATTTTTTTTTTTTTTTATGAAACAAATCTGATTTGATCCACATTTTAAATTATTATATACTAGCGTTAGTCTATCAGTTTGGTGGTTTCGGGTTCGATTCCCTGAATGTGTTGTGTTAAAAAGAAAAGATTTGTAAACTTAAATTTGGAAAGGACAGTCTTTCTGACATAAATGTTATTAAACAAAAAATAATGATGTTAATTTAAATTCTCCTTAATATTTAAATACAAAGCCATTAACGAGTATTAACAAAAATATAATTTAGTTATATTCTAGAACATTGTACTCACCACTAAACAGTTTATTAAAATCTATATTTTATAGTTATGTAAATTCTTGTGTTCAATTTCTTTATTATTATTGAAATAATTTAATCATTTTTTTTTTGTTGAATAATTTTTAGTTTTGTAAAGTTAAAATAAATTATTTTTTAATTAATATTTAATATAAACAGTTTTAAGATTTTTTTATATAAAATAAAAACAAAAAACATTTAGTTTTTAAACACACAAGGTAAAGCTAACTAGTAATTAATTTAAATTAAAATACTAACAAAAAAACAAAAACAAAATAATACGAATAATTACAAAAAATGGAACAAGAAAAAAAAAACAACTCTAAAAAAATTATAAATTATACCGAAGCGAAAATAAAAATTATAAATAATATTTAAAAATTCATAAAAACAAGTAGTTTTCTTTTTCACTTGCCTGATGTAGCAAATATAATTGGACCTTAGGGTAAAAAAGTATATTTTGCAAGAGAGCCTTTTAAAGTTTACCTTTTTTTCAAAGTTTTTTTTTTATGAGTGTAAATGCTGTTATGACTTCGAAAATACCGATTATAACCGATTTTTAATTTTTTTCCGGTACTTATATCACTAAAAATAATTTTTCGACCCAGAAACACTTAGGGGTCGATTTCTCACTAAGTTTTACCCCACTTTAAAAAAAAGGTAAACCCTTTAAAACGGGCCCTTGAAAGACTGCAAAGTCAAGCAAACAATTTTGAAATATTTTTATGGGTTTGTTCTGTACTCGAATTATATGCAGAAAAAAAAAACAATTTTTAACACGATTTCTGCTTTAGATGTGTCCGGGACCACTACCATTCGATGCTTCAGTAAATTTTAACCCAACTAATAAAAAATTATATTAACTGTGTTACTCTTCCTTTGCGTCTCTGGTGTTATTTAGGCGAATTAGTTTGAAGCTAGCACAGCTAATTTATAATTATTTTCTTACGCCGGCGATTTAGTGCTATGTGGTAATACCGGCGAAGCAGGGCGCTGATATTCATTATTATAAAGAGATACTAATATCTAATATCAGAAAAATTGATGTTGCTGAGTATTGAACTCGTGACCATTGCTTAGTAGTCAACGTGACAACCACTGAAGCTAAAGCACCCTAATATGTATAGGTATGTAGACGTTACCCAGAAAATAAATTGGACAAGTAAGAGTCAGACTCATACACGAAAGGCTCCTTACCGACGTAGAATATTTAACATTTAATTGAAAGCAAAATTAAAAAAAATTATAATTAAGTAAAATAAAAATATAACGTTACGAATTTTTTCAAGATTTTAACAATTTTTTTAAAGAATTTGACGATGTTATTTTATCTGGCAATTGTGAACGTACCATGCACGATTGTACGCCAGCTAAGTTTCGGCATATGCACACATTCACCCCAATTACGAATAATTATTCCCATGAAAAAACTCCCAAATTTTTCTATAGTGAATGATTTCTTCCATAAAATACAAGTAAATTGTTATTGGAATCATTCACGATAGAAAAATGTGGGAGTTTTTTCATGGGAATAATTATTCGTGATTGGGGTGATTAGGCGTGTTACACGAACCAAATTGTCCCCCTTTTAACATAAACCTTTTCTTTCCCTTTATCTGAAAATAGTGAAACTTAAAACTCGAAGACTTAAAATACGAAGATGAGGGTATTATTGGGGTACCCTAATGTAGTGTGTTCGAATTAAAGTGTGCAAGTTTTATAGTGAAGGCATCCTGAGATATGGAGGTGTAAAAATGTTTGTTACTTAGATACAGAAAGCTGAAACTTTGTAAACATGTAGGTCACGGTAGGAAAGAATTTGTATCTAGGGTAGCGCAAAATTTCAGCTCTGACACTTCCACTGTAGCTATAAAGCTGAGGCTTGGTATACTGTTGGGTCCGGGTGAGTAAGTAAACAGAAAAATCTCAACCGATGATCGAAATTTTCGATGACGCTGAGGCATAATTGAGGTTCTATGCCGTTAATGTGTCGAATCATCTCATCCTTTAGCTCTTGAATTGTTGCTGGGTTATCGACGTACACCTTTTCTTTCAAATAACCCTAAGGAAAGACGTCCAATGGTGTCAGCGAACACCATTCACAGTAGTTGCCTGACCGGCCTCTTTTTGGAAAAATACGGCCCGATGATGCCGCCAGCCCATAGCCCATACCAAACAGTCACTCTTTGTGGGTGCATTGCTTTTTGCGGCAATCCTGCCTATTGACTAAACCACTGAGGAGAAAATATTCCTCATCACTGAAGATGATTTTCTTCGAAAATTGATCATCCAAGCCTAAATAACTTTAACGCGTTGCTCGATTGAGAAATGTCAAATTAAATGCAGAAAAAACTTGACGTTTAGGAGTGGTTCATATTCAACATCGGCCCTTAAAATTTAACCGCCCGATATTTGTGTGAATAGAACAAATATTGTATAGTGCTGGCAAATTCTACTACTTTCAATTACTCGATACAACTCAATACTTTTCAATTGGCTACTCAATAGTACTGAATACTTCCGTTTATATACTACCAGAGGAAATTTATCGTCGTAGTTGTCAAATATTTTTATAAATTTATTTCTAAAAAATACTACCGTAAAAGAATCGATTACCTACTTTTGTGTATGGAGTGCCCAAAAAATGACCGAGTATCGAGTACTCGATACCACTACTACCCACTACTCAATACTTTGCCAACACTAATAGGTTGTGAGTAGAACGAGTATTTGTGCTTAGAGTAGATTTTATAATTGTTTTCAACTCTAGCATGTTGTTAAAGAATCTGACAATTTCTGATTGCCTGCCTTCTAGAACAAAATCTTTTTTTTTTACTTTACCATACATAGTGTAGGTAAATTATAGTAATCGTAAAAAATCATTGTCGGGATTTCAACGTATAATTACGTTTTGTGATCCGCTAAATTCGTTATTAATATTTTTGCGATCATGTCTGTGAGTAGGTGGTTGGGTGTAATGTATACCACTATTTTTGTAAAGGCACTACGGACCATACCATATGACAAATCAAAACGAAATTTAGTATGTGCCTTTGGTATATGGAAATGAAGAGCTGTATAGTTTTTGAGCATAATCGGGAAAGGGCGAGGGGTAGTTTATTTGACACCACAAATCGAAAATAATTATTTTATCGGTTCGAATATACTTTTAACTTTTCATATATCCATAAAAATATATATTTTCAAGAGGTATGGTAAATTTTTTTGTTCTTTGGCTAATTTAATAAAAAAAATAAATAAAAACAAATAGACATAAGTTTTATTTAGTTTATTTTATTATTTATAGTATTATTTCGTTATATTATACATAAAATGTATAAATGGATATACTCGTAGAATTTGAAATATGAAAATGTTAATTTTTTTATCAATATCTTTCGTATTTTTTTTTTTTTCTTGTTAATAATTATATAATCTTTTGTTTGTTTATACTTTAAGCATGTTTAGTTTTGTTTGATGAGCTTTTGCAATTGTATTTTATTCTCAATAAAATAATTTATATTGTTAATTTGTTAATGTTATTTTCAATATATTACAAATTTGTATTTGTTAGTTTAGGTACAAAAATTCATTTATGAAACATAATTTGGTTAGAAACGCTTTTGTTAATGTCAATATTATTCATAATAAAAAAGGCCTCAAATTTATTTTTAACAAGCTTTTAATTAATTTTATTAAATGTTAATTATGTGTACATATGTACATATAAACGCTTAAAATAAAGATAATTTACAAATAATTTGGAAAAATGGGTTCAAAAGTTTAATCTTTTGTTTTCAAAATATTGAATTATTGATTTAAATTAAAATAACAAATTATAATAAGGATATACGAGTATATTTTTGTTTTTAATTCTCTTTTAAAAGTCTCTTAACTTATTAGCCCAATTTACAAATAGTATAATATTACTATATACTAACGGCAATGATTTACTAGTCCCGAATTACAATATGCAACTTTTGTCGCTGCAATCTTTCTCGTTTCTTCTTTAATATTGCATTTCGTCGCGTTTCTTCTTAAACCACGTAAGCGTCATTTTTTTCGAAATAGACTTTTTAGGTTTTTATGGTAGAAAATAACACTTGCCACCAGACTACATTCTCATCTTAACAAGTTTGTATGAAAAATAAATAAATCCATTTTCAAAACCTCGTAAGCGCCATACAAATGACATTAGCATGTAAAATAAAATGGTTTTTATATTTCAAGTTGGAAATGTTAAAGTCTCAACCACAAAATTTTTTGTATTGGAGATTAAAAAAATTCTGAAAGTTTCAGACCAATTGAAGCATTTTTGGTAAAGTAAAAAGTTTTTTTTTTTAATAAATATAAAAATAAACGTTAATTTACACATAGAAATTTGTAATTTGCTGTTTGCGCCAAAACCACGTAAGCAAAAGATTTGGCTATAGTTAATTGCAAGTAACAATTTTATAAAAAAAAAATAGGTACTATACCCTTCAGAGACTTGCACAGTCATGTTTTGCAAAAAAAAAAATTGTTTTAAAATCCGTATTAAAGAAGTTATTAAGTTAAGAATAAACGCGACGATTTGTGTTTATATTGTGTAATTTTTATTGCAGCAATTTGTATGGATTCAAAATGGACTTCAAAATTAAAACTATGAATGAGAGAACAAAACTAATTTCAAGAGTACATGCATGTGTGTACCCTTTTTAATACCTCTCTTCCCTCTCGCCTACTAATAAAGAATTGCAACGACAAAAGTTGCATAGTATAATCCGGGACCTATCACACTCAGTCGTTTGATCTGTCAAAAAGGAATGTGTGCTCTAAGAGTATGATATATGATTTGATAATCTTTTAAAAAATTCATAAAATATTTGTTTCCTTGCGATCAGAGTTGCATAATCTTCTTTTTTATAAAATTAAAATATACCAACGTCATTTTGAAAAGATTTTTTGAAAAGGACAGAATTCTGTCAGATTTTTTGTGATTGAATCGTACGATTTATCGGCCTTATATATACAGAAATGCACTTGCTACATTTTTGTAAATATACAATATGTACTTACAACCATAGTTTTTACTTAAGCTTAGTACTCTGTTTAAATTTGTGAAAAATGTTGAGCAACATTTATTATTTCACAAGCAAAAATATGACATTTAAAATGTGGTGTCTATCTCGCGATTTGGAAAAATATTACGATTTTATTGCTTTTAAATAAACCACATTGTTTTACAAATTTTATGACAAAAAATTCCACATAAAATAATACTCATTTGCTTTATTTTACAGCTTTGATACAATGTTGCCAGAAACATTTCAATGTTTTTCCACAGTAAAAACAGAGTACTACTTCTGCAACATTTTTCCATGACTAATTCCAAGCTCTAAAAGGATTTGCAGGGCCGAGGTACCCAAATTTGAGGCCACATAGCGCCACCCCTGGCAAGTGGATGATGCCTACCGTCAAAACTTAAGCTGATATGCTCTTTTGCTATGCTGAATCCAAATTTTGGATCAATCGACCTAGCCCTTTACAAATGGCTGAGTTATTTCCAAAATATTTTGATTCTGCCCCACTGTGCAGTGGTTGGAAAGACACTGAGAGTTTACCAAAGCAAAGTCGGCAAAAATAATCAAATCATTTTAATACCAGTTATCTCCATTTTATTAGTCATGTTGTAAACATTAATTTCGTTAGGCAAATATTAAAAAAATATAAATTTGGCTTAAAATTATTTTTTATATTTAATTTTAATTTTCCACGATGCCAGCGCTCTACGAAAGCTTAACTATTAATAAAACAATTTGAATGTAGACAAAAAAAAAAACGATTTCGCAGAAATTTAATATGGCGGCCACAAAATCAAAATTTGGGTGTTTTTTATAGAGGTATAGAACTTTAAGTTGGCATTACTGTTCAAGATGGCAACCGATTTAACAGCTGTAAAGTGATTTATTCTCAGTTTGGTTTGGCAATTCATCATAAATAGACTGACGCCTGAACAACGCTTGCAAATAGTGCAAAAAACGAGATTACCGTTATGGCTACGTCAACAAACAAAACTGCAGCATTTAGAGTGAAGGTAATCCTCAAGTGTATGTCGAAACACCGTTACATCCAGAAAAACTGACTGTTGGTGCGCTTTATGGGCTGGTGGAAACATAGGTCCGTACTTTTTCAAAAACGATGGTGGCCACAACGTTACAGTCAATGGTGATCGGTATAGAGCCATGATTACTAATTTTTTCATTCCTGAATTGAATAACCATGTCGTCCAGGAGATGTAGTTTCACCAAGACGGCGCAACATGTCACACAGCTCGTACCACAATAGATTTATTGAAAGACACGTTTGGTGACCGACTAATTTTACGTTTTGGACCTGTGAATTGGCCTCCAAGATCTTGTGATTTAACACCGCTAGACTACTTTCTGTGGGGCTATGTCAAGTCATTGGTCTATGCGGATAAGCCACAAACGCTTGACCATTTGGAAGACAACATTCGCAGTGTTATTGCCGATATACGGCCACAAATTGGACTACATCCGCGCCAGCCGTGGCGGTCATATGCCAGAAATCATATTTAATGCCACAAGATTATCTTTCTGATAAATAAAATTCATATCAATCGAATAATCCATCGTTGTTTTATTGCAACTTAAAGTTCTATACCTCTATAAAAACACCCTTTACAGGTGCCTGTTACAAATACACAACAACCACCCACATACACAACACAAATGTATTGCACAATCATAATTTTATGTTTGTCCTCACAAGCCGTTTGTACAGTTTATGTGGATTTTAAAGTATTCGTACGTTCTTAATATTTTTTTAAATGATTTTTTGTAAGAAGTTATTTTCTTTTAAAAAATACTCCCATACTGTGTTACCTGAAACACTGCAGCAAGTAAATTAATAGAATTTAAATAACATATTTACTTGGACTATATTTGTTTCAATTATTAATTATTATTTATTTAAAAATACATAGAACAACTTAAAGTAATTAAACAATTTACAATATAAATTATACACATTGATATTCGTTTAGTCTTTTTAATTTCAAATCTAAACGTAAGGGAAAATTTGGCAATTTCGTAGCTAGATATTTTCTTCCTCTTTCCTCTTAAATCAGAGAAGGAACATTATTGCTAACATTTATAATTGGGGGGCCTACAACACGAACTTATTCATGATGATGATAATGTTCATAGTGTTTGGGTTCTTCGTAGTGACCGTGTTCGTGGAATTTTGATTCGCTGTGCTCTTCCAAAACTAAACCATGATTATGATTCTTTTCGGTTTCGGGATGAAGAATTTTCAATTTTTGCTTAGTGCCACCAATTTCGACGGGTTTCTTTACCAAATGTTGATCTTCCTTCTTGATGTACACAGGAACAGCATGATAATGATGCAACTTGACACTTTGATGTGATGTGGCATGTTTGTGTTCCACCTCGTGATGGAGTTCGGTTTCTTCGGCATGTTCCGGCTCTTCATGTTTGGCATATTCAATGTGTTCATATTCGTGATGACCGCCATGATGACCGCCGTAATCGTGGATTTTTAAGGCGGTTGCAGTGGCAACAATTAAAGTGCATACAATCTAAAAATGTAGGTGAGAATAAATAAATGATTGATTTGCTGACCAGGTTGGTTAAATACTTCCTTACAATAAATTTCATCATTTTTGTTTTTGTTTTTGGTAACTTTAACTTTCTATTATGCTAAAAAATTTATTTATTCCACTGGAATGTTTCCTTAACACGCGATTTTTTGTTTGTTTTTATTTTATTCAAATATATATCACAAGTAATAATTTTTTCTTTTTCGCTTAACTTTATCAATTATTTTATTTTTTATTTTTTGTCTATTGTTTTGGTTTAGAGTATGTTACTCTAAGACGTTTTGGCTTTGACTGTGATTGTAGTTTGAATCCAGATTCGATTTATACCCCCAGCCAAAAAAATCGACGACCAAAGAAACTAATTCAGATTCACAAAGACAACATTATGCATACAATACATTTCACTAACTTGAACTGAAGATTAAACATATTGTACATACAGCCAGACAGACAAACAGACAAACAGACAGATACAGTTAGTAGTTGAAGTAGTAGTGGTTTGTAGTACTCAAACTAGCCGCGGTTGTACAAGCTAAGCCAGCTCTTGTTATTATATTTGTTGTTGACGTCTGTTAGCTGTTTTGATGTTGCTTTTGCGGCAGCTGCTTTTTGTTGAAAGCTGTTACAACATTTCAAATAAAATGTTTTTCTTTCTTTTGGATTAAAATTCCCAGTCTAACGAACTCTTTTTTTAAACTCTTGCCATCATTTAACTTTATTATCGAGCACAACTTGCTTGCAATTGCTTTTTTGTTGTCAAAGTCTCCCATGATATTACGTATTTATGTATATGTATGTACATATGTACGTCATTGTGGCATAATACGTCACTTCTGTTCGATCGTTTGGAATTGTTTTTTATTTTTACCAATTAACCCTATTTTCATTATGTAATACTCTCTTACTTTTTTTTTTGAGAACATTTGAAATACATGTCAGGAAATTCAAATATGTATGTACTTTTTGAATATGTGAATATGTGTTAAACCCATTGTGTGATGGAACATTATTATACCCTTTACCGCTGGTGAAAAGCTTATACGAGTATATAAGTTTGACATTGAAGATACATACATACTGGATCCTTATACATAAGAAAGTCGATTTAGCCATGTTTGTCGGGTTGAAATCAACTTTGCCAAAGCATCAGAAGAGATACTGGAAATTTAAGCCAAGAAATTAAACCAATCTGCTAGGCATAGTTTCGAAAATTTCGCTAATGCAATTAAGCAACCATTCTATTTGAGGTTGTGGGCAAAAAACCACGCCCACCTAAATGTTTTTCACGTTGTTTTTATTTTTTTTCGGATGTAATGATTCTATTTTGTTGAATAAATATTAGACCGCTACCAGTAGATAAAATGAAGTACATAACGATCTAAGGGGATCAATAACCCCTGCGAGAGGCGCTTTTTGGTTGTTTTAAAGTTGGTAGGGTTTTGCTGATTTGATTTGTATTAAAGACCTTTATAGAAATCAATACACATAGAGGTAGCCGATAGACTTACAGGGTGCCCACTGGGAACCAGGAGCAGTGAATATGCACAATGGGCGGTCAATATGAACCTCCCCAATATGCTATAGTCTGACCATACTAACGCAATATACATTGCAGGAAGGACCTAACTTTTACAAAAATTTTCCAGAAAAGTTTTACAAAAAATTATCGATAAAATTTTTACAAAAAATTATCGATAAAATTTTTACAAAAAATTATCGATAAAATTTTTACAAAAAATTTTCGATAAAATTTTTACAAAAAATACTCGATAAAGTTTTAACAAATTTTCGATAAATTAAAAAAAACCGATAAAATTTTAACAAAACATTTACATTAGTATGGAAAAAAAAATCGATAAAATTTTTACAAAAAACATTTGATAAAATTTTTACAAAAAATTGTCGATAAAGTTTTTACACAAAATATTCGATACAATTTTTACAAAACACTTTCGATAAAATTTTTACAAAAAAATTTTCAATAAAGTTTTAACAAAAAATTTTCGATAAAATTTTTACAAAAAAATTTTAATAAAGTTTTAACAAAAAGTTTTCGATAAAATGAAAAAAAAATCCTTCAAAATTAAAGTTTACTTGAAGTATACTTTATGACAAATTTTGTAAGAAAATATAAGTTTACTTGAAGTTTATTTTTTTATGAATAAGAGCATATATCTACTCGTATTTTTATTATATTTGTAATAAGTCCCGTTCCACACTTGCAATTTTTGTTTCTGAAAATAACAGAGTAAGGTATATAACACTCTTATTTTTTTTTACACACTTTAATTGAACTTAATCTCTCATAATTGTGAAAGATCAGCCGCAACAGCTGATCGAAGAGAGGTTTACCGTTATATTCTAATGCAAACTTCATTCCAAATTCTAATAATAATACACATCGTTTTGGCCCATGAAGGCTTTTTGATTCTTAATGAATAAATAAATAAAATAAAAATAAATTCTTTATTATTCTTTTTTATTTTGTCTCTCTTATTTATTTCTTTTCAACTGTTTACATTAGCAATCCGTTTCTGAGTCGTAATTGTGGGGCTCAACAGTTGCTAACAGTTTCATTACAATTAAACTTAACAGCTGCATTTTATGAACGTGTAAGGAAAACAAGTATCGAAATCTAGATAACAAGCTCAACTAGTAAGGAGACAAAGGGAAGTTAAGGATAAATATAGTTTGGTAGAGCTCACAATATTTCCACTATTAAAGTACCTTACTTCATTTAGTTTTGCCGTTGACAGTGTCAATATCATTTTTACGTTCAAAACTATATGCTTTTAAATATGAGTATTCCCATATTTATCACACTTTTATCAGTTTATGTTACTGATTTATGTTATGTTATGCTACTGTGTTGGTAACATAAACTGATAAAAGAGTGATAAATATTGGAATACTGATATTTAAAAGCACATAGTTTTGAACGTTAAAATGATATTGAAGTGAATCTTTTTTTGTTTGGTAGGAAATTGCATCATTTATATTCATATAAATAAAAAAATTAATATTACAAAAAATTTTTTAAATTTGTTGCTGATATCTGTTAATTTTGAAATATTATGGTAAAAACGGGTAAATTTGAGGGAAGGAAAAATTTTAAATATGCAATAAAATTTTTATTAATTAAGCAAATCAAATAAAATTTTCTTTGTATGTGTTGTTGATTAAGTAAAATGAAATGGCAAAAAATCTGCAATATTAAGAAAAAGGAAATTCCACAATTCCCAAAATAAGGACCCAAAATCCCAAAATTGGGATTTGTTACTCTTTTGCCCATAAATGCTACATACGGACTAGGGCTCATTAAATATTTTCAGTAACAATTTAGGGCATATATAGGTTAATACTGCAGTCTTCTTTTTTCAATTCCAGCTTTGGCATTTTAGAATATATAGGCTAAAGTCAAAATTTCGATGTGCTACAAGGATGATCAATATTATATATGAAATTTGTTTAAGCGTGCACACATATAGTTAGCTTACATAAAAATGTAAAATTTTTATATATTCATTAAAAAAATTTTTTTTTCTATGAAAAAAATACGTTAACGGCCTTTTTTGGGCTAAAGTACAAAAAAATGCAAAAATTTTGGATTTTTTAAATTGAAAAGCGTCTAGTTTTTAACTCAGTAAAGATACAATATTCAACTTTATCAAAATTATTTAGAATTTAGCTCGCTAACTATGATAAAAAATTTAAAAAAATTTGGTAAAACTTGTACCCAATATTTTGAAAAAACTGGACCAGGGTAGCGAAAATCCAAAAATTTTATTTCTTAAAATGCTTATTTTGAACTAATTTCTGCAAATTTAGATACCATTTTGTAGGTATTGACAAGACCTTTAAGACCATGTATAATTTAAAAAAAATCAGAATAAAACTGAATAAATGGCAAGCTGTAAAAGAATTTCCAGGTGCGAGGTTTCCAACTTTGAGACCACATAGCTCCACCCCAGAATGGTTTATAGTACCCACCTTTAAAACTTAAGTTCAGATACGCCTCTGCTCTTCTCATGTCAAATTTTGGATCACTCGGCCTAGCAGTTTATAAATTACTAGGTTATTTCCAAAATATTTTAATTCTGCCCCACTGTGCATTGTTGCGAAGTCATGTCAACCATTCATATAAAAATCGTTACGATTTCGGTAATATTTCGGTTCCGATATCGGAAGATTTTGACGACTAGTCGTTAAGAAATTAGAACATTTGCTTTACAGGGTAATTTCGCTGGTGAAAATCGTTAAATTTGGTAAGACATTATTGTCACTTTATAAGCCCCCTTTACTCAATACATGGTTAAACGATAACGTTTAGATATGTACGTTTAGAAAATTTACCGCTATCTTAAATAATAAAACATTTATCCCGTTTACAAAACCGGTAAGACAAAATTACAAATAAATTGCTTTGCAACATAAAACCATCACGCTTGCACAAATTTCGCCAAAAAATTTAACAGAAAAAGAAACTTTAATGAAGACAAGTGCAAGGTAATTGCGCGTTTAAATTTAAACAACATATTGACAACTTTTAGATACAAATAAAATAAAACAAAACAAAACAAAACAAACCACAAAAAATGTGTTCAAATGTTGGTTGATATTTAGATGTGGTTTTACAAAAATTCCCAACAGGTTGCGAAGATTAAAAAGTTTTTATTAATTAGAAATGAGTTTATAAGTTTTCTTACATAAATGAATTTATGATCGAAAATGGCCTTGAAGATTGGTTACTAAAATGTACTATAATTAAATGTATTAAAGTAATAGAAAAAATTGTTACCTAAATAAAATAGTTAAATTAATATTAACAAAAAGGTCAAATAAACTATATAAAATAAAATTAGGAAAGAAATTTCAAAAGAAAAACATTTGGCGTAAATAAATTATATTTTTTTATTTACACTTTGTTTTTAAGACAACCATTACCTACTTTTAAATTCACATGTAAATTTATAAAATATGAAGAAACAGTTTTTTAATATCTTTTTGCTTTGCAATTAAGTTGTATTTTATTTAAAATATTTTTGAAAGTTGGTTTTAAGGCAAATCGATTAATGAAATGTTTACCTTAGAGTAAATACTTACAAAGATTTACATTCTCTGGGTAAAGTACATGGTAAAGTGCAGTACACTGTTAGTTGTAAGAAATTTCTCATTTGTTTCTTTTGTTTATAAGACATTAATGATGTTACTGTAACATTAAAATATTCGAATAGTTTGAATAAAATGTTTCTTTTTTTCCGACGTAACCTAAAATTCAGAAAGCAATTAAAAAACAATGTTATTTCTAATGCTCTTTACAGTCCATTACAAGGGAGCAGATTGTATTGCAAACCTGCAACAATTATGTGTTAAGCATGAAAGCATGTAAAATATGCTGTCAAAATGACATAATGTATGTTATAACCATGGTCTTGTTACCATTACGGTGTGTTAGGGCAGCATTATATAATTCAGATTTCCATTACATCCATATCACACATGGGGAGATTAAATTACATTTCAATTAGTTCAAATTCAATTACATAAAAATTATAGGTAATGTGTAATTGGATACACTCAATTACACATTATTAGTAATTGTAATTTAGTTCAAGAAATAAACTCAATTACAGCTAATTGTAATTAATAATTTTCAATTACACACTACTTTTACTTTTAATTTGCAATTGGAAATTTTCAATTACACACTACATGTAATTGTAATTGAAAATTTTCAATTACACACTACTTGTAATTGTAATTGAAAATTTTCAATTACACACTACATGTAATTGTAATTCCATATTTTTTTAATTACAAATTACAAGTAATTTTAATTAGGTAATAATCATTACTTTCAATTGAACAAAATTCTATTATACTCCTTAATATTTTCCAATATTTTGATTTTTTTCAATATAATTGCATGTAATTTGTAATTGAAAATTTCCAATTACAAATTAAAAGTAATTGTAATTTTAATTTTTAAATTACAAATTACATATAATGTGTAATTGAAAAAATCACAATTACAATTAGTTGAATGTAATTGTAATTGAAAACTTCCAATTACAACCTATACATATAATGAAATAGTAACTCATTTCCTGTCTGTCTGTCTTTCTTTTTTTGTGTTCGCATCACGTAAAAACTACTGAATGGATTTTAACAAAATTTTGTGAGGAGGTACCTTAGTATCCTAGTCCCAATATAGGATACTTTTTTCCGCAAGAATATCTTCAATATTTCCAAGAGAAAGTGGAGAAAAGAAAGCAGTATATGTGTTTTAAAACAGCGCAACAGATGGCGCTGTTTTAAAATAATGAGTAACTCATTTTCTGTCTGTCAGAGCTTTACAAGAATTTTTAGAATTTTATGTCAATTTTAGAATTTTATCCAGGGATGGGTACCTTTATAAAGTAAATACGTAAGAGTCTTAAAATTTGGTGTGGTTTACTTTCAAAGCAAAATCGAACAAAATATTGTCAGGACGCACGTGTGTGGGCACAGCTAGTTAGATATAAATGTGAAATTGCGTAATTGCATGTGTAATTAATTACAAACTGTAATTGACATCCCCAAAGTCTGATCCATATAATAATTTCCATACATTTATTACATAGGAGTAACTCTAAACTTCTCCATGCCATAACTTTATGGAATGTCAATACAAAAATTTAGTTTGTAAACAGGTCATTGGCATAGAAAGGCAATTCTACAATTCACATTACAAACTTGCTTCAAAATTGTGCTTCTTGCAAGTGATTTTGCAAGCAAGAGTCCTTTTAAATTTGCTTCTTTACAGGGACCTCAGGTTAGTTATTTAGGGTACCTGTGAAGAAGCAAATTCATTTTTGAATCAAATCGCAATAAAAGAATCGAATTAAAGGCTTAAGCTCGACTAATTGTCTTTTCTTTTTTGGAAACTCCCAACTGTGTAATATACTACCTGACTCGTCAGCTGCGGAGAATATTGTCAGATGTGTGACTTTTATCTCATCATAGTAGTAATCTAGATAATAGTGGTAATCTAGATAATTAAAGCAAAAAAAAAAAAAAACACACCTTAACCCATGATAGGCCAAACAAATGAATGGCCAAGAAGTGCTTCAACGTTGGTATGTGAACTGCAGTTAACTCCTAGTATTAAGGCAGACTGATCTATGTAATGTGAAGCTCTACGCAGTTGGTCCAAATGTGTACAAGATGCTGCAGATACATCGGTTTATATTATGCAACAGACCCTTTTCTTGTTACTTTCAATGTAGAAAAGTTCAAAATAAATTTCTTCAAATTCTACTAGAGAGAAAGGGACGGACTTACTTTCGACATGTGGAGCTCTACACAGGTGGTCTTTCTTTTTTCTCTACCGTGGACTAGAGTTTACCAAACGAGACGGATAATATGGCCTTGCATAGAAAGGGGACTTAATTTCTCAAGTAACTCTAGTAGAATTTAAGGAGAATGACAGAAGAAAGAAGGTGCCAAAACGTTAGTTCATACAACTAGAACTACAACAAGTATCTAATGAGCGAGGTGCGAGCTGCTTCGGTAGTGGATGTATCAGGAAGGGGATTTTTGAAGTGAACAGCAAAAGAGAAAGAATTCTCCAGTAGATAGGTAATGTGCACTGATTGAACTCCGAAAATCTTCAGTAGCCTTCAGTGCCCAGCAAAAATTTATTGGGTTTTGGTAAGCAGTAAAATAAAACTTATGTCTTTCAAAAGCGCATTTAATAAGAGCATTAGAGAATGCAATAATTGTACGACAGTAATAACAAACTGCATCCTCTCTCGCTTACGAGGATGGAGGTATGTAAGCGAATAAGTTTGCTGTATAAAATTTAGTGAAACAAAGATACCTCTCTCGCCTACGCGGATGCAGTTTTTATAAAGAATTTGGTGAAGCAAAGAGACTTACCAAGTGAGACATCGCAAACAAAAATCATGAGTCTGTTTATCTTTCTCTTACAAACCTGTTTTCAAGTAAACGTAATTTTTCGCTGGAAGTATGAATAGTAATTAGGAGCTCTAATCAGGAAAACAGAAACCAAAGGTAGTTGAATAACTATGCTGGTGACAGGACACGGTAACTACAAATACCCTCTAACGAAGATAAAAATTAGGGGAAAATGTTTAGCACTGGTTGGCGTTAGACTGACGACCAGTCTTAATGCGGATTTAGAGATAAGCATGAAGTCGATAACTGCAATACCAATGGCAGAAACATCAAATCCTAAAACAAACCTAATGATTCCGTGACAGTGATAAGAAAGTAGGTCTGCAATTATAATTAGAATTGCTGAGAAACGAAGAAGGTTGAGGAAGCAGCTAAAACTAGTTTTATACTTTATTATCCTCCAACCTACAGTTTTGAGCTTCGTGTAATATTTAAGAAATTATTCCTATAGTTAACTATGTATGTACCATAATGTACACTAAACTAAAGTTAAGTGTTAGATTTGAATTTACACCCACTGTAAGCTTTTTGTAAAATTTATCTTCATTTATTTTTCGCGCTTTTTGCTTGCCTACACTTACTAATATGGACTTTTATCCACTTATATCTGTTAGATTTATGTAAATTATAATAATGGTTTATTTATGTTTGTACATACATATGTTCAAACATACATAGGGATTTATGTGCATATGTATGTAATGCATAAATATATACTCGTATGTATCTGGCAATTGACCAATTTGTGTTGAATTATTTTAAAATATGTAACAGTATTTATGACAGTTTGGTTTTGTTTTAAGAAAAAAAAAATTATAATTGTAAGTTTCGTTACCAAGTTTTTTGTTTTTATTAACATAAGCCCAAAAATACTGCAAAAACGAAAGTATTACACGATTTGTTTGAAATATAATTAGGTATTAGGGAGGCTTACATTTTTGCTTTAAATTTTACCCAAACTCTAAAGTGGTTAGAAGATTAATATTGTTGTCAAAAGGCAACGCAACTGGGGAAAAATTGGTATTATGCAAGGCAACTTTCTTCAGTTGCCTTGACGTTATCGATAATGCTATTTTGGCAGTCTAGCACTGAACTGAACTGCAAATAAATGTAAACAATCAAAAATGGTTAATAAATAACAAAAAAAAAACAAAAAAATATTATTTCATGTGTAAAGTTATGTCCAATGGATTCTTTTTAAATTAATAACCAATTTATTTAAAAATGTCCCTAAACACACTCTTCAATTTAATGCAAGTTGAAAAGCTGCGACGAGGTGCTGATAAAATATGTGTCTATAAAACAAAGGCCCCCAACCACAAAAAGTGGTTAAAATGAAAAAACATTGGTTTGCTAAATATTTAGCAAAGTGACACAAACCTAGATTGTTGAAAGCTGGTATGCTACTGATTTAAAATTTTTAAATGTTTTGTTCTCTTTGTGATATTCTGGTTGAGATTGTGTATGTGCTCACAGACCCTTAGGTGTTTGCGTGGGGGCTCTTGCTATAAAAAGACGGAATATTTGTATCATCGTTATTCTTTTGTTGCATTACAGACCCTATATTTGGAATTACGTGAACAACACAGAAAGGGGGCCAATATACGATTTACCTTTTAATAATTTTAGTGCTCTAGTGGTTATGAACAGTGATTAAAAATGATTGACTATTTTCAATGCATATGTAATTGCTTAACTGTTGCTTAGAAAAAGTGTGCAGCAAAAGCAAATAAAAGAATAGCAACCCATTTGCTTAAGCTTGCTATGTGTCTCTTTCTGCAGCAAAGCAATCAGCAAAGCAATTACTTTATAAACATTTGCTGTTGCTTAAGCAATAAGTTGTTCTTCATTTTTATTTTTGTTTATGCTTAACTCTTTACTGTGAAGTAGTGGCTGACTACGATTGCTGTTTTTGCTGTTACTCGCTGTTTCAGTCTTCAGTTTTAGAAAATTCTTTCACAGTGAGAGATTAAAATTATGGCCCCACGTCTAAATAAAAAAAATGAATTTTAAAGATCTGCAAAATAAATATTTCCAATATTTTTTACAGCAACAGCAAAAGAAGAAACAAACAATAACTTATTGCTTAAGCAACAGCAAACGTTTTCTAAAAAATTGCTTTGCTGATTGCTTTGGTGCACAAAGAGATACATAGTAAGCTGAAGAAAATGAGTTGTTCTTCTTTTTTTTTTTTTGCTTTTTGCTTTTGCTTCGCTTATAACAAAATGTTTCAGTTTCAGAATTCAGTTTTTTTATTTGCTGAAAAGATGTAAGTAAAGCAAAGATTTTACTGCTGTTGCTATTTTTAAGCAAGCAATTCAAACCCTGGTTATGAACTATGAATGTGTTAAGTAATCTATTAGGATCTATCTGTGTAATTAAAATATAAATAGAATGATTATTTCCAAAAGACCGAACACCAAGAACTTGACTATAAATTTCATTGTATGATTTCTAAATTCTACCAGATTATCAACTTAAAACAGTATATTTCAGCAAATCATTTTTTTCTGTTTTTTTTTTTTTTTTGTAATATTTCACATTTTCTTATAATTTATTAACAACGCCCGCCACGTCGTGGGCGTCGTGAAATATTTTTTGGTTTATTTTGCTTTCAAAGTTATCCTCACCCAATTTTAAGACTCTTACTTTTGCAGTGCTTGAGGTATGGTTTATATATTTTCTTTATATAGATTTCTGTTAATAGTGTTTAAAATATCCTGCTTTCAAAAATAAAAGGTGCTGATGTGTTCAAGATTAAAGCCACCTGCCACGGTGGCCTCGAAGAGGACCCGTGTTAAAACAACAGACCTTTTCTTCCAGATTTAGGCTCTAGGAACCCTAGTGTCTGGTGCCCCTATTTTCCCCAAGTGAACCGCGTCAAAGCATTTGCCATTACTGCAGTGACAATTGGAACCCCCGGCGGTAATAAAAGGTGCTGTCGAGTTTGGAGTACTCGCATAAATAACCAAATAATACCACAGCTTTCAGACGTTAAATACCTGGGTATAATTCTTGACCGTCGCCTTACTTGGAAAAGCCTAATAGATTTCAAGTTAACACAAATGAAATTAAAAGCAGTACAACTAAATTGGCTTATTGGCAGAAACTCCAACCTGAGCTTATATTGTAAACTTCTACTGTACAAGTCGATCCTCAAACCAAATTGGTGTTATAGGATTCAATTATGGGGCTCTGCCTCAGGGAGCAATATAGAAAACATTCAAAGGCACCAAAATAAGATACTAAGTATGATCATATCACATCGAACATCCACAAAGACCTAAACATGCCATTAGTCAAACCAAAAATAGCGAAACATGCAGTCACATATCTAAAGAGGCTTGAATCTCATCCAAACCCTTTGGCGCGTAATATGCTGAATGAACCTGGTTACATTTGACTAAAAATAAGAGATACTGCTTTTCTTGGCCGTACATGAGAGGGATGACCCGCAAATGATTGCAAAATCCGTGGACAAATATTATTTTTATCTAGCACTGGCTGGACTTAAAAATTTTTTTTTAAACTTAAGATGTGAATAATTATTGTTAGTTCAAAAATATTGAAGAAAAAAAATTTTTTTAAAATTCATCTAGTAGTGTATACGTGATGCGAACACAGGCGGACAGACAAAAGTTCTAAAAATTTTTGTTTCGTATTCCATTTCGATTACTACTAACTGCATCAGCAACAAAATTTTCCAAAAAAAATTTCAAGTACAGAAATGGTTCTGTAACTGTTTTATTAATGGATAGATAGACTTTTGGAAAAATAAAGTAAAAACAAAATAACATTAATTTGTCATGTTATTATCACAAATTATAAATTCACTGAAATTGATTACTACGGGGAAGCTAGTCTCGATGGCCATTTCGCTAAGTGTTCAATTTAGCAACATTAGGAAATCTTAACCTACATTTTAGATGAGCTAAGGTTACTCGTAAGTTGAAAATAACTATTGCTTTCAAATTTAAAAAAAAATGTTCTCCCCCTAATACTTATATTAGTTTCGATATGAACTACATATTTATTGTCTCAAACAGTTTCTTTTAAATTGGCCGCGTTTTATAGTAATAACTCACTTTTCTAATAAACATTTGTAAAACTTCCTTATTGCTGTCATACACAAACTTACAATTCCAATTACAATGGGGGCACATGTGTCACATGTATTTTATGTATTATTGTCTCCATACATTTCTCCTATGATATGAAAACAGTATCTATATCGTTAGTTTAGCCATTAAATGTGCTAAGTCCACTTAATATGAAAATTGAGATTCTAATAGAGTGAGTATGCTTATATAACTCTAGTAATGATGTAGTTGTTAAGAGCGCTAAACTTCCCAGCGAGGGACTCTGAAGCGTATCAACTTCCTCCAGACAAATTTACCAAAAAGGAAAAGGAGAAATTCCTGCGGCTTATCAATCTTGGCATTAAAAAAGATAACAAGACTTTCAGGAAGGGGCACTTCCACAGGGAAATTAAATGTCAAATGTTCAGCAAGTCTCCCCATCAAGGATCGGAACCACTACACAATCATATGGCGTAGTTTCTAGGCTACCTCAGATGGCAGCCCATCATCTTGGGACTGGCTACAATAAAGTAATCATCTACTGAGATAGAAAAACATAAAGATTAAGGTTATGGAAGCAAGGCAAAAATAACGGACAGAATGGATATGCTTTGTAAAAGCCATAATGCTTAGTATTGAACAAAATATTCAGTTGGTCCTTGCTAAAACAGCTCGTAAAAAATCCTGAACACTATGATTTTTGTCAACAGTAATGAAATAAGTCTGTAGTATTTAAAAAATCTTCACATTATGTATGTATGTATGTATGTATGTATGTATGTATGTATGTATGTATGTATGTATGTATGTATGTATGTATGTATGTATGATGGAAATCTGTCGCTTTCAAAATAATTGTTGTTAAGAGTTTCAATCGATTTCGAGTATTATTGTTGAAATTGTTTCAAGTTGTTTTCGCTTCAGATCTAAAGTCTAAAAGGTAAAGTTCAAAATATACATATACATACATATAATAGCTAGCTGCGCCCGCCACGTAGTGGGTACAACAATCTTTTGTTCGATTTGGTTGCTTTTATAATGCTTTAGTTGCGGTTTATATATGTTTTTTTTTATTGGAGGTACCCATTCCTATTCGTAGTAATTCCTTTGTAATCTTGGCTGTATGCGATGTGCCACCGTCTTGTTGATTAAGCTCAAAGCATGCAGTTGTGGCGTTAAAAAGTTTTCTATTATATCTCGATATTGCTCCCCATTCACAGTTACCGTTACGCGGTTTTTATTTTCAAAGAAGTAAGGTCCAATGATTCCTTCTGACCAAATTGCATACAGACTGTCACTTTTAATGGATGCAAAGTTGACTTATGAATAATTTGAGGGATTTCCATTGCCCAGAATCGACTATTCTGTTTATTCACACACACAAAGACACTGGTATTTTTTACTACAAGTTGGCAGGAAGACCAAGAAGCAGCTGGATATAATCTGGGTGCCTACAAAAGGTTGACTGAGATAGTGACAGGTCACGAACTCTCAAGTATTATCTGGCCAAGTTAAAAATCGCGGTACAATACTTGCAGACTGTGCCTGGAAATAGGCTAACATAAAAAGGCTTTGGACCATGCATGGGCAGACATATATTAAATGGAGATGCTGTGGAGACCTTAGCCTTAGGCAAATGTAGCAATTACAATAGACTCTATGATGAGGAAGAATGTCGACATGTTTTTGTCGATAGTCTGAAATCACTCCAGTCGAGAGTAAAAGGCTAATGACAGCATGAGACTCAATAAAAGTAAGGTATTCGTAAATTTACAGTCGGATACCAGAAATTATTCAGGTACGGAGGAGGTCGAAAAGAGGCCCATGAAATTAATGGTCTGCTTCGGTATCTATACAAAATAAAAAAAAATATAAAAATGTGATCGTTTGATTATGGGAATAATATTTGTCACGCCTCCTAAAAAATTTTCGACGTCATAAGAAAACAAATAAATCCTTCCAATTTATTCCATTTTTTAATAGAAGATTTCTCTGCAGAAATTTGTTATTGATAAGCCGTCGACGTCGCGACGACGCGAAGTCACAAGACTATTAGGGAATACGAAATTATAATTGAATTAATGAGGACGCGGATACAAAGTGATGACGGCTTAAAAGTGACGTCGATAATGCAGACGCCAAATAGAATAAGGGTGATTCTCAGGACTCTGATGACGTGGCGGGCACTGCCGGTTTGTATATACATATGTAAGCGTGTATGTGTATAATAGTTATGATTGCAGCCTTTGTATTAATACACCTCATTTGTTATTTGTAACTAGAATACCCCCGGGGGTTCCAATTGTTACTGCAGGAATGGCAAATGCTTTGACGCGGTTCACTCGGAGAAAATAGGGGCACCAGACGCTAGGATTCCTAGAACCTAAATCTGGAAGAAAAGGTCTGTGTGTTAAAACATACGGGTTCTCTTCGAGGCCCGACCAGTGCCCAAAGGACTTGTACCACGGGAATCGGTAGCCCCACAGAGAGCCTATCCTCTCTGTGACCGGTTACTGGCGAGGCCCCCTTCGTGGGTACACGTGGTGGTTGTGGTTTAAGATCGATTTATGTAGGTATGGTGTACGGTCGATCAAGTGTGATGTTGTACTTTCAACAGACGGAGTTTGGATAGTCTCCAAACCCCAAAGCAAGAGGCTATAATATGGATCTAGGCTTGCCTTGGATAAGGCATGCCATATTATATAAATTGCTACACACAAATTGCCATTGGTGGCAGTCGTAAAGTGTTGTTATACTAAACAATGGGGGCGCTAGTCTACGCTTATATTTCACTCGGTGGTAAGACCACCGTGAGATTAGGCCAACTAGGCAGGTACTCACGTTAATCTTGTTCCACAATTTGTAACTAGAAATAGGGTGTTTTTAAAGAAAACAAGTCTTCAGAATCCTGCTTATCATTCGTTTAGTTCCCGCTTCATGTCTTAAATTTTTTTCAATTGGGCCTTCGTGTTGTCTGTGCACATACAACATACTTGCTTTAGTATTCAAATTATTTAGTCATAATTTATTGCAGAAATTGATTGTTTTACTTTTGAGGAACACTATTTTAACATTCCATTCAAAGTGAAAGGTTTTTTTTGCAATTAAGTGTGTTACTAGTACTAGTGTTAGAGTTTTAGTTTTTTTTACTAGCTTAACTTAATTAAACGCTTAATTGGTGGTTCATTTTATTTAAGCATTTGCTCATTTGGTACTTTTTGTGTTTTGTTTCTTTTAATAGCTCAACATTTATAATAAATTAATTTTCTTCAGAAGCAATCGTTTTTCTAAACATTTAAAAATAACAAAAGTTTGCGCAATTATTTACACCTGAATAATCTGATTAAACATAAAAATATTTAACATTTTTTTAATTAAGATAAATTTTTGGTTCAACATGTTTTTTAAAGCAACATTAAAAATAAAAATATAAAAATAAAAATAACAACCAATTAAAGTTGTAGCAATTAATAGAAATATTAAAAACTCTAAGGAAATGATGGTCGCAAAGGTTAGTCATTAATGTTGAAGGCTTTTCAGTCGCCATACATATGTATATTTTGGTCATTTAAAAAATAATAAATCAGCCAAGTGTGAGTCGGACTCATACACGAAGGGGTCTGTACCACTTTACAATATTTAACTTTAAATTAAAAGCACCATTTTTTTGTAAACAATGAAATTTAATGCTGATATTACGTATTATAATAAATATTATTATTGTATAATTTCATGATGTTTAATTAATTTTATCTGGCAGATCAGATTATGAATTTGTTGTATGGGGACACTCTTTACTTTTTACCTTTATTTCATGGTTATGATTATTTAGAGTTGTATAGTTCATGAACGAACTAGTTCAGTTGAACTAATCACTCAACTGACCTAAGTGACTGATCTCATTTCAGCAGTAAGAGTAGCCGCAAAATTGTCTTGTTATATTAGAAATGGTGTTAGTAAAAACTATTATTTTTAGGGTCCGTACCCAAATGGTAAAAACCCTACCTTTTGCTTTCCCTACAAGGTTTATCCGTCTGTCAGCGACTTCTATCTTTGGAAAAGTAATAGGTAGACTCTTCAAATTTTCACAGAAGGTGTAGAAGGCACACTAGGGATTTTTGTATGGAGGTGAGGAAAAAATTATATTTGTCAAAAATGTAGTGATTTCATCACAAATTTAGTTTTATATCGTTACCTACAATTAAAAAAGCCCTAACTAATAAAAAAAATTTAGATAATTTTTTAATTTTTAACCGACTTCAAAAAAGAAGGAGGTTATCAATTCGTCTGAATGTTGCTGTTTTATTTTTATGTATGTAAACGCAGATCGTAGCCTTTTCTGAACCGATTTTAATTTTTTTTCTTTATATGAAACGTTATGCTTTCAGGTTGGTCCCGTTTTAAAAACAGTTCATTTTATTAAAAATTAAAGGGTGTCTCCATACAACATACATGTTTTTTACGTGTATTAAGAACCGTAAAGGGCACCAAATTAAAATTTTAAAAAATTGCGTGTCGCTGTAGCTCCCGACGGCAGAAATTAATAAAAATATTAATTTAAAATTTAAAGGGTGTCCCCATAGGTGCCGTACATTGACCTATATATGCCTATCTTTTGAACCGTTATAGACAAAACCTTGAAAATTTTACAGAATGTCGATTACTATGACCGTTATAATAAAATGTATAAATATTCAAAATTTTAAATTAAAGGGTGCTCCAATAGTTCATTTAATTTAATGTATATGGCCATACTTTTGAACAGTTGTACACAGACCGCTGAAATTTACAAAGAGATAAGTCAGCTATAACAAAAAGTATAAAATTTGAATTTGAAAATAAAAGGGTGTCCCAATAGTTCATGTAATTCTATGTATGTGGCCAAACTTTTGAACTGTTATAAACAGACAGCTGAAATTTTCAAGGAACCTGTATCCCAAAGTCCACTATAGCAAATATACAATTTGAATTTAGAAATTAAAGGGTGTCCCCTAAATTATGTAATTTGATCTATATGGCCTTATCTCTGGAACTGTAAAACACAAACACTTGAAAATTAGGCAGAATGTCCACTACTTTCTTTGGTATAATAACAAGTATAAATCTTTGGAATTATAATGTAAAGGGTGTCCCAATAGTTCATGTAATTTGATATATATGGCCAAACTTTTGAACCGTAATAGACAGACAGTTGAAATTTACAAAGAATCTTTGTGACCAAGTCCTTTATAACAACAGGTCTTTAATTTAAATTTGTAAATTAAAGGAGATGTTATTTGATCTATGTGAGCCTATCTTTGAAACCGTTATACACAGAGGCTTGAATGGTGTCCCCATAAAAGACGGATGCTGGTAAAAATAGCTTAACTTTTGAACAGTAATAGGGAGAGGCTTGATATTCACATAGTATTTACTTTTTTTCCCTCTAATTTTGGCGCATATTTTATTTGGTTTAAATCTAATTCTTACAGATTACTTTTTACATTTTTAGTTATAATTGGTGCCCTTCTATCTGTTTTGAAGTCGGTTTTTTTTGCAAGAATTATTTATTTATTATTTTTTTAAATCTATTTTTAATTTCTTAACAAATTTAGTTTTATTTATAAAGTAATACTAAAAGTAATCAAAATGAAGAAAGTAAGAGAAATGTGTATCGTTACCTACAATTTAAAAAGCCCTAATTAACAAAAAAAAAAAAAAAAAATAATTTATTATTTCTTTTAAATCTATTTTTAATTTTTTATTCCTAAAGAGCCTTAACTTCGTCGCTTATAACACTATGCCTCTGGCTAAATGGGATCTGATGTTACCATCATTCGGTGCATAATATCTTCGTTCGTGGCAATTCGACTGCATTTTCTGGAGTGTCTAAGACGATATTTTTTATAGTCTTTGTTACGACTTTCCTGAGCCTCTTCGGATAGTAAGCCTTCAGGAAAAATACACTTTTCGACTAGTGCTTCTTGAGTTATGTTAAACAAAAGAGCCTTATCAGAATTGAGTCGCGAATCAATCAGCTGTGTAATGCAACAAAGTGAGAGGTGGCACCTGGTGGCACTTGGAATTGATTAAAAATGTAAAAACTGATATGAGACAATGTCTTAGTAGTGATTTCCAACTGTGGGAAAGTATGGCTAAAATTGCAGGTCCAAATGTTTGGAGAAAAAAGGGATTTTTTTAGATTTTCATAAAAATAAACAAACAAAAAAAACTTAAGCCTCTGCAGAGTTTATTTTTTCAATTTTACTATACTGAAATATTCTACTTTAAATAAAAAATATAAAGAAAAACGTTAGATCACAAAATAAAGTAATATTCGTTTTGAAATTCTTCGGTTTAAGTTAAGTTGGTTCGGTAAACATACAAACATATGTACATACTGAGTTTGAGACGGCTAAAAAAAAAACTAGCAGTCAGATCGGAGTAATTCTTTTTGATTTGTTTGTACCATTTAGTCTAAAATTTCAAAATATCACTGTATATTGCATGAAGATTTGACTTTTTTCCGCGAAATCCCCAGTGTGCGGTGGCTATAACAACAAATACTGAAAATAAAGGCTGTTCCGATAGTGACTTTAGTGATTTTAACGAACAAATCCTTATTTTTTGAACCTTTGAAGACAGACTCTTCAAATTTTTACAGGTCATGTCGCTAAATAAAAAAGTAGAAAAAATAAAACCAACAATTCAAAACAACTATGACTATGACCTAGTGAGCAAATGATCTAAAAGACCGATCTAGTGCAGTAAAGTGATCTGAACCAAAAAGATCGACTTTAATGAACTAACAAGCACAACTCTATTATTATTATAATTATTTAGTTGTAGCGGCCATTATAATACACCTTCTGAGAAAATCACATACATATGTTTATCTAAAATGTCCCATAAAAATTAGAAAAAAAGGGTGCTGTAGCTTAAGTGGTTAGCACGTTGACTACTAAGCAATGGTCAGTAGTTCAATACTCAGCCATGGCAACATCAATTTTACTGATATGTATTAATTAACCGACTTCAAAAAAAGAAGGAGGTTATCAATTCGTCTGTGTGTTGCTTTTTTTTTTTTTTTTTTTTTTTTTTTTTTGTATGTTTGTGCCTTCATAACTCGGTCATTTCTGAACCGATTTTCAAAATTTTTGCACTATTACAAAGGTTGTGGCTACAGATTGGTCCCATTTGAAAATAAGTTCAAAAGTGTAAAAATTAAAGGGTGTCCCCATACAACATACATGTTTTTTACGTGTATTATTAACTTTATAGGTCACCAATTTAAAATTAAAAAAAGTGCGTATCACTGTAGCACCCAATAACAAAAAGTAATTAAAAAATAAAATTAAAAATTAAAGGGTGACCCCATAGGTGACTTAATTTCACCTTTATTCTCCTATCTTTTGAACCGTTATAGACATACTCTTGAAAGTTGCACAGAGTGTTCGTTACTATGTCTCATATAATAAGTATAAATATTTAAAATTAGAAATTAAAGGGTGTCCCATTAGTTGGTTTATTTTGATATATATATGGCCAAACTTTTGAACCGTTGTAGACAGACAGTTGAAATTTACAAAAAACTTGTATTGCTAAGTCCGCTAAAATAACAAGTGTAAAATATGAATTTGGAAATTAAAGGGTGTCCCAATAGTTAATGTAAAAGTAATATATATGGCCAAACTTTTCAACTGTTATAGATAGACAGTTGAAATTTACAAAGAACCTATATTGCTTAGTCCGCTATTACAACAACTATAAAATTTGGATCTATAAATTAAAGGGTGTCCCCATTATTGATGTAATTTGACCATTATGTCCTCATCTTTGGAACCGTTATAGACAAACACTTGAAAAATATACAGAATGTTCACTACTATGTCTGGTATAACAACAAGTATAAATATTTAAAATTGGAAATTAAAGGGTGTCCCAATAGTTGATGTAATTTGATGTATATGGACACAAAGTTAAAACTTAAAAAGAATCTGTATGACATAGTCCTCCTTAAAAAGTATTTATATTAAAATTTGAATTTAAAGGGTGTCCCAATAGGTGACGTCATTTGATATATATGACCATATCTTTTAAACAGTTATTGATAAACACTTAACAATTAGACGTATTAGAGTATAAATATTTAAAATTGTAAATTACAGGGTGTCGCAATAGTTTATGTAATTTGATGTATATGACAAAACTTTTAAACCGTTACAGACAGACGGTTGAAATTTACAATGAACCTGTATTGCTACGACCGCTATAACTAGTATAAAATTTTAATTCGGAAATTACAGGGTGTCGCAATAGTTACCGTCTTAAAGAAACATGATTTTAAGTTTGTCTGTTTTGAAGTCGGTTTTTTTTTCAAAGAATTATTTTTCTTTATAATAATTCATATCACAGCCAGGGTTGTCAGATTTATTTTCACCTATTTCGCCAAAATCGATGTGAAAAATCACCAAAATCGCCAAAACTGTTTTTTGTTAAAATTTTTTAATTTTAAAAATATTTTTAACAAATAAAAAAAAATAAATTTTATTGAAATAGCTAAAATTCGCCAAAAATAGAAAAAAAGTCGCCAAAATTTATACAAATTTTGTTTTTTATTTAAAATGATTAGTGAACACGAGAAAGGTAACATTTTTACTAAAACAAATGAAAAATAGTGGTTATTATAATAACCAGGTTTGATAAAGTTGGTACAATTGTACTTTTTTAATACAAAGTACAATGGTACACCAATGACTAATTTGGTAGAATATAAAAGTTTAGCTGGCTATACGTTTAAATATCTATTGTTGTTATTTTAATTTTTGGAACTTTAAAAAACTTTATTTTTATCCTTCTCATTTGTTATTACAAAAATACTCAGCTTTTAAGCGAAAAATTTCAGCATAACCTTTTTTTATATTACCTGAGACAAAAATAGGAAAACTATCTTTCACATATATAGATACATATAAAATGAAAGAAATCAAAATAAAGATGAGCTTAACGAAAATAGCGAGTAAAACCTTGATAAATACTTTTCTCCCACAAATCTCGCTATCTTACTAGAACCACAATTACAATTGAAGAAAATATTTAAATTATCCAGTTCTTCTGTCGATAGTTTAGAGAGGGTATGAAAGGACGATATACCGGGCAACCTTGACAGATAATACGTATTCTCCTCAATCACATCACTACGACAACTTCTTTTATACAGTCCCAATGCAATAACCAATAATCAGAGCACCAATGTCCTTCAATTAATTTCATTAGAATCTCAGACGACTTCAGAACTACGGTGGTAAATTTGGTTTAACATTTGCATGCTTGCATTGGGATTTCTTAAACCTCTTCTATTTTGATCCGTTAAGCAAGTTACCGGTATTCAACATTCCAATAGATCAACAGATGTGTGCCTCATGCCCTATTTGAATTTATAGCATACGTTTCGCAATCGAGTTTTGGTGGAATTCATTATTGATATCGATCCTTCTATCCAGTAATTACCAGCATATAAATTAAAAAAATAATTTTTCTTTAAAATTTATCACCTTATTTGTAAAAAAATATTCTTTCAACTTAGACAGAATAAAACGAACTTAATCCTTACTTCAAAACTGCCTTTGTATGTAAAAAATGAGTATGAAAAATTCATTAGAATTACCACCACATCAAATACAAAACTGTACATAATTAGATAGAATATCATATATATTATAATCTTTCTAAAACAAAAGTTAATGTTTTCTATTATGGTTGATAAGTATCCAAAAGTATGTTAGAATTTATAAAAAATTTGGTTTGTGATTAAAAATTGCAACATTTTAAAATCAAAAGATGTTTGTAAACTTTAAATAAAGTTTCTTTAGATATGAAAAACATTTTAAAATATGAAATATTATGAACTTTAAATAAATTAATGTTCCGAAAGTTTCAGGTATCCAGAACTCAAATCATATTTGATATATAAACATAAACAACTTCAATTAATTTGTTATCCATTTTGATATTCATTAATTCAGTTTCTAATCTTGACCAAAAGTCAATGAAAAATCGCCAACAATATCGCCAAATATTTTAAAAATCGCCATGTCGCCAAATCCATAATTTGATCGCCAAATAAGATAGAAAATCGCCACGTTTGGCGAGAAATCGCCATATCTGACAACCCTGATCATAGCGCCCTCCTTCGCCGGTATTACCACATAGCACTAAATCGCCGGCGAAATAAAATAATTATAAATTGGCTATACTGCAAGGCGAATTCATATCAGGTGAAGTCGATAGCCCAGCTGATTGTTATTTTCTCTCGTTTTTTTGCTAATGTCTTGTCAAAAAATACATTGTTTCATATCTGCTAATCTAATGTCAAAGTTGTTGTTTTGTTGTAGTTGTTGTCCTACCGCTCACACCTGGTATGAATTCGCCTTGCTATACTGACATCAAACTAATTCGCTTAAATAACACCAGAGGCGCTGCAATACTGTTCTAAAAATAATCATAACCTGCAATTGCAGTGTTGCCATACGTGAAGCTTTACTATCACACTAATCATCTGTCTTATCTACTACTATCCCTTTCAAAAGGAAGTAATACAGTTAATATAGGCATTAATTGCCTGAGTGTTACATCTCTTTAAAAAAAAAAAAAAAACAACTATAAAATTAGCTTGAAAACTCACTAACGTTAAAAATAACCTGAAAGGATATATCGAGCCCGAGCCCTTACTGCAGAAATATTGTAACCAACAAAAATAAAAGTTTAGAGAAAAAGCTTCTTGAACATCTTTTTGCTCTAGATGGCAGTAAAAATGTGAAATTTTGTACACCGGCTTTATTTAATCATAAAATAGCCCTGCTGGAAACTATTGCCAATTTCCTAATCGTACTCATCCCACGACTAGTATAATTGGAAGTGGTAGGAGCAAATATAAATAGAGGAGACATCATGTAATCATGATTTAAAAGTGTTAAAAAACACACAATTTACCTAGAGCTGGGCTTATATCGGGTTAAATTTTAAGGGCCGATGTTGAATGTGAACCACACCTAAACGTGCATTTAATTTTACATTTTTCCACTTCAGACTCAATTTGAACCAATGATGATAGAAGACGCCATCCCGAAAATAAAAAATAAAATTGAAATTTTCTGCGCATGTAGGCCTAATGACGTCACGAAGTTGTCTTCCTATTGACTAATAATTATGAGTGAGAATATAACTAATAATTGTGAGAGTTTTTAATATAAATTATGAGAGTTTGTTTGCAGGGTTGCCCGTTTTTGCCTATTGCTTAGATTTATTTGTACGTACTTATTTGAAGCAATTTGTTGATTACAGACTTGGCAACCTTAAATTGGCCGAAAAAGTCATCTAAAGGGGAAAACATGCGCATGGCGTAATCTTGTCTTCTATCATTCTTGATTTGAACCATGGAAGGATATACAATCGAGCGTTGCTCGACACAATCCATGGTCGTGTTATCGCACGTTGTGGCGATGTCAATTGGCCGCCAAGATCATGTGATTGACACCGTTTTATTTCTTTCTTTGGGGTTATTTGAAAGTACACCTTATGCGTCGATAAGCCAGCAACAATTCAAGAGCTAACGGCATAGAACCTCAATTATGCCTCAGCCTCATCGACAATTTAAAGCATCGGATGGAAGTCGCCGAGATCGCGGCGGTCATTTGGCCGATATTTTGTTCCATACATAATTGAACCATACCAATATTATCAAAATAAAAAGAAATGACAATAATTTCCTAAATATTTTGTGTTTTATTCAAAATTAACATCGGTCCTTAAAATTGAACCACCCTTTATTATAGTAACTGGAACTAAAAAAAAGCACTGTAAAGTTTTAATTTTTAGGATAATTTATTTGTAGTTTTCTTGTCCGAAGTTTTGTTTCTTTTATTTAAAGAAATTTTTTTTGTCATTAAAGTCACATTGGCCCATATTATATACATATGTATGTATATATGTATGTATAATCTGGACTACAATTTTATTTTCTGCTATTTTTTTAATTTTATATTTCTGTCATGAAGCTTACTCAACTGTAAGCAGGATTTTATTGAAAAAAAAACTGGATCTTTCACATAACAAATACTGTTTGCACATTTTAACTTCCTTTACTATTGCACAGTGGCGTTAAACCAAGAAAAGTAATAATAAATATGTTAAATTTAAAACAATTTTTTATAGTTATTTATTTATTTCTTCAGTGACTTATAAGCTTACAAGACCAATTAATTCAATATTTTACATAGCAACTAAAAAATTGCACTTGATATTCAAACTTAACATAAGAAATTCTTAAATTTAAAATCCCTCTCCCCCCACTTTATTTAAATTTAAGTGTTCAAAATAAAATTTTACCTAGTAACGTAACGACTTTTTCAGATGTATGTATCTTTTTACAATAAACGGACCAACGGTTTTATCAAACCCACGAATTTCATATGGATGTGTACTATTCCAAAGTCTTGCTACTCTCACAACGAACCATTGGCTCATGTATAAGAGTGAACGAATTTGACTTATTCGCATATTTGTTCTAGAGGAACGACCAAAACTAACTGACTAACCTAAACAAGGGCGTAAGGCGTAATGACGTCTAGCGCCTAGCTTTAAGCCTAGTACTCTGTTCGAATTTGTGAAAAATGTTGAGCAACATTTATTATTTCACAAAGAAAATTTGACATTTAAAATGTGGTGTCTATCTCGCGATTTGAAAGAATTTTACGATTTTATTGTTGTATAGTATACCACATTGTTTTAAAAATGTTAACAAAAGCCAAGCGATCAGCTGTTGTTTGAAAAATTTCACATGAAATAATGCCCCTTTGCGTTATTTCGTAGCTTTTATAAAATGTTGCCAAAAACATTTCAATGTTTTTCTACAGCAAAAGCAGAGTACTACTTCTGCCACATTTTTTCATGACTTTTTCATAGAAATTTTTTATGTATGTAATTTGACAGCATTCCGCATGAAAAACTGAACAGAGTACCAGGCTTTAAACAAACCTAAATAAGAGCGCAACGTTTTGTAATAAACAGTAATGTTAACATATTTTGTTTCGTAAAATCTAATAAATTAAGGCGCAAAATGGAGATAAAATCGATAGATAAAGCAGAAAATAGCTGCTTACACAAAAAACAAAAAAAACAATCACATTTTGTTTGCACCCAACTTCACTACCTAATGCTCTGTCAAAATTGGATTTTCCGATTGCATTGATGCCGCTATTTAGGTTTACTTCATACATTTTGTATGTACATACATACATCTGTACATGAGAATTTTTGACAGTTACATATTTTACGCTTTACGCTCTTGTTTAGGTTAAGCAGTAAATCTTTGGAAAATATAAGAGGGCTAATTATTTTTCATTATTTTATTGAACTGTGTAATTATCCGATGTTCTATACAATTTTGGAAGTCTGAACCAAAAGCAAGGATTACAAAAGCTGAAATGTGGTCCCTATACCTGAAATTATGAATCTATACATATATTAAATCAGTAACTAATTTCCTGTCTGTCTGTCTTTCTTTTTTTGTGTTCGCATCACAGAATGGACTTTAACAAAATTGTGAGGAGGTACCCTAGTATGTATACTGATCCCAATATAGGATACTTTTCTTCGCAAAAATATCTTATTTCCAAAAGAAAGTGGAGTAAAAGCAGTGAAAGTACGACGATATTTTTTTACCGATTTAAAGGTACTGCATACTTTACAGCATCTTTTGTTTATGAAATCAGTATAATATAAGCAATGTTGCGCATTAGATGGCGCTGTTTTAAAATAATGATTAACTCATTTCCTGTCTGTCTTTTACAGAGCTTTATAATATATTTTATATAAATTTTATATAAATTTTAAAATTCTATCCAGGGTTGGGTACCTTTATATAAAGTAAATACGTAATGCATTACTTTCAAAGCAAAATCGAACAAAATATTTTTTTAGGACGCACAAAACGTGTGTGGGCACATCTGGTAGTTCATACAACTCGTTTGAAATAAAACTTGAAGATTTGAAATATTTTTTGGGGCATTTAGCCGATTTGAATGAAATAAATTGTGGTTCGTACTAGAGTACATAACAATGATCTCAAGAAGAAATACATTAGCTCGTGTTTTTTATGAAATTAAGTATTTCAGTGATTCCAATACATTTCACGCGGTGTGTTTTTTCGTCTCAAAAATTTATTTTGTAATGGTGTAAAAAATAACGCGTTCACAAGTTGTTGTGGAGGCTCTACAGGTAATACCTGCGCTTTATGGGCTGGTGGAATCATTGGTCCGTACTTTTTTAAGAACGATGGTGGCCAGAACGTTACAGGCAATGGTGATCGGCATAGAGCCATGATAACTAACTTTTTCATTCCTGAATTGAATAACCATGATGTCCAGGAGATCTGGTTTCAACAAGACGGCGCAACATGTCACACAGCTCATGCCACAATAGAGTTATTGAAAGACACGTTTGGTGGCCGCCTAATTTCACGTTTTGGACCTGTGAATTGGCCTCCAAGATCTTGTGATTTAACACCGCTAGACTACTTTCTGTGGGGCTATGTAAAGTCATTGGTCTATGCGGATAAGCCACAAACGCTTGACCTTTTTGAAGACAATATTCGACGTGTTATTGCCGATATACGGCCACAAATGTTGGAAAAAGTCATTGAAAATTGGACGTCCAGATTGGACTTCATCCGCGCCAGCCGTGGCGGTCATATGCCAGAAATCATATTTAAAATGTAATGCCACAAGATTATCTTTCGGATAAATAAAATTTATGTCAATCAAATAATCCATCGTTGTTTTATTGCAACTTAAAGTTCTATACCTCTATAAAAAAACACCCTTTACTTTGAACTTTTATTCTTTTATAATAAAAATATCTGTTTCCATGAAGATGAGAGTGTAGACCACTCCAGGTTTTTTTAATTTCACGCCACTGTGCATCACGATTTGAATGAAAGTGTAAGCTTGTTTACCTAATGACTTCTCATATGTAAGTCAATGGGGAAAGAAGTACAAATTAAATAATATCATTTCACATATTACATATAATTTATAAATTAATTTATATTGAACAACCAAAAACTGGAGATAACATCGTGTTTACATTAAGGCATAGTTTACATAACGATTACTTTGTTTGACAAAGATATAAATGAACGTAGCAATATTTTAATGAAAATTACTAGTTTAATCAATTAAGTCAGCAAATAAATTGTAGGCTAATAGTTTTGTCTCCAAACACGAAGTTAAATCTGTAAAATATCCTGCTTTTGTGATGATGTTATAACGCTTTAAATATAATTTGTAGTAAAAAAAATTACGGGATAATAAACTCTGTTCACCTGTTATTGCCAGAAATTTTAGAACTTGTTAATATCATCAATAGCACTAGTTTGATAATTTTCGAACTAATTAGTTAGAAAAACAGTAGTCGAAAATTTGCATTAAAATTTATACCTACCAGCAGTGTGGCCATTTTGGCATTTTTGCAGCTAAGTTTAGCTTTTTCTTTTTTTCAATTCATCCGAAAATTTTTCATTTAGCAGTTGGCATTTTTTTAGCATTTTTCAATTACTTATTCAGCATTTTTGACATTACAGTACGAGCTCGGTTTGTGCAACCGAAAGAAAATCGGAGTTGTAACTTTACCGAAAAGTTGCAATAACCGACCGACACCTAATATAAAAAACAACACTTTTTAACATAAAATCATTTCTTTTTATTACTTTTTAACATAAATAATTTATTCATTAAGCAAAGCTAGGTAAAATTAGAACCAATCATATTCTGTTGCACCATCAACGAAAAAATCAGTGGTTTGCAGATTAATACAAGAACAAATAGATACAGTTGCTTGTTTGAATAAGCAAATCAGGACTTTAACATGGCCCCTGATCTATGTATGTCATCTACTGAAATTGTGGCAATAAGGGATCTATACATTTTATTGATAACATTTGAATTGGATTAACATAATAATCTTTTTTTTTTAATAAATCGTCGCGTTTCTTCTTAAACCACGTAAGCGACATTTTTTCGAAATTGACATTTTTGGTTTTTATTGTAGAAAATAACATTTTCCACCAAACTACATTCTCATCTTAACAAGTTTGTATGAAAAATAAATAAATCTATTTGCAAAACCTCATAAGCGTCATACAAATGACATTTGAATGCAAAATATAATGATTTTTATATTTTAAGTTGGAAATGTTAAAGTCTCAACCACTAAGTTTTTTGCATTTAAGATTAAAAAAATCATGAAAGTCTCAGGCCAATTGGAGTATTTTTAGTAAAGTTAAAATTAAAAAAAAAAGTTTCTATAGCCTTCAGAGAGTCGCACAGCCATGTTTTGCAAAAAAAATTATTTTGAAACCCATATTAAAGAAGTTATTCCGCCTAATTACATATATCGTAGTCACGCTGAATCTTTGTCGTTTTTGAATAAATATGGCATTACCCATGTCGTTTGTGAGACTGAAATACGATTCCGTCAAATTCTATTAAATTCTATCAAATTCTATTAAATTGTAATATTTTGTATGCCGTTTTTTATTGTGAAATTCGAGAAAAACAGTCGTAGTGTATTTTGCTGGTGACAACGTCGAATTATTAATTTTTTTTTTATTAAACTAAACAGAAAATGGGTGTAAAAACGTAAGAGCATTTTTATCAAAAATATTTATTAAATATTTAACAAAATTATAATTATAATCTCTTTTTAATTATTGAAGACTGAAAAAAACAACACCAAAGCAATTTGAAAGCCTTGTTCATATTATGACACAAAATCCACACCTTGCTAAAGGGTACCACAAGAACCAAGACAAAGTTTTAATAAAGGAGCAATGGAACACAATTAAAGAAAAGTTGAACAGCATTGGTCCTCCCTCACGCGACTCCGAGGGATGGATGAAACTCTGGGCTGACATAAAGATAAGTGTTAAAAGGAAGCTTGTATTCAATAAGCAACAAAATTGTGGAACTGGAGGTGGTCCCTTTACACAAAAAGCTTTAACAGCCCTAGATGAGGCAGTGTCGAGATTATTACAGCTTGATTCCATAATTAATCCGAAACGAGTAAACTTCGGTATTCAAAACGCGACATATAGCCGTAACAAAGAAACCCATAAGAGTGGACAAACAATTGATTGTGTGGAAACACACGATAGTTTAGAAGCCAATGATGAGGATGGAAATAGTAACGGCTCAGGAGGCAATACAATTTTAGAACAATCCAAAGCCAGAAAAACAAAAAGACACTCTAAAGCATCAGAAAACCAATCACTTTTACAACACCAGCTTAAAATCCAATGTAATTTATCCACAGTAAACTTACACGGAAATTGAAAGATCGAATACATATGTTATACCGGTGTCTTAGTTGTCTCCGTAAACTTATAAGTTCCTGGCTCCTCTCATGTTCTTCTTCACCAGAAGATGCAAAATGTGCAACACTTAACATTTATATTAATAATTATTAATTTTAATTTTATTTATTAAAAAACAAATAGCAAATAAAAATTATTGAATGTGATGTTTCTATTATCAGCTGATCTGTTATTGTAAATGAATGAGCGCATCTAATCTACTACAAAAACACTCATGTCGAAAGTTTTACATAATGCCCATAAAATGTAAATTCGGGTTCGACTACGACAGTTGTCACAATTCGACTACGACATACATACGTAACTAGGGGGATTAAGTTATTCTGAAAAACGACTTCTTGCCGCTTACGTGGTTTAAGAATAAACGCGACGATATGTACTACAAAAAATGTTTGTGTTTTCTGCTACCCAACGTTGCGTACGGTAGTTTTAACCCAAATATGTTAATTTTTTAAAGTCCATACGGTAATTAAAAAATAAAAAATTTAAAGACAAAAAGACAAAAGTTGCAGTTTCGAGGCTGTTTTGTGAAAAAAGTTACACTTATAAAGACTGTAATGTAAAAAAATTACCTGTTGCGCTAATCGGGGTGTTGCTGTAATCGGTGGTTACGCAAATCGAGCTCGCATTGTATTTGAGTTTAGAAAAATCATACAATAATTTTGGTCGAATTTAAAAAATGGACCATAATTTTTGATCGATTATACGGAATTACTACAAATTATGATCTGACATGTATCTGGACTTTCCAATTATTCCCATAATGGCATACTGCATTATTTTCAAATCTAAAGAGTTACCATCTTTCAATTTTATTAATAGTATTGTAGACCGGAGTTACTTTTTGGGTCATTAATCCCAAAATAAAATGAGTTTTTAAAAGACCATAAAAACTAATCGATTTCTTATGTTTTATTCGATTAATCGGTAAAATATATATATATTCAAAAAGTCTATACTTTTTTGTTACAACATCCCTGTAATAGTCAGAAATTCTGTTTAGTTTTCCTTTTAGCTGCGTACTACCCAAGGCGAATTCATAACAGGTAAACTCGAGAGCTCAGCTGACTATTTGTTGTCACCATCTTACAGTGTCAAAATGTACTAACATTTTTTATTTTGACAGCCAAAAATTATTTATACAACAACAAAATGTACGTATTTTTATTACAGAGTTGTACCCTTTTTTCGCCGTGAGTCTACCTTGTTTATTCTGCCATGGTACTACCGAACTGAAAGTCACCTGACATTTTTTTTTAACCTGAAATTCAGGCTGTTTTTTACACATACTTCTTATAGCAAACTGAATTTCAGGCGAGCTGCGGACTGGGCTTAAGTATTAAAAATGTTTTATAAT
Source organism: Phasia obesa (assembly GCA_949628195.1). Taxonomy (NCBI): domain Eukaryota; kingdom Metazoa; phylum Arthropoda; class Insecta; order Diptera; family Tachinidae; genus Phasia; species Phasia obesa. The sequence goes on along the minus strand of OX451216.1, from coordinate 18,213,853 downwards.
ATTGCAGACCTGAGAACAATGATATGGAATTTCAAGCTTTCCGAAATGAATGAGTGTCACTCAAAATTCAGTTTTAAAGTAAACTTTATATTGAACCGCTAAAAACTACAAACGCTCTATCGTGGGTTAAAGGTTTGTATGAACAAAATATTTGTCCTTTTATAACAAAAAAAAGTTTTTATATCTAAATCCTAAAAACCCTTTAGTTTGATAAATAAAGCCACCTCCAAAACTTCAAAAAATTTACGATAATTTAGTGTTTAGTTAAAACCAACGCATACCGCTATTGTACCGGTATCGCGTACAAGCCTTAGAAATTGAATATTGGTATCAATATCAAAATAATTTTTTTTTTCGCATAATAATGTTTTCTTTAACTTCGGTATACTGTTTCGGAAAAAATAATTTTATAATTTACCAACTACAGCCACACATCGTTCCTATAAAAATCACGTTGAACTGCGGTTAATCTTCTAATTTTACTTCCAATCAATGATGGTATATAGTAGGAGTAGCTCACAAAATAATTCTTGCAAAAAAAAACCGATTTCAAAACAGATAGATGGGCACCAATTCTTAACTAAAAATGTAAGACGTAATCTGTAAGAATTAGATTTAAACCAAATAAAAGATACGCAAAATGTGTCAAAACTAGCGGGAAAAGAAGTAAAGACTATGTGAATGTCAAGCATCTCCCTATTACTGTTCAAAAGTTTAGCTATTTTAACCAACATCCGTATTTTATGGGGACACCATTTAAGCCTCTGTCAGTAACGGTTTCAAAGATAGGGCCACATAGATTAAATAACAGTACATATTGAGACACGCTTTAATTTACAATTTTAAATTAATTAGAGCACCCTTTAGTTTATACTTTTTATTATAACGGACATAGTAATCGACATTCTGTTAAATTTTTTTTTTCAAATTTTTGTCTATAACGGTTCAACAGATAGGCCCATATAGGTCAAATTACGTCACCTATGGGGACACCCTTTAAATTTTTTTTTTATTAATTTCTGTTGTGTAGGCGCAGGCAATTTTTTAAATTTTTAATTAATTTTAAAATTAACGGTTCTTAATACACGTAAAAAACATGTATGTTATATGAGGACACCCTTTAATTTTTAAAATAATGAACTGTTAGCATAACCTTTCAAATAAAGAAAAAAAATTAAAATCTGTTCAGAAATGGCCGAGTTCTGCGGTCACAAACATACATAAAAAAGGAACAGTCAGATGAATTCAGGAGGTTATCCTTCTTTTTTTGAAGTCGGTTAAAAAGTAATAAAAACAAAAAATGCCAAAATAAAAATTTTTCGAAATAGTTAAAATTCACAAAAAAAAAATCGCCAAAATATATTTTGATTTTTTTTTATATAAAAAAACTGGAGTGGCCTGCACTTAACTTTACCATACCCAATGGAAACAGATATTTTTATGGATATATTACATAAAGAATAAAAGTTCAAAGAATATTCAAATCGAAAAATTAATAATTTTCGGTTTGGGGTGTTAAGTAAACTACCACTTGCTCCTTCCCGATTATACCCAAAATGTATACAGCTCTTAAGCTCCATAAACCAAAGGCACGTACTGAATTTTCTTTTAATATGCGGTATGAACTGTAGAGCGTTGACAAAATTTGGGGTAAGGAAACTACTCCTTGCCGTCTCCTGATTATGCCCCAAAAACTATACAGCTCTTCATCTTCATATACCAAAGGCAAATACTAAATTTCATTTTGTTATGTCAAACGGTATGACCTGTACAAACTCCACAAAAATATTGGCATACACAACCACCCACCCACAGACATCTTCGCGAAAATAGTAAAAATGGATTCAGGACACCTCAAAACGTATAAATCCGTCGAAATCCCGACTTCGATTTTTTTCCCGATTACTTTACTTTCACCTTATACTACGTATGGTAAAGTAAAAAAGACTAAATTATATGGATTCGTTCACCAGAACAGTGGTTTTCTTAGTCCTTTGTTACACCTTGAAAATTATTATTTTTTAGGGTGTTTTTTGTTGTATCACATGTTTTTTTAAGGCGCAGAAATTTAAATTGGCAGCATTGTTTTGTGAGACAGTCGTTTTTGCAATTTCCAGTTATTTTGAGTCTAGTTTGGTTTGGCAATTTATTATGTATGATTCAGCGCAGGGCAACATTTCAAATTATTCAAATTTATTTTGAAAATAATGGTTCATTCACTTTTTGGTAGGTGGAATCATTGGTCCATATGCATATGTTCACAAATAACGATGATCAAAATTTTACAGTCAACTGTTAGCGGTTAGCATTCTTCAATTGGAAGGCATTAGTATATTGCAGACATGTGGTTTCAGAAAGATGGTGCCACATGTCACACAGAGCTTGATACAAGAATTTAATGAAAGAAATATTTGGCAGACGATCAATTTCAAGGATGTGTGAATGCGATGTGACGCCATTAATCATAAAGTCCGACTTCTATCAGATAAACCAAAACGATCGAGCACTTGATAGCGACGCATTATTGTCGAAATGCAGGCTGATTAAGTGCAAATGGTTTTTGAAAACTTAACATCCAGGTTACGCCAAGTACGTGGTAGTTAAGAAGGCCAGCCCGAAATCTTAGTTAAAAACTATAATAAACATACTTTATAACTTCGAATAATATTTAAATTTTGATACCAAACTAATATCCCGTTGGCATTGTAGTTTGAAAACGAAATAAAAACGACAATTTGGCATCACCGTTAGCGTTAACAAAATTAAATTTTGATGAAAAATGTTTTCTTATTATTTTCATTCTGGAAAATCATTATGAATAGACTCACGCTTGAACAACGCTATCAGATCCTCCAAGTTTACTTTGAAAATCAGTCATCAATTCGAGCAACTTATATACTCCAAATTGTGTTCAGCGATGAGGGTATTTTTTGGCTTATCGGGTTGGTTAATAAACAAAATCGCCACATATGGAGTGAGACCAATCCACAACATACCCTACAGACTCCATTGCATCATGAAAAATGCACCGTTTGGTGTGGTTTACTCGCTGGTGGCATCATCGGACCTTATTTCTTCAAAGATGAGGCCGAAGCTCGCGTTAGGGTCAATGGAGATCGTTACTGCACCATGATTAATGATTTTTTGTTTGAAAATATGGATGACATTGATCCGGACGAAATGTGGTTTCAAAAAGATGGCGCTACGTGCCATACGGCCATCGCAACCATCGAGTTACTGAAATCAAAAATTGGTGATACGTTGATTTTGAGAAATGGACCTGTCAATTGGCCTCAAAAGTCGTGCGATTTGACACCTCTCGATTATTTTTAGTGTTATTCGTGACCCAATTTATATCGGTATACTCGTATTTTGAAACGAGATAGAAACGACAATAAAACATTACTTCTCTGTCGTCATCATCATTGTAGGCAACGAAATTCAAACGACTACAAATAAAAGAATTAAAGTGAAATTTTAGTTTCTTAAATGGAACAACATCCTGCTTATGCTAAGGTTTTTCGAAAGGGCAAAACTGCCGAGAAATTAAAACCGTTTGGTCCTCCAGTTCTTGATGGAGACGGTTGGCATAAAGTAAGTAAAACTAAATTAGGAGAAAATATCAATTAAAATGTTTTTTTTTATTAAAATAGATCAAGGTAAAAATGAAGCCTTGAATACAGAGCAACAGGAGAAGGCTGTTATAAACAGGTACATTTTCACCATTGGAGGAAGCGGTGTCAAATCTATTAAAATTTGAAAAACAAATTAATCCGAAAGGAAACGAAAGGTATTGGCCGACCATGAAGAAGTTAGATCGCTACTAATCGAGTTTCGTACTTAGAATCTGGAATGGCAAAAAGGTTAATGTGCTGTCGTAGCATCTTCCGATGTATATTTGTATCCATTATTTTATCATCATCACTTGATCTTTCTGTTAAAACTTTGTAACGAAGTAAATATTTCGTTACATGTGAATTACATTAAGTTTGAATTTTTAGAATTATTTTGTTCATTTTGAATTGAATTTATAATTTTATTTTGAGTTAATTTGTAATTTTTAAGTTGCCCTTCGCAAATATAATATTTGTAAAATAAGTGTACCGTTAATTATATGAATAGAATTGTTTGTTTTTTTGGTTAAGAGTTTTAGCTAAAATCAAATATAAGAGATTATATTGTATAAGAGAATACAGTATTCCACTCTTTTACAAACAATAATTTTGTGCTGTCCACTACTAAACGCTAAGGCTATCACTACTTCGTTAGTTGGTGTTTGGCCGTCGTAGTGGACGGACAGTTACCGCAAGTTTGTAACAGCTTCGGTAGCAGCCTTACAGAGACAACCAATGCCCAACTTAGTAGTGGTAGTCCCTACTAGTTATTACAGCCATAGGGAAGCGTATTAGTAGTGTACAGGAGATCTACTGGTTCCGACAGCCATAGACCCCAGACACACAGAATTATATTTAGTAGTAGGGGTGTACAGCGAATCTACTGGTTCCGACAGCCATAGATCCCAGACACAGTAGATTGTGGTAGTAGTGCTGAGTGGAATACTGGTTCAGATAGCCATAGTCCACAGGTATTAGTGACTAATACACTAACGACACAAAGAAACCCACATGTTTTTAAGATGAGTATATCAGGCAAATGCGAGAGTCTGGTACTATCCTTCATCGTGTACGTTTCTCTTCGTTGGTGGATCGAGTCACTAGATTAGAAATATCCTTTATTTCTGTAAAATGAACTATTGTGTAAACATTTCCTTCAATAAACTTGAATTTTTTGAAAACAAACTATATATCCTGGTCCTTCTGAGCTTATCCTGGCAAACTTGGTTATAACTTACAAAGAAATAACAAACTTGTCAGAAATTTACAAAAATGTCATATCACACTTTATTAATTTTTATTTTTGTTTTCGATAACGTTTCTTCATCGTTTCAATATATTTCAAGAACGATAAAAACAATATTGGGGTAAAAACAAATAAACACAAGTTGAGTTTATTGCCAACCAAAGATTGGCTTGAGCAACAAAAAATATAAGGTAAATATCAAAGAAAAATACATAAACAATAGATGATGTTTACAACTAAACATCATCTAACCAAAGTAGGTAAACACGAATAATGCTGATGAAGGATGTAGCTGGTGTCTGAAATAATATGTTTCCCATTTCTTTTAATTGATCACATAATTCGTAAAAAAAATATTCTTTGAACTCTATGGAGTCGGTAGAGAGAATAAACGAACTGTTAATAATTCATTTGAGTACCAAACAACTTTTAAATATTTTTATAATTTAAAAATAAATAAAAAAAACATTTTTAATACAAATTTTGGTAAATATTTATTTAAGAACATGATGGAATTTATGTAAAATTTGGTAAAAAAAAAAAAAAATAAAATGAATGAAGCAATCACACAAATCAGTAATAAAATAAAAAATAATAATAAAAAAAAAATAAAATTTAATAAAATATGTATAAAAAATATTTGTTCTAGTTTTGAAAAAAATAATAATAATAATAATGATAAGACACTTTTGTTTGTCAAGTCTAATACCGAGTCGATTTTTTGTTCTTGTTTTCAAATAAAATATATGTATATTGTTATAACAACCTTGCAAGAGGATTAATATAATTTTTTCTTAATTATATTTTATAAAAAACTAAATTTGTTAATGGAAAATAAAAATATTAGTGCTAAATTTAAAACAATTTAAAAATAATATACACATAATTAAAACTTAATGCGAAAAGAAAATTAATAATTAATAAAATAAAAACTTTATTTGAAATCGATGACATGGAAACTTAGTAGTGGTAACAGAGTATTTCAATTCGAAAGGAATTTTGTTCGAATTTGTATGCCTTATACGTAGAGTTTCGAAATTAATTTCTTTCAAATCGAAATACGCAGAAACCCTGTTAGTATTTTGTTTTTTGTATTATATGTTTTTATATACTCGTATACTTTAGAGAAAAGTATTTTTATAAAACTTGAACCCGAAATTCAAAGTAAATAGTTTTAAATTATTTTGGATGTTGCAAAAGATTTTATATATAATTCTATAGTAATTTTAAAATATAATTTCAAGTAAGAAAAATATTTGCTTTTCCTGACAAAAGCTTTTTTTTTATTATAGATTTGTATAAAAAAATAAATTATTTTTATCATGTTCGAAAATAGAAGTTTTCAAAAAGTTTGTCACGTGATTTTCACAAACTTTGCAACTATAAATTGTTGTTAATTAAGAATCATAATTTTCTTAAAATAAGCAATATTAGCAAGCAGCAACAAAATAGTTAACAATTTTAATAATGCTAATGATTAATGTCTTCGGTTTTTCGATATTTATGGACTTGTTTTCTTTTTGATTTCTTTAACGATTATTTTTGTTTATTATCATGATTAACTATTACTAATATTGTATTTTTATATAATTTTATTATTACAATTATTGTAGTAATTTTATAACTTCTAAAAGCATTTGATTTTAATTGTTATCAATTTGTGTTACTATATTTTTGTTTTTGTTTAGTTGATTTTTTAATTGTTAAATGTATACGTTATTTTTTTTTGGATTCTTCGTTTATGTTAATTTAAAAATAATTTTTTTTATTATAAGAAGTTTTTCATTTAGTAGTTTTGATTTTGTTTGTTAAAGGAAATGTGAAATTAATTTCATATTTTATTTTTTAATTATTTATAAGTAGTTTTTTGTTTTTAGTAAATATGTTTTTTTTTTTCTAATATAAGAAAGATTTTTTTTACTATATTAAAGAATATTTATAATATTTATAACTATTGTTCATAAAATGGACTAAGTTTTGTTTTGTTTTACTTTTCTTTTTATTTAGATAAGGCTTAAGAATTTTTTAATTTTTTATTAAAAAATATTTAACGCAGCCTATATATTTTATTTATATTAGAAAAATATTTATATTTAAAAATAAACCACAGTTTGTTTAGATGGATCCTTTGAAAACTTATTGAAACAAGTTTTTGGGGTTGGTTGTATTCTCTCCAAACTATTTAAAATATTTAGTTGTGCCTAAGCATTTCATAGTTGATTAAAGGATCATTATTTATTTTAAGGCTTCTTAAATCTCATAAAAATGGATTGTTTGAGTTCAGAGCTCCGGTTGCCTAGAAAAAGAAATAAATTAAATAATTATTTATGTGCTTGGAAAATGAGAAAGATTGTGGTGAACTTTAAAAATATATAAACAATTAAGAGTGCTAAATTCCGCCGTGCCATCTAAATGAATAAATAGCATTTCGGTTATGCACTAAGATTATTTTGCAATAGGGTTTTCTAATAGGTACCTTGCTAAACATTTTATGTGTATATAGGTTTTTAACCAAATTCAATTTTAAAAACTTTAAATAACATTTTATAAACTTTTAATTTAATTTTATAAACATCAAATTCAATTATTTAAATATCAAATTCAATTTCAATTCTTTAAGTTCTATAGAGTCAGACTGTAATCACACGTAAAAACCTTAGTTTTTTTATTTTTTATTCTTTTAAATGAACAACATGTCTAATTTGTCTTCTAATGAATCCAGTACATTGCGTCAACGAAGTTATAGGAGAATTTTGGATATTAGGGATAGTAGCTCTATAACTATAACTATAACAAATAATAAAAATTAAAGGGTGTTCCGAGAGCTTCTTAGACTCTTGAAATTTTTACAGAAGATATGTTGCCGCGGCCACTATAATAACAGTTACTAAAAATAAAAGGGTGTTCCAACAGTGACCTGATTTTCACATATGTGACCCGGCCTATGAAAAGGTGGCTTATGACTCAAAAACAATTTTTCCACTTTTTGTTGTTGTTCTTGCATTGTTTATCTTTAACAGCTAATTTTTCGAAATTTTGTTTTTGAGTCATAACCTTTTCCCTTTTCATAGACCGGGTCACATATATTGCCTTATTTTTTGAAATGCAAAAGCATCCTTATATTTTCATAGAAAGTGTATTATCATGACTGCTATAATAATTACTAAAATTTAAAGGGTGTTCCGATAGTGATGCGATTTTCGCAAATACGTACCAGAGACTGACAAAAAGTAATGGGTGATTTTTTTGAGGTTAGGATTTTCATGCATTAGTATTTGACAGATCACGTGAGATTTCAGACATGGTGCCAAAGAGAAAGATGCTCAGTATGCTTTGACATTTCATCATGAATAGACTTACTAACGAGCAACGCTTGCAAATCATTGAATTTTATTACCAAAATCAGTGTTCGGTTCGAAATGTGTTTTATCGACAAATTTTGTTCAGCGATGAGGCTCATTTCTGGTTGAATGGCTACGTAAATAAGCAAAATTGCCGCATTTGGAGTGAAGAGCAACCAGAAGCCGTTCAAGAACTGCCCATGCATCCCGAAAAATGCACTGTTTGGTGTGGTTTGTACGCTGGTGGAATCATTGGACCGTATTTTTTCAAAGATGCTGTTGGACGCAACGTTACGGTGAATGGCGATCGCTATCGTTCGATGCTAACAAACTTTTTGTTGCCAAAAATGGAACAACTGAACTTGGTTGACATGTGGTTTCAACAAGATGGCGCTACATGCCACACAGCTCGCGATTCTATGGCCATTTTGAGGGAAAACTTCGGAGAACAATTCATCTCAAGAAATGGACCGGTAAGTTGGCCACCAAGATCATGCGATTTGACGCCTTTAGACTATTTTTTGTGGGGCTACGTCAAGTCTAAAGTCTACAGAAATAAGCCAGCAACTATTCCAGCTTTGGAAGACAACATTTCCGAAGAAATTCGGGCTATTCCGGCCGAAATGCTCGAAAAAGTTGCCCAAAATTGGACTTTCCGAATGGACCACCTAAGACGCAGCCGCGGTCAACATTTAAATGAAATTATCTTCAAAAAGTAAATGTCATGGACCAATCTAACGTTTCAAATAAAGAACCGATGAGAAATTTTATGCGTTTTAAAAAAAAAAAAAGTTCTCAAGCTCTTAAAAAATCACTCGTTAGTTATAAAATAAATGTAGTCAAGTATTTAAACATATTTATATATGTGTATACTTATAACACAGAAAATACCTACACATACATACATATTTGCAGTGAAATAAGTATGGGTGTACTCAATACTTATAACAAACATTATTTATACACAACGAACTTAAAATTGTATAAGTAATGCATGTATGAGTACAACTGGTTGTAGGTAGATAATGTGATGGGTATCTGCCATACTTATAACTACCTAATACTTACAAGTATGGAAAAGTACTTATAATACTATAAGTATACTTATAAGTAAAACAACTACTTTTAGGAATTGTGTGTATAAAAAGGTGGATGATGTTTGGCAATATTTTGTTTATAACCGAACATTGGTTAAGTATGGAGAACCAAAATAATTTTTATATTAGGATGAAGGAATGAATAAACCTATTTTTAAATTGTAAAATAATTAATACGTATAGTTACATATATTTATAAAATACTCTAAGTATACTTAGAGTATTTACATACTTGTACTTATTCCTACTCTGTATTTACAAGTATGGGTATACAAGTATGGGTATAGCCAATACTTTATCCAACTTTTACTTATATTTAGTTGTATTGCGAAAAATAATGAACAAGTATGCGAACACTTATTCTCTGCCTATACTTGTGGTTAAGTTGAAATTGATATGAGTATGTGTGTATGATATGTTGTTTGAGCTGTAGCTATACACACTTATACATGTTTCGCCTCAAATACTTAATAAGTACTAAAAATGATACTTTTGTCATTCTCTGATACGTACTTAAGTTTTTTAAAGTAAATTTATACAGTGTGTGTAAATATATCCCCACTATAGCAATATATAAAAAATAAGGGTTTTGCGAAAGTGGCACCAATTTACGTACGTATGTATGTAGCCTTAATTTTTGAACCAGAATGAGAAATACAAAAAAATTAAACTAAAAATTAAAGGGTGCTTTGATAAGAGGCAAAAATGACATCGAGGCCCCACATCTTTGAGGGCCCATAAAAAAAAACCTGGAGGACTTTGGGCAAAACTGGGAGACAGGGGTCTTTTTTTTTGGTCTTTTATCACGTAGTGGTGTCCGTATATGGTTATTTTTTTCCGTGTTGCACTGTGTTATCCTCGGCTACATTATTGCCGAACAAAGTTAAGCGCTATCATCTAGTTTAAATGAGATATCAGACAAAAACTAGGGTCTTACTGCGTATTTCGATTCGAAAGAAAAACTTCTCGAAACACTGTGTATAAGTCATACAAATTCGAATGATTTCTCTTTCTAATCGAATTACGCAGTAACCCCCTGATCACACCTTTTTTAAAGGCACCACTGATTTTCTGAATCTTTCGAGGCGTATAATTAAAAATTATTTACCAATTTTGCCCTTTGATAGTAGATTCGAACCTATATTGTCACTTCCTTGTATTTTTCACTGTTGCACTGTGTAAATTTTGGGTGAAATGTGATCTTCTTGAACACTATGGAATTATTGATAGTTTTTATGAACATATCTCCTCTTCTGATTAAGGACCGATTTGACTGATTTTTAATAGCAAAATTCTTTGACGGATTGGTAACTTCTATAAGTTACCTGGAATTTTCAGAAAATACTTTTTAACACGAACAGAAAATGTTACTTTTGGCGAAATATGAATAGATTTTAGTTTTAGTATTGCGCATTTAAATAAATTTTTTCCGTATTTAGCTTTGTTGCTTTCTCACTTCATCACATTAGCGGAATTCACTGTTTGCTTTGTAGACCTTTTACATCTTGTAGGTTTGGTAAATATTGATAAACAACAACCAAATTCTAGGTAATTTTAAATTTGCCAAAGCTACAAGGTCTACAATAGCAAACCGTAAATTCCACTATTAAAATTTGTAAAATATAGCATAGTTGTAAAACATAAACAACTTTTGACATTTCGACCTACAAAATAAGTGAAAAAACACATCTGGCTTTCCAACATCACATAGAAAAATATACCTTCCTCGTTATGAATAATTTTGCAATTATATGTTGCTGTTCTGTGGTCAACAGACAGACCTTGAAAAAAAAAAACAAAAAAAAAATTGACATATAAGGTCTGTTCCAGGTGCATGACAAAACAGTCCGAACTCGCACAAATTAGTCCAAAAGTGTTTCAGATAACAATTTTTGTGCAATTTTGAGAGGAAATGAGATTGTAAAATTATTCGTTTCCTGTACAAAGTTGTACGAACTTTTTCTTTGGGTAAGTTCGGACTAGAATTAAAGAATCAGCTATTTTTTGTTTAAATTAAAAAATCAAAAAAATTTTAAATATGGGAAGAAAGATTTTATTTAAAATTTATTGAAAAACAAAATGGAAGGTTTTCAAATAAAGTTCCAGGAGAACGTGCAATAGTTACTTGGCTTTCCATTTTTCAAAAAATTATTAAGAATAACTGGCCTTTACATTTTTCAGTTTATTTTCATTCACTTTTTACAGCTGAATGACTGAAAAATGTAAAGGCCAGTTATTATTAATTTCATTCACTTTTTACAGCTTTGTGAACTTCTTGTGGATACTGGACAAGAAATGATACCGAAAAAGACAATTTATTTGTTGGAATTTGAAGAAGGTTATCACTCCAAATATACATATGTACTGATATAGTTGAGTTGCCACCACTAGAGACTAGTGCCGAAATACCCCTAAGATTTGAATTTAGCGATATTGAAAGGGCAATAACGGATTTAAACACCAAAAAAGCCACTGGCGTTGATAAAACAAGTAACAAGATGTTAGTTGAGTTGCGACCGTATAGGTCGCAGAATTATCCTTTTTGTTTTTAACGCCATCTTACGTCTTGAGTTTTTTCCCACAGAGTGGAATTTCTCTTTTATTACTATGATTCCTAAACCAGGAAAAGGCCATACAAAAGTAGAATCATACAGACCTATAAGCCTTTTATCAAACATGTCAAAGCTGTTTGGGAGAATATTAATAACTAAGCTGAATCCAATTCTTAGCACGAAAGGATGTATTCCGAACCATCAATTCGGCTTCAGAAAACAAAAAAGTACAATCCAACAAACACACAGATTTGTAAATGTCATTAAAAAAAAAAAAAAAATACTGTTCTGCGCTTTTTATCGACGTTTCTCAAGCATTCGATAAAGTTTGACACGAAAGCCTAATATACAAGTTAAAGCTGAACTTGCCCGAAAACTTTTATAAGCTTTTAAAAAATTATTTAACGATTCGACAGTTTTTACTGAAAGGAGATTTTTTAATGCAATGAAATTTTATAATCAAGCTTAAGTTCGTTTTTATTCTCTCTAAGAAAGAATTAATTAAATTACAAATTAGGTGATAATATTAAAGAAAAATTGGGAAAATTTGATTTTTAGACACCAGCACGAGCGGAATGCACATTTTCTAACTGTGCAAATATCTGCATATACATCTTGACCTTCGCCTTACTTGGAAACGTCACATAGATTTTAAGTTAACTCAAATAAAATTGAAAGCAGTACAACTAAATTGGCTTATTGGCAGAACTCCACGCTGAGCTTAGATTGTAAATTTCTTCTGTACACCTCGATTCTCAAACCAATTTGGTGCTATGGGATTCAATTATGGGGTACTGCCTCAGCTAGCAATGTAAAAAAATTCATAGGCGCCAAAATAAGATTCTACGTATGATTACAGTTGCTCCCTGTTATATAAAAAATTCGAACATCCATTAAGACTGCCATTAGTCAAATCAGAAATAGCAAAACATGCAGTAACATCTAAAGAAGCTTGAATCTCATCCAAACCCTTTGACGCGTAACATATTAAGTGAACCTGGTTACACTCGACATGGAACAGACCTATAAGGTAGTCGTAAAAAGTGGTCGTGAGATAGAATCTATTTTATTTTTAGATATGTACTTATTCCTTAAGCAATGCTTTTATTTAATCTCATTGATTTTGTGATGAACAAAAGTTAAATGTAAATGAAGCAAAATAGAAAATAACAAATTTCATAAAATGAAAGAGTATTTCGTTAGCTAAAATGCAAAAGGGAGTACCTATTAAAAAATTCGAAAACTAGTTTTTGATTGATTACACACTGTGTAATTTTTTAAGTCATGGCAAAATAACCATATACGGACACCACTACGTCATAAAAGACCAAAAAAAAAGACCCCTGTCTCCCAGTTTTGCCCAAAGTCCTCCAGGTTTTTTTTTATGGGCCCTCAAAGATGTGGGGCCTCGATGTCATTTTTGCAAAAAATTATCATTTCCTCAAGCTCATATTTTGCAAACCGTTTCAAATTTTGATATACTCTCTGAGGCAAAGTTGTAGCTCTTGTCATAAGGAACAAAAATCATTTCTAGGAATGATTCTTAACACCGTTTAGGTAGCGCTTAGGTAGCTAAAAAAATTTCAGGAAATTTTTCACTTTTGCGGCTACATAAGCGCTACCTAAACGGTGTTAAGAATCATTCCTAGGAAGTTCATATGTTCTAGAAAGTTGTTTATTGAGATCTTATGTTCATTTTTGTAGTTGATTGTTTCCTTGAATTTTGAACGGTTTGCTACCTATGGACCTGAACAGGGGAGAAAGGTAAAAAAAATTGAATTTTTTAAAGTTTTTTGCGATTTCGACCTTGAAGATGAAGTTTTTTTGATTTTATATGTTCACAATTTTTGTTCTTTATGACAAGAGCTACAACTTTGCCTCAGAGAGTATATCAAAATTCCAAACGGTTTGCAAAATATGAGCTTAGGTAAATGATCATTTTTTTGCAAAAATGACATCGAGGCCCCACATCTTTGAGGGCCCATAAAAAAAAACCTGGAGGACTTTGGGCAAAACTGGGAGACAGGGGTCTTTTTTTTTGGTCACTTATCACGTAGTGGTGTCCGTATATGGTTATTTTTTTCCGTGTTGCACTGTGTTATTATTTATGCTATTAAACTACATGTCTTTAAAAAATTTTAAACTTCTGAGATTAAAAATGACGCGTTTATTAACAAAAGCAAAGGGACATAGATATGGTATAGTATAGTTTTCATGTTACAAAGTTTTTTGCTTCTCCTGTGAAATTTTATTTTTGTTAGTTACGCCTTTTTGCATTTTAGCTAACGATTTAATTTTTATTAAATTATTAGCAAGGGATAAGTTAATATTTTTTTTTATAGAAAAACCATAGTTTGCGTTTTGTTTTAGAACGTTTATCTCATCTTAGGTAAGATTGGTTTTAAAATTATGTATTTTTATCCAACCCCCCATATTGCTCACTTAACTATCTTCGACTTATTTTATTTCTTAATCCCATTTTAAATGAAAAACTAACAGTATGCCTGTCATTTTATATTATTCTCATTCACTTTAGGTATTTGGATTTAGGGATTGAAATTGAAATTTAAAAACTCAATGGGAATGCTATTTCAATAGCCACAATCTGTGACAACAAATGTTAAAATTGAAACCACTAGTAAGCAGCAGTAGGTTTGTGTTTAACTTACAGCAAATGGATTATTGAAAGTGTTTGTCGTTAGACCGCTGCCATTTGATGCGATTTGTTGTTGCAGTGTACCAAAACCAAAGCCACAACCATTTGGTCCTGTTTGTACTGATGTGGGATACAAAAGGGATGCCTGATGTTGCTGCTGTTGGTGTTGTTGTTGATGTTGTTGTATTTGTGGTGCATTGGCATTTGTAAATCCACTTGCCGTATAATTAAAGAATCCTGTATTGACAGTATTAGTTTTTTGACCATTTAAAAAACCATTTGCCGCAGCTATTCCATTTGGTATTAAAGTCATTTGGCCAAACAACTGTTGTGTTGCATTTTGCGTAGAATTGTTTGATGCATTTTGAAAGGGATTGACAACAGCTGTTTGTTGATGTTGATGCTGTTGCTGATGCTGTTGATGATGATGATTATGTGTAGCAAAAGGATTCACTGTGCCGTTATTTACATTGGCTAAAATTGAATTGCAGGAAAAATAAAATAGAAAAATATTTTAAATATAAACAAGTCAATGAAAATAAATATAAAAACTTACGATTTCCAAAACCAGAATCTACAACATTTGCTGTAACTATTGAAGCGGCCTGGGCTGCCACTGCCTTACTTTCCCTCAACTGTTCATCTAAATCTTTTAAGGCTGCATAACGATCTTCTGCGGGTGCTGAGGAGTTATTGTTATTAATTATATTGTTCATATTGTTGTTGTTATTGTTGTTATTATTAAAACCATTTGTTGTAGAGTTTTTGTTATTATTATTGTTATTTGGAAGACCTAAAATAAAATATTTACAAGAAGAAAACAACGTATATACAAAATAATTTTTGAAGTAAGCAAATGCAAATTATAATTCGAAATTATAGAAAATAAGCTGTTTAAAACAAATATAACGAACAATAAAAATTAACAAACAACAAACGCATTTAAGAAAAATTAACAAATTAGTGCTGCTTAGACAAAAATGAAATGCGTTTAATAAAAAGTTTCAAAACTAAGAAGCTGACAAACAAAACTAATTAAACTTTTTAAAACTGAAACAAAGCAAACAAACAAACAAAAAGAGAAAGAAAACTTTTCAATATTTGTTTTATCATTTCAAATTATTTGATCCTAAGAAAATTAGTAAGTTTTTAAAACTCATAGTAATTCGATGGCAACTTTTGGATTAAATACATTATGTTGTATGTTGGCTTGATTCTCCGGGTTCGTATCCCAGCCGCCACGAACTATTGACATACTTTTTTTTTTTGTTTTAGTTTTTTTCTATTCTTACTAGTATATATTAAAGCGCCCTCATTCGCCGGTATTACTCTAAAGCCTAGTACTCTGTTCGAATTTGTGAAAAATGTTGAGCAACATCTATTATTTCACAACGAAAATTTGACATTTAAAATGCGTTTCTATCTCGCGATTTGGAAGAATTTTATTGCTTTTAAATATATTACAAAATTTTCCACAAAAAAATTCCGCATAAATTAATGCTCATTTGCTTTATTTCACAGTTTTGATAAAATGTTGCCAGAAACATTTCATGTTTCAGTAAAAACAGAGTAAAAACAGAGTACTACTTCTGAAACATTTTATCATGACTTTTCCATACAAATTTTTTATGTTTGTAGTTTGACAGTATTCCGCATGAAATACTGAACAGAGTACCAGGCTTAAAGCTCTAAATAGTTGGGAAGTAAAATGGATTTCACAGCTTTAAAACTAATGTGCCTAGTTGACACCAGAGGCGCTGAAACACAGTTTAACAAACAATTATGACGTGCAATTGCAGTGTTGTCACCACTTGTCTTCCCTCAATCAATTAATATTTGACAGTTGAAAAAACATTGTTTTTATTATTATGTTGAACAGTTTTTGTTTCAAAGAAATGGATAAAAATGGCGCCTTAAAATAATTGTTCTATTTTATTGGATACAATTAAATACATTTAAAGAAAAAAAAACGTTCAATGTGCTTTACAATTTTTTATTTCAGTCAGCTCTTTGTGACATCTGAAAATTAAATTATTATCAACTAAACACATGTGGTGTTGTTTGTTGTAATAATGCTACTACCTTACATTATTGTGTCATGCATACTACTCAGTAACATACGAGTACAACAGGGTTGCATTTCGGATTTTATTCCATTAGTGACGCAATTATGTACTAAATGCTCAATTTACTAGTTCAGTTTTGCTAAATTTGTAAATTGAGTTCAATTAAGCCCTTAATTGCGTAAATTCTTTAATTGCGCTAATGTCTGTTATTCTGAGGTAAGTATTCTCGAATGCCAGTTAAGCGAATGCGAAAAATGTTGCGATGTATAAAAGTCCTTATAAAGCAACAGTTAATATTTAATCTTAAAAGGAAGCTAAAGGATATTAATAACTGAAAGTTAAGCTAAACTCTTTAATCGTCTTCACTCTTAAGTTAAAGAGTTAAAGATAATAATTATGACAATGAATTATAAAATAAAAGTTTATGTAGCTTTTTTTTAAGCTTTTGCTTAGTAAATCGACTAGTTTTTACAATCAATTTATTTCCAAAATTTTTTAAAAATTTTAAAAATTGGTGTCTTAAAATCGAGTTATTTAAAAGAATCGCCCTGTTCTGCAAATCGACTCGTTCTTAAAGACGAGTTAATCGTTTTGAAATTGAAAAAATTATTCGTATTGGATTTACAGAACAAGAGTGTATATTTTAAAAGAGAATAATTAAATTAATAAATATTCGATGATAATTTTACTTTCGAATTATTTTCGAAAGCTAATCGATGGAAATGATGCAAGTTTGATTGACCAACTTGTCCAGAAAATAAAACTGAAGAGTGGATATTGATAACATAGGTGGTGAAGATTTTTTTACTGCTTAACAAGTTAGCTGACGGCATTCCCTTAGTTAACAGTCTAAAGCCCATTATTATAATTTGCCTTTAGCTAAACTTAGAATTTTGTTGAAGCGATAAATAGATTTTCGTTATTAAAAGTAAGCTAAAAACCACTTTTAACTATCACGTACTATAAGGACAAGTTATAGCAAATGAGCATTATCCTCATTATTATAACGAAAAACTACTTATCGCTCCAACAAAATTCAAACTTTACCTAAAGGCAAGTTATGGGCCTTAGGCCCATTATTATAACTTGCCAATAGCTAAACTTCGGATTTTTTTTAATATAAGTAAGCTATAAACTAACTTTTAACTATCACTTTAATGAGCCTTAAGGTAGAAATAGTTAAAGTTAATTTAAGTCTAAAGGAGCGTAAAACATAAAAAGTACTTATTTCTACCATAATATCCTACCATTAGCTATTGGCAAGTTATATTAATGGACCTTTGAAATTTGTTAAAAAGTTTTTATATCTGGATTTATTATGTTTTCTATATGTAGAGATTCAGATCCATTTGATTTCTGGCGCAATGCCGTCTTTGATCGTAATTTCAAGCAAATGGCGCACCGGTACTTAAGTTTTCAAAGGAGTTCTCTCTAAGAGACTATTTTCTACTGCAGGTCTCGTTCAAACAAATTTGCGAAATAGTCTTTCTTCCCGATTTTCAAAATAATCCGACATGAGTTTAATTTAATTTCACAAGGCGTATCGTTATCGATGTCGCCGCTACGTTTTTTTAACTGTCCCCAGCAAAAAAAAATCGAGTTTTTGTAAGCAGCATACTATTTTCCTGCCATACAAAAGCTCTTAATTGTAGACATACATATGTTGCCTAAATAAATGCAATTTTGTACGAAAGAAAATGTTAATGTGTTTTATTAAACAACGAATTTTTTACACTTCCCCTTACAGTCGTGCATACAATAAAACACAAATGTAAGGCAAAGATAGCAAAAATTTAAATTTACGAGGTTTTACGACAAATTACGATCACAATACGGTATGATTTTAGAACATCACATCTGCGTAGAAATAATCGCTTAAAAGAAAATGCTACAAAGCGGGATATCGCGAACAAAAACATCATGTCATACGTAAGCGGGTTTGTAAGCAATAACAACGCGTCATTCCCCTACAAACCAGCATACGACGAAGCAGTATTTTTTGCTGGGTCGGTACTGTATTGCATCACCAAAAAGGCGTATCGAAGTTTCCCTAGAAAAAATTAAGCATTACAGGAGATAACAACGCTTTTCTCCATTGAACAATAATTATTTGAAAAATATGGAAAGTTTGGCGGCCAGTGCTTTGAGAAAAATTAAAATTGCGATAGTTGAAAAAACTAAAACATCCACAACGTTTTTTTTTTTTTTTGAAGACAACACTATCTGCGAAGCGGAAAACGAACCCAAAACCCCCAGATTGATAATAATTAGTCTATGGAGACACTAAGTCACTGCTCGGTGCAGATTTTGGGCTGATAATATCAATCAAGCTGTGACTAGTGATATTGCGACATTGATGTGAATTGATCAAGTCGGTGTGAAATACCAAAAAATTTAATACTGTATTTGTCGTATCCTGGCCGTGTACTCTCGTGCGGTGATTAAAATTGCCGTCGCGCATCACGTGACTGTACACTATTGTGTTTTTCACTATGGACTGACGGATATTGCGAAAGACTATCAGTCTGGAGATTGTGGGTTCGATTCCCGCCAATTACTCTGGGTGTTTTTTCTTTACAGACAAGCTAGAAGCTTTACATATAGTACGGATTGCTATGTTTTTTAAAATTAAATTAAAAATTCAAAGATTCTATGGTGTTAAATACCGGTATAAAGGATCTGCTTTTTTAATACGGGTATTTTGCAAAAAAAATAATGATCTATATATAAATCATTTTTTTATATATTTGAAAGATTCTGTTGATAAAACAGAGTAGGGAGAAAAATATTAAAATTATCGTACGATAATTGATCTGTTAAATCGCGAGTATGGTAACGATTATAAGAATATTTGAAAATATTGAAAGTTTTTTTAAAAACAGAGCTACAGCATGTAACACGTTTCGATCGGAATGGTTTTGATTTCGAATTTGCAATTTCCATTGATTTTGTTTTAGGTTCATATAAAAAAAGAATCAATATAAAAATTAAATATACTAATTGATCTTTCAGTTTCCTCGTCGAAAATTTAAAATGGATTTTTTTTTTTGAAAAAAAAATATCGTTTTAATATTTGAATTTTATCATGTCGAACTATTTATTAACATGTAAATGAATTTTTGAAAAATATTTTTAATATACATACAGATGAAATTTGAAGTCAAGCTTAAGTTCGTTTTATTCTCTCTAAGAAGGAATAATTTTAACGCACATTTTCTAGACAGCTACGCCCGTCATCAGCACTCTTCGTATCTGTCATCTTTGGGTAGTGTTAAGTTGTAAACATCATCTATTTTACCAACCAAACTCAGTTGGTGAGAACAAAGTCTACCACTACCTAAAGTTTCCCTCTTGTTTACTAATTTTACTTTAATATTTACCACCTTATATTTGTTGTTGCTTCATGTAAGTGGTATCAGAGGAAAGCTCTTGACTTCTAGATTATCGTATTATAGTAACACGAAAAGTGTTCTATGTTTTAAATTATATTTACCTCAAAAACTGAAAAAAAGTCAAGGTGGTTTTTGGAGAAATAAAATATCGAATTGGAGTTGCCACAAAATCTAAAGGGATCGAGATATTCTTTTTTTTTTGTCATTATATAGATAAAGGAGTATTCAAATGGTGAAAGAAAATTAAATTTTTTTTATTTTAACATATAAATTCCCGGAACAGGGAACAAAATTCCCAAAAAAAATTTTTTTTTACAAAAGTGGCTACCCTGCCTTTACTAATTTCGGGGCTGTCAAATCCTTTTGGGTGTATGTAGCCAACAATTGGGGCTTTAAATTAAATCTGTTTTTGAACGGCGCTTTGCACTCCGAGAAATTTAACAATAATTTATAAATTTTATTTTTCAAAATTGGCTATGTTTGGATAGGGCTGGAGGGAGAACCTTTATATAGTTTCACCTAATTTTTTTTCATTTGCATTTGCTATAGTTTGTCTTTAAAATGGTTTAAAAAATTAACTAGTACCGAAGTAAGATTAAATTACAAAAGCAAAAAAAAAAAAATACCACCTTTTTGGGGAAAAATCCTAAAAACACGGCATTTTTTTTATATTTTCCCAATTCAGAGGCTTGTAACTTTTTAACGAAAAGCGCTATCAGAACAAAGCTTGAAACTAATTTATTCAAAATTGTATCAAGAATATAGCCAATGTCTTAAAATAATAAACCGATCATTAATAAGTATACCACGCTAAAAATACCAAGTTATGGTAGGCCAAAATTAAAAAAAAAAAAAAAAAATTGTAAGCCAATTTTCTCCTAAACTAAAAGATATTTTCTTATAAATATTCTTAAGGTCAACTTAAATTTAAAAAATCTTAACATTTGAGTTAAAATTTAACTTTTTTTGACATATCCAAAAAATTATATACCCGAGTTACCCAACTTTGTTAGGGGTCTTACCCAGAAGCCCCCGTTTACCCTAATTGACCGACCGTTCGCAGCTTCACTCAGAAACAAATCGTTTTCAAACCACTGTGTGATGTCTGATGAGTCCCGAATTACATTACGCCACTTTTGTCGCTGCAATCTTTCTCGTTTCTTCTTTAATATTGCATTTATTTTTAAATCGAGCAACTTTTATTGCAGCAATTTGTATGGATGTATAGATTTGTTTACATTTAAAACTTCAAAATTAAAACTACGAATGAGAGTACAAAACGAATTTCAAGAGTACATGCATATGTGTACCCTTTTCAATTCCTCTCTCCCCATCTCGCCAACTAATGAGGAATTGCAACGACAAAAGTTGCTTAATGTAAGTAGGGACTGAGCGATTTCAAATCTAAGTTTTGTTAATTTATATATTAAAATTTTTATGTTTCAAAGTGGCCATCTGAATGTTAATATTAAATAACAAACTAGAACTCATTCCATGCAAATTCTAAGTTTAAATAGCAGCAAAAAATTAAAAACAAACGAAAAATGTGGCAGCATAAACAATTTAATATTTGGCAATTAATTATTTAGCAGCAACAAACTCTTTAAAACCAACACAAAAAAGAAACAACAAAAAAATTAAATAAAAAAAACAAACTAAATTAAACGAAAAGAAAACAAAACAAAAATGAATTGTTTAAAGACACAACACAAAACTTACGCCAACTATTGTTATTGTAATATTCATTTTGACAACTATTTGGATTCTGATTTACATTTGCATTTGCGTTTGTATTGCAATACGACTTAAAGTTGAAATTCGAATTTAAGTTCGAATTTAACGAATTATGATTTGTACTGGGACAAAAATTGTTGGCAACCTCTGTACTTTTACCAGCATCAATATTGTTGTCATTATTATTGTACGAGTAGTTTGAATCATAATAATAGTTGTTGTTGTTATTATTATTATTATTTTGGCAAGTGTTTTGAATATTTGCATTGTCATCAACAGCGACAGTGTGACAAATGGTACGAGTTGTGTGATCTGATGGAGCAGAGTTAAAGGGATTATTTTGTGATGTTGGAATACAAGACTCAAAAGTAGTTGCTGTCGAATTAGAAATTGTAATTGAAGAATATGGTGGTGATTGATAGTTGGAAAATTGATGTGAATTTAAAAGATTGTTTTGGGTTCTTGAATTCTTTCGAGAAGTTAAAAAAGGATTTTTTGTATATTGAAGATCTTTTACAACATCATCATTATCATCATAATCATCATCATGATCATTATAATTAATTTTTAAATTTTCAGGACAACCATAGTTGTTGTTATTGTCGTTGGTAGCATAATAATTTTGTGTTGGTAATGGTGGTGTTGTTGTTGTTGTTGTGGTAGAGGTAATGTAGGAGGAGGGGGTGGAGGAGGTTACTGATGTTGTTGCAGTAGAAGAAAATAGATCAAAATTATATGATAAAATTGAATTTGAAACAAAATTAAAATCATTGAAATTAAAATTGAAATCAGTATTGCCTGTAGTTGTTGCAGTTGCTGTTGTAGTAGTACTAGTAGTAGTAGTTGTTGTTGTTGTTGGAGTAATGTTGGTTGTGTTATTATAATTGTTAAAAAAATAATCATTATCATAATTAATTGTATTAAAATTATCATTTACATCAAGATGCATACGAAACGGATTTGTTGTATTTATTGTATTTTTATTTAACATACTCGTTGTTGTTGTTGTTCTTGTTGTTGGTATTTTGGTTGTAGACGTTGTTGATGTTGCCACTGATGATGCTGCTATATCAAATGATGTCGCTGATGACTGTGTTAATGTTTGTGATGAAAG
This sequence comes from Phasia obesa, assembly GCA_949628195.1. Taxonomy (NCBI): domain Eukaryota; kingdom Metazoa; phylum Arthropoda; class Insecta; order Diptera; family Tachinidae; genus Phasia; species Phasia obesa. The sequence continues at coordinate 18,191,041 of OX451216.1, read as the reverse complement.
TGTGCTGGAGGGAAAATATTGATGTGAATGATGATGTTGCCTTTGCGAATTACAATTGGCAATTGAAGCATAAATATGCTGTTGCTGTTTTTGTTGTTGTTGTTGTTGTCGCGGTACTTCACTAGGATGCTGTGTAAAATTATTGCTAGGAAACCATGATGTCGATGACTTTTGTGATGCCATTTCCTTAGCTGAAGAAGACCATACATCCCATTGGTTTGTAAATGGTTTGGTGGATGTTGTATTTTCGGCTGTTTGAAGTTGACTATTAAAATAGCTTTGATTGCCCAACACTGCCATGGCTGTAGCATGAGCAGCCAAAGCCAAAGGCGTAAACTTACTACCACCATTAACCATATGATCTACATCTACATTCGCATAATCACTTTCAGTTTTCTTATAATTCGTTTGTTTCCCGCTATCGTCCATGGCTAGAAGAGCATCAAAATCATCAAAGAGATTACTGTACCCTCCCGTTTGGGCGTTGCTAATTCTTGTGCCGGTTTTCGTTTCACCAAATACATCGTCGTCCTCATTAAAGTTAATATAATCTCTAGAGTTTTCGTTATTATCCATTTCCAAAATATCCTTTAATTGTCTTTCATTACGTCGTATTATTGAACCGGATATACTGGAAGTCGATTTCTTTCGTATGGCATTTTTTCTGACAAACTGATAATTGGGTGTTTCTTCGACTACAAAATGTTGGAAAAGCAGCAGTTTGTGCCAAAGATTTGTTTTAAGAGAAAGTGTTTTGTGGAGAAGAGAAGAAAAATATTGTTTGATTGTACAAAAGAAAATAATACAAAAAGGGATGAAAAAAATTTAGTATTCAATGGTGGAAATCCAATTATTTTTCAACACATTAAAAAACAAAAACAAAGTTAAACAAACCTGGATCAAGCAAAAAGATTAAAGCTTCTTTTAAGATAAAAAAAGTTGGTTGGATTAAATTGGATAAAATCATGCATGTTCGTTCATGTCATGACAAGACGCAAAGCATAGCGGGGCTATAAAATTGAGAAGTTATTCGAATTTTATATCCTATAAAATCTTCCTTAACAGGGTGGTCTAGTATCTTTTTAATTTATATTGTATTTTGACGCTGAAATTTTGCTGGGGGTTCGTATTCCAAATTTTCATAAAACTTGAATTACTATGCTGGCTTTAACAAAATTATAGGGTTTTCCGATAGTGACGTGGTGTTCACGTATATTACCTTAACTCTTAAAGCGTAATATTTACAATAGTAAGTATAAAAATGTTCGTTATACTCGCTTGTAAACCTAAAATTTAATGGGTGTCCCGATAGTAAAGTGATTTTTAAGTATGTGGCCTTATTTTGGAATACGTTGGTGGCGAGCTTTAAAGTTTGGTGGTCTTAATTCAATTTTAACGATTAAGTAAACAAAACCTATACATATAATAAAACTATACATATAATAAAACAGTAACTCATTTCCTGCCTGTGTGTCTTTCTATTTGTGTTCGCATCACATAAAAACTACTGGATGGATTTTAATAAAATTTTGTGAGGAGGTACCTTAGTATCCTTACTGCAATATAGGATACTTTTCTTCCGCAAAAATATTTTATTTCCAACAAAAACTGGAGAAGAAGCAGTGAAAGTACGCAGTTATTTTTGTAGCGATAAGACCCTTTATATAAAGTAAATACATAAACCATAACTGAAGCACTTACCGATATGCATACTTTAAAGCAGCATATTTAAGAAGGGATTAGAATCTTTATATATATAGTAAATGCCTAAACCATAACTGAAGTACTAAAAAAGTAAGGGTCTTTGGTGTGGATTGCTTTCAAAGCAAAATCGAACGAAATATAGCAAGGCCGCTGAGGAAGTGGCGGGCAAAGCTAGTAGTCGTATATGATTAGAGAACAAGAACCTGTCTTAGTTAAGTCTACGGATACTGCCACAAGATCCCTACATCTCATTTTCATTGAAAAGAACGGGAACGATGCTTTTTACATTGGACAATTTGTTAGAAACTGCTGGTAGTTTTGAACTAGATTCGGATCTCTACAAAAAATGGCCACTATTATTCCAGGACATAAACTCAAAGAATATTTTTTCTAAGAGCACAAAGTACCAGTAAAAAGTTTGACACGCTCAATGCCTTAAGGATTGTTCTTTGCTGATTATGAAACAAAAAACCATTAGGCCATATTCTTGCAGCGTAATGTTTAACTTTGTAAAATAAATTAAGTAAAGTTTATTTTTACAGATTTTTTTGCTCCTAAAAAATATATACATTACTACTTTAAATTTTGCTAAGAAAAGCTATTCCTTACAAAAAATGCATCAACTGCATAATATTCCTAGATGGTGGTGGTGAACTTCTTCTGTAATAAGATTATTTTAAATTGATGTATTTTTTCCTGTTAAACTATTACCCAGATGAAAGTCGAGTAAAGTAAGCAAAATATATATGTATGCCAAAGAAAGAAGGAAAGAAGTGTAATAAAATAAAATAAAAAAAATATATAAATATGTCATAAATCCTGTTTAACAGCTTAAATAAATAAATCTGCACACAAAGAAGCTAGAATTAATTTAAGTTAAAGAATGAGAATAAAAAATTGCTGCAGTGGCAAATAGAAGAAGCAGTGGGATGGCGAGTAAAAGATTGCACAGGAAATACTTTGTTGGTTGTTTTTTTTTTTAATGTAGGTTAAATATTTTCCAAGCTTTACAAACAATTCTTATACATAAAAATGACAAAGAAGAAAATAAATATTTAATACAGGAAGAAAAATACCCAAAAGGGTAAAATTTATATTTTCAAATGAAAACCTGTTTTGAAAAAAAAGATGTTATTAGTAGCCCAGCAAACACGCAAGTCAAATCTCAAATTGAGAATGATTTGAAATGAAACTTTTTTTTTTAAATGGCAATAGTTTGAAAATGATTTACAATTAGTTTGGGATTAAAAGTTTTCTGAACAAAAAGCGGCAAATGTTTCTCAAGTTGTGAGAAATGTTTGATTTCAAAAGGTTTTTGAAATGTTTATCTCTAACTTTTTTCGCAACTATTTTCCAAGGATAAATTGCAAGTAAATATTTCATTCACTATGCACATTCTTTTAAAATACACATATTTTAGATTATCAGTTAATTTTAACACATACACATATGTGTATTTATTATTTTTCTGTTCGTCCAGATCCCTACCGCCGATACTAGAAAATTTGGTAATGGGAAGGAGGATAGAACAAGTAGTGTTTGTGGGCATTCGAATTGAATTTGACTACAATGAAATTGATACGATAGATATCTGCGGGGAAAGTCAGTCAGTGTGTATGTGGAATAATCCACATACTACGATGTTAAGCTAAAAAGCAAATTCCCTCTCTATTGTGTAGTGCGGTTCACTGGCCAGTCGACCACAAAAATATGTGTAGCTGCAAAATAGATTTTGGCCTGCTTATATTGACCATTTTAGCCTGGAATAAGTTATATAAATAGTAAGATGAAAAGAAGAAGTCGATGCACTTGAAAGCATCCTTTGAGACTTGAAAAATATGTTTAGTCCATGGGCTATCGTTTTTAATTTCTAAATATCAATACTACCTACGGAAGAGGCATAATTTTCGATTGTATAACTATGCGTAAGCATACAATATTGAATCAATATTGAGCATTAAAATAGTTTCTATTTGCACGACTCCATTCAGAGATTGTTAAGAGATCATGATTGAGCGCATCAATCATATTTTATCGCTTGGCACGGCCTGTTATTGAATAAATGTAGATGACAAATCTGGAAAAGAGTAGATAGGTATGACAAAATTCATTTAGAAAAATAACAAATGGCTTAGGAGAACCACCAGAGCTTTAAAGTACCTCTAAACCAGATATCCGAAAACACATACCAACGCAATTTTCTTCTCTATGATTTTACATGCGTTTTTCTCTTAATGTTGAGAGAACAAGCGCTATTTTGTGGATATATCCCATCTATAGCAAGTCGCAATCAATTAGAAGCTGGACAAAAACGGAGAGCAATTGAAAGAAAGAGAAATTGACTGTGTTTGCCTACCTGAGGGTTGTCATAACACTGTGTGCATACGAAGCGTCTACCACGCCCTTGTTGCTTAGAACTAAACAACAAGTAGAAATTATAAAATATTGCTGGTGGGATCAAGCTCATACCCCTTGTTTCGGTTTAGGAGACCATCTAGGATTGAACTGCGACAGCACAGCGGATTAAATCGCACTACAGCCACTATGTTAGTCCCCGAAGGCCCAGAGACTTGTTGACCCTGTGGGCTACCATTTCCCCAATTACCAGTCGCTTTGGCACTGGTTATACCTCTAAGGTTCTTATTATCCCCCTTATACCCGGAAATATTAACGTCAATGAGTTGAGAATGACAATATGCCCCCGTGTGAAAGAAATCGACCAACACTAAATGCAATAAATGTTGAAAGAAGTTCATCAAGCTAATCTCTAACAAACGTGTCGGTTGGTTGCCTTAGGTGGCAGTTTGCGCCACACAAGCTTTCAAGTAAATCAAGTGATTCAATAAAGCCTATCCTCATGTGGATCCTAGTGGGTAGTTGGACCCATCGAACGCCTTGGAAAAACCTAGAGCCTCTAACTACCTTTCGCTGAAATGGTGTATGGAGTGACATCATTTTTCCGAAAGGAAAACAATCAACCAGTACAGCGTCCACTAAGAACACCATACTGGCGGTCGCTAAGTAAACTGTAGAATACTGGTGAAAATTCAACATACTTTTCATTACTTTAGAAAGCGCAGAGATAATTATCAGAGTCTCATATTTTTGGGGTTTGCCGTTACATTAGCAACCTTACATCATATTGGAAATTTACCAACATGATACAAAGTGCTAAAGATTGTTGCTATCGTCGAATAGTACTACTTCAAGACCAATATTGGGATTCCATCCATAATACTTCTCAATATTGTGTTTAACTTATTGCTCAAATCAACCTTAATTAGGGTTTAAATATTAAGTTCAAACCTCAGTGTACCTTTAAAAAAAGTATTATAAATATTTGCCGTTAATATCCAATGATAAAACCATCTTATTTTAAATGTTTGTCTTTGTGTTTGCTGGGAAAGAATTCCTGTACTATATAGTCTAAAATCTGTGACATAAGATTATGTTACATTACGCAAACTTTTCAAACTCAAGTTGAGCAGAGGTCAATCTTAACAGGAAAAGATTTGTTTCCTTTTAAAGAAAATTGTATTGCGGGACAAGGTCGTGCATGCTTCATGCATGTTATGAAAAATGTCACTAAATAAGTACATATGTATGGAGTAGCCAAAAATTAAAATTTATGTGTTCAAATTTATAAAACTTATTATAACTCATTTCTAATTGTTTTATGAACTTAAATTGCAAGTGAATTCTAAAGCGGTCCCTTTTCGACTTATTGTCTTTTGCCCACACTTAAAGAACAAAAACAAAACTTATTGTCTTTGTAAGGAAATGAATAAAACCATTATTATTATCACATACACTCACACAAATTTATGACAAAAGAAATAGAAAAATAAATTAAAAAAGAATAATTAAACTCAACCCACCTGCAGCATTGTATATTGGTGCATGATCAAAATCAGCAAAATTCTCTGTGTTGCCATTGCTGCCATTAACAAGGTTTCCATTTTGCATATTTGCAACATTATTGCCACCGCCGCCGCCACCGCCGCCTCCATGACCATTCATAAATTGCTGATGTGCTGCTGCAGAAATTTTCATTGGTTGTATTTTGGCATAACCATTATTTGTCTTCGATGAACCGATGGATGAAGCTGGCGAACTGGCTACAGTGGCATTAAATATATCAGCCGAACCAAAGTCGGCTATAAAATCAGCTTCAGCTCCAAAGCCATTGGCACTAGCACAACTACTGGTATCCGAGAGAGCACCGGTGGACATAGAACCAACCGATGAGTTTAAACCATTATTGTGTAGACCGAAAGCATCTGTGCTATGAGATGTTAGCGAACTGGAAAACCCATTTTGGGGTTGTGGTGTTGTATGCTGCGGACGACTAATGGCGGTTGAGGAGGTCTTGTGCAGACCATTGGCTGTAGTGCGTTGCGATGTTGGTGGTGTTAATTGTATTTGTGTCTTACTGTTATTGTTTTGGCTTTTATTCACTGAAGTCGCTGTTGCTGTTGCTGAGGATGAGGACGTTGATGATGTGGCTGAGGCTGAGGCTGCAGCTGTTGTAGTCTTAAGATTTGTGGCATTTGTTAGAGATTTTAAGGGACTAGCTGGTTCTAAGTAATAACGTTTACGTTCATATTTGTCAATCATCAATTCACGTTGATCCTGGTGTACAGCCCGCTTGGGATCCCACAGACCCAACCATGTTTTTGCACAGACATCATTGCCATGTGCCTTAAGGTAATCAATTTCATCTTGTGTAAATGTTGCCATCGATATGGATTTAACACGATGCGGTGGTGTTATGCCGCGTCTGAAAGTAAAGTAATTTCAAATACTTGTAATGAAATAATTATTAAATAAGAATCTCTAAAAAGATCAAAACATAATTATATCCTTTATATTTATAACTGATATCATTAGATTTAAAAAAATAACTTATAAAAATTCTTAGATGATAGTTTTGTATATGTGTGAAGAAAAATACGTCGAATTAAATACGTTTTTGAAAAAATATAGCATGAGATAAAAAAGTTTTTCCATACATTTACTACGTATTCTACGATGTGTACAAATTTTCTATGTAAAAAAGTAGCATTCTACGTGACAAATACACATCGTCTGAACACAGCTTCAAAGAGTATTTATATCCTTAAAACTAAAAAAATCTTCAGACACCAAGCAGTGCAGTAGGTTGTGTGCGTGCGAGTGTGCCAATACATTATACAAGCATTGTAGGTGTTGAAGCAAAAATAATGGAAAAAGTTAAATAAATTTGAACAAAAGTTTTGGCTGATATTTCAAATGACATTAACTTTTGATAGCGTAAACAACAATACACATTTTATTTTAAGCAACACAAGCCTCTCAATGCAAAATATCAAAGAACTTAAAACGCCAACACATATACATGAGCCGTTGATTATGAAAGTGGTATAAGTCATATATTTCTTGTTTAGAGATATTAAGAGGTTTGCATTTTAAAGGATTAAAAAATATTTTTGTTTTATGGAATAAAATACTTTGACAATTAAATATAAGAATAAATAATAAATAAGTATTTATTATGATAGTGAAATTTATAACCATTTTTAAAAGGAAATGTGGTTTTGAAATGACTTGCATGACTTTATAAATGACTTAAACAATCAAAGAACAATTTTTTTTTATCAGAAACTAACGTTTTATTTAAAGTCATTACATTGCACAGTGGGGAAAAATCAAAATATTTTGGAAATGACCTAAGGACCAAAAATTCCAAAATTAGGATTTTTTACTCGTTTGCCCATAAAGTCTACATACGGACTAGGGCTCATTAAATATTTTCAGAAACAATTTAGGGCATATATAGCTTTATTACAGCAGTCTTCTTTTTTCGATCCCATCTTTGCCATTTTAGAATATATAGGCTAAAGAAAAAATTTCGATGTAAAATAGGTCATATTGTGGGACCTCCATCTTCTACAACGATGATCAATATTGTATGAAATTTGTTTAAGGGTACACACATATAGTTTGACATATTGACAAGACTTTTAGGACCATGTATAATTTTGAAAAATCAGAATAAAACTGAAGAAATGGCAAGCTGTAAAAGATTTTCCAGGTGTGAGGTTCCCAACTTTGAGACCACATAGCGCCATCCCTGGAGGGTGTATGGTACCCACCTTTCAAACTTAAGTTCAGATACTCCTTTGCTATGCTCATGTCAAATTTTGGATTAATCGACCCAGCCGTTTATAAATTACTAGATTATTTCCAAAAAATTTTGATTCTGCCCCACTGTGCATTGCAACTAAGTAATTTATTTTTAAGAATCTAGAGAAATAAAGTGTTTGTGGAAAATTTGTGGAATATAGGGTAGTAAATCCATCATATCTTTACGTTTTTCTTCTGTTATTGGTCTAATGGTTGTGTATAATGGAAGCAAATCAATATTTTCGTATATTCTAGGCCTTCCTCTTTTAGGTGAAAGGTCTAAAACTTTGAATTTGGAATGGTCATCCAAAGAAGTTTTATAAAACATCTTATATGGAGCATTTTTTAGTAATCTGATACATTGTATTTTAAGGCAAGACATAGCTTCTCGATTGATGTTTCTCTTTCGCAAACTTTACGACTCCCATGCTAAGTCTTTTCGATTTCATATTCTTCTCCACTATTTCTCTTCATTTTTCATAAATTTTGTGCATAATTACATTGATTTCTTGTCCTGTTTCTTGATGTCATGTTGCTTTCTTCTATTTGTAGTATGATCTAATTCATCGGAACTCTATATTAGTCCTATTCGATTCTATTTCTTGGGAGCATAATTTATACTTATTTGCCGTATAATGTCTACAATTAACTATGACTAGCGCATTTTTACATTAATAGGATTACCTGATCATCCCTGAACCGCTATCTGAAGACATGACAAAATTATTTTTCCAAACTTTGAAAACAGACTGAATTATTCCACTATTAAAATACACAATACACAGAAAATGTTTTTTGCTCCAATTAAGGGTTTTACTTAGTTTCAGATACAAATTTAATTTAATATTTAATTAATTCAATTATTTATTTAATTATAATTTTATTTCGTTCTTTCTTTTAATTAATTATATAATTGTATCAATTAAAAAATTAATTCAAATTTTATTTGAAACTAATTAAAACTTTTAATAGGAGCAAACAATTTTTTTCTGTGTATTGTGTGTTTTGTTTACCAACCTAAAAATATACTCAATTTATCAAATTAATTTTCATGGCATATTGCAAATTACTCCAGATTATGTTGTTTTATTAGGATTTGATATAAAATAGCTGAGAAATTAGATTTTTAAAATTTTTGACTTATACCACTTTCAAAATTAAGGGCTCACATATATTTTTACAGAACTACAGCAGACAGACAGACAGCAGTAACGAAACTAACGAAAACCTAGTTAAAAAGTGAAGGTTACATTTGCTGCAGAAATCTTTTCTAGAGTGAGTATCTAGGGTTGTTCTTTAAAAATCTAACCGTGATATTTTTAGAATGTCTTATAAAAGCCTGGTAACAACACTTAATTTCCATTAAAAAATAAAAAAAAGCGAAATGCAGATACTTGTACTTTATATCTTGTATTCATACCTTTTGTAAATTCAACTTACAAGTACATGTGTAAGACATTGTTGTGAAATGTAAACAATTTACAACAACAACAAAGAACATAAGTATAAAATACATAATACAAAGAATGCAAAATTGTTCTAAATTTTTGTTTAACTTTCTTTAATTTATTATTCATTTTCAAAAATACGAAGACGTTAAACAAACGTCTGTCTGTGTTGGAAATATTTCAAAGAGTGTGGATTGTGGAAAGACGGAAGGACAGAAATATTAATGTGAATTATTTTAAAAATGCTATGCAGTCTAGAATATATTTTATTTAAATAGTTAAAATGAATATACAATCTTATTTGTTGTGTTTAAAACTAAAATATAAATAAAACCTCGTGATTAATTATGCCAATTTGTGGTGAAATTTATTGAAATAGAAATTCTGGCATTTAAATGTTTTAAATTAGAATAAAGAAAAGTTTGATTGGTAGTGTGCTAGTCTAATAGTCAGGAAGTTGCGGGTTCGATTCCTGCCAAAGTGTCTGGGTTTTTTCTGCAGACAAGCCAGAGGCTTCGCAGCTAGAGTTTTTGTCTTAAAAAATTCTTTAAATATTTGCTCTTCAGCTGGCAAGCGCAGAGGTATGACTTGTCCTTACTAAGTATATTGTCAAAAATTCGACTTATACCACCTTGCCAAGCTGCTGCTTAGTTATCTTTCGACAGTTAGCGATCTCCAAAAATTATTTAGAAAAGAAGTTAAGTACAGATTTATCACGTACCGCAGTGACACACACACTACCTGATGTGAACATTTCAAGTACCTGCCTATAACATATGGGTCAAATCCATGTCAAATCAACAAGGCACTCAAAATGACTACAGATTTTATTGAAATTTTTTTTTATTTATATTCCAATATAATTTAAAAAATTTTTATTTCTTAAGGATTTTTAGCTATACAGGGAGGCTACTGCGTATTTCGATTCGAAAGAAATCTTTTTCGAATCTTTTTTTAAAGTCATACAAATTCGAATAATTTCCTTTTCGCATCGAAATAGGCAGTAGCCCCCCAGTTATTAAAATAGAAAAATATCGGCATTTTGCATATGCGCTCGAGGATTAAATATATTCCAATTCCAGTTCTATAAGCCCTAGGAAGTTGTGTAATAGTTCAGTTTAAACTTCAAATTTCCAAAAAAATTTCAATTTTATACGTTTTAATTTGATATCAATCATAATTAAATTTTAAACAATTTTCTATATTAAAAAAAAGTTTATTAAAATTTTTGATATAATGTTTTTTAATATTTTTTTAATATGTTTTTAAATATGGCTATCAAACTATCCCGAGGTAAATTTGAAAAATATTTTTTTTGTTAATTTAACATGGAAGTACCCATATATTACGTAGTAAACAGTTGCATGAGCTCATCTAATGGGTGTGCTCACAAGGTCATGAGCAAACTAGCTTACTGAACCTACTCATACCATACTATTAGTGAGCAAACCTCTGTTTGTATTATAAACACAAAGAGCTAACCATGTAAAACGAACTTTCTATACTAGTGAGCGCCGGGTTTACTCGTTTCATGTTCGAAAAACTCAGTGTGTTTTGTTTAGTAGTTGTGAAGAACTTTTGAATAAGGCTTGCACTACTAGTTTTTTGTATTCCTTAAGAAACGAAGATCTTAAAATGAACGTAAGCAATGTTGTAATAGAGAAAAAAATATTTACACCAATTAAAGGTTTTAATTGGTTTCAGATTAAAATTTAATTAAATAATTAATTCATTCAAATATTTATTTAATTTGCATTTTTTTTTGTTCTGTTTCACAAACAAATATGTATTTGAATCAATTAACAAATAATTTGAACTTTAATTTAAAAATTATTTGAACTTAATTTAAAAATTAAAACCTTTAAATGGTGCAAAAAATTGTTTACGTACTTACGGATTCGTCCCCCTACTTATAACAGGGCAACAACAAAAACTACTATTCCGAAGGGTTTCATTTTCTATACCATCTCAACTGCTGAGTAATAAAACTCACAGCATTTAACACCATTAAAGGAAATGCAGATTAAAAGGAAACTGAATACTTTTTTAGTTGCATGTATTAAGCTGACACCTGAGATGTTGGTTGGTTGGTTGGAGGAAGTTAACTGCAGGAATAAAGATAAAGTGCAATTTCGTCAGCGCAATATTAACTATAAAATAAGGCAAGATAAAGTTTATTTAATTTAAGTTTAAGTAACTTAAATCTTTAAAAAGGGGAAAATATATGCAGGTTTCCAATGAAGCACTGCATGAGCACGAAAAACACATTACATATAATATTTCATTGAATTCATGTCGGTTCATTGCGCACGAGTAACGATGAAAGGACAATAATAAACAGCAAAGACCAGCAAACTTAATGAGATGAGCTTGCAGTGTTTCCATCAACAAGTTTAAATAAGTACGAGTAAATGTTGAACATAATTACAATGAACTTGGGCGAGCTCAAGCAGTTTTATGCATTGAATGAAAGAGGAATACAGTTCGAGTGAACAAACAAAAAACACAGAATTTTTTAACAACATTACTTACGTTCATACTAATTTATATTTTGGTTATTGAAACTTTTATAATTTTAATTTTAATTTGGTTTAATAGCGTGCTATTAAAAAAAATTATAAATTTACTGAAATTGATTACTACGGCGTAAGCCAGTTTCTATGGTCATTTCGCTAAGTGCTCAATTTAGCTCATTTAGATGAGCAAAAGTTACTCTTAAGTTGAATATTTATATGACTTCATTTTAAGGTCTTCATTTCTTAAGAAATACAAAAAACCACTAGTGCAAACAAAATGAGACGAGTAAACACTCACTAGTACAGAAAGTTTGTTTTACTCCGTCAGCCCATTGCGTTTATGAGGTTTGCTCACTAATAAAGGGTGCTTAAATTTTAAGCGCCGATTTTGTGGGTGCATTGGTTTTTCGACAATCACTCTTGGATTATCACTATGGATTAAATGCGGCAATTCTGTTGACGAATCCATTGAGGTGAAAACGTGCCTCATCACTGAAAATGATTTTGTTCGAAAATTGATCATCCACTGTTGCCATTTCTTGCCACCATTCTAACCATTGCTCGATTGTGTATCTTTCCCTGGTTCAAATTGAGTTAGTCTGAAATTGAGAAATGTCAAATTAAATGCAGAAAAAAACAAAGACATTTAGGTGTAGTTCACATTCAATATCGGCCCTTAAAATGTAACCACCCGATAGTGTGATATGAGTTGTTATGTGTTCAGTAAGCTAGTTTGTGCTCGAGTATGACCACTTGCTTATGAGCTTATGAGCACATCCATCAGATGAGCTTGCTAAGGCAAATATCTAGTTTCCAACCAAAAAAACTTTAAAATGGCATATAATTGATAAAAGTTTTACCTGGTTTTTTAATTAGCATTACTTCCCCGTTTCTGCTTTAAACTAGTTTGGATATTTTTTTTAATCCGGAGGCATTTACACTACTTTCAGCTTTAATTAACTTAAAGTAGGATTTTTCCTTAAACTATTTTTGTCATATTTGTCTTGTTTCTTACAACACATCTTCAAGTCTATTTATATGCCTCAGCCACCTTTAAGGACAAATCAAGGCATCTTTTAATCATTATAAAAATGAAAAAAAAATATGATTAAATGATTTAAGACAGCATAAAGGCTTTTTGTGTTCTTGTGTGCAAAATCTAAATAATTCTTTGGATTTGTCATACTAAATTTACAAACAACAGACGCAAATGACTTTGAAATTACATAAAGAAAAAAAAAAACAAAACATGAAAATAAACAACAACTAAGGAACAAAGAATATAATAAAAAAGAAAAACAAACTGAAATTTATTTAAAACTTAATTTACAAACGTAAAATGTACGTAAAAAACTTGACACAGTTCTCAAATTCTTTTATTTCATTCATTGTTTTGTATAAACCTGAACGACTTTGTATGAACGTGCTACATGAGGAAAATACAAAAAAAAAAACAAACAAAATTAAATCTGTTTTCATAATAATAAATAATACATATTCTAATGATGATAAGAATACCTTGGTATTCTTATACACTACTGGACGTTCTCGAGTTTATTGAAGAAGGCTAAACAATATCTCAGTGAGTACGTACGTATGTATGTAAGTAGGTACAAGTATGATTTTTGAAATTATTTTTCTAAAGTCTACTTTTTCTATTTTTATCTCTGTGTGTCGTAACATTGACATTTACAAAAAAAAAAAAAAACGCAAACACACATATTGATGAAGGTGGGCAGATTGAAAAGGTAATTCAAGTTTCGAAAAAAAAGTATTTTCTGTGTTTTTGTTTATTTAATATAGAATTTCATTAATAAAAGTAACTACATTGGAAAATATTTAACAATCGTGTTCTTGTTTTTTTGTTTTTGGACCAGCACTCAGGGGATGATCCCTACTCATACAAAATGCATTGTGCCGGAACTAGGGAATTTGGTTATGGGAAGGAGGATAGAGAGAGAGAGAGAAGTGTTTGTGGACATTTGACTTAAACTTTTCCATATTGAAGTTGTCAGAAAAGAAATCCGCAGGGATTTTTTTCCACATACGAGCTGTTCGGGTGAAAAACGAATTCTCCCTATGATGCGTAGTGCGATTCACTGGCAAATCGACCGCAAATGGATCTTAATGAGAAGCGTGTTATACGCAAAAATGAGTGTAAATCGGGTACAATTTCCCTGATTTCATTAGAACACATACCATTGTAGTAACAATAAAACAGCGAAACACATCCCACAATGCGTCGATGCTCCAGTGAGTCAATAGAGTTGGATACCCTACTGTCACCGATGAGCTTCTTCGCCCTCTCCTGCACGCGGTCGAGTAACTCCACAATAGACTTTGGGCCACTGGCCCATACATGAGAGTTGTATTCCATTTTAGAACGAATAAAGGTGATATAATAGTAAGAAGAAATATCTTTTACACCGTTTCAAAAAACCGAGGCACTTGAAAGCATCTTTCGCGACTTGAAAAATGTCTTTAGTCCATCGGACATCGCAAGACGCCAAGAACGTCAAGAGCTGCTGATTCCTTAATATCTACAGCACCTATAGCTACAGATGAAGCAACATCTTCGAACGCACTTCTAGACGTAAGCATACAACATTGAGTCTTACGAGTATTAAATTCTACTCTATTCGCACGACCCCATTTAGAGATTGTAACAAGATCATGATTGAGCGTATCGTTCATGTTTTGTCTCTTGGCTCATATCTCCAACTGGATCGTCCCATTATTAAATGAATATGAGTGACAAATGCTGCTATCATCTGCAAAAGAGTAGATAGGGTTTTGCAGTTTGACCAAGAAGGTCATTTAGAAAAATAAGAAATAGGGTAGGAGAAAGAACGGAGCCTTGCGGTACCCCTGAATTTATCTTGAACTCATTTGATGAAATCCCTACTATGTTTTTTCTTTCCCAAAAATATAAAGCAATTTTGATAAAAAAAATTAAATCATGGTCCTTATATAGAGTCGCCTAAAGATTGTGCAATCCTTGTTTCTTAGTGGGACGACAATACCATCCGATTCAAGTGGTTGCAATACCTATTTCAATCTCTCATAGAGGGAAAATATGATTTATAAAGTTACCCTTTAAAGCTTGATCTGTCTGGTTTTACTAAAAAATATCTTTTTAACTAAAGCCGTCCACTGACTCGCCAGTGTCGACTACAGCAGAAATTGAGCACGTATATGTAGTGACATTTTTATCTCAAAAGTGCTGATTTCTATTACACAAATTTTATAATTATTGAGAACACAGATAGTGCTGATATGCACTTTGTAATCAATTAAAAAAACAAACAATTTCGATATTTTGGTAGTTACTTTTTGTATTTCAGCTAACGATATGTGCGTCAATAAAAGACTAACAAAAATCGATATTTTTACCAGATATACATATCGATACTGGCAATTGGCATAAAAATTCAAAATGATAATCGGTGGACTCAATACATTTTTTAACTCTCAAAAGAAGCATTAAAGTGCCACTGGTCTTCTAACTACGAGGACAATTCGATAATTCCGTGACTTTTTGGGTGAAAGATATAGTTTTTGACAAAAAAGAATTTTATTACTCTATATAGTCTCCTTTAAGCTTGATACATTAAGTCCAGCGTCTTTTTGATTTTATGTAACCAAATAAAAAGATTTCTCAAGGCCCTAAATGGTGTCTTCATTCATTTAAATTTCTTTAAAATTAATTTTTTACACTTTTCAAGGTGCATTCCAAAAACTCTGACCTTGTGCTTGATCAGCCTACCTCTTAGCCTTCTTTGGTGTATCTTCAACCGAAGAAAACTCACGGTTTTGCTTCTCTGTAACAGATGTTCCGTCTACCGTTTGAAAATAGCACAAAAACTTGTTTGGATTGCACTTGAATATTGCCAAACACTCCTTTGAAGTGGACACTCGGATGCACTAATTGTCAAAGCAATCGCAATACCCATCATGCGGATAGCTTTTTTATTTCATACAGCCAAAGCTACCTATTACGATCATTCATTTTTCGATCGTTCAATATCATTCCCCGGATTTTATCGACTATTTCTGGCGTGATGACCTAATTAAGACGACCTGGCATTATTTGTAAGAAAACAAAGAAACTCGGTAAACCACATTTTAATCAGTGATATTGATGGTGCAGTCTCCATAGTATTTATCAAAACTTTCTTTAGTTTCGGTGATAATGTTTTTGTGTGCTTTCAATGGGTGGTCAAAAACAACTTAATCACAATTTTACAGTAGTGCAGCTAACAGCTAACAGGCGCTGAGTTGCATTGAGAGTTACTGTGCTGGAAATACCAAAAGGCACGAAGTTATCAAACGGACCAAATACTCTACACCCTCTAGTAGGGGTGATCAACAACAGAGTGCTAATCTATACTAAAAAAAGAATTTAAGAAATTGTTTTTATATTCTGATTTTCTACTAAACAAAAATAACCATTCTGTAGTTAGTCCGAACATTTTAATTGCTTTAAGAAATTAAGTTGCTTTTTATAATCACTTATGACATGCCCTTCGTATTTATTGCATTTGCTAATATTTACTGGCAGAAAAGTATTTCCTACACTTTTACAAATTTTTATATGTAAGATGAACAGAAACAGAAGAAGAGGGGAAGGCTGACTTGGTTGACTGGATGTTTGGTTGGTTCGCAAATCTTCTTTCCTCTTACTCGTACCTCAATGTCATTATGAATGAAGAAGAGTAACGAAGAACATTTGCATGTACAAATTTAATGTTGAAATTTATTGCTTTATAAGGTTTGAGGCGTTTTCAAGTTGTTTGTTAATTTTGAGCAAGTGTTAAATAATTATTACTACACATTGAGGGCATGTAAAGGTTGAAATAACCAAAATAGGGACAATTTTTTTTTAAATGTAAACAAAATTGTAATAGTAGTAAAAAAAATTAACGAACAGAAAGATATAGCTAAGAGAGTTTTAAAAATATGTAATGGTTGTAAAAGAAGTTATAACAGATATTTTTTTACAACAATACAGATAAAATTATTTGATAGCTTGGTAGAGGTCTTGATAAAGGACTTGATCGCAATGCAAATCAATTTATTATTGAAAACTCTAGAAGAAATCGGAACGAGGATTAAAAAAAAAAGAATCTTTATGCTGAAGTCAATACAGAGAAGGATAAGATTTTTGTTGAGCATATACATATATAGTTCCTGGCCAAATTTCCTGGTACTGCAAACATTATAATATAATGCCAGAGACTTGCATCTGATTGATTGATTCTTAAACAGAAAATACGAGTAGTGACTTAAGCCACTACCGAAATATATATATATATATATATATATATATATATATATATATATATATATATATATATATATATATATATATATATATATATATATATATATATATATATATATATTGAATACATGGGAGTAATGCATTATATTGACTAATTTTTTCTAGCAGCAACTGAATGACTAAACAAAAAACAGTAAAATATTTTTTAGTCTTAAATGCCACCTTGACAACGAACATAAATTTAAAATTGTTTGATCGATACTCTACGAGATATCGATAACTACATCCATCTCGAAATAATAATGATTTTCTTTATACCAAGAGCCCCCACGCAAACCCCTAAGGGTCTGTGAGCACATACACAATCTCAACCAGAATCTCACAAAGAGAACAAAACAGGTAAAAATTTTAAATCAGTAGCATACCGGCTTTCAACAATGTAGGTTTGTGTCACTTTGCTAAATATTTAGCAAACCAATGCATTTTCATTTTAACCACTTTTTTTGGTTGGGGGCCTTTGCTTTATACTCAACCTATTATTATAAAGCAAATAATCTAATCGAGAAGCGGTACTATCAAGTGACTGAAATGTTGTCATAGACCTCTCTCTATACTTCATCTATGAAGAAGGTGTCCGCTTTTACATCAAAGGCATGCTATTGAATATATAGGGGCTAATAGTTTCGTCCTCTAGAAATTTTTTGAAAGTATAAAACAATCGAGAGTATTTTCGAGAGCATTCGAAAATATCGGGGAACATTTTGTTTTGGAATGTTTGAGAATAATCTACAATAGAACGTTCATATTATCGTGGGACATTCCAAAACATTACTGTTTGTTGTGCAAAATTCTAAAATATTGTGGACCATTCGAAGCTTATTTTATAGTTGGAGCTACCCATTGTCTGGGCTATATGAAGTAAGATGTGTCGTGGACTCAAACGTCGGTATTTTGTGAGTGCAGTGAGTGAATAAAAGCAAACACTAAAGTGTGAGTAATTAAAGTGATACAGTGACTGAAAATAAATCGATAATAAAGCGTGAGCAGTGTTTAAAGTGTTCTTAGAGTATTTACATATATATTTTAAAGAGTCTTTCAACAGGCACTTCCGGACATTGATGGTGGTCATATTGTATTCGTGCTAATTTTTATCGAAAAAACATCTTCAGCGATGGGTCAACAAACAATATTGACGAATTTTGGACTATACTAATTCACTTAAAATCTAAGAGAGTCCCGAAAATGTGAATGTTTGGTGTGGATTTTGGGGGCTGGCAGCGTTATTGTTGCATATATTTTATAGAAGGCCATCACCGTCGACGGCGAGCGCTATAGATCGATGATTACGATCTTTTTTGGTCTAAAGTCATGACAGCGCATTCCACATTCTGCACAACCGTTTTGAGTACATTGTTATATCACGTAGAGGTAAATTGAACTGACCACCAAGATCGTGCATCAGAACAGCCATGGACATTCTTTAATGTTTTGGAATGTTCGGGAAAAGTCTGGAACTCTATGAGCGAAGCCGGGTACCCCAGCTACTACATCTATACATATAATAAAACAGTAACTTATTTCCTGTTTGTCTGTCTTCTTGTCTGTGTTCGCATCTCGTAAAAACTACTGGATGGATTTTAAAAAAATTTTGTAAGGAGGTACGTAAGTATCCTGATTTCAATAAAGGATATTTTTTCCGCAAAAATATCTTATTTCCAGGAGAAAGTGGAGAAAAAGCAGTGAATGTACACGCGATTTTTTTTACCGATTTAAAGGCATCTTTAAGCATCACTTTAAGGCATCTTTTATTTTTGAAAGCGAAATATTATAAACACTGTTTCGCAACAGATGGCGTTGTTTTAAAATAATGAAAAATATGATTTGAAAGCGGTATATTTTAAACATGGTTGCGCAACAGATGGCGCTGTGAAAAGTAATGACAAAATATGAATTACTTACTGCCAAATAGCCAATTGTATAAAATTTGTATTTGATTGGTGTTTTATATTTTGTGGAATTACATTGTTATTAAAATATTGTAACCGCTTTTTACAGAGCTTTACAATAATTTTCAGAATTTAATATAAATTTTAGAATTTTATTTAGGGATGGGTACCTTTATTTAAATTAAATACATAAGCGTCTTAAAATTTGATGTGGATTACTCTCAAAGCAAAATCGAACAAACGCACACAACATGTGTGGGCACAGCTACTATATAATATTATTTTAAAATTCTTGAAAAAAATTTAACTGTTGTGAACAAAACACATATTTGAAATCTACTGAATTAATATTACACAGACAAATTTTGTTAACCAATTAAAAGTTTTAATCAGTTTTCAATTAAAGTTCAATTAATTTTTTTAATTGACTCAAATATAATATACAATTTATATTATGTTTAAAACAGAACAAAAAATCCTAACTAAACAATTAATTGAATCAATTAATTATTTAATTAAATTTTAAACTGAAACCAATTAAAACTTTTAATTGGTGAAAATACTCTTTTTATGTGCACACTAACTCACTTAACTAAAGTTCTTTACCTTTAGCAGAGTATTGTTAATGTTTTCCGTCACAGTAAAATTAAAATATTTTTTCAAGGCATTTGTTAGTTACTGTATGTAGTTTTGTGTGACAAAAGCAAAAGGGAGAAGCCAGGATTTATGCATACATTCTTAAACAATACGTTTGCATTTTTAAAACTTTTATTTCCTTTCAACAATAAAAAAAAATTGAAGAATAAATGCATTTTCGTTATTTGTTTACAAATGCGCTAAAATAACTCAAGTCATTTCATGTACACATTCATACCTACTCATACAAATGTATATTATAGAGTGTCATCGTGTCGTGCTAAAGTAAAACAAGCATGTAATAAAATTGGCAGGTGATAACGGTAGTTTCATTCAATTTTTGGCTAAAATCCAAAAAATATTCATACATTTTGCTTTACTCCACAGAAACAACATGTCAGCCAGCCAACCAGACAGACAGACATCCATACAATCATTGTAATATTTGGCAAAACGTTGCTGCCAAACATTTTCGAACAAAGATTTTCTAAATAATTTTCCAGTAATTACAAAACAATTAATATGTGCAAATTTTCTAAATAATAAAACATTGTTTTTGTGTTTTCTTTCTTCATCTTCATCCATAGGCCGTCAGTCTCCTTCTTCACTACATTTATTGCAAGTTCAACTGTGAATGGGTAATTACAGGTATTTTCATACCTGGCCGTTGTTGCTATGGTTATTGCTTTTGTTGCTGTTTAATTTTCTGTTCGAAAACATTTCGAAAACAAATTTACTACCACCTGCCAACGGTCAAAATATATTTTTTTTATGTTTTGGAAAACTGTAAAGCAAATACTACTACGACAGCAGTTTAAACATCTAGATAAATATTTGTGTGAAAAATGAAATTGCAATTGATAGAGCGTAACGGCAAAATGAAAATAAAAAAAAAACAAATAGAAAAATAGCATCAAGAAAAATATAAAAAAATTAATTTAACATGAAAAAAAACAGATAAATCACTTGCATTGTTATGAAAAAGACATAAAACAGAAAAAGAATCGCAATGTTTAAAGATAAACAAATAATGTTTTTTAATGCAAAAAGAAGAAGAAGAGATTTCTTTCTATTTAACCCTTGAAGAGTGGTTCCAAAAACGTGCCAATTTTTGAGCACGCAATAGGTTCAGATAAAATAAATAAAAAATTAATTTCGGCTAAGCGCAATTCGAATCCACACTAATGACTTCCGTACATCCTTAAAAACCATAAGAAATGTCTTAAATTTTTTAAAAAAATCGCCTTCTTTTTAGTAATAATTGACAACTTTGACTAAAGGGTGTTTTTATATAAAGGCGGAGAACTTTAAATTGAGAAAAACGTTTTTAGTATCTATCCATGTAAGCTATTATTAAATAGCTTACACGGCGTAACTTAAAGGTCCCGTTTTCACACACCATTGCAGTAAATCCAGCTGAATTTCGCCAATATCGTATAATCACTTCTGGTTGCCAGAGAAAATATAAATCTGATTGTGTCAGATCACATGAACGTAGGGGTGGCCTATAAAAGCACATACTAAATTTTTAATTGACAACTTGAGTTTGTATATATATTATTTGAAGCATATTGATCCTTTAATGGGTTATGGTCATAAGCCAAAAAAGATCAAATGTTACAAAATGCCATTTCAAAATTTTGATGACCTCTTTGTAGCTGCAATTAAAATTTTATGAATTTTTAAAACATATTGATCCTTTAATGCAAAATAATCAAATCTCCAAAAGCCCTCATGAGTACAAAATACGAAGCTCATTAAATTATTTCATTGAATTTATGTCTGTTCATTGAACACGAGTAACGGTGATCTATATGCGACGAGCTTGCACAGTTTCATAAACATGTTTAAATAAATACGAGTAAATGTTGGACATAACAACAACAATGATGAAAATTGGCGAGTTCAAACAGTTTTAGGCTTTGAGTGAAACAACAACATTCTTAATACAAAACCAAAAAAAAAACAAAGTGCAAGCAAAACGTATTAAGCCTCTTCCAAAAGTTCTACACAACTACTCAAGCCTGATAGAAGACAAGGTTACGCCATCCCGAAAATAAAATGGAAATTTTTTGCTTTCTAATAATTCTGATTGAGAGTATAACTATAAATTATGAGAGTTTCTAATATGAGAGTTTATTTACAGGGTTGTCAATTTTTGCCTTTTACTTATTATTATTTTAAAGCAATTTGTTGATTACAGACTTGGCATTGTTGATTAAAGACTTTACATTGGCCGAATAACGCAATCTAATCACACTAAATTTTGCCACTACTAAACAAAATAACACTCTGAGTGTTTCGAACATGAGACGAGTAAACACGGCGCTCACTAGTATAGAAAGTTCGTTTTAATCGGTCAGCTCATTGCGTTTATGATACGAACAGAGGTTTTCTCACTAAAACTGCGCTCATGAGCTTATAAGTACACCCATTAGATGAGCACACCCATTCAATGAGCTTGCTCTTGCAACTGCTTAAATATAACCTCTGTTTCGTAATCGATTTTTTTGTTTTAAGACAATACAACCTGCTAAGATTTTTGCTTGTCTGCAGAATACACCCAGTCATTATCAGGTATCGAACCCGCAATCTATAGACTAGCGCGCTACCAATTAGTCTATTTATGCTCTCAATACGAGCTAATGTGATATTCATTAAAAAAATGTTTGCCTAAAAAATTTATCACATAAGTATGAATAGGAATGTACTTGTTATCGACAAAAATTTTGAATATGGAATGGTTTTTACTCGTATCTTTTTATCCCTACAATCGTTTAGTCACCTCTAAGGATGAATTCTAGAAACGATATATAGTTTCTCCTGAAGGCACAGACTGCCTTCGACCTATAAAACACTACCAATGAGCAAACTTGTTTTCGTTCATTAATTTATCGTGAAAGAAAACACGAATGTATTCCAGTAAGTTTGCTACGCCCATATCTTAGTCATCCCTTTTTCACAAATGCAAAAAAGCACTTAAAACCAAAGAATTCGACAAGATGTAGACCAAGTAGAGCTAGAGATCAAATGGATGTGGGCTCAAACTATAACTTCACTACTATTGAATCTTGGATTTATAAAAGAGCAATAGCTCTCATAGTTGACCTAATCTCACGGTGGTCTTACCACCGAGTGAAATATAAGCGTAGACTAGCGCCCCCATTGTGTAGTATAACAACACTTTACGATTGCCACCAATCCCAATTTGTGTGTGATACAGTCACAATGAGTAGCAATTTATATAATATGGCAAGCCTTATCCAAGGCCAGCCTAGATCCATATTATAGCCTCTTGCTTAGGGGTTTGTAGACTATCCAAACTCCGTCTATTGAGAGTGCAACATCACACTTGATCGACCTTGCACCATACCTACATAAATCGATCTTAAACCACAACCACCACCTGTACCCCCGAAGGGGACCTCACCAATAACCGGTCACAGAGAGGATAGGCTCTCTGTGGGGCCACCGATTCCCGTGGTACCAGTCCTTTGGGCACTGGTCGGGCCTCGAAGAGGACCCGCGATTTTTATCACAGACCTTTTCTTACAGATTTAGGCTCTAGGAACCCTAGCGTCTGGTGCCCCTATTTTCCACGAGTGAACCGCGTCAAAGCATTTGCCATTCCTGCAATGACAATTGGAACCCCCGAGGGGAATTGCTCTCATAAATGCTATTAGAGCATTTATAGTGCCTCGATAGACTGATTGGTAGTGCGTTAGTCTATCCGTCCGGTGGTTGCGGGTTCGATTCCCGCCAAAGACTCTGGATGTATACTACAGACAAGCAAAAATAGCTTTGCAGGTAGTGTTGTCTAAAAAAAATCGTATTCAGTAACAGCAGACACTATTCACAAGTATAAAAACGAAAAGATGACGGACACAAGCTGGGTTTAGTTTGTAAGTTCAAAATATATGTTTACAAAGTTTACGATTAAAGACATTGTTGCAAAAATAAAAATAAAAGTAAAGAACATTTTTTACACAAAAGCTTTCATTTAACCGGACGTTTCGCTTGAACGCTTCGATGCCTTTTAGGCGGTTTTTAACACAGATAATGATCATTAAAGACGGTTCCTGCTGTTTTTAATTTAAAGAGGAGACCACCACATCATGCACCACGTAACATTAAAGAAAAGCAAATATATGAAAGTTTGTTTTATTATTATTATTATTTTCAAATAAAACTACAAGTGTTTTAATTTATTCTGTGTGTTTTCTATTATTTTTTTATTTTTTTGTAGGTAATAAAATTGTATGATGATTTTCGCTTTTTTAGTTTTTCCAACAAATTATTACAACAGTAATAAAAAAAAAATAGAAAATAAATAGGTCATAAAAATACGAGGGTAGCTTGATAATAAACTGATTTTGTGAATTTCCAATGCAACAGAGCTCAGTGGTTTGAAAACGATTTATTTTGAACATAATTCGGTATCTCATGAAAAATACGAGGGTAGCTTGATAATAAACTGATTTTGTGAATTTCCAGCAATGCAACAGAGCACAATGGTTTGAAAACGATTTATTTTGAACATAATTCGGTATCTCATGAACCACTGAAGATAACTTAATGAAATTTCACAGAGTTTGCCTCTGTGTTTCTGAGTCGAGTTGCCACTTAGGGTAAAGGGGGCTTCTGGGTAAGCCTCCAAAGTTGGCTACCTTGGGTATATAATTTTTTGAAAATGTCATAAAAACTTTAGTTTTAACTCAAATGTTAAGATTTTTAATTTTGGTCGACTTCCAGTTAGTATTTTTGTCGTGATGATCGGATTTTATTTTAAGACATTGGCTATAATTCTTGATAAAATTTAAAATTTATTAGTTTGAAGTTTTGTTCTGATAGCGCTTTTCGTTAAAGAGTTAGAAGCCTCTGAATTGGGAAAATGTAAAATATACCTTTTTTCAGGATTTTCCCCAAAAAGGTGGTATCCCTTTTTTTGCTTATGTTATTTAAATTTACTTTGGTACTAGTAAATTTGTTTAAATGATTTTAAAGGCAACCTATAGCAAATGAATAAAAGAAAAATGAGGTCAAAGATTATAACGGTTCTCCCTCCAGCCCTATCCAAACATAGCCAATTTTGAAACTAAATTTATAAATTTTTGTTAAAATTCTCGGAATGCAAAGCACCAATTAAAAAACGTAAACCGATTATGAAAGCCTCAATTGCTGACTACATACTCCCGAAAGGATTTGACAGCCCCGTAATTAATAAGGGCAGGATAGTCACTTTTGTAAAAAAAAAACAAAATTTTGGGACATTTTTTTCCGTTCCGGTTATTTATATGTTAAAATAGAAACATTTTAAATTTTATTTCACCATTTGAATTAAAGCTCTTTTATCTATATAATTTAATAAGGTAAGAATATCTCGATCCGTTTAGATTTTGTGGCAATTCCAATTCGATATTTTATTTCTCAAAAAACCACATTAACTTGATATTTTAAGTTTTTAAGGCAAATGTAATTAAAAAAATAGCATGCGAAAGTAATTATTATAATATTGTTAATATAGAAGTCAAGAGCTTTCCTCTGATACCACTTACATGTATATCGAGCATATAATTGAGCTATAGGAGCTTCCTAAAACTCGCCTCCTTATGAGTTTTTGTTTTTTTTTTTTTTGTACACAGAAAAAATATTTTGCTCCATTTAAAGGTTTTCATTAATTTCAGAAACAAATTTAATTAAATATTTAATTTATTCAATTACTTATTTAATTAGAAATTTATTTTGTTCTTTCTTAATTAATTATATAATTGTATCAATTAAAAAATTAATTAGAATTTTATTTGAAACGAATTAAAACCTGTAATAGGAGCAAAAAATGTGTATAAACACATTCTGTGCCAAACTGAAAAAGGGAAGTTTATTTTTTTTTTCTAGCTGTGCCCGCCACGTCCTGTTATCATTTTGCTGGATTTTGCCTAGAAAGTATTCCACACGAATTGTAAGACTCTAACTTTTATAGTGCTTCAGTTATGGTTTATGTATTTCTTTTATATAAAGGTACCCATCCCTGTATATAATTCAAAAATTTATAAAAATTCTAAAATTCTAAAAATTATTGTAAACCTCTCTAAGAGGTGTTTAAAATATTTTAATAACAATGTAATTCCACAAAGTAAAAATATAAATTTTATTCAACTGGCGCCATCTATAAAGGGTGCGCAACCGTGTTTAATATATCCCACTTTCAAAAATAAAAAGTGCGCAACCATGTTCATTACCTTTAAACCGGAAATTTCGTACTTTCACTGCTTTGTCTCCACTTTCCCTTGGAAATGAGATATATTTGCGGAAAAAGTATCCTATATTGGATTCAGAATGCTAAGGTACCTCCTCATAAAATTTTTTTAAAATCCATCCAGTAGTTTTTACGTGATGAGAACGCAAAAGAAAAGCAGACAGCAGACGTACAGGCAGACAGACAGACAGACAGACAGACAGAAGGAAATGAGTTTCTATTTTATTATATGTACACAGAAAAAATTTTTTACGCCTAACAAGGCTTATAATTAGTTTTTGTTCTAATTTTAATTAATTTTTAAATTGATACAATTATATATTTAATTAAGAAAGAACAAAATAAAATTCTAATTAAATAAATTAAATTGAATTAATAAAATATTAAATTAAATTTGTATCTAAAACTTATTAAAACCTTTAATTGGAGCAAAAGTTTTTTTCTGTATATAAGACCATGTAGAGAAATAAAATGCCATTGTCCGAAAAAAGAAATAGAATTCATCTAAAAAATTACGGAATTATCAAATTACCCACGTAGTTAAAGCTCAGTGGCACTTTAATGCATCTTTTTAGAGTAGAAAAATGTATTGAGTCCACCGAATACCCTTTTTAAATCGTTAGCTGTAACGCAAAACCACGTAACTAATATAAATTTCAAAATTGTCAAGGAATTGTCAAACTGCCCTCGTATAACAAAGAAATTAGTAAATAAATAGTAAAAATGTGTAATAAAAAAAACGTGCGTGTGAGTAAAAAATAAATTCATTCATTCCATCATAAATTCATTTATTTGCATTACGTTTATTTACGCGAGTTTGTTTATACAAGTACACGCACATACATTTGTATGTTTGTATCCCATATGCAACACGAACATTTAAAGTTTAAATTATATAAAAACCTTTATCCAGTATTTCGTTTTTTCAATTTATATTTTTGTTTAAATTTTTTATTATTTTCCATTTTATTTCAGACACCATCATCATCATCATCAGTTGCTATTTGCCAGCAACCTAATAGCATTTTTCCTTGTCGCTGTAGCAATTGCTGTTAAAGCAAAATAACAAGAAGACCTATCCGACCTTTCAATACTATTCCCTTCATTACATATTGCATCAATAACATTATCTATCATCCAATTTAGACCATAATAATGTCTGGGAAATTGCTTTTGATTAAATTATATACACTTTGTTATTTTTGCTGTTGTAATTTTCTGTTTTTTTTTTTGTTACTTTACTATTCCCTCTTTTTTTTATTATTTAGATCAGACACTATGATTGTTATTGTTGCCAATAAAGTGAGAGAAATTTAATTAAGAGCAATGATTAACTCAATTGTGCAAGTATTTTTCTATGGAATCTTTCACTAGGGGGGTACCAAAAATTAAGCATGACACGAATTAAATAGGTTAGGTTAGGAAGGGTAGGGATACTTAGTACCAGAGATCTATTGGTCCATTTTGACTTCCTTCTATGTATTTAAATAAAACAGAACACACCTTTTTTAGATTGTTATTTATGTATCTATACATACATATGTTTATCTATATACATCTATATATATATAAGAAAAATTGCATTGTGTTAGAAATTGATGTTCTCTGGAATGCGAGAACCGATTTTGTTTCTGCAAAGTTTATATGAAAGGTGACGTCAATACCAAGGTTTTTATGTACAAACGATCTCTGTATGTGTATTGGTTCATGAGTTATAGCCGGAATAGTTGGCGTGGTACCGTCCATACAAAGTAAAAAATTATCATCGTGTTCGTGGTGAACTGCAATAGATAGCGCCTTGAAACTTTGCAAGAGTAGCCTTTGTGCTAAGGCGCATATTCTGCCAAAATACAGAATGAATTGGGACAGTGAGCGTGGTACCTCCCATACAAAGTGAAAAATTATCATTGTGTATATAGAGAACTATCATAGGTATGGTCTTCAAAGTGGGTACAAGTAAACTCCATACCCATGCGGATACTCTAGAAAAACATAGGCTGAATTGGGACAGTGAGCGTGGTACCCCGCATACAAAGTAAAAAATTATTATCCTGTATCTAGATAACTGCAATATGTAGCGCCTTGGAATTTTGCATCAGTAACCACCATATTAAGATACATTGTGTAGATAAACACAGACTGAATTTGAATGGAGGGCGTGGTACCTCCTATACAAAGTGAAAAATTATTATCGCGTACCTAGAGAACTACATTAGGTATAGTATTGCAACTTTGCACAAGTAACCCTCATACTTATGTGGATAGTCTAGCATACAGACTGGATAAGAATACTGGGAGTGGCACATCCAATTAAAAGTAAAAAATTTTTATCGTGTTAATACGTATAGTCTAGCAAAAACAGGTTGTATGGTGGTATTTTTTGACTTGAGAATAGCGTGCGTTTTCGCTTTAAAATTTAGTCATACTTACAAGTGTTTATTGTGTTTTTTATGGATGGGTGTAGCAAAGCGCACCGGGTATAGCTAGTATATAATAAATTAGTAACTCATTTCCGTCTGTGTGTCTATCTGCTTTTCCTTTGCGTTCGCATCACGTAAAACTACTAGATGGATTTTTACAAATTTTGGTGAGGAGGTACCTTAGAAACCCAATTCCAATATAGGTTACTTTTTTTCCGTAAAAATATTTTATTTCAACAAGAAAGTGGAGTAAAGTTAATACACCAACCATAACTGAACTGAACTAACCGGATTTGCCTACTTTATTTTTTGTAAAGAAAAAATACATAAACTTATATGCAGCATACTTTAGGGAGGAACTAAAATGTAAAGGTCTTTGGTATGGATTGCTTTAAAAGCAAAATCGAACAAAATATTGCAAGGTCGCTGACGAAGTGGCGGGCACAGTTAGTACGCAATAAAACTGGAACATTACCATTTCTACAAACGAAATATTGTTTAAAAATTTTGTTACTAATGCAGTAGCAGCAGTTTTTAGAATTTTTGTCTGTCTGTACGTCTGACTGTTTTTGCATCACGTAAAAACTACTAAATGAATTTTAATAATTTTGTGAGGAGAATACACATTTCCAGGACCAAATAGAGAAAAAGTAGTGAAAGTAGACAATTTGCCCGATTGATTGGTACTGAAAACTTGGCAGCACCTGTTATTTTTGTCAGCGGAAAATTTTTAACACTATTTACAGAACTTTACAATAATTTTAGAATTTTATATAAAGCCTATGTTTCTGAGTAATTACCCAGGGATGGGTACTTCTGTATAAAGAAAATATATAAACCATAAGTCCAGCACTATAAAAGTAAGAGTCTTAAAATTTTGCAAAGTCGAAAAATATTTGTGAGGACGTACACGACGTGGCGGGCACAGCTAGTTTTCTATATTCATATACATTTAGCACTTTTACATACAAATTACAAAGAAATTCATTAATAGGCAAGGTTTGGGGATCTCCTAAAGCTAAAAAAATATACTTTTTACACAAATATTTGGTATCATCGAAAAGTTTATGACTTCGAAATTAATATTTTTTTTTTCTAAAAATTTGTTTGCGTTGCATTATTATTAATTTTTTTTTTTTGAATGTTATCTACCGTTAAAACTAAAGATATAAAATATAGAAATAGTATTTTCAAAGAAAGAAAAAAAACGTATTAAGATATTCTTACAAACTGATATGGATGCTAGGGTTTTTATATAAATGGCAGAAACAAATTTGAATATTTTTTATTTTAATTCCAGAATTCTTAAAATGGGAAAGATGTTTCAAGAAATTGGGGTTGTTTATACAAGTGGTTACCTAGCATTCCTTTATCACGGAGATGACAAATCTTATCAAGGGATAAGGCTTTTAGCAATCGATGTTTGGGGTTCGTACGATAAAACTTGATTGTACTGGGTGGCGCAAAAGTAATCCTCCTATCAGAAAATGATATAAATTTTGCGATTGGCCCCTAATGTCAATTCTGTTTTGTTTTAATAAACAATGTTACGCTACACTGCTCCAGAACGCGGAATATTGGTGACTATTTATTAGACCAATAATCGGTCGGTGACTTTGGCACAACGTGAATTTCGTCGCAGATTTCCTGGGCGTCCAACGCCTACTGGTGAAACACTGCTTTGAATACGCGGGTTTATGTCAACAAGCCTCAGACTCTTGCAGCTCTTAAAGACAATATCCGTCAAGAATGTGAGGACCTATCGGCGGAAGTTTTGGCCAAAGTGATGGAAAATGTATTCTCGACTTGATGTAAAAAAATTAAAAGAACAAATAAAAATAATCCACAAGAAGAATCAAAGTTTTTAATTTTTTTTTAAATTACAGCTAAAAAACATCGAAAGGTTATTTTTGCGCCACCCTGTATTTTCTTCTAAACTTTGTCCGAAGTAGAGCAATCGACCATAATTAAGTCCACTACGTCAAAACTACAATTTTCTTCCAAACTAAAATCTTTAATACAGACACTGTTTATAGGTATTTTCAAGAACTATCTGAACAGTTAAATTATAGACTTTTAGAGACATTTAAAAAAATGAATATCCGAGGTACCCATCTCTGAGGTTTACCCAAAAGTCCATATTTTCACTTGCAAGGCAATGCTATGTTCTAGGGTGCTAAGGTTTTCCATAGATAATTCTTTTAATATGTGTAACAAAATGGAAGGTTTCCTATGTCTCAAAAAAAACTTATTTTGTTGAACGACCCTAATGTGGGTTCTCTGAAACCAAAATGAGGCAATTTTGACGTTTAATAAAGTATTAAAGGTAAAACGGTGATTTATACCTTAGGTTGATTTTCCTGCATCATAATTTTTAAGTTTAAAAAATTTTGAAAAAGATTTGTTTGCAAAATATTTTCAAACCTAAACTAGCAGATGTCAAACTCTCGGTTTGTTTTTGCTCAAATAATGATCCCAAATACAAAATTTTGCTGAAGTCTGGTTCAGCATAATTTATAGTTTTTAAAATAGTTTTGAGATCTTTGAGCAAAAAATTACATATAAAAACATCTTTTAGTTCCTCATCGATCTGTTGATTTTCTGAAAACTGTTTGGATCGTGAAAATACCTCTTGATGAGAGGCTGAATACTACCTAAACTCTGGCATTTTGTTGGCGGTTTTTGTTGCTATGCCACAGAACATTCATCACACATATTTCCTCCGATCTTAATTTATAATACAGTCATCAGGAAGAAGACTTACTCGAAGAAGGCACCCACCCAATTAAACGACTATAAAATGAATTTTTTTTAATTCAACAAGGGGCGGTGTTTTGCAAGAGATAATTTCGCCGTGTAAGTCAATTAGGGGGGAATGTGCAATTATGGGAAAATATATCAGCAAATAAAAAGCAATTTCTTTGGTAATTGAAAACAGAACGCTTATAGTCATCCAACAGTTTATCGAGCATAAGTTAATCGGTTAACCGATTAACAGTATATTAACATTTTGCTGAACTAAGAAGATATAACTTATTGAAACAATATTGAAAAAGGGTTCAATGATTTAAACTTAAATTATGAACAAATGTTCAGAACTAATTTTTTATTTGGCAACATTTTTTCATTTTAATGTCATATGCCCTTATTAAAATTTCCCTGTATGTAGTTAACAAAGTATGACTGAAAATGCTCGTTCAGAACAAAGAAAAAAAGTAATCGAGTTTAAAAAATAAATTATTCTTTTACGTTTCTTTTTTTTTCATATCGCTAATGTAATATTTCATAGTCTTTGTTCTGTTGAATTTCGTTAAATTGTAGGTGGCAATTATTGCTTTAAATATTTTACCACCCACTTGTAAGAAAGTGTAATTTTATTATTAATACATTGCATTATTCGATATAGAAAGAATTTGCCAGAATGTTAAATTACGTTAAAGTAAACTAATTCTTAATTTCTTAACTTATATACTACACACGCACACATACAATTTTTAAGAATTTAATTCATCAACCGATAATTTTGGGGATGCAAAATTTTTAGTCTTCTTTGGTGGCCAGTAGATCCCCGCAGTAGGTGGGTTAACCTCTATTTAAAATTAAGATAAGGGTTTGTGTTAGGTCAAAAAATATCTATACCGAAAATAAAACTCATTTCCTGTCTGTCTGTCTCTCTGTTTGTGTTCGCATCACGTAAAAACTACCGGATTGATTTTAACAACATTTTGTGAGAAGGTACCTTAGTAACCTAACTCCAATATAGGATACTTTTTTTACGCAGAAATATCTTATTTTTAAGAGAAAGTGGAGAAAAAGCAGTGATATAAAGGTAGTGCATACTTTAAGGCATCTTTTATTTTTGAGAGCGAGATATTTTAAACACGATTGCGCAAGAGATGGAGCTGTTTGAAAATAATGACAAAATATGAATTGAAAGCGGGATATTTTGAACAAGGTTGCGCAACAGATGTCGCTGTTTTAAAATAAGGATAAATATGAGTTACTTACTGCCAAATAGCTAATTGAATAAAATTGTATTTGATTTGTATTTTTGCTTTGTGGAATTACATTGTTATTAAAATATTTCGAAAACCTTTTACAGAACTTTACAATAATTTTTAGAATCTTATCGAGGAATGGGTACCTTTATAAAGGGTGTTTTTTATAGAGGTATATAACTTTAAGTCGCAATAAAACAACGATGGATTATTCGATTGACATGAATTATCTCCAAAAGATAATCTTGTGGCATTACATTTTAAATATGATTTCTGGCATATCTGTCCAATCTGGACGTCCAATTTTCGATGACTTTTTACAACATTT
Organism: Phasia obesa; assembly: GCA_949628195.1. Lineage (NCBI taxonomy): Eukaryota > Metazoa > Arthropoda > Insecta > Diptera > Tachinidae > Phasia > Phasia obesa. Next base: position 18,158,340 of record OX451216.1, on the reverse strand, counting down.
GTGGCCGTATATCGGCAATAACACGGCGAATGTTGTCTTCCAAATGGCCAAGCGTTTGTGGCTTATCCGCATAGACCAATGACTTTACATAGCCCCACAGAAAGTAGTCTAGCGGTGTTAAATCACAAGATCTTGGAGGCCAATTCACAGGTCCAAAACGTGAAATTAGGCGGTCACCAAACGTGTCTTTCAATAAATCTATTGTGGCACGAGCTGTGTGACATGTTGCGCCGTCTTGTTGAAACCACATCTCCTGGACATAATGGTTATTCAATTCAGGTATGAAAAAGCTAGTAATCATGGCTCTATACCAATCACCATTGACTGTAACGTTCTGGCCGCCATCGTTTTTGAAAAAGTACGGACCAATGATTCCACCAGCCCATAAAGTGCACCAAACAGTCAGTTTTTCTTTATATAACGGTGTTTCGACATACACTTGAGGATTACCTTCACTCCAAATGCGGCAGTTTTGTTTGTTAACGTAGCCATTCAACCAGAAGTGCGCTTCATCGCTAAACAAAATTCGCTTATGAAAATCGAGAACAACGGTAATCTCGTTTTGGGCCCAAATTGCACTATTTGCAAGCGTTGTTTAGGCGTGAATTGTCAAACCAAACTGAGAATAAATCACTTGACAGCTGTTAAATCGCTCGCCATCTTGAAAAGTAATGCCAAATTAAAGTTCTATACCTCTATAAAAAACACCCTTTATAAAGTAAATACGTAAGAGTCTAAAAATTTAATGGGGAGTACTTTAAAATCAAAATTGTACTAAATATTGTCAGGACGCAAACAGCGTGTGTGGGCACAGCTAGTTTTAAATAAATGCAAATAATTTATATTCATTATAAACCATAACAAGAAGCCGTAAGTAAGGCAGTAGTAGAGGAGAGGTATTGAACCTTAACATATATATTTTTATAATGACTGACATATGGCTGACGGTTAAGTATGGCTTTGGACAGACCTGTTCTTTTAATTCTATTCTTACTGACAGTTTTAAATGTTACCATGCTGATGCTGATGATTGTGACCTGCTGTTGCAGTTGTTGGTAGCTTTTTATTGTCATTATTAGTATTTAATGTTTTTTATTTATTTTTTTTTTGTGTATTTTTTGCGGAATATGTTTCTGTTAAAATAAACAGACCGCATCGGGTGTAATTGTCGTTGCTAACGACGAGTTCCATTTCTGTTTTTGAAGTAGCATGTGCTCATGTTTAATTGTTTTTTTTTTTAGTTTTTTTATTTTTGTTTCTTAAGTTAAAACAGTTGCAATAAATTTTAAATGTAAAAAGTTTCCTACGTTTTTTTTTTTTTCAAAGAAAAACCAACTCAAGAAACCATCGCAGCTGGTATGAATACGGATTAATAAGCTAAAAAGGTTATAAACCTTTTAAATGTCTTATGCTTTTGTACAGTAACTTCCGGTATTATAGAAAACCCATTTTCGTTTTGAAACTCTTCAAAAAAGTGATAGTCATTTTAAAAATTGGCGGGAAGTGAAAAAGGAGACTTCAAAACGTATAAATCCGTCGAAATTCCGACCTCGATTTTTTTCATGATTACTATACTTTACCTTATACTACGTATAGTTACCCCCGGGGGTTCCAATTGTCATTGCAATACATTCTCAAATGCCTTGACGCGGTTCACTCGGGGAAAATAGGGGTACCAGACGCTAGGGTTCCTATAACCTAAATCTGGAAGGTCTGTGTGTTAAAACATACGGGTTCTCTTCGAGGCCCGACCATTGCCCAAAGGACTGGTACCACGGGAATAGGTAGCCCCACAGAGAGCCTATCCTCTCTGTGACCGGTTATTGGTGAGGTCCCCTTCGGGGGTACATGTGGCGGTTGTGGTTTAAGATCGATTTATGTAGGTATGGTGCACGGTCGATCAAGTGTGCTGTTGCACTCTCAACAGACGGAGTTTTGATAGTCTCCAAACCCCTAAGCAAGAGGCTATAATATGGATCTAGGCTTGCCTTGGATAAGGCTTGCCATATTATATAAATTGCTACTCATTGTGACTGTATCATACACAAATTGCGATTGGTGGAAGTCGTAAAGTCTTGTTATACTACACAATGGGGGCGCTAGTCTACGCTTAAGTTTCACTCGGTGGTAAGACCACCGTGAGATTAGGCCAACTAGGCAGATACTCACATTTATCTTGTTCCACAATTATACTACGTATGGTAAAGTAAAAAAAAGTTCAGATTAGTAGAAAATATGTTATTGATAATTTATTTTAATTGATTTAAAACCTTACAGTACCTCCCAGGCATAACGAATTGGTTGCTATTCTATACACAGATGCTAACTGAAAGCTAACGCTACGACTATTCAAACGCATCATATTATTGTTTTTCTAAAGCTATTTTTGAGAGATCATCTAACTAATGTATAGTTTGAGGAATAAAGAGGGGTCCACATTACACATATGCCGTATTCCATAGTACCCGAAATAACTCTACCTGCCATAAATGCCTATTCTGGTATTTATGCTGATAAATGGGTCGTTTATACACTTCTTGCTGCGAGATCAGAGACTATCACCAATATGTCGAATTTTCTTTTATTATGGTTTAAACAATAAACAACACGTTAAATCCCCAGAGTGACACACCCGAGGGTGTGATGTTTAAGAGATCGCCGGCTCCTTCGCGAAAAACTATTCTCAATAAGTGAGGACACCAGTCTTCGAGGCTTGATGGATGCTTAAGATAGTAAAAGAATTTTGGGTATCGGCTATGATGAAACACTATTTAATATAACGCTATATCTCGAAAACTTAACAAATAACTATCCGTTGTATAGTCTAAACCCACGTACTCGTATACGTGTACTATTTTTTTTTTTTGTCATATACATAGTCTTAAATATTCTATAACCATCCAAACGTCTTGTTATAAAATGTTTGAGTATAATGGTTGGTTCCAGTTTAAGAGATAAAAAACGTTTAACGCTAATAGGTTGCGATGTTGTCTTAATCTATTTTTTTTTGGTTTATTAAGTTAGTTGGTTCTTCTTAAAAGCTGTAATCAAAGCTACGTTATTATTTTAAACCGATAGATGGCGCTGCTGCCAATGCATATACGGTATGTGCGAGTATGTTGTATCATGAAAAATATTTCTAAATTCAAAAGGTTGCCGTGTTGCATATACCTATACTTCAAAATACGGGATTTTGTTAACTCGACATAAAATTTTTATTTCCCCAACCGTTAATGGCACAAGTTAATGTTTACGCGGTTTTTTATTATTATAGAAATTTTTTGTAATATTAAAATATTTCACTAAGTTAAACGATTTTTTAAAATAGATTTTATATATTACTAGCTGTGTCCGTCACTTCGTCAGCGTCCTTGCAATATTTTGTTCGATTTTGCTTTGAAAGCAATCCACACCAAAGACCCTTACGATTTTAGTGCTTCAGTTATGGTTTATATATTTTTGCGGAAAAAAAGTATCCTATATTGGAATCACTATACTAAGGTACCTCCTCACAATTTTTTTTTAAATCCATCTAGTAGTTTTTGCGTGATGCGTACACAAAGAGAAAGGCAGGAAATGAGTTACCTCTTTTATTATAAAGAGTGATCCATTTTGAGTTACTTTTTTCAATAGCCTTTTTTTTAACAGATCACGTGTCAGTCGTGTCATGCTGCCATGTTATTTTTGTTTAGTATTGTTTGGCATTTCATAATGGAAAGACTTACGCCTGAACAACGTTTACAAATCGTTCAACTTTATTACGAAAATTCGCGTTCTGTGAGGAATGTGTTTCGAGGCAAATTTTGTTTAGCGATAACGTCCATTTCTGGCTCAATGGGTATGTAAACAAACAAAATTGCCGCATTTGGGACGAAGAGCAACCTGAAGAGATTCAAAAGCTGCCACTTCATCCAGAAAAAACAACGGTTTGGTGTGGTTTGTGAGCCGGTAGAAACATCGGTCTATATTTCTTTAAAAATAATGTCGGTGCGAACGTAACCGTCAATGACAACCGTTATCGTGCCATGATATCCGACTATTTGATGCCTGAAATTGGTTTCAGCAAGACTTCGCCACTTCCTACACATCGCATCAATCAATAGATTTATTGAGAGAACATTTCGGTTTTGGGCCGGTCGATTGGCCACCAAGATCGTGTGACTTTTTCCTGTGAGGATATGTAAAGTCTAAAGTTTATGCGGACAAACCCGGTGGGATTCAGGCCCTGAAGGAAAACCTCACGCGTGTTATTCGCCAATTACCAGTCGAAATACTCGAACGAGTAGTCATCGAAAATTGGACTCAACGGATGAACCATCTGCGACGTAGCAACGGCCAACATTTATTTATATATTTATATTTATATATTTATTATGTCTATAATCTTCGAAAAATAAATACCAAAGAGTGTTCTTTCATATGATAATAAACATTCTCCATTAAATTTGAATTTTCTGTGTTTTTTTTTCTTTTCTTTTCTTTAAAAAAGTAGGGAATTTCGAAATGTATAGATTGAGACTTTTATATAAAAGCTAATTTATTAATGAAATTTTTGTTAAATATTTTTTTATGCTTTCATACAGCATGTTAAGTTTTACTTGCCACTGTAGATTTGTTGCAATATATTTAAAGAACCATTAACTTTTTTTAACTTGTATTTATTTTGTAGCAAAATTTATGATTAAAAACAAGACAATGCTTTAAACGATTTCCTGTCTTTAATGTGAAGAGCAACAACGTAAATGAAAAATAGCATGACCGACTAATTGAAGAGGAAGAGGAGTATTGAAATTCTCCTCTTTTAGAATTAAAAAAAAGAATAGATATACATTTTTTTAACCTTGATTGAATGTTAATGATCAGAAATGATGCTAAACTCTATTGGTTTGAAAAGGAAATATTTTGTAGACATGATACGCATTGAATAAAAAGTTTACTCTTTAATTTTATTACATCTAATCAATAAAGTCCTATGTACTATAATATAGGTTCCGAAAAAATACCCTTCGGATTGAAATAAGGTTTAAAGTATTTTTTTTTTTTTTTTTGATTTTTTATAATCTTCCAATTATTTATAAAGTAATTTTTTTATAAATTTAAGACGTCCACTTTTGGACTGGAGCAACTGAGAATTGTTTCTTAGGTTATTTGGGGTGCTGAATTCAAATACGCACTACGTTTTTAAATTTTTTCTACTTTTTGAGATATATAGTTATATCCACAATTGAAGAAAATAGCAGTTTTTTTTTTAAGACAACATTACCTGCGAAGTTTCTCTCTCGTCTGCATAAATTACCCAGAGTCTTTGGTGGTGATAGACTAGCGCACTACCAAGCAGTCTACCAAGGCACATATCGTCGCGTTTATTCTTAAACCACGTAAGCGCCAAGAAGTCGTTTTTCAGAAAACGAAAAACCTTAATAACTTCTTTAATATGGGTTTCAAAATAATTTTTTTGCAAAACATGGCTGTGCGACTCACTGAAGGGTATGGAAACTTTTTTTTTTTAATTTGTTACTTACAATTAATTGTAGCCAAATATGTCGCTTACGTGGTTTTGGAGCAAACAGCAATTTGCAAATTTATATGTGTAAATAAATATTTACTTTTGTATTTATCAAAAAAAAAAAAAACTTTTAACTTTACTAAAAATGCTCCAATTGGCCTGAGACTTTCATAATTTTTTTAATCTTAATTACAAAGAACTTAGTGGTTGAGTATTTAACATTTCCAACTTGAAATATAAAAACCATTATATTTTGCATGCAAATGTCATTTGTATGGCGGTTACGAGGTTTTGAAAATGGATTTATTTATTTTTCATACAAACTTGTTAAGATGAGAATGTAGTTTGGTGGAAAATGTTATTTTCTACAATAAAAACCAAAAATGACAATTTCAAAAAAATGTCGCTTACGTGGTTTTAGAAGAAACGCGACGATATACAAACATAACTAGATAATTTCGCATAATTTTTTTCGAAAACTACTGCGCAGTTTCAAATAAATACAATCTTAAAATGACTTAAAGTAAATATAGTCCGGATTTTCGAATTAATTACTTTATACAAGCAACAATGGAAAGAAGATGTCTATAGCTTATTAAAATTACCGATAACTTAGTTTTTTTGTTGACTTATACCACTTTCGAAAAAACCAGCTCACATGTTACTGAAGTAGAGTTGCCATACAAAAACAATGATAACTTGGCACAATATTAAATTAAAAAAATATTTTAAATACAAATTTATAGAAAACTTAACATTTATATTGATTTTTTTGTTCAACTAACAATTTTCCACTTCTTTTGAATGTGTGATTTTTGTTTTATTTAGTTTTTCTTTCTACACTTGTATTTGTGAGTTTTTGAAAACACAAGCAAAAGTAAATAAAAAATAAAATAAATCGTTAAAATATACTTTACATAGACTTTATGGCGGCCTTAGATATATTAGAATTTATGCCTGTGTTCCTTGTGTCTGTTAAACTACAATGGCAGACAAAAAAAATCAGCCATTAATAAATAAGGAACAAATAAATGAGCCCTTAAATATGAAAGTGGTATAAGTCAAAAATTTTAAAAATCTAGTTTATCAGCTATTTCATATCAAATCCAAATAAAACAATATAATCTGGAGTAATTTGCAATATGCCATGAAAATTAAATTGATAAATTGTGTTTATTTTTTGGTTGGTAAACAAAATACAGTTACTGTATATTTTAATAGTGGTATAAGTCAGTATTGTTTTCAAAGTATGGCAAAATAATTATTAGTAATTTTGTCATGTCTTTAGATAGCGGTTCAGATATGATAGCGGTTCATAGTTAATTGTAGACATTATACGGCGAAAAAGTATAAGTTATGCATGCTCCCAAGAAATGGAAACCAATAAGACTAATATCGTCTTCCGATGAATCAGTTTATACTTTAAAAGAGAAATCGAGAGAATTAACAAACTAATAAAAAGAGAAAGACCAATGGAGAAGCTGTATCTTGGCTAAAAATTTTTAAAAATCAGATTTTTAAAAAAATGTTCCATATAAGATGTTTTAAAAAACTTCTTTGGATAACAAATCCGAATTCAAAGTGACCTTTCACCTAAAAGAGAAAGGCTAAGAATATACGAAAATATTGATTTGCTTCCATTATACACAACCATTAGAGGATGGATGTAAAAATAGTTTGAACAATTTTTGTTTTTTGTTAAATGGGTGTGTAATTTACAGGAGAAGCTAATGAAAATGGTGCCAAATTATTGTAAAAATTTGTACATAAAAATAATAAAAGAAATTTCAAAATTTTTCGAAAACCCCGACCCCCGAAGTTGTTCCGAGATCGAAAAATTAGTTTTTAGTAGTTCAAGTACCGGAAAAAATTAAAAATAAACGTGGAAAAAAAGGTTAACTTTAGGCGGCCTTCCTGTAAAATTTACCATTTTACCTATATGCGCGATCACTTATCGCACCCTAAATACAAAAGGGTCACAACTCAAAATACTAAAATTTTTAAGGAGAGACAAAAAACTGTTTATGTGCAGAAGCAACACACTTATCATAAAAATAGACATAACTGTAGTTTTCCAGTTGACGACGATAGTGGTGTGAAAGAAATTTTTGCAGTAGTTAGAGATATGTACTCTGAATTACTTTATGGAAAAAATTCAGTTTTGGAAAATGTTGACTTGTGACCCTTTTGTATTTAGGGTGCGATATGTGAAAATAAGACCAAGTTCGTATTCAAAAAATTCGAAATGATCAAAATGCGAAAGAAATTCTTTATTGTTAAAATACCTATCACTATAATTGTGTTGTAACTTTTTGTCATTCACTGTATTCATATTGAAAGTTTTTTTTTTTTTCTTCTTTTCATACTAAAAACAAACTACCGTGAGCAATATGACCTTGTATGTAGTTTTTATTTTTTGCACTCAACTAAAGAAGACTTCATATATGTATGTATAGAGTAAACATTCGTAAAGTATAAAATAATGTTTTAGTAATGCAATATGCAGCATTTAGTTTTTTTTTATTTCTTTCAAGTCATTTATACTTGTATTTGTATACAAAAAACTAGATTTTTTTATAGTATGTATATAAAAACATCATCAACATCATTATCACCATCATCCTCTGAATAAACGCTTGCGTTGTCATAATAAATATAAACAGAAACTGAGCTGTTAAGCTGGGTTAAATATAAATATGTATTCTCAAACACTATAAACTGAAAAGAATATAAACAAACACTTGCTTTTCTTATTAAATAAAAAAAAAATTTAAAAATACAATAAATATTTTCTATGAGGTAATCAGTCAGCAACCTTTTTTCTTCTATGACAAATTAAAGTACCAAATAAAAATCTTATAATTAATTTCTTTTTTGAAATCATCAACCCGTGAAATGAAACAATTTTCTTGACTGATTCTTTTCATAATATAATTAATTAAATATTGTTTATCATTATTATAATAACTCTCAGGAAGAAGATTTCTTTAGACCCTGTTTGTTTTTAATTTTAATTAAAATATAAATGAGCGGAAAATTACTTACATTAAAAAATACACATTTATTTATTAAGATTTTCAACAACACTTACCTAAAAAGAGATAGAAAAAAAATAAATATTAGTTGACTGTGAAAAAATGAAATAAAATCAAGTAAGAATGCTACATTCGGCCATGCCGAATCTTATATACCCTTCATCATAGTAATGCTAGATATTGTGTTACCCTCTTAAGTTTCTTTAAAAATTTGTTGTAATTTTTTTTGGAAAATTTTTTGTTAAAATTTTTTTTAAACTTTTTTGTAATTTTTTTTGAAAATTTTTTTTTTAATTTTTTTAAATATTTTTTTAACATTTTTTTTCTTTACTTTTTTTGATTTTTTTTTTTTAAATTTTTATTCAAATTTTTTTTAACAATCTATTTGTAAATATTTTTTGCAAATTTTTAATTTTTAATTTTTGTAACTTTTTTTTTAAATATTTTTCAATATTTTTTGTTTAAATTTATTTTAACTTTTTTCGATTTTTTGAAAATTTTTTTAAAAATCTTTTTGAAAAATTTTTGTAAATATTTTTGGAAAAGTTTTTGAAAAAAATTTTCAGAAAATGTTTTTTTTTTAGTTTTTTGTAAATTTTTTTTAAATAAGGAACTTCCTGCAATCTGCGTTAGAATGGTTAGACTAAAGCAAAAAAATCTTTAAACAAATTCCTCTACCTAATGGGCTCATTGACAGCTCCTGGTTACCAGTGAGAACCCTGTGGGTCTATTGGCTACCTCTATATTTATTACTTTCTATAAAGGCCTTTAATACAAATCAAAGCAGAAAAACCTTACCAACCTTAAAATACACACAAAATAGTCCCTTGCAGAGGGTTATTGATCCTCCGAGATCTGTATGCACTCCTGCGATCTACCTGCCACGATCTAATATTTATTTAACAAAAAAATAGAGAATCATTAAAACTGAAAGATAATGTGTAAAAATATAGGAAGGCGTGGTTTTTTGCCCGAAGCCTCCAAAGGAATGATCTGATGTTGCTGACTTACAATCCCAAAATTTTCGAAACTATGTCTGGCAGATTGGTTGGTTAAATTTTCTATATCTCGTCTGGTGCCTTGGCAAATGTCATTACTACACGAACACGGACAGATGGATATCGCTTAAACAACTTTTCTATGTATAAGGATCCAGAATATGGAGTTGGAAATTAATATTGTAGAAATTAAACACCTGTGGTGAAGGGTATAAAAAATGTGAATTTTTTTTTTTCTAAACTCATTTAATTGTCCAGGAAATAATTTTCATAATTTAGATGTGAAATAATTATGTATAATAAAATTGTACATTGAAAAAACAAGAATAAACAAAATAATAAGATGTTTTTAATTCTTCTTTTATTAGCTGTTAATAAAAAAAGAAGTAAAAAGTTAATAGGTTGTATGGACGTTAATCCGGTCACTTTTTTTATCATAAGTTTGTATCGTCAAAACTCAAATGAGTGTTTCAATGGAATCGGCTTAAGAGAAGTACCTTAAAAACACACTTACTTGCAGTAAGTATAACCATGCATGGACATGCACGAGCTTGTTGCTACTTCAACAAAGTGTTTTTAAAGCAAACTTTATATTTTTTACTCACACTGTAGCATAAAACTATGTTTTAAAAATAAATTACGATTATAGTTACATATAATTTCAAGTTGGTAGCATGTATCATGTAACTAGTCTACGCCATCGAGGGCAAAAATAGCGTTCTTCTAATCATTAGCTGACAGGTATGAAGTTGCTGTCGATACTGTCAGAAGTTTGACTTACACTTTTACTTGGTGGCAACCGATTCCCGTCACCAAGAACTGTAGCTGACTAAATAAGTCAAGCAAAGAAAATTACAGTCAAAAGAGCTAGCAAACACCAAAAATTGGTGTTTTTTTTTTTGACATCATGAGTGCCCTAAAACTACTTTAAGAGCGGGATATCGCAATCTTGTGTCTAAAATTTTTGCCCAGCACCACGGTAGGACCACATAATGACATTGACAGTCACTAGTGTGCCAACTCCGAGGTGCCTCGGTTGACTAGTAGGTATTGTGCTAGTCTATCAGTCCGGAGTTGTGGGTTCGATTCCCACTAAAGACTCTGGAATTTTGCACTACAAGTTGGCAGGAGGACCAAGAGGGAGCTTCGATATAACCTGGGTGCCTACAAATGGTTAACTGCGTTAGCAACAGGTTTTTTATGAGTGTTATCACAATCAGTACGTCCCCGTCAACGCGAAGTACGAAAGTTGGGCAACTTTTAAGTTAAAAAGTTAAAAGTTTTAACTTTGGACGTACGTTGAGAGCAGTTGAGAGCTATAAATTGGTTTTTATTTGTTTCTCTCTCTCAAAATTAAATTTTTGTGTTGAGTGGCAGTACAAAAGAAACATAGTACAACAAAATAAATTTACTTTATGTAAAATGGTGAAAAAAGGCTTTCAAGTGTTTTTTCCTGATTTATTATCCGTCAACAAAGTACTCATTGTGTCAATCTCTTCCGTTGTTTCTTTGTTTTCAGTTGATTATAACGTATGACGGATTCTATGTGCCCCGGCCTTTAACATTCAATGTTAACTGCAAGGTGGTCAAAACAATACTAAAATCCTACGCGAGAGGCACACACAAACGTTGCGACGTGTTGGTACAACTTGACAAATAATCAAAACTTTTTTATCTTTCGTACAACCGACACACAATCAGGTTACAAATGTTAAGCAAGCCATATACGATGCGATGAGTAGTACAACCAATTCTAAGAATCGTATGCGAGTTGTACACGAATTGCAACGTATGTGGCCTGATTGTATTCAAGTTGTATGTGGGTTGTACGTAATATTAAAAAGTTTGACTTTTGTGGCGGCGAAATTTGTTTCAAAATTGCTAAATTTTAAGCAAAAGCATTAGTATCGCTCAGGAGTTGTTGAGTTGTTGTTCAGTAATCGAATGTTCACAGCCTGCGAAGATTTAAAAATCCCCTTTCCTTTTGAACAACCTCATTTATCCATGCTGTGAAATACTGATGAAGATAAAGGTTAATAATAAAGAATTGCCTTTATTACCGACTAGCTGTACCCTATTTTGATTTGAAAGTATTCCACACCAATTGTAAGATTATTATTTTCATATTGCTTCCGTATTAGTTTATGTATTATATCCGTGGATAAAATTCTAAAATTTATAAAAAATTCTAAAAATTATTGTAAACCTCTGTAAAATGTGTCTCAAATATTTAAATAACAATTTAATTCCACAAAGTAAAAATACAAATCAAGTACAAATTTTATTTAATTGGCGCCTAATGTTGCGCAATAGTCTAAAAAACATAAAAGGTGTGCAACCGTTTTTAAAATATCCCAGTTTTAAACCGAATATTTCAGTACCTTTAAACCGGAAATTGCGTACTTTCACTGCTATTTCTCCACTTTCTCTTGGAAATGAGATATTTTTGCGGAAAAAAGTAACCTATATTGGAATCAGGATACTAAGGTACCTCCTCAAAAAATTTTTTAAGGAGGTACCAGTAGTTTTGTGATGCGAGTGGCTGTGCCCGCCACTTCGTCAGCGTCCTTGCAATATTTTGTTCGATTTGCTTTGAAAGCAATCTACACCAAAGACCCTTACCTTTTTAGAACCGCCTTAAGATATGCTACATATCAGTTTATGTATTTTTTTACATTATACAAAATATATTATGCATATCCAGTTAGCTTAACTGTGTACTTTCACTGATTTTTCTCCACTTTCTCTTGGAAATAATATATTTTTGCGGAAAAAAAGTATCCTATATTGGGATCAGGATACTTAGGTATCTCCTCCCTTTTAAAATCCTTCCAGTAGTTTTTATGTGAAGCGAACGCAAAAGACAGACGAAAATGACTTACTATTTTATTATATGTATAGATGTATAGATTCTGTGAGATTCAGCCAACAAAACTACCATTTATTTTTACACTACTCGTGCGGCGTATCCATTACTCATTACAAGTACAAAGCCACTTAAAACGATAAAGTTTTGCACAATTATTAATATAAGTTTTGACAGCTTTCAAAACAAAGTTTTTACGAAAAAACTTTTACCGATTGAATTATAGTTTCTTCATCTAATCTGCGAACATAAATATAAGAATTAAGGCTCATATGTGATTCAATGAATGAATTTTTGCATTTTATTTTATGATAAAATCCTTCTGACACCGCAAGAAATATCTTGACAAAACGAATGTACGTTTTCATATTGAACTTTAGACTTTTTAGCACAATTTGTTGCTATTGTCATTATTATTGATATTGGTAATTTCTTTTGTGACCATAAATTTTCGAACAGAGTTATTTATTCAGTTTATGGGTCAAAAGATAACACAGGCAAGAGGCGAAACAAAAACAAATACGAACTTAACACGCATGTAGAAAGAAGGAAATCCATAAACTTGCTAACACACACACACACACACACACACACATGTTCTTTTTCTTTAAAAATTTTGCTCAAAACTGAAACTATGCCAACCAAGATACATACACATAAACATACAAGAGTATCCGTTCGTATGTGCAAATATCCGTTCACCATATACAACACCAATGTAATTAAAAAAATAAATAAAAAATAAAAAACGAGGACATTGTCCGTTGCAGTATTTTTTATTTTTATTTTTTTTTTTTTTTGTTGGTTAAAAATGTGGTTAAAGCCCCAGTAAGAAGTCAAACAAGTCGAAGTGTAACAGGCAGATAAGAAAAAGACCAACCAGCAGCACTGACCAGACAGGCCTGGCGAAAAAAAAAACCAAACCAGAAGTAAAAGACAACAACGGCTTTGTAGGTTTTTAAAATGAAGCTTGGTTGCACGATGTTATTTGTCTGTATTTGTAGAATATTCCAAGTATTTTGTTATTTATTATATATTTTTTCCCCGTCTTTCCTACTAAAGGTTGCAAAAAACAAAACGAACAAACAAAAATTAAAAGGAAATACTCAAATATTTTTGCAGCTGTTCTTAAGGAATTTATTATTGTTGATTTGTTCTTTTTGTTGTTTTTTTTTTTTTTTTGTTTGTTTGTTTTTGCTATTCAGTCACACATAAAAAAGTGAAATGGAAAAATTTATTACCGACATTTTTTACTGCAAAACAGTTTTATAATTCTTAATTTGTTTAAGGATTGAGATCATTTGATATTGTGATGAAAAAAAAAATATAATCTTTAAGATTTCCTTAACTTATATAAAGGGTGGTTGAATGTGAACCACACCTAAACGTAAAGTTTTTTTTTCTGCATTTAATTTGTCACATCTCAATTTCAGACTAACTGACCAATCTAAACAAGCGCGTAAGGCGTAAGGACGTCTAGCGCCTAGCTTTATACATTTTGTACGTATATGAGAATATTTGACAGTTATTTTACGCCTTACGCCCTTTTTTTATTTTGAGTAGTAACTCAATTTGAACGAGCAACGCGTTAAAGTTATTCAGGCTCAGTTATTATGAAAGTGGGCGTTCAAATCGAAATGCATATCGTGTACTTCGTATTTTTTTCGGTCAATTTAATCGTCCAAATGTGCGTACAACCGGATATATATTTAATCCTTTACTTTCCAGTGGAACATAGGGCAGCAACAAATGTTTTCCATTGTATTTTATCATTACACAATAATTTCATCTCACTCCAGAATACACTATGCTCATGCAACTCTTTTTCAATTTGCCGTCTCCAAGTATTTGCAGGTCTAACAGATCTCCTAGAACCTCGGGGGTTATATTCGACGGACTATCTAGTTATGTCGCTAGCTGGCTTTCTCATTGTATGTCCTAGCCAACCAAACCGTACAATCGGTAAACTCGTGCAAACATTTGAGCAAACCGGGTCTGTAGGAGATGTGAAAACACCAGTGCATGCTCGTACAGCTCGTACTGCAAAAATATTGCTGCTGTTCGCGATATTGTAGCTGAAAAGCCCTCAACCTCATCTCGTCGTCGTGCCCAACCATTGCACCTCTCACGCTCGTCGTCGATGAAAATTATGCATAAAACTTGCATACTTTCAAAGTGCAATTGACTCAAGAACTAAAGCCTCTTGATCATTCCAAACGCCCAAACGCCAAAACGGTCAGAATGGTGGCAATAAATGGCCACAGTGGATGATCAATTTTCAAAGAAAATCATCTTCAGTAATGAGGCATATTTTCACCTTAGTCGATTCGTCAATAAGCAGAATTGCCGTATTTGGGCGAATGATAATCCAAGTGTGATTGTGGAAAAATTAATGCACCCACAAAGAGTGACTGTTTGGTGAGGTTTATGGGCCGGCGGCAACATCGGGCCGTATCTTTTCTAAAATGAGGCCGGCCAGGCAGTTACTGTGAATGCTGTTCGCTATCGTTAGATGATAACGAAATTTGTATGGCCCGAATTGGAAGATATGAATGAGGACGATATGTGGTTTCAAGAGGACGGTGCCACCTGCTACACAGCTAACGAAGCAATGGCTCTTTTGCGCGACAAATTCAATAGCCGTGTCATCTCACGTGGTGGCGATGTCAATTGGTCGCCAAGATCATGTGATTTGACACCGTTGGACTTCTTTCTTTGGTGTTATTTGAAAGAAAAGGTGTACGTCGATAAGCCAGCAACAACTCGAGAGCTAAAGGATGAGACAATTCGGCAATTAAAGGCATAGAACGGTCATCAAAAATTTGGAGCATCAGATGGAAGTGTGCCGCCGAAGTAGCGGCCGATATTTTGTTCCATACATAATTGAACCATACCAATATTATCAAAACAAAAAGAAATGACAATAATTTCCTAAATAATTTGTTTTATTCAAAATCAACATCGGCCCTTAAAATCTTATGGATAAATTTGTTTTGAAAACAGGGTATAATCCTGTGAACAGTATCACCTCTAAGGTTTGACAACATAAGGTCCAAAATATGTTATTTGAGACTGACGAAGCATTATCTGAAAAAATTCTAGGCAATTGCTTTCAGTTTAAATAAAAACACACGATCTTTTGGGTACAAGTACATTAAATTTTTTTGTGAATTTTTGATTTTTGATATACATAACCTTTTTTCCTGCGGCTATCTTAGCCAAGTGAATCGTATAAGAAACATTTCCAAATCCCTATTTAAAGCATTAAGAAACTTGTTGGATCTTTCTTTTTCTTTTTGCAAAAAGTCTATTATTTCTTACGTCTATAAGTGTATTGTATTGTCTTCACATTGATAAAAATGTATGTTTGCATTATCATTATCATAATTAAAATGAACAACAACAAATAACACGTTGTAAATTTTATAAATCTGAATATTGACTTTGAAAAAGTTCAATAAGACCGTTTTTACACCTTGCAACAAACGCCGAGTTTTTTTTCCTATTCTTTTTTAAAGTTCCTTCGAAACCCTGTATTCTTTTACATTTGAATTTTTTCAAAATAATTATTTTTGAATGTTTTGTTTTTTATGCTTTTCTGTGTTATTAATAAATAAACAAAAAACTGTATTATCAACTAAACGTATTTTATTATGATTAAGCGATTAAACATTCTTAATATAATATTAACACACACACACACATTATAAATATTTAAAAATAAGTAATATATTGTTGTAAAATTAATTTTAATTTGTTTTGGAGTTACGGACCCCTAAAGTTTCTATGTAAAATTTTGTGTATCTCAACTATTTAATGTAATGAGATAATATGAGTATCAATGGAATGGTAATTAAAAGTACTATCTAACTAAATTGACATTAATGAAAAATATTATAAAATATCAAGCAAGCACAAAAAAAAGTTTTTTTTAAGGATTTTCTTGTCTATGTTCTGACAAAAAGAATGAAATTAAAAAAAAAATATTGTTTGTTCACCTAAAATGTTTCCCAAAGGTAAAAAGTAACCCAATATTTTTCGCTACAATGTCTGTCAGCGCCTTTTATCTCTGGAATCGTTATAGGTAGACTCTTGAAATTTTCACAGAAGGTGTATATCTGTGGCCGCTATAACAACAACTACTAAAACTTTTGGGGTGATCCGAAAGAGACTCGTTTTTCACGTATATGTGTTTATTTCTTAATCAGTAAGAGGAATAAAGTTAAAATTTATATAAATAAATAGTGAGGAGATTTGCATGTATACGGTCTACATTTTGAACCATAATAGTTAGAATCTTTAAATTTTTACAGGAGGTGAATTACTGTGTTAGGACAGGGACATATTTTTCACTTATATTGCCTTTTTTTACCGCAATAGGTAGGCTCCTATTATTTTCATATAAAGCTATAACAATAATTACTAAAATATAATGAGTATTTCGATAGTGATGCAGTTTTCGCGAATATGACTGTTTTTTTTTTTTTTTTTAACGCGAGTACATATATACAGAGTGTGTGAATTTATGGAAAAATACAAAAAATAAAATTAAAGTGTTTTGCGAGTTTTACGCAAACTATGTACAAATTTGTCCCCTAGAACAAATATCAAAAACAAAAATTAAAGGGTGTTTCGATAATGACTCGATTTTACATATATAACCTTATATTGACACTTAAAATTTACACATATTATATTTAACAATATCTACAGTAACAACAAGAAATGAAAATAAATTTAATAATAATGGGGTGGTCCCTTAATGTCTCAAAGTTGCGGAATTTGCCTTTCTCTTCTTAACCTTGTAGGCAAACACTTGATATTTACACAGGATATTTAGTACTATGCTCTAGTAGAAAAAATAATTTAAAATTAAAGCATGCCTCATAAGACGTAAAAAATTATAGACTTGAATTTTTAAAGTTGAACTGAACATAGTTCGAAACCATACTTGTTTGATTCTGACTCGCATTTGGCTGATTTATTTTTATTAATTTCATTTTATTTGGATAATACTTTTAAAAACTAAGAGTACCGCCTAATTTGTTCTTGTGACATTTTTGTTTAAAATTAAATTTTTATATATATCTTAAATTATAATTTGTATATAATTTTTTTATACAAAACAAAAATACAACTAGTCGTTTTTTTCTGTAGTCAAAAAGTAGACAACACTTTAAAAAAATAAAATGAAAATAATCAAAACAAAAAATGCCTCGTCAGGCTTTGTCATGCAACTTTTTCAACCCCGCTTGCCTCCCAACCCCTCTTACTAACAAGAAAGAAGTTGCATGAAAAAGTTCTGAATAAAAACTCAGATTCAGAAAAATTGGGAAAAATCCACTGATGAGCTAGTTGAGCACTAGCGAAATAGCTATCTGGATATGCTTTCCCCATAGTAATCAATTTCGATTATTATATTTTTTGAAATAAATATTTTATACTCATAAAATATTTATTTAATAAATTTTCAAAAGGAATCATGCGTGATTAAAAATAAACAATGTATATAACACGATTCCAAATATAATTTTTTGAATATATTTATTAATTTTCATTTTTTAATTCCTTTGTTAAATACTTTTCTATTTAAAATTGCCAAAAAGTGTTTACAATTGCTCTGGTTATATTTCACAAAACCTACAATCTATACATTTCTATACATATAATAAAATATTAACTCATTTCCATCTGGCTGTCTGTCCGCCTTTCATTTGTGTTCGCATCACGTAAAAACTTCTGGATGGATTTTAATAAAATTTTGTGAGGAGGTACCTTAGCATCCTGATTCCAATATAGGATACTTTTTTTTTCAACAAAAATATCTTATTTCCAAGAGAAAGTGGAGAAAAAGCAGTGAAAGTACGTAGTTGTTTTAGTAGTAAAGTAAATACATAAACCATAACTGAACTGATCTAATCGGATATGCATACTTCAAAGCGGCATATTATAGCGCAACAGATGGCGCTGTTTTATAAAGTTAATACATAAACCATAACTGAAGCACTAACCGATATGCAGCATAGTTTAAGGCGGCACTAAAAAAGTACGGGTCTTTATCGACTTTACTTAAATAAACCCACAAATTTTCAACAATACAAATGCAAATTTAATGGTTGTGATACGAACCACGGGCATAAACTTCTAACAATGGATGTCATGGGCATCTATGCCATGGACAAATGCTAGCTATTACTATAGGGTGTTTTTTTATAGAGGTATAGAACTTTAAGTTGCAATAAAACAACGATGGATTATTCGATTGGCATGAATTTTATTTATCCGAAAGATAATCTTGTGGCATTACATTTTGAATATGATTTCTGGCATATGACCGCCACGGTTGGCGCGGATGTAGACCAATCTGGACGTCCAATTTTCGATGACTTTTTCCAACATTTGTGGCCGTATATCGGCAATAACACGGCGAATGGTGTCTTCCAAATGGTCAAGCGTTTGTAGCTTATCCGCATAGACCAATGACTTTACATAGCCCCACAGAAAGTAGTCTAGCGGTGTTAAATCACAAGATCTTGGAGGAAGATTCACAGGTCTAAAACGTGAAATTAGGCGGTCACCAAACGTGTCTTTCAATAAATCTATTGTGGCACGAGCTGTGTGACATGTTGCGCCGTCTTGTTGAAACCACATCTCCTAGTAATCAGGGCTCTATACCGATCACCATTGACTGTAACGTTCTTGCCACCATCGTTTTTGAAAAAGTACGGACCAATGATTCCAACCAGCTCATAAAGCGCACCAAACAGTCAGTTTTTCTGGATGTAACGGTGTTTCGACATAGTGGGTGATTTTTGGGTGATTTTTTTGAGGTTAGGATTTTCATGCATTAGTATTTGACAGATCACGTGAGATTTCAGACATGGTGCCAAAGAGAAAGATGCTCAGTATGCTTTGACATTTCATCATGAATAGACTTACTAACGAGCAACGCTTGCAAATCATTGAATTTTATTACCAAAATCAAGAAGAAGAGCAACCAGAAGCCGTTCAAGAACTGCCCATGCATCCCGAAAAATGCACTGTTTGGTGTGGTTTGTACGCTGGTGGAATCATTGGACCGTATTTTTTCAAAGATGCTGTTGGACGCAACGTTACGGTGAATGGCGATCGCTATCGTTCGATGCTAACAAACTTTTTGTTGCCAAAAATGGAACAACTGAACTTGGTTGACATGTGGTTTCAACAAGATGGCGCTACATGCCACACAGCTCGCGATTCTATGGCCATTTTGAGGGAAAACTTCGGAGAACAATTCATCTCAAGAAATGGACCGGTAAGTTGGCCACCAAGATCATGCGATTTGACGCCTTTAGACTATTTTTTGTGGGGCTACGTCAAGTCTAAAGTCTACAGAAATAAGCCAGCAACTATTCCAGCTTTGGAAGACAACATTTCCGAAGAAATTCGGGCTATTCCGGCCGAAATGCTCGAAAAAGTTGCCCAAAATTGGACTTTCCGAATGGACCACCTAAGACGCAGCCGCGGTCAACATTTAAATGAAATTATCTTCAAAAAGTAAATGTCATGGACCAATCTAACGTTTCAAATAAAGAACCGATGAGATTTTGCAAATTTTATGCGTTTTTTTTTATAAAAAAGTTCTCAAGCTCTTAAAAATCACTCGTTACATTTGAGGATTACCTTCACTCCAAGGTAATGAGGCAGTTTTGTTTGTTGTCGTAGCCATTCAACCAGAAGTGCGCTTCATCGCTAAACAAAATTCGCTTATGAAAATCGGGAACGGTAATCTAGTTTTGGGCCCAAATTGCACTATTTGCAAGCGTTGTTTAGGCGTGAGTCTATTCATGATGAATTGCCAAACCAAACTGAGAATAAATCACTTGTCAAAAGTAAAAGGCTGGGTGGTGGTAGAACGTGACTCAATGGAAGTAAGGTTGCCGTAAATTACCAACCGGTTGCCAATAATCAATGAGGACGGAAGGGGATCGAAAAGAGACCCATTAGAGAAGCGGTCTGCATCGATATTCACCCTACATTATAACTAATAATAATTAGCTCTATAACTAAATTATTATTTCGCTGTATATTGCGTGATTAGCATGTAGGCTGTGTTTGCTAATTACCGGAGTGTTGTTAAATAACTTAAAAATTAATCGGTAAAACTTCTTAAAAAATCATTTTGTTTTCCAAGTAAGTACGAGAAGTACTTGCTAGTCGAAGTTAATATCAATGAATTTAAACCAAAATGTTATAAATTATTAAAATAATTATGTTAATTATTACAACTGAGAAAATTCTAATTCTTTGTTTATTAGAAAATAGCCAACACACGAGGCTTTATTTTAACCTCAATACAATCCTTGAGTAATTCAATTTAATTTAATTACGAAGGTACATCAAAAGGATTGCAATTGATGTTTATGAGTAAAAATATTTTTTATTGCTGTTTATTTTCACAAAAATAAAAAATAAACAACATTGAATCGTTTTAACAGAATTAAAAAAAGCAAAAACCAATTAATGACCTAAACTATAAGTCAAGGTTTTAATTTAAATACAAAAACTCATAAAACAATAATCCGATTAAAATGCAACAACTACACTGAGAAAATTATATTAATCGCATCGAAAAAGGAAAGGAACTGGTTGGAATGGTTAAGAAATAACCATAAAACTAAAAACGGATTCCGGCACGCACCGTGTGAATTCATATCGTGAATTCACATTTCGGTTGTTTGAGAACGATTGAATTAATTTCGCAAAACTTGATTAAATCTCTCAAATATTAAAATCAAAAGACAATTTTCAACTTGTCGCTATAATAAGTATTCTAGAAATTATTGATTAGATTTTAGCAGCCTTTAAAAAAATATGATTCGGCGTAGAAATCTTAGACTCATCAGGCAGACTTTAAACGGCGTTGCTATTGAGCTGTCGAATGATTTCAAATATCTTAGAGTCATTCTTGGAAAAAACATATTTTCTTTACTACCTACAAGGCTCCCCCCGGGGATAAAAACTGTCACTGCAGCATTCCAAAATATTTGACGAAGTGCTCTCCAGGAAGATAGGGGCACCAGACAACAGGGTTCCTGGAACCTTAAGAAGAAGAAGAGGTCTGTGTCAAAACGACAGGTACCGCGGGAACTGGTAGCCCCGCAGAGACCATCTCATCTCTGTGACCGGTTATTGGTTAGGTCCCCTTCGGGGGTACACGTGGTGGTTGTGGTTTAAGATCGATGTATGCAGAGATAGCGCAATTGCTATTTCACTCTCAACAGAAGGAGTTGGATGGTCTCCGCCGGTTAGGACATGGGTCCAGGCTCGCCATGTTCTATAAATATCTACTCATTGTGACTGTGCGGTACATTTTAGTGCAGTATGAACCGTATCATATTTTGTGCTGTACTACACAAGGGGGGTGCTAGTCTACACTTTCTTTTCACTCGGTGGTAAGACCACCGTCGGATAAGAGCCCACACGGCTAGGTTAATCTTGATCACATCTACTATCAAGGCTATAAGGGTAATATATGCGTGAAATAGACTTTTTGGGGCTTAAAGCCAACAATGATCTACTGGACTTTTTTGAACACCCTTTACAAGACCAATTCTAACTTTATCTGCCTTAGTATGGTGGCCGAAATCCAAACAAGTGACGACCATAATAATATTTGTAAGGATTATCGCCTAATCAATGAAGGCTTGGCCAAACCTATGATCTAGGCGCTCTTCTGCACATAACTGTGCGAATGGGTGCGTGCAGAAGCGCACTTCAGCTACTGAATAATTTGGAAACCTAGTGGGACATCTGCGCAAACTTCGGCTCTTCATGAACGATTCTTAACTCAGGGTATCTGATCTTTTATACATTTTTTTTATTAATTAAATGATCCCGATAGGCTTCGAAGGTACAATCAAACTTGATGGCACGATGTAGCAAACCAGGTTTGGTTTACAGACGGCTTTAAACAGGAAAATGGTGACACGATAGCAGGTGTTCTTGGCCCAAACTTTAAACTGGCCATTCCCAAAATATCTAACGATCTTTCAGGCAGAAGTAGACACCAACCTTGTCTGTGCTACATGCAAAGAAAAAACATGGTTGACGTAACCATAATATAAAAGCAACATATTATGATTGTAGTGAAACCATATTATTATACTTAGGCTATATACGAGCAAACTTATTTGTTTATTAATAATATATTATGCTTGTAAATACAATATTGGAATACTAATAAAACTTTGGTTGTGGTTTAACAATGATATGGTTCAAACCAATCATGTTGCATTTTTTGGGCGTAGTAATCATTTAATGATAAAATAGTAACAAAAACTTGTTTAATGTGACCATAGTAATGATTAAAACAACAATATATGTTTTTTTAACAATATATAGTTTTTCATCGCAACCATATATTGTCAAAGAGAACATAAAATGGTTATAGTGACCATACCATAAACACGTTTTTTCTCTGCGTCTAAAGTAATCCGTGGATTGTGCATAATTTCTAAATGAACTCGGTTCCTACAATAGGTTAGCACTAGGTTGGGTTCGCCGCCATGACAGTCATATTGGCAATAAGCGGGCGGAAGGCTTAGACAAGCTAGGGGCCCGATGTAAATTTATAGTACCAGAACTCTTCTTTGATGTACCCACTGGATATGCTGAGACAAAAACTCATTGCTGGGTCGAAGCAGACTTCTCTCGTCATTGACAAGCTCTGACAGGGCTCAGACAAGCAAAACCTTTTATCACGTTATCTCGATGTACATCCCAAAGGATACTGTCACTTAATAACAGTGACTTAAAGCTACTATCGGGATGTCTTATTGTGGTCTTTGTTACCATTAATTTACATTAGGAAAACTGAGATCATTATACTGCCTGATAGTAGTTTACTTGCAAATTGCCATATGACTCTTTTATGTTCTCCTATGTATGTACTTAAGTACCAATCAATGAAATAATATGTTGATATTGCAATTTGTACACAAGTCCTCGAAGTATAAAAAACAAAAGATATAAACTAAACAGTTTGTGTTTAACCACTTCCTTTAAATGGCTTTCGAAGTCATCGTCTTTTACAAAAAAATCATCCATAAGAACAGCAACAACACTAACCTACAAAACTAAAACAAAAAATAGAAAACATCAACAAAACAATAGGACAACAAAGAAAATGTTGCAATTCTGCTGGTGGTTGGTTGTTAACAATTTCATATGGTTTTTCGTTTGTATATTTCATTCACACATTTGGCTTTTAGCCAAAAGTTATTATGAGCCAGCTCTGCTCTGCTCAGCTCATCTCATCTCTTCTTTTACTGTATCGCAAGTGTTTTGGTCGAAAAGATAAGATAATCGTAAAATTAACATTGTAAAGAATATGTTTTGGATTTTTTTTTGAACATTTAAATTCGCAACATTGAATGCACATGTAGGGATTCAGTGTAAAATATAGTTTTGCAATTTGGATTTGTATAGTTACTGCCTTAATGGTCTAATGGATAACATATTCATATATAGCCGTATGTATTAGTATATCCCTTTCTTTTGTAAGTGTGTGTGTGTAATTTCCTTACAAGCAAGGTTGCATGTTTTGTTCTGTACAAAAAAGTAAAAGTTTTCAGTTAAATATTTGGTTTATTTTCAAATTAAAATGTTAAAAAGATCTTAGACTTTGGTAGTCATGTTCACAGTAATTTAACATTTTTAGGACTTCTAAAATGTTTTTCGTTAAATTTACTAAATTAAAAATACTTGGGAAAAGATTAAGGAAATTATTTTATTTTACAATGAAAACAAAAAAACTGAAAAGAAACAAGAAACAGTAATTACTAATATCGGGTGGTTAAATTTTAGGGACCGATGTTGAATGTGAACCACAACTAAACGTAAAGTTTTTTTTCTGCATTTAATTTGACACATCTTAATTTTAGATTAACTGACCAATCTAAACAAGCGCGTAAGGCGTAAGGACGTCTAGCGCCTAGCGCCTAGCTTTATACATTTGGCTTCGTATATTTTGTATGTACATGAGAATTTTTCACAGTTATTTTACGCCTTACGCCCTTGTTTAGGTTGAGTAGTAACTCAATTTGAACCATGGAAAGATACACAATCGAGCAACGCGTTAAAGCTATTCAGGCTTATTATGGAAATGGGGGTTCAAATCAAAATGCATATCGTGCACTTTTCTCGGTCAATTTAATCGTTCAAATGTGCGTACAATAGGAAAAATCGTGCAAAAATTTGAGCAAAACCGGGTCTGTAGGAGACGTGATAAAACCAGTGCATGCTCGTATAACGCGTACTGCAGAAAATATTGTTGCTGTTTGCGATAGTGTGGCTGAATTGCCGCATTTGGGCGAATGATAATCAAAGAGTGATTGTGGAAAAATCAATGCACCCACAAAGATTGACTGTTTGGTGCAGTTTATGGGCTGGCGGCAACATCGGGCCGTATTTTTTCCAAAATGAGACCCGTCAGGCAGTTACTGTGAATGGTGTTTGCTATCGTGAAATGATAACGAAATTTGTATGGCCCGAATTGGAAGATATGAATGAGGACGATATGTGGTTTCAAGAGGACGGTGCCACCTGCTACACAGCTAACGAAGCAATGGCTCTTTTGCGCGACAAATTTAATAGCCGTGTCATCTCACGTGGTGGCGATGTCAATTGGTCGCCAAGATCATGTGATTTGACACCGTTGGACTTCTTTCTTTGGAGTTATTTGAAAGAAGAGGTGTACGTCGATAAGCCAGCAACAATTCCAGAGCTAAAGGATGAGATAATTCGGCACATTAACGGCATAGAACGGTTATCGAAAATTTGGAGCATCAGATAGAAGTGTGCCGCCGAAGTAGCGGCCGATATTTTGTTTCATACCTAATTGAACCATACCAATATTTTCAAAATAAAAAGAAATAACAATAATTTCCTAAATAGTTTGTGTTTTATTCAAAATCAACATCGGCCCTTAAAATTTAACCACCCTTTATTACATACATATATACAAGCAGAGAAAAACATGGTTATGCTGTAGTCAGGTCATAAAGAACCATCCCATGTTTTCTATAACAATATGTGGTTGCGATGAACAACATATAGTTGTTTTAATCATAACTATGGTCACGATAAACAAGCTTTTGTTACTGTATGGTGGTATTTGGTTTTTTTGAAGTTTTGTGTTTAGTAACAATAATTCTCAATTCATAGAGTCATTTCCCACATCGAATACTTATAATTAATTGTCTTTTATTATAAGGCATGTTCATATAAATAAATAAATATCATATGTATGTTTTTATAAAAATACTAGTGCATTTTACCCGCCGTTGCCTGGGTCCACCCTTAGAGCCCTTCTAAGTGCTTGTGAAATAATTAACCTTTTCCGGTTTTGTCCACCCTGTAGGTTCACTCTCAACAGAGGAGAAACAATTATAGTTTCGTGACAAAGCATTTGCATACATCTCAACAACAGCATCACATATCGGTTTCAACCAATCGAGGAGGTGATTAAAGAAACGCAAAGAATAAAGTACACATTCCTATGATACAATGCAGGTGTATAGCAAGTGAAAAATTAAATGGTCAGCGCACTAATAAAATGACGATCGAAGCAACGCCTGAAAAGATTCGGTTCAACATTCCAATTAGAAAGAACGAATGTCATTATACACATAAGACATTACGATACATGGTTTGGTAACTTTTCAAGTGACAACAAAAGATCATAATATGGAAAATTGAGGGAATTTGTTGATATTTGTATGGGAATATATAGGATATCGTGAAAACTCCACACAAACCATCTGCAGACCATCCCCAACATACCCTAAAATTTTGACTAAAATCGGCCAACCCGTTTCCGCAGTTAGTGGTGACATCAAACTGTACACTTCTTTTTATATATAAAGATATCTCACTATATTTAATTGTTTTATTATCAAATAAAGAAATTAAATATCATATCAAATTTTACAATGTTATTTTTTAAGTTATACAATATTATGATTCTAACATAACAATATTATTATGTTAATAATAGTATGGTTTGACCACCACAACTATAACTAGTGTTGGAAAAAAACCCACCAGTGTAGAAATAAAGTAAGAAAATACAAATTCCCAGCAGGTTATTATGTATTTATGTATGTATGTATGTATGTATGTATGTATGTATGTATGTATGTATGTATTTATGTATGTATGTATGTATGTATGTATGTATGTATGTATGTATGTTTGTATGTATGTAGGTATGCCCAAGATACCCTACTTTGGGGCTTATTACAAGCCACCCTTAAACTTGGGAACCGATCTTCCGACGTTCCACTCTGCCTCTGTGAAATATCATTCAGATATCTTTACTGATTGAAGAGCTACCGAATTATTTCCAATAGAAAAACGTTTTTTAACCACTGTGCAATAGTTGGAACATCAAATTTTAGATTGATGAGAAATCTATACATATAATAAAATAGCACCTCATTTCCTGTCTGTCTTTCTTTTTTTTTGTGTTCACATCGCGTAAAAACTACTGGATGGATTTTAATAAAATTTTGTGAGGAGGATATAGGATAAATTTTTTCCGCAAAAATATTTTATTTCCATGAGAAAATGGAGAAAATCAGTGAAAGTAAACCGATTTAAAGGTACTGCATATTTTAAGGCATCTTATATTTTTGAAAGAAATATATTTTCAGCAATGTTGTGCAACAGATGGCACTGTTCTAAAATAATGAGGAACTAACTAAACATGTCTATCTTTTACAGGGCTTTATAACAATTTTTAGAATTTTAAAATTTATATAAATTTTAGTATTTTATCCAGAGGTGATTAAAGTCTTAAAATTTGGTGTAGTTTACTTTCAAACCAAAATCGAATAAAATATTGTCAGGACACACACAACGTTTGGGCACAGCTAGCTAGTCTTTAATAAAAGCTCTTGCAATACCAATCGGCCACATTAATTTAAAAATACTTCATAAATAATTGCAGCCTTATTTTAAGATTAAAATATCAGATGAACCAGTAGTTAACATTCAACACAATTAACTGGTTTTACTATAAAATAAATGATTATGTGTAGATGTGAAACAAAACATTAAATAAAAACTTATAATTACAGGTCGTTGATTCGCAGAGAAATGGTTACAAGGGTAAACTTTCTATTTAAAATGCGAAAAACTACAACCTTAAGACACACACACATACAGCCTGATTAAAAAATAATAAAAACATTTGTTATTTTTAAACATGTACAGTGGTCATTAAGATTTGTGGGACGAGCGTAGTAATAATAAAGAAATCAGATGTTAATGCTGTTGCTTTAATAAGAGACTTAACAAGTATTAGTTTAGTGCGGTGTTAGCAACTTTGATTATGCAACATTTTATGATAAAACCAGTTTTTTTTATAATTAACACTAATTATTATATAAGAAATTAAAACTATTATTTTGCACATAAAATGTGTTACGATAATTACGTTTTAAAAATATTATTTGTTTTTTTCGTACGTGTTTTTTTACAGTTTTAAAGATTAAACTCGAAAGTAATTGAAACGAATCAGATTAATGAAACTTATATGCATTTTTAGCAATTTGCTTATTTATACTAAAGTCTCAGTAGTAAGGAAACACGAGTACTTGTATCATATTTTTTAATGGCGGTGGAAAGGCTAAATATAATTTGCAACAGTGACACTCATAACAAATAATATACTTGTTTTTTTTTTAGGATATTTCAGGATTTTAATGTTGAATAATAGGTGCCTTGTTAGGATAGTAGGTAGTGTGCTAGTCTATTAGTCTTGGGGGTTAAGGGTTCTATTCCCAAGAAAGACTCTGAGTGTTTCACTACAACGGGAGAAGGCTTTTTTTATTATGCGCAAAGAAAAACATAGTTGAGGTAACCAATATCTAAGAATAACATATTATGATTAAATTATATGGTTGTGGCCAAACCATATTATTATTAAACATAATAATATTGTTATAGTAGAACTATATTATTATCAATCCTATTAGTGACATTGTTAAAAATAACCTATATTTATTATATTATAATGAAATATAAGCATTATATGGTTAAATTAATTAATTATATCGTTAAATTAAATAATTTTGATATGATTAAAAAATATGTAAATTAATATCGATACCTTCCCATAAGAATTTATTAAGCGACTTTTCTAAAATTGTTCAGGAAACGACGAAAAACTTCTCATTTAGTTATTTATTTGTGTATTTTATTGAAAGGAACATAATATGTATATATATGTGTAAGCGATTTTCGGAATACAAAACTTGACATAATACAAATTTCAGGGAGAAACATTATTCCAGTGAGAAAACTTGGCGGTTGATACAACTTTATTTTCTCTCTACTTTCATTTGCATCCATGATAGGGCAGCGAAACCCAGGCCCTTAACTTCTAGTATAGTTCCCCATAAAAAAAGTCATTTTCGAAAAAAGTGTCGCTTAATACATTCTTACGGGAAGGTATCGATCGATATGCTCTAGGTCAATTGATTATTATTTTATTTATTAATGATTTAATAAAAACTACATGACTTACATATAATAAAAGAGTAACTCATTTCCTGTCTGTGTTCACATCACGTAAAAACTACTGCATGGATTTTAATATAATTTTTTTAAGAACTACCATAGTATCCTGATTCCAATATAGGATACTTTTGTTTCCGAAAAAATATCTTTTCTTCAAGAGAAAGTGGAGAAAAAGCAGTGAAAGTACGCCGATTTTTTATTATCGATTTAAAGGTACTGCATGCTTTAAGGCACCTCTTATTTTTGAAAGCGGCATAATTTAAACATTGTGTTTTAAAATAATGAAAAAATATTAATTGAAATCGGGATATTTTAAACCCAATAGTTCATGTAGTTTTATGTATATGGCCAAACTTTTAAACCGTTATAGACAGACAGTTGAAATTTACAAAGAATTTTTGTGGCCAAGTCCTCTATAACAACAGGTCTTTAATTTAAAATTGTAAATTAAAGGGTGTTCCAATAGGTGATGTTATTTGATCTATGGGCCCCATCTTTGAAACCGTTGAGGTTTGAATGCTGTCCCCATAAAAAACGGATGCTGGTGAAAATAGCTTAACTTTTGAACAGTAATAGGGAGATGCTTGACATTCACATAGTCTTTACTTCTTTCCCCGCTAATTTTGTCGCATCTTTTTTTTGGTTCAAATCTAATTCTTACAGATTACTTCTCACATTTTAAGTTTTGGTGCTCATCTATCTGCTTTGAAGTCGTTTTTTTTTCTTTGAGAGAATTATGTTAAAAATATTTTAAATTACAAAGTAAATTCAACTGGAGTGGGCTACACTTAACTTTACCATACGCAATGGAAACAGGTATTTTTATTGATATATTACATAAAGAATAAAACTTCAAAGTATATTCGAATCGAAAAATTAATAATTTTTAGTTTGGGGTGTTAAAACTACCCCTTGCCACTTCCCGATTATGCCAAAAATTTATACAGCTCTTCATCTCCATAAACCAAAGGCACATACTTAATTTCGTTTTAATATGTCATACAGTATGACCTGTAGACCGTTTACAAAATTTGGGGGTAAGGAAACTACCCCTTGCTCCTTTCTGATTATGCCAAAAATCTATACAGCTCTTCATCTCCATAAATTAAAGGCACATACTTAAATTCGTTTTAGTATGTTATACGGTATGACCTGTGGACCGTTCACAAAATTTGGGGGTAAGGAAACTACCCCTTGCCCTCTCCTGATTATGCCCAAAAACTATACAGCTCTTTATCTCTATATATACCAAAGGCATATACTAAATTTGATATGTAAAACGGTATGACCTGTTCAAACACCACAGAAATAGTGGCATACACAACCACCCACCCACAGACATCATCGCAAAAATAGTCAAAATGGATTCAGAAGACCTCAAAACGTATAAATCCGTCGAAATCCCAAACTCGATTTTTTACATTATTACTATCTATAATTTACCTGATACTACTTATGGTAAAGTTAAAAAGAATAATAGATTTATTTACCTGTTTTAATTTTGTAAATTAAAAAAGTCAATAAAAATAAATCCCGGTTTAAGTTATTTTAGCAATAAATGGTATTAAGCACTTAGTTTTTTTATTTTTTCATTTATTTATTTTTTTTTTTTTGTTACTTAAAATATTATTTACAAACAATCACCACCAATAAAAAACAAACTGTATTTAATCTTCTTTAAAACAAAAGTTTGAAAAGTTTAAAAAGTTTGTTTTCAAAAACAAAAAAAAAAGTTTAATTTATTTAAATTTAAACCGATTTGCAGTAAATGCAAATAAAAACTAACACTAGATGACAAACAAAACAATATTTCAATTTCGAACTACAGAATGCAAAAAAAAACTATAAAAAGCAACTACAGAATTAACGACATATACATATGTATATGTATGAAGATATGTATGTACGTTTGCACATAATTAAATAAAAAACTAAATAATTTATTCGAAATTGCTCTCTAAAGTACAAGTAAGTAAATGATTGTCTGCAACGCAATTTAAATTTTTTAGCGTTTTTTTTTTCTACTTAAGTTTAGGTTTCTTTTTGTGGCGATTGCGAAACTTAAATAAAATGTATCTAAACTGGCGTAGTAATGCAGCAGTGTGGATTGATGACAATAAGCTTAGCAATCAAAACTACTACAAGAACAAATTTAAATTAAATGCCAAAGAGGAAAAAAAACACGTACCGCCACCAACCGGCAATAACAACTAAACGCCAAAACGTTAAAATGGTTCATCAAAAACGTCGTCTTCCACACTACGGTCTTTTAACAACAAATAGCAGCAACAACAACTACAACATCAAAAATAAACTTTATTTTTTGACGGAAATCACGTTTTAGTTTTTTTTTAACAGACAACAAAAAAAATTTCCCAGTCATAGAGTAGTTTTTCTTTCTTTCTTTCGGCGAAATAAGTTTTTCTGTTAAAACGAAAACTAGTAGTGCATTCAAATTATATCATGTTTTGTTTTCCCCAACTCTCCTCCTCACCACCCACCCCCTTTTAAATTTCTTCAATATTTTTCCAAATAAAATTGTTTTGTAAGTGAGAGATATTTACAAGCACCTCTACAACAACTGCTACAATAGTAGCAGTAACAACAACAATGCACAATATTGTTGCTAGTGGCATCTAAATTGCATTAAGATTAGTTTATGTTGGACAGGTAACAAAAAAAAAAGTAAATAGTTGTTTACCAACAAGAAGGTGGTGGTTGGTTGTTTGTTTGTTTGTTCGTTGTGGTTAGAAAACCTCAAATTCACTCTCAAAATAAGAGAAAAAGGAAATTGAAGCAGCAATAGAAAAAACACTTAATGGAACACATGTTTTGGTTAGTCCATAAACCTCTTAAATAAAAACTTGAAAAAAGCAAACAGACGATTAGGAAGGATCAGCAGCCATTTCATTTGTAAGCCCTACATGACAGTCATTAGGTTTCATAAGCCCAAGTGAAGAAACTTGAAGTTGAATAATGATTTTCAAAGAATTATTAAAAATATTAAAAAAACATGAAATGTGAAATTAAAAAAGTACTTTTGTTAAAAGTACCTATTAAAAAAGTACTTTTGAAAAAAGTACCTATTAAAAAGTACTTTAATATAAATACACTTAAAATAATTTTAGCTTGGGAATTTGATTTTTAAAATATAAATGATTTTTTTTCGACATTAATAATCCGATTCCTTCCAAATTTGGATAAATACATATAATTATCAATTTACATATCAAGTTTTGTTGCGATCGGATATATAGCAGGACCTTATGTCCTTGCCCCGATTTAAATTAACATTTACACATACGTTGCTATTTGTATGTGCATCAGCATGACCACCTTTTGTAATTTTGCGGGCATATTATTGTTGCTAAACTACATTTCTCAGTTTCAAGCAGAGTACCGAAATGCTCAATCATGTGTGAGTATGTACATTTTAGTTTTTTTTTCTGCGTCTTTTCATACATGTGTGAGAAGCTAGAAATAATTTTGTGTTCTTTCATTTATGAGTGAGATGATTATTGTTTTTCGTCTCTATTCAAAAGTGAATAAATGAAAAAATATTTTGTTTTTCACGGAAGTACTCATGTATGAGAATTTACAATTTTGTTCATTTTTCACAAATGAAGAGAACGTAGAAAAATGTTCGCATTAAGCATTCGGATAAATGTATGTGTGTATAATAATTTATATAATAAATGTATGTGTGTATAATAAATGTATGTGTGTATGTATGTGCAAATGCCGGCGTAAGCAGTAACAAAGTGCTTTAGAAATCTTATTTATGAGTAATTTCATAAATGAACACTGATAAATGAAAACCTTCATAATTGAAAAAAAAAACAATTACAAACATTTACATTTACATGTGTGAAAAATCATTAATGAGAATGAGCTAATTCATTATTTATTACATATGAATAATACGGATATTCTTCGGTTTTCACCGTTCATGTATGGATACGAAAAAAACAAAGAGTTACAATCATTCATATTTAATCGTAGGCAGATCATTTTTGTTATTCTTTTATTACCGTGAAAAGAAACATACAATTTTGTAAATCTCATTTATGAGAAATATCATAAACGTTCAAATTTCAATGCTCATAAACGAAAGATTCTGAACCCTGGTTGCAGGACACATGAAAAGTAGTCGTGTGTGTTCTTGCACCAATTTTTCCAAAAATTCATATTTTTTTAAATAAGCCATTTTATGCTAATGTACCAATTTAATTAATTCCTGTTTCTAATTCGTCTTTAAATAGTATTTGAAAGAGTTATATCTTTTATGTTGCGGCTACAATCAGCGAATGGCTTATCTAATAATTTCCGCATCTTTAGGGGTTCGAGTTGTTCACAGAGTCCCTGCTATTTCCATTCTTTTCTTTAAATTTAATTAATAATTTAAAAGCATATTCATTTTTAATTAATAGCGTGCTTTTAAATATTGGCAATTTATTTGAATAATTCTTTGGGGTTTATTAAAATTTAGATAAAAATCACGGTTCTTCTATGGGGTACCCCATTTCTTTTTTAACATTATTACATTTTTTCAATTTGTTGCTGAAGCGATCATAACCCTTGTAAAATATTATTATGGTTGAAGGGATATAATAGTTGGACAGAAGAGCAGACTTCGGGGCAATGTTAATAGGGTCCCGAGCGCAGCCTTAGGGTACGAAACAGTAAAAATAACGGTAAATAGTTTTTGCTGTTTTATTTAAAAAAAAATTTATTTTCGAGTATCTTTTTTAACAAGTAGTTTTTTAATTACCTTTTTTAAAGGTACTTTTTAATTACCTTTTTTAAAGGTACTTTTTTGAATTACCCTTTTTAAAGGTACTTTTTTGACTCGTTTTTTTTTAAGGTAGTTTTTTAATTACCTTTTTAAAAGGTACTTTTTCTAATTACCTTTATTAAAGGTACTTTTTTGAATTACCTTTTTTAAAGGTACTTTTTTGGCTACATTTTTTTAAAGTACTTTCTTGAATTGACATTCTTCAAGAACTTTTATATAAAAAACGTTTTTAAAGTACCTTTTTTAAAAGTACTTTAAAAAAAAGTACTTTAAAAAAAAGTACTTTAAAAAAAGTACTTTTTTAAAAAAGTTTATTTTTGAAGAAGTAAAATTTTTTTTAATTACTTTGCAGAGAGCTGAAAAAAGTTAGAGAATCGCTAAATGAAGTCTAAAGAGATATAAAATGTATGTAGGTTTGTATTTATGTACCATCATACCACTGTCTTTAATATTTAAGTTTTTTCCAAAACAATTTTTAAGTGTCTAGTTTACATGTAAAATATGTAATCATCAAATGTTAAAATAAATTGCAAGTTTAGACAAATCAAAAAGAGAGAAGGTTTTAGTTTTTTGTTTTTATTTGGTTTCTGTTTTTTTTTTTTTTTTTTGTAATTCGTTTCACAACCAAAAAGTGAAAGTTTCATTTAAATTGCTCCTTATTTTATTTTATAGATACAATAAAAGCAAAACCAAAACCAAACTATAAAAACAGATGTGTGGATAAAGAAAACCCAATACAAACATGTTGGAAATTAATAATAGCAGTAATAAATAAACGATTCAATTTTGCTTTAAAACCGCAAAATAAGAAATGCTCGTTTACTCTAAGCAGCTTTCTTACATTCACTATTTTTTATTTATATATTTATTATTATGTATTTCTTTTTTTCTTTTATTAAATGAAGGTTACTTTGTTTGAAAATTCAATTGAAAGTTCAATTGAAATGAATGGTCAAATTGGCGTTTATTTAATTTTGAAAAACTGAACAAGCGACGATTTGTGTTTAAAATTAACATAAAAAGTTATTTTTATTTTAAAAAATACTATGTTTTTAAAGTTATTTTGAAGTGTTATTTAATTAAGAGAAAACTACTTTCAAACAACCAGATTAACTGCCATGAACAAATTCATAAAGTTTATTGGTGACAATAATGCTGTAATAAAGATCTTTAATTTGATCGATAGTGTCATTAAACTTTATTTAAGTGAATTATACCTAGATACATTTCAAACTATTTACAGAATTTTTTACAAAACGGTGTTTTGTATTAGAAATACAAAAATTGAAATGTAAAATATTTTAAAGTTTTGCTTGTTAGTTCATTAAAGTGAGCGATCTTTTTAGTTCAGATCACTTTACTGAACTATGTCAGTCTTTTAGTTCATTTGCTCAGAAGCTCAGTTTCAGTTGCCATAGTAATACACCACCTTCTTTCTGTCTATTTAGTTGGTTCGAAAATGAGGCAATATACATGCAAATCTCGTCATTGTCGGAACACCCTTTAATTTTTATTTTTATACTTGTTTTAAGAAATCTGTGTAAATATCTCACCATTACCATTTAAAAAAATAAGGACATATCCGTTAAAATCACGTTACTATCGAAACCCCATTTAATTTTAGTATTTGCTGTTATAACCGCCGCACAGTGGCTGAAAATCGTTTTTCGTTGGCCAAAAGTAAATTTTTTTTTTGTCACCGATTTTTAAAATTTTTACGTCATTTTATAGTTAATATATCCAAATTAAGGTAGCCAAAAAATTATGTTAAAATATTGATAATTGTGGGCGTGGCATGCTGTCAAACTCAACTTTTTTTTTAATTTCAGAAAAAGGTGTTTTTCTTTGGTTTTTTTATCAAAATTAAATGGTTACTACTCGCAAGCTATCATCGATAATGGTCTGCGGTTTTTTTTATAATGTTGGTAGGATTATTGTCTTTAGTTGTTGTAAGTAGACACAGCTCTAGCGTTTAACATTAGAGGCGTTATGAAATATTTATGAAACTACTATATTTTCCTCAAATTTAAACTTTAGTGGAATAGAACTTCTAGGGAACAAAAGGGAACAAGAAACGTATACAACCACGAGAAAGGTGAAAGTGTCCTCTTTAAGGCTATATATACTTTTGCACCCGCCACGAGCCGCCTGTAGAACACTTTTTTCATTTTAATGAAATTACTCGAAAAAAATTCATATACAATGGTTTATTAAATTTTCACTTTTTTGCCTAAAAGTTTATTTTTTTTAGTTTAGGCTACGTATAACTAAAAAAAATAAATATAATACCTTCGAAAGAGTTTAATGGCTTTGTTTTTATCAGCAAAAAATAAGTAATAAAATTATCACAATGGGCTCTACAGGAAGCATATGATCTCTTTCTAAATTTACCTGTTATCAAATGTTAGGGTCAACCAAAGTCATAAACAATTTTATAACAATAATAGCGACATTAAACCACTAAAGTTAAAAAACAACCCCATATTGACGCATGAGTGCAGTTTTGTTCAATTTAAGCGCTACCTGCTATGAAATTAAAGATCAGTGTGTGAAGAACATGTATCTAAAAATTTATAAAAGTACGGATTCGTTAAGGGATTACTCAGTAATAACTTAATCCTTTAAGTGTACGGATAAAACATAACAAACGCAAATAAAAATATTCAAAAGAAAATGGAGAGCTTCAGTTATAAAGAACTGGCCGAAGTGTATTTTAGAAACAAAAATCAGGAAGATGTTCTTAGTTACGTTAAAATAAAATTAAACTTAAATTCGTGTAGCACCGAAATGCAAGAGCAATTATATAATTTCATCAAAGCACTAAAAAACGCTAAAAAGAAGTTATGTACAGTAAACAAAAATTTTATATAAAAAGTGCAAAGTGGTTAGAAGGTCAACTTACTGTCGCTGCAGAAACAGCAAAGCAAGATAAGGCTGGAAGACCACGCAAAACATTAGTGGACAATTGCAGCGATAGATCTAAGAGGCGGAAGCTTAAAGATATTAACGATGCCTTTGGTTCTACAAATATAAAATAATCTTTCCTACATCAATTACGATCACAGAACCAATTTACAAAAGTGGATATCATTGAAAAAGTTGTTAAAGCTAGTCCACCGAGAACAAAACGGATTCTTAAAAGTATATCAACTCCGAATGATGCAATACAGTACACAAATGAGGAGGCATAAGCATTATTTCTGGATTTGAAATTAACAAAATAGCAATATATTAAACTCAGACAGCGTGCGATTGAAAAAGGCTCAAATATATATCCAGCATATCATCACATAACTGCTGCTAAAATGGACTGTTTGCCATCAAAGGACACTATTACAATCACACCAATTTCGGCAGAGGTACAACTACAATCTCTACTTGATCACACAGCCGCACGCTTGCTGCAATCAATAACAGGAAATGAGTTGAAGAAATACGGAAACACAAAGTTAATTCTTTTTTGTAAATGGGGATGTGATGGTTCTTCGGGACAAAAACAATATAAACAAGCTGTATGAGAAAATATTTCTGACTCAGATATGTTCATGGTATCATTTGTACCATTGCGATTGAAAAAGATTTTGGAAGATTCAGAGCCTAGTCGAAGGCAAACAATGGATATTTGGAAAAATGAGACACCATCTTCTACGAAATACTGCAGGCCAATCAAATTTCAATTCAAAAAAGAAACAAATGATGTTATTAATAAAGAAATTAGTGATATCAAGACCCAAATTACAGCACTACAGCCATTACAATTACAGTTAGATGGGCAGCAAATTGAAGTAAGCTACCAGTTAGTCCTGACAATGATAGATGGAAAAGTGGGTCAGGCTTTGACTAACACGAAGGCTGCATCCAGCTGCATTATATGCCAAGCAACATCAACCCAATTAAACCAAGTCCCAGCAAAATCATTAGATAATACCGATGCATATTAATTTGGATTATCAACACTACACGCAAGAATACGACTTATGGAACACATACTAAAAATCAGTTATGATTTGGATTTCGGGTCTTCAGGATCAATAAGAAACAACGTGACCAACAAAGAGTTAAGAAGTTCAAAAAAGAAACATGTTCAAGATGAATATCGCAAACGTGGAATGATTATAGATCAGCCAAAACAAGGGTCAGGCAATATAAATGATGGCAATACCGCAAGAAGATTCTTTTCAGATCCAGAAACAGCATCTGAAATAACAGGAGTGGATTTCAACCTTATTTTCAGATTTAAAATAATACTAGAAGTACTTGCGTGCAATGAAGAAATTGACTGTAGAAAATTTGGAGATTATGCTAAGGAAACTGCAAAAATATATACAACTAACTACCCATGGAGAAATATGTCTGAAACAGTTCACAAAATCCTTTATCATGGTGAAGATGTCATTAAATATCATTTGGTGCCACTTGGAGATCTATCAGAGGAGGCTCAGGAAAAAAGGAACAAGGATTACATATTTTATAGAGATCACAATACTAGGAAAATTTCACGGAATTCAACAAATGAAGATCTATTTAATATATTATTGGTAACGTCAGATCCGTTCATATCCAGTATTCGAAATCAATGGAAAGTGGACCATCGGGATTTAGATGAAAAAGCCAAAAAACTACTAAAGAACAGAAATAGCACAGGCGGGGTCCAAAAATAATTTTTTATGATTTTCTGGCT
Organism: Phasia obesa; assembly: GCA_949628195.1. Classification (NCBI taxonomy): domain Eukaryota; kingdom Metazoa; phylum Arthropoda; class Insecta; order Diptera; family Tachinidae; genus Phasia; species Phasia obesa. The sequence continues at coordinate 18,119,893 of OX451216.1, read as the reverse complement.
CCAGGGTAAAGACCTTGAACCTTCTTTGACATAAAAATGTTTCATTTGCTTAACAAATTTACAAAAAAAACTTGTAAAAATGTGTAGTTTTTCAGGGGTTGGTTTAGTTCTTCTTAGGGGAATTTTTTCCCCCTCGTCCGATTTGGCCCATTTACGAACTTAGCCTGCCCTATCCTTCAAGATATATATGTACCAAATTTCAAGGGTCTAGCTCTTTTCGTTTAGACTGAATCGTGTTCATACAGACAGGCGAATGGACGGACGGCCAGATGGACAGACGGACGTATGGACAGACGGACATAGCTATATCGTCTTAGATTTCATCACTGATCAAGAATATATATACTTTTTTGGATCTTAGAGGGATATTTTACTATGTTACACACAGAATAAACCCATATTTCACTCTAAAAGTTAAAAAAATTAAAATGTTCAACTTTGACCTCGAATTCCTTAAAAAGTCCTCAATCAATTTTAATGTAATTAAAACTGAATCAAGCTGAGCTAAATATCTATCCACTAAAAAAAAATTATTTCAATATTTTGATCGGTTCAAAAGTTACAGAATTTTGGCCAACGAAAAACGATTTTCAGCCACTGTGCGCCGTAGTAATACACCTTCTGAGTCTACCCATTTTGGTTGCAGAGATAGAAGGCACGGACAGACGGACTAACATTGTAGTGAAAACAATAAGGTTGCGTTTTTACCCTTTGGGTACGGAACCCCCAAAAAAAGTTTTTACTACCTTCATTTCTAAGATTAATTTTGACAGACTCCTGAAATCGTTTAAGCATTCTCAATTTAAAGGTCGTGCCTAAAAAAAATTATAATAAATCATTATAGTGGGAGCACCTGAATAATAAAAACAAAAGAATTTTGCGACTACTACTGTTAAACTCTGTATATACATGAACTAAAAAGGGAATATGAACTAATGAGCAGCAGTGAACTAATGACTCGAAGTGAACTAATGAGCTGAAGTTTACTAACGAGCTGAAGTGAAATAATGCGCTGAAGTGAACTAATGAGCTCAAGTGAAGTAATGAGCTGAAGTTTACTAATGTGCTGAAGTTTACTAATGAGCTGAAGTGAACTAATAAACTGAAGTGAACTAATGAGCTGATATGACCTCAGTGTGGGTGGTACTCAGCTCTTCAGTGATTACATCAATTGAACTATGTCATTCAATTACACAGCTCTAGTGTGAAGATAAATATGTCGAGTTAATTACGGTTTTGAAAAAAAAATATAGCATGCGTTAAAAAACTTTTCTCATACTTTTCTATTGAATGGTAATCTTTTGAAGTAATCCTCCGTAAAGGATATAAAATTATTTTCTTCTTCATAACAGCTCTTGCAGATTTGTCAAACCGAATTTTATTTATCGAATAAGTAGTGATAAGAGGTAGAAATGATCTGATGAGAACAATGGTTGGGATGGAGAAGTCAACATATATATTCTTAATGATGTTAGAGTATTTAATACCGATAACGGAAACCGGTTTCACCAATTGCATTTACAAATTAAATTTTTTCGTTAAGCCGACAACCTGTTACATGAAATTGACAGTTTCTTGAATACACTATTGTCATTTTTTAACATTTGTCTCTCAATTTGTAGCGAACGAGGGAACATTAAAAAGTTCCGTGGCTCTTATAACAAATACATACATACATAATAATTACATACTTTACCATACGTAGTATAAGGTAAAGTATCATGGAATAAATCGAGGTCGGAATTTTGACGGATTTATACGTTTTGAGGTCTCCTGAATCCATTTTGGCTATTTTCGCGATGATGTCTATGGGTGGGTGGGTGTGTATGCCACTATTTTTGTGGAGTTTGTACAGGTCATACCGTTTGATATATCAAAATGAAATTTAGTATGTGCCTTTGGTATATGGAAATGAAGAGATCTATAGTTTTTGGGGATAATCAGGAGGGGGTAAGAGATAGTTTCCTTACCCGAAAATCTTGTGAACGCTATACAGGTCATAACGTATGAACGTATGAACGTACGAAATTTAGTACGTGCCTTTGGTATATGTAGGTGAAGAGTAATATGAAAAAATATGAAATTTTTAAGTGGATCCAATGGGTATTTAGAGAAGACATGAATCGGGTCACCGGAATATTGAAATTAGCCTAAGATTCCAGCAGTATAATATCTACGTCCAGATTGTGCCCAGTATCTGAGATATATATTTTAAAATTTTGATTTTTCGAAAAAAAAAAATATGAAAAAAAATGAAATTTTTAAGTGGATCCAATGGGTATTTAGAGAAGACATGAATAGGGTCACCGGAATATTGAAATTAGCCTAAGGCTAGTAGATTCCAGCATTATAATTTCTACGTCCATGTTTTTTCTCAGCGTGAATATATAGGGTGGTTAAATTTTAAATGCCGATGTTGATTATCACACAAATTATTTAGAAATTATTGTCATTTCTTTTTATTTTGATAAGTTTGGTATGGTTTAATTATGTATGGAACAAAATGTCGACCAAATGGCCGCCGCGAACATTGTGTATCTTTCCATGGTTCAAATTGAGTTTGTCTGAAATTGATAAATGTCAAATTAGTTAAATGTCAAATTAAGAAAAAACTTATTACAATATTCTATGGTAGGTTAATTTTATCCTATTTAGTCACTCACTGTAATAATGAAATTCATTAAACTTTGATTTCTAAGCAAATGTATGCAAAGAAACAAACGCCTTGAAGTTGATTATCGGGTTATCCTAATAATTATGTTAGTGCTTCTTAAGATGGACACGATGTTCATCAATAAGCATTTTAGAAAAGTAGCACACAGCAATTACAGCCACTACTTTAGCTTAGATCAGCATTGGAAACAAAAACTTGAAACTTCTAACAATTATAGAGAATTGGGTTTGTAGAGTATAGCTTTATAATGCACAGCACCGGCTTAATTAATCGTAACATACTGTTGAAACCATCTAATTGTTGTTAACTGATGCACTTACAACAAGCTTATTCCCGCCTGTATTCAAATGTCATGTGTATCTTTAATTTCCTTTTTGAAATTATAACAGCTCTCGTGCAATTAATTTCCTTCAAATGAGAATATAATAAATAAATAAGTGCATCCCTTGATACCCACCACATTGTTGAGTTAAAATTAACAAAATAAATACGGAAAATGTAGGTCTTAAATTGTACACCAGCGTTAATTGTTAGAACGCATATACACGATTGAATATTAAAAATGCAAAACTGTGCATGTTAATTCCACAGAGCTTTTACTGCTTGTAAAATAAAAAAATAAACGTTAAAATAAATAAAAAACTTGTATAAATAGTAGGAGTAAATTAAACACGCCTTAAGGGAATTTAAAATTAAAAAAAAAAATAAAACAATGCCATGCCATGCGTTTAAATCATATTTTGCGGAAAATAAAAAGGCATTTAAAATTTTTACTCACTCACGTACTATTAAAGCCCCTATAGATTTGAGGTTTGAGTTGCAAATAATTCAGCAATTTTAAAATAATTCAACAATTAATCAAAGTGTGTAGTATAATGTTTTATTATTTAAACTGGCAGTGACCGCCACGTCGTGGACGTTCTGACAATATTTTATTCGATTTTGCTTTGCAAGTAAGCCACACCAAATTTTAAGGCTCTTACTTTTATAGTGCTTGAGTTATGGTTTATATATATTTTTTAGTATATAGGTACCCATACCTGTATACAATTCTAAAATTTATAGAAAGTTGTATTGCGTTTATAATATTCCGCTTTCAAAAAAAAAAGGTGCTGTCAGTTTTACGGTACATGTAAATGGGTAAAATTGCGTACATTTACTACTTTTTTCTCTATTTTCTCTTGGAAATGAGATATTTTTGTGAAAAAATGTATCCTATATTTCAATCAAGATACTAAAGTACCTCTTCACAAAATTTTATTACAATTTATCCAGTATTTTTTATGTGATGCGAACACAGACAGACACAAATTCTAAAAACTGCTGTTTTGTTTGTATTCCATTTCGATTACTATCTGAAAAGCCAGAAAATTTTCCAAAAATATTAATGTCCACATTTTTATTACATTTAATACTTCAACTTTTTTTATTTTTTTAATGTAGGGGGAATAACGTATCAGACCACTTCCTTAACGGGTCTCTTTTCGCCCCCTTCCGTCCCCTATGATTATAGACAACTAAAATGTAATTACGTCAAGCTTATCCTCATAGAGTCGAGCACGTGACTCTTTAATCTTGACTTTAGTAATTTCAGATTGTCGACTGGTAAGTGTCGGCCTTCTTTCTTATCACGCAGTCTCTGGTAATTGCTTATGCTAGCCAGTGCGCTATCGTCTCAGCCTCCAGGCATAGTCTGCAAGTATCATTTTCGATTTTCATCTTGGCTAGATGATACTTGAAGTTTCCATGAGCTGTCACAAACGCAGTTATCCAGCTTAGAGTACTTCTATTGTATCCGAGTACCTTATTGGCCTTCCTGCCTATGGACTCTTTGAGCACCATTCGAACCTGCCTACACGTATTGGTCTCTCTCCAACTTTTCAGGTTTAATAAGTCCACCCATTGTAGGACTTTAGATCGCATTATGCCGTTACCCAGCCCTACTCTGTGTTCTGGTCCACAAAAATTTACAGCAGGTCCCCTTTTGCTAGTTGGTCTGCTGCTTCATTCCCAGCTGTACGTATGTGTCCCTTAACCCACATCACTGTTACATCATTAAGTCAGGCACATCTGTTAAGTTTTAAAACACATTCTAGCACTATGAGGTGCCTGTTTCCGAAAAGGATTTACTTCAGCCCATAGGGTGAGGTGCGTCCAGCGCATCGGCATTCACCTCCATAGCCCCAGGAGTATCTTGAGCCGTCCACCCCTTGCGAGGTTTCTTTATCATTCTCATCCAATAACCGCCATTGGCGATTGACAACCGGAACCCACCTCTAAGGAGGCTTTCTTGTCCATCCCTAACGGAATGTGTCAGTTCAACGCCATATGGGAGCCCTTAGAGATTAACCTCTTCTGAATTCTTCCTTAGGCCAGTTAAGACCGGAATTTCCTGAGGGATTAAACTTTCCGCCTCTTCCAACGCTTCCTGGCTTATCCCTTACGGATTCCCACAGTAATTCATGGAGATAATAAAGCCTACCCACACAGAGCTTCTTAGGTGTGGGTAAGTCTACATTGCAATTGGAGGTCGACCGGTATCAAGAGTTTGCATCCCTGGCGTATGCTGTTCCACCGTGGCTGTTAGCGACTAGTCCTCTTTAACTACTAATTAGCCATTCAAGTTCTCGGCACAGCTACCAACCACCTTAACCTTATAAGTGGGTAATACTTCAACTTCAACTTAATTGTGTTATATATTTTATAGTAATATATGGTTTTAACATAACATTATTATTATGTTAATAATAATATGGTTAGACTACAACCATAATACTCAACCACGTATGTAGTTTAAACCAATCATATTGAATTTTTTGAGTGTAGTAACTATTTAATTATCAAATATTAACAAAAGCTTGTTTATCGTACACAAAGAAATGTTTAATACAACTATAATATGTTTACCGAAACCATACCATGCATACCGAAATTGTTACAGAGAACATAATATGGTTTTTGTATCCATACAGCAATCATGGTTTTTCTCTGCGTGTACTTGATATGAAAAAAGTCCATTAATAAAACCATAATTATATAATTTCCTTTTTAAGTTTTTATAGTATTTCACATTACCCTGTATTATTTCAATGTCCAAATTGCCAAATCGATTAAATCCACTTTATTATTTTAAGTAAATGATAATTTAAAACAAATGTGTTTCTTAAATATGTTTGGTCACAACAAATTTTCTGATTAAAATTTTTACAATAAATGAGCCCTTGATTATGAAAGTGGTATAAGTCATATATTTCTTGTTTCGAGATGTTATTATGAAATAAAATATTATAACAATTAAATAGTGCCAACAAATAAGTATTTATTATGATTGTAAAATTTAAAACCATTTTTAAAAGGAAATGTGGTTTTGAAAGGTTGAAATGAAATAACTTGTACAATTTTCAAAATTAACTGCATGAGTTTATAAATGACTTAAACCATCAAGGAAAACATTTTATTAGAAATTAATATTTTATTCACACTCATTACATCGTAACTAAGTAATTTATTTTTTTAATATTTAGGGAAATAAAGTGTTTGTGGAAAATTGGTGGGATATAGGGTAGTAAGTCCATCATATATTTAGGTTTTTCTTCTGTTATTGGTCTAATGCTTGTGTATAAGGGAAGCAATGACCTTTCTCTTTTAGGTGAAAGATATAACACTTTAAATTCGGAAGAAGTTCTATAAAACATCTTATATGGAGCATTTATGATGCATTATATTTTTACTTTGAAAGGGCAATAGCGGATTTAAACACCAAAAAAGCCCCTGGGGTTGATAAAACAAGTAACAAGACACCTTATAGGTCGCAGAATTATTCTGTTTGTTTTTAATGCCATCTTACGTCTTGAGTACTTTCCCACAGAGTGGAAAGTTTCTTTGATTACTATGATTCCTAAACCAGGAAAAGACCACACAAAAGTAGAATCATACAGACCTATAAGCCTTTTACCAAACACTAAGCTGAATCCAATTCTTAGCGCGAAAGGATGTATTCCGAACCATCAATTCGGCTTCAGAAAACAACATAGTACGATCCAACAAACACACAGATTAGTAAATGTAATTAAAAGTTTTTACTAAAAGAAGGTGACTTTTTAAGCTCGCCACAGCTCATTGAAGCCGTAGTTCCCCAAGGTAGTATTTTGGGACCAATTTTATATTTACTGTACACATCAGATATGCCGGGATGACCCGAAAATGATTTCAAAATCCGTGAAACAGACATTATTTTTGTCTAGCACTGGCTGGACTTAAAAAGAATATTTTATTTTAGACTTTAGATACGAGTAATTATTGTTAGTTCAAAAATATTGAAGATACAATAAATAAATTAAGAAAAAAAAAAGTTAGATTTTTAACAATTTTGACTTATACCTCTTTCAAAATCAAGGGCTCAAATATTCTTAATAAACACAGTCCGTTTTATTTGATTTAACAGTTTAAGAAGATATTCCAAAATAATAAAAAATCCATGAAATCTGTGGCCATAAGGAATAAGTGTTTCAGTCGACTTAACAAAATTGTCCCTAATCCAAACTACTCATGTGCAAAGTTTCAAATATTTTGTACCATTTTCTACCATAGCGAAATCACTTTCTGCTTATCTTTTATAAATTTATAATCGAATTTGGAAAAAAGCTTAGGAAACTACAAGCTATTTTTCCAAATCATAGAAACTTCGTTTACAACTTATTAATTGCAAGTTTAAAATTGCTCTTGTACCAAACTTAAAAATCAGACTTAAGCCTTTTTTTTCCTTATTGCCAGAGAAATATTAATATTTAAGAAAAATTGCATTAATACTTACAATTTAAAACATCTATTTATCAATATTTATCTCTTGACTCTAAATTAAACCTTGCCTAGTTGTGAATACTGACGTGTTTATTAATGTTCATGCTAAAAATACTCATGCAATATAATGAAACATAAAATTGACATTTTAAAAATGCAATCTACTATCTGTAAGATATACAAATATTACAACTTGTCGGTACGTTTTTTTTAATGGGGCAAAAACATTTTTTCATTATGATAATGAATGTTGGTTGCACAAAATACAAAATACAACTTAATACAATACACGTTAATTAACTGATGACCTACTAATTATTTTTAATGTAAACTAAAGTGCAAATTAAAACAAGTTGTTCATAGTTGAACAAACAAAAAAAAGAAACAATAAATAATATAAAGTAGTTGTTACTGAACAAAACTAACAACTGACATAAATTAAATTTCTGCAAGTAATTTTTCATTCAAACATTGAAAAGCAAAATTACCCATCAGCTATTGTTTAAGAATTGACATTTGAAAATCAACAACAAAAGGCCCCCCTCCTCTTTAGTTGTTGACTACTTTAACCACAAAGATTTAATAATTCTTGCAAAAAAACCGACTACAAAACAAATATATGTGCATCAATTCTAAACTAAAAATTTAAAAGGAAGTAATCTGTAAGAAATAGTACTCAAATCAAATACTTCTATACTTTTTGCTCTAACTGACAAGTAATATACGTTCTGTACATTCAAATGTCTATCCATAACGACAAATTACGTCAGATATGAGGACACCATTTATTTTTTTACAGTTATTATTACTGACACAGTAATAAAAAGTAAGGGTGTCAAAGATATGGCCATATAGCTTAAACAATATCACCTAGGGGACACCCTTTAATGTACAATTTTAAATTAAACACTTATTTTAAAGGACAGATTCTTTGTTAATTTCAAATGTCTGTCTAAAACGGCTCAAAAGTTTGGCCATATGCATCAATTTACATCAACTTTTGAGACACCCTTTAAAATTTTAAATATTTATAAATGTTATTTTACGGGACATAGTAGTGGAGATTCTGTCTAATTTTCAAGTGTTTGTCTATAACGGTTTAAAAGATAGGGCTAGATAGGTTAAATTATATCAATTATGGGGACACCCTTTAGTTTCCAAATTTAAATTATATACTTGATGTTATAAAGGACTTAGATATACAGGTTCTTTGTAAATTTCAACCGTCTCTCTGTAACGGTTCAAAAGTTCGGCAATATACATCAAATTACATCAACTTTAACTTCCAATTATAAATATTTAATTTCTGATTATAAATATTGGACATTCTGTCCAATTTTCAAGTGATTGTCTACAACGGTTAAAATGGCTCATATATTTAAATTGACGTCACATATGGGACACCCTTTAATTTTTAAGTTTATTTTTTTATTTATTTCTCTTATTGGCAGCTATAGTGATATGCAGTTTTTTAAAATTTTAAAAGGGTGCCCTTTACGTAAAAAACACGTATGTTGTATGGGGACACCCTTTAATTTTCAAAATTCTGAACTTCTTTTAAAATGGGACCAATCTGTAAGCATTTCCTTTCTAATAAAGAAAAAAATTTTAAAATCGGTTCAGAAATGACTGAGTTCTGCGGGCACAAATATAAAAAAAGCAACATTCAGACGAATTGATAACCTCCTTCTTTTTTTGAAGTCGGTTAAAAAATAATGTTATTATTGCCGCCACTTTGACATTAATAAAAAAAATATGCAACTCAAAAGGAGTTTCATCGAAACCGACTCGAACCTCATATTTGTTAAAAAAAATATTCTTTCGAATTTTAATATTTTCGAAAAATTTTTAATAGAAACAAAACAATTTATTTTGCTCCATTTAAAATAACTCTTTTAAAATAAAAAAAAAAAACTACGAGGGTCAGTCAATAAGTCCTTAGAAAATCATTAAAGGGACACCAAAAATCTATACATATAATAAAAATATTATTGCTGGTGCAGTTAATAATCGACAGGGTATCCAATTTTTCGCTCTGTCAGTCCATCTGTCATCCGTCTGTCTGTTCGTCACGTAAAAACACATAAAAAGAGTTTTTTGCACCAATTAAAGGTCAACCCGATTTGAATGTAATTATTTGGTCATCAAAGGGAAAAAAAGGGGGAAACAAAACGAAAAATTATAAACGAAAAATATAAATGTCAGGTGACATATATGTCTGCGATGTTAATCTTCAAAGCTGCCCAGGGGCGATTTTATTGAAATATTCTCTTACACATTGAAATTTTCTCCTGATCACAGACTACGTGGACGCGTTTGATGGCGCTGATATTAAGATCAAAACATATGTTTTATGCCCAAACTACCCATTCGATGCTTAAAGGTTTATAAATTTTACAGTGCTTACAAACTCTATTTCCCAGGCAACACCGGGTAAAAAGGCTGGTATTTATCAGACTTGGGGGATATAATTACATTTTGTAATTAATTACACATGCAATTACTAATTACATGTAAGTGCAATTGAAAATTTTCAATTACTAATTACAAGTAATTGTAATTGAAATAGGGACTAAAATCAATTACAATTACTTGTAATTTCAATTACAATTACATGTAATTAGTAATTGGAAAATTACTAATTACATGTAATTGTAATTGAAATTTTTCAATTACAAATTACATGTAATTGAAAATTATAAGTAATGAATGCTTTTTTTTTGTAATTATTGTCAAAAAATATTTAATTACAAAAATCTTCAATTACATATAAATTATAAAAATAATAACAATCCTATTTGAATAAATAAATTTGGCGTCTTAGTGTTAAAATAATACTAGCGAACAAATATAACCTTTCAACTGGTGCTGAAGATGTTAAGGGAGTATTAGGCCGTAAAAAAGGCTTTAGTATTGTAGGATAGTTTTTGAGGTAATTTAGAAACGAATTTAGACCACGCAAGTAAATCTGAAGTACAAATTTCAAACTATTTTTTTTCACAATGTCAATGTCTACGGAATATTTAAAGAAAAAATGTATATTTGACCGCAAATTTTTCAAAATTTTGTAAGCGATAATTACCTTTGGATTACCATGGATTCAGTTTTCATATTGCTCGTTTGAATAATACAGTTGATCATGCAACGCAAGATAAGCTTGAAATTTTTAGGGATATAATTGAATTTCGTTCAATTGGAAGTAATGATTACTGCCTAATTACAATTACAATTACTTGTAATTTGTAAATGAACTTTTTCAATTACAATTACATGTAATTAGTAATTGGAAAATTAAATTACTAATTACAAGTAATTGTAATTGAAATTTTTCAATTACAAATTACAAGTAATTGTAATTGATTTTGTCCCTGATTTCAATTACAATTACTTGTAATTAGTAATTGGAAATTTTCAATTACAAATTACCTGTAATTGTAATTGAAATGTAATTGAATCCCCCCATGTCTGATATTTATTATTAAATATTTATCGCATTCAATTAAATTAAAATTCACTTAAATTAAAACAAAACTTTCAAGATTTTTTTTAATCCTTGATTTTTGTTTTCTTCTCCATAATCATGCAAACAAAGAAAATAATTTAATTTGTTTACTGAAAATTATAATCATTATTGCAGAAGCTTCCGTTTCCGCATTAAAATAAATTTTATGGATTAAAATATAAACATCTGTTTACGAGGCCTGGTAGAAAAAAAAATAGTAGAATAGATTTTGTTTCTAGTAATGGAATTCAATAGTCCTTATTAAAATTAAAAAATATTAAAACCTTACATTTTATGTCCTTTAAACTATTTCACTTAATAAAAAAAAATTAAGTTTCTTCTTTTTATATTGCGCCAACTTTTAATAATCATAAAAGTACATACACACATATATTGAATACTGGTCAAATCAGCTGAATCTCTTGAACCATAATAAGTATACAAAATAAATTTTACACTTGTGCCGCTTGAACAGCATTTAATTTAAATATAAAAAGTAAATGGGTTCCCAAACGTGTTTTTATCGGAGTACCACAATGCTCACTCGCTGCTCAATCCTATGTGAATATGTTCATTTTAGTTGTTTTCTGCTTCTTTTCATACATGTGTGAGAGACTTGAAAATATTTTGTGTTTGTTCATTTATGAGTGAGATGATTTATTTTTTTCCTTTCTTTTCAAAAGTGAATAAATGAGAAATTATACTGTTTTTCACGCAAATGCTCATATATGAGAATTTAAAATTTTGTTAATTTTTCATAAATGAACAGATCGTAGAAAAATGTTCGCATTAAGCATTCACATAAATGTATGTATAGGCACATATTTTGTAATATGCAAATGCCGGCGTATGCAGTAACAAAGTGTTTTAGAAATCTCACTTATGAGAAATTTCATAAACGAACACTTATAAAGGAAAACGTTTACAAATAATAAAAAAATTACAAACATTTATGTAAAAGAGCATTAATGAGAATGAGCTTATTCATTACTTATCACATTTGAATAATAGGGATATTTTTTGTTTTTCACTGTTCATGTATGTATGCTAAAAAAAAAACAAACAGTTACACTCATTCATTTGTGATCGTAGGCAGAGCATTTTTTGTTGTTCACTTATGACCGTGAAAAAAAATATAAAATCTTAAAAATCTCATTTATGAGAAAAATTATAAATATGGAAATTTCAACGCTCGTAAATGAAAAATTCTGAACCCTGGTTTTATATACATTTTAATAAATCCTAAAAGTATGCTTTAAAATTTATATAATATCACATTCCGAGTTGCCTGATAAAATAACAAAAAAATAAGACTTATTAAAGTCTGGCTATTAAGATTCAAAAGATATAGAAATATTCATCAAAAACACGCCTTTTGTGGGTTACCCTTTAATTGTTAACGTTTTGTATATTTGTAGTTAAAGCGAACATAGTACTCATGCTGTTCAATTTAGGGGCGGTTCAACACATGAGGCCGTATACTTCAAACTAGTGAGCTACGGAAACGTCCTTTAATATTTGAGTTTATTTTTTTAACACCTTCTGAAAATATTTTCGTTCGAATTTGTCTTTATTTTGAAAGTAATGAAACCAAAGTTATATAGACTGCTGCTTTTATAGTGCTGCAGATATAGTTTATATATTTAATTTTTATAGAGGTACCCGTCTCTGCATAATTGCTTTAGGAAGCTGAATCATAGGTTTTATATAAATTATATTACTGTAGAGCTCTTTAAATAGTGTCTTAAATTTCCCGTTTATAAAAATTAAAGATGCTGCCAAGTTTTTAGTATTATGATATGGTTAAAAAAAATTAAATTAAAATTAAAATCGTAAATGAGATATTTTTACGGGAAAAAGTTTTTAAAGTTTTTAAAAAATTTCAGTTAAGGCAAAAAACTTTTTTTTTATATACTTTTATATTAAATTTAATTTTGAGTTGACTTTTTTTTGTAATTGAGTGCATAGTAGTCCATACTTTACGAAAATTTAAGGTGTCTTCCCTTGACGGTTGGAAAGATACATTAAAATGATGTCTGTTGTATGGGGACAACTAATTTTTGCAATTTCAATGCAATATCAAATAAAAAAAAAACTTCGAAATCGGTTTAGAGATGAAAAATGTCTGATAAAACAAATATTAACACAATACAGACGAATTGCTGACCTTCCAATTGAAATCCTTTCACTAAAAAATCGCCAACATAATTTCGCCAAATAATCATGACTTCGCCAATAATCAAAAATTTGCCAAAAATATAGATTTTTCTAAAAATAAATAACCCACTAAAATCTTACCATTACATCAAAATTTCACCAAAAAATCAAAGCTTCACCAAAAAATGGAAATTCCAACAAAAAAAAATCACAGTTTAACAAAAAATCGAAATTTCACTCTGTGTGTTTCACTTGTTATATTGCCCTTCTAAACTGAATACCCTTATTCATTTATATTATCTTGTATCAAACATATACTTCAGTCAGTCAGTCAGTTAGTTTGTTTGTTAAGTTTATTTTATTTTTATAGTTGTGCTAATATTTGCACTTTTTAGTGCAAATTAAAATATCAATAGTAATATTACGAACGAACGTGGTATTTTAAAATATACACTAGAATTATTTTATGAGATTATAAATGTCCAATGACATTTATATAAACTTAGATCCAGCAAACATTTATTCTTGCAATTGTATTGTTAATATAAAAAAATGAATAAGTAAATAACACAGTGCAACACGGAAAAAAATAACCATATACGGACGCCACTACGTGATAAAAGACCAAAAAAAGGCCCCTGTCTCCCAGTTTTGCCCAAAGTCCTCCAGGTTTTTTTTATGGGCCCTCAAAGATTTGGGGCCTCGATGTCATTTTTGCAAAAATATGATCATTTACTCAAGCTCATATTTTGCAAACCGTTTGAAATTTTGATTTTGTCATAAAGAACAAAAATTGTTAACATATAAAATCAAAAAAACTTCATCTTCAAGGTTAAAATCGCAAAAAACTTTAAAAAATTCAATTTTTTTTTACCTTTTTTCCCCTGTTCAGGTCCATAGGTAGCAAACCGTTCCAAATTCAAGGAAACAATCAACTACAAAAATGAACCTCAATAAACAACTTTCTAGAACATATGAACTTCCCAGAAATGATTCTTAACACCATTTAGGTAGCGCAGGTGTTCAGAATCATTCCTAGGAAGTTCATATGTTCTAGAAAGTTGTTTATTGAGATCTTAGGTTCATTTTTGTAGTTGATTGTTTATTTGAATTTTGAACGGTTTGCTACCTATGGACCTGAACAGGGCTTTTTTGCGATTTTGACCTTGAAGATGAAGTTTTTTTGATTTTTAAACAAATAAATAATAAAGGTATGCTAATCTTGACAAAACATTTGTTAAAAGTAATTAATTGTTTGTTATTTTTTACATCAAGTTTTTGTTAATATAACAAAACTATTGTTTTAAATCAATCAACATTAATGTAAAAAAAAAGGTTGCCAATTTTGGTACAGTATTGTTAATACAATTTTTTGAAAATTGCTCATCATATAAAAATGCATGTTGCGGTTTCGTGATCGCATCAAATGTTTTACTTCACAAAAAAGGTTCAACGTCGAAATGAGTTACAAATTATTTTAAAACAGCGCCATCTGTTGCGCAACATTGCTTAATATATACTGCTTTCAAAAATAAAAGATGCCTTAAAGTATACAGTAAACAAAAATCGGCATACTTTCACTGGTTTTTCTCCACTTTCTCTTGGAAATAAGATATTTTTGCGTAAAAAAAATTAAGTATCCTACAGTGGAAACAGGATGCTAAGGCACCTCCTCACAAAATTTTGTTAAAATCCATCCATTAGTTTTTACGTGATGCGAACACAAAGAAAAGACAGGAAATGAATTACTGTTTTATTATATGTATAGATAATAACACGAAGCAACTAAGTATTTTGTTTCGACTATTGCTTCGTGAATAGTGTGGTTTCGGGGGTCGTCATGGTTACTTTATACGCAACTATATTCAGGTTGGTGCATGAGTTGCCCAGTGTGTAGAGTGTAGTAGCAACTAATTACTTCAACGGTTGCCTCGTGTGCATTCATTTAAAGTAATAACTAATATTTGATAAAAATGACATAATAAGGTAAGATCAAATGTTGGATGTCTCTGCAATTTATTTAATTACAGCAACATAATTTTTGGTGGAGCGTTAACAAATCCGTGCACATCCCGATTCTTATAGATTTGTCCTTTTTCGGAAGTAGTATTTTTTTTAGTAATTCTTAGGGTTCCGTACTCAAATATACAATGGGACTCTATCAATATTGCTGCGATGTTTGTCCCGTCTTTTCCGCTCTCACACGATTATATCTGTTCAACCCTAATACATGGACATCCCTGGAAATATTATTAAATAAAGATGCAAATAAACGAGGTTTCTACACAAGAAACGTGTTTTTATATAAATTTTAACCTATACATTTCCTGTGTGTCTGTCTTTATTTTTTTGTGTTCGCATTACGTAAAAACTACTGGATGGATTTTAACAAAATTTTGTGAGGAGGTACCTTAGCATCCTGATTCCAATAGAGGATACTTTTTTCCAAGAGAAAGTGGAGAAAAAGCAGTGAAAGTAGGCATTTTTTAACAATTTAAAGGTACTGCATACTTTAAGGCTTCTTTTGTTTTTGAAATCAGTATATTTTAAGCAATGTTGCGCAACAGATGGCGCTGTTTTAAAATAATGAATAACTCATTTTCTGTCTGTCTTTTACAGAGCTTAACAATAATTTTTAGAATTTTATATTAATTTTAGAATTTTATCCCGGGATGGGTACCTTTATATAAAGTAGATAGTCAGGAGTCTTAAAATTTGGTGTGGATTACTTTCAAAGCAAAATCAAACAACATATTGCCAGGACGCAAAAAACGGGCGTGAGCACATCTAGTTAGTCCTAAAAGTATGCCCTTAATAATATGCTTTAAATAATAAAAATTCGCATTCCCAGTTGCCAGATATAAATACTACCAAAAACGTCAAATTCAGCAAAAAAAATCGTCAAAATCATCAAAACATTTCATTTTGAACATCGTTCTTATTTTTCCCCAAACCTCTTCTAGAAGATGCTCGAAGAAGCTAAAAATTTTCAGTTTTGCACATCGAATTCAACACAAGCTTAAATGCATAACTTTTCTGTTTTGGGTACGAAAAATAGGGATAGTATGTTTGCTGGGTTGCTTTACAATCTCGTGCACATAAAAACTAGAATCTTTATAATGACGTAGATTCGTTTTGCAAACAAGTTTCCTTAATTATTATTTTTTCGCTTTGTTTTTATTTATTTTTATTAGGAACAGTTTTATATTTTGCTTACTACAGCACAATATTTATTAAAGCTATACATATGAGTGACTGTCTGTCTGTCTGACTGACTGACCGTGTCGTTAGTAGCTGGCTGGTCGCCTGTTTTGATAATTTTGCTGGTAGTACCTGGTACGCTTTCAATAATTATGGCAATCACTTGCCTACGAGCACAAAACCATAAAATTTTATAGATTTTGTGGAAATAGTTTTTGTTTATTAGATTTCTGTCGTTTCTTTTTTTTTTAGTAATACAAATGAGAGAAGGTCAAAACTAAGCTTAAAGGGTATAGTCTTTCCAATAAAATATTTATTATAGTTTATTGAAATTTCTTTATTTGTTTTCTATCAGATTCAAGCAAAGCTTCTCAAAACAATTAACGGCTTGATTGCTGGCTTAATTAACCAAAAAAAAAAAAATAACTGATAACTGTGATAACCACATTAGCCGAATTTTGGATGTCTAAAATCTTAGCAAGCATCTCGCTAATATTTATTTGGTTGTATAGCTGTGTGTTTAAGCAAAGGCCCCCAAACCAAAAAAAGTGGTTAAAATAAAAATGCATTGGTTTGCTAAATATTTAGCAAAGTGACACAAAACTACCTTGTTGCAAACTGGTATGCTACTGATTTAAAATTTTTACATGTTTTGTTCTCTGTGAGATTTTCGTTGAGATTGTGTTTGTGCTCACAGACCCTTAGCGGTTTGCGTGGGGGCTCTTGGTTTAAGTGAGAAATTGTATTATCTCAAGAATGTTACAACTTCAGTAGAATATTTTTAGGATGTAATCTATATATATAATAAAATAGTATCGAATTTCCAGTCCGCCTGTCTGTCTGTCTTTTTTTGTGTTCGCATCACGTAAAAACTACTGGATGGATTTTAACAAAATTTTGTGAAGAGGTACCTTAGTATCCTCTATTATAATCAATATAGGATAATAGTTTTCCAAGAGAAAGTGGAGAAACAGCAATGAAAGTACGCCGATTTCTTTAACAATCTAAAGGTACTGCATACTTTAAGGCATCATATATTTTTGAGAGCAGTATATTTTAAGCAATGTTGCGCAATAGATGGCGCTGTTTTAAAATAATAAGGAACTCATTTCCTGTCTGTCTTTTACAGAGCTTTACAATAATTATTAGAATTTTATATAAATTTTGGAATTTAATATAAATTTTTTTATTTTTAATTTTTATTTTTAAATAAAGTAAATACGTATAAGAGTCTTAAATTTTGGTGTGTGGATTACTTTCAACGCAAAATTAAACAAAATATTGTCAGGACCCACACAACGTGTGTGGGCACAGCTAGTGAATGATAAAATTAAAATATTTATAAATATTTAAGTTGGAAATTAAAGAGAGATAATTGATATAAGAAAAATTTAAAGAATTTCAGGAAGTAATATGGTACTGAATAATCACGTTAAGACCTAATATCGGAAACATTAACCCCTTACTCCATCGCCATATTAAAGTCGCAGATCCTTTTCATAAAAATAGTTAGAACTCAAACACCTGTATATATCATTTAGGAACTAGTTACGTGGCAAGGCATGTGGTGTTAGTTCTTTTTCGTACGGAAAATTTTTACTATAAAAAATAGTCACAAATTAATTTCAGAAAGGTTTAGTAAACCTTTTCATTAAAATCTTTCAACTTTCAACGTTTAGCAAGATACAAGTACAACGAAAACACATCGTTCAGTAAAAAAATCACATATTATTCACTAAAGTTTGTGGCTGAAACATTATTGTGGACGCTCATATACTATAGCATAATAGTGTAAATTTTACATGCTATAAAATATTTTCACGAGTGAGTATAGTAAAACATATTAAAGAATAAAATGAATGAGAAAGAAATGAAAGGTAACAGCTTGAATGATAGGAGGATTAAAGTTGAAAGATTGTATAATAATTTATATTATTCAGTTAGATAATACATTCAATTAAAAATGTATCCTACTAATCAATTTATCTATAAATTTTTACGAGAAAATATAGTAAAACTTAAAAATAAATTAAATGAGAAAGTTTTAAAAAAAAAAAAATTAAATATTTAAAATGTATGATGAATGAAGAAAGATGAACGATAAAATGTGTTATATTTTTTTAGACAACACTACCTGTGAAGCTTTTTTGCTTGTCTGCAGAAAACATACAGAGTCTTTTGGCGGGAATCGAACGCGCAACCTTCAGACAGATAAAATAGCGCACTACCAATCAGTTATGGAGGCACTCAAATGAAAGAGTTTAGAATATTTCAAATCTTTGGGTCATTGCAGTACATTCTCAAATGCTTTGACGCCTAAATCTGGAAGAAAAGGGGTGTGTGTTAAAACATACGATTCCTCTTCGAAGCCCGACCAGTGCCCAAGGGACTGGTACCACGGGAATCGGTAGCCCCACAGAGAGCCTATCCTCTCTGTGACCGGTTGTTGATGAGGCCCCCTTCGGGGATACACATGGTGGTTGTGGTTTAAGATCGTTTTATGTAGTTATGGTGCACGGTCGATCAAGTGTGCTGTTGTACTCTCAACAGACGGAGTTTGGATAGTTTCCAAACCCCTAAGCTTGCCATATTATATAAATTGCTACTCATTGTGACTGTATCACACACAAATTGCGATTGGTGGCAGTCGTAAAGTGTTGTTATACACACACAATGGGGGCGCTAGTCTACGCTTAAATTTCACTCGGTGACGTTAATCTGTATAACGAATTTCAAATCTTTGAGTTAACTGAATCATTTAACTGGTAAATTTCCTTCATGAAGGGCACAACTCTATTCCAAAAGCTAATAGGGTCTGAAGTTTCTTTTGAAAGTAAAAAATCATTTTATTTAGTATCTTTTTAAAGTTCCGATCACCTAAATGGGTATATCTCCGTATATCGCAAGTATGTATCTCTTGAACCGTAATAGGTAATTATCTTACGTTATAACAGGTGTATAACGTGTTTTTTATATAAACCTAAATGAATCAACGTTTTCTTTTTATAAATTTTAATGAAGCCTAAAAGTATGCTTCTAATTATATGCTTCAAATAATGTAAATTCGCATTCAAAGATGCCAGATAAAATTAGTTCAAAGTCCCCAAATTATGTAGTGGTAGACTTTGTTCTAGGCAACACATGGCTGGCTGGTAATATGATCATGTTGAGTTTAATAAAATTTCTCGTATTCTTTTATCTGAATTTGTTTGGTTAAATAGAAGATGAAGACAACTGAACGCTACCCAAAGTGTAGATAGAAAGAAAGAATGCTGAAGAAGAGGTTACAGCAATGCTTTCTGCATTATATTAGGGGTTTTCACGATGGGTAGTGCAAACGGTGCAAATGTGAGCAAAATAAACATTGCACTGTGGAAAGTATAATTACTAACACTAACATTTTTTACTTTTTAATTACCACGATTTTTATAAAAATCAACAAGTTAGATTTAATTTTCACCACACACACCACGCCTTAAAACAAATGTTTGCTTTCAAAATTTCTTAATTGATATTTTACAAATTTCACAAACTCTTCCAATTAGTTATTTTTTTTTTTAATTGTATTTTTTATTTGCATTTTATAGCTCCCAAAAAAACTAACTTTTTTATGATTTCCATATGCGATAAACGCGAAAGTAACAATAAAAAAATTAATGTAATAAAATATGAAAGTAAATGAAAGCGCAATAAATTAATTCGAAATTCTCAACATGACTTGAGGTCATATATACAATAAAATACTCGTATTAAAGTTGTATGAAAAAAAAAACAATCCCCCTATATGAAGAAAGAAAAAACGTTATTATGCGACAATTGACAAAGATCGTTATGTTTGTTATCTTAGCGACAGACAGACAGACAGACGAAAAGAAAGGCAAATTTTATTATTGCTTTTTTGATAGTTTCACATTCACCGCAGATCCCGATGAATAATCGTTTTACATAAAATTTTAAACAGTCACTGTTTATTGAATGTCATAAAAATAAAAGATAAAATAATAAAAACAAATTGCAGTTTTTATTTTTGGTTTTTTTTTTTTTGAAAAATCAAACAAACTGTTTTCAATGTTTTTACAAAGTTTTGCAATTGTCAGTAATTTTCAAATATTTTATTTTTATTTTTTTTTTTTTTTTGAATTCATTAGAAATATTTGAAATATTTAAATTTGTTTTCATTGTTTTATTTCCTTTTGAAAAGGGCTTAACCAAATAAAAAATTCATGGTTTTTTGGCCAGCCAACAATGCATCATCAATCTTAATTTTTGTTGTTATTGTTGGCTGAAAATTTTTAATAGAATTTTGTTTAAATCTGTATAACTCCAGCTATTGTCACACCATTACCTTTATTATTGGGTAAGGGTAAAATGAATTTCTTTGAACATACATATAAAGAAAAAAAAATATACATATATGAGGGGTACCCCGGTAGAAGAGTAAAGCAATAATATATAACATTTACAACAAAAGATATTTGTTTCGGCGGAATTCAATACAATTAGTCCATTATTTTTTCTAAATCCTTTCAAATAACACTGTGCAACAAATAAAAACTTTTTTTTTTTTGAATACACGAACTTGACAATATAGGTTCGATTTTATTGTCAAAAGGTAATTAAACCCTATACTCAGTTAGCTAAATTGGTAACCATTTTTTTTATGGGCCTCGAAATATTCGAAAAATCTTTGGGGCCTTCAAAAAAGATGTCATCAGTTTTTGTCTAATATCTCATTCAAACTAGGTGATAGCGCTTAACTTTGTTCGGCAATAATGTAGCCGAGGATTCGTTTAACAAATTCTATATGTGACCCGGTCTATGAAAAGGGAAAAGGTGGCTTATGACTCAAAAACAAAATTTCGATAAATTAGCTGTTAAAGATAAACAATGCAACAACAACAACAAAAAGTGGAACAATTTTTTTTGAGTCATAAGCCACCTTTTCATAGGCCGGGTCACATATACATTTTATGTCGAAAAATTTTTTTATATATCCCCTTTTTTTGAAAAAAAAAATTAAAAAAATTTTTTTAAATTATTTTTTTTTTACTTTTTCAGCATAACTTACAGGGACTCTTAAATTTTCACTAACAATATATGGGAAAATTGTAGCCACTGCAAAACTGTACAACTTTTGTGGACATATCAATGCAATATGAACATGTCTATAGGGTTTACTACACATTGATAGTAGAATCGAATTCAATTCCTTGTATTTTTTTCACTGTGTAATAGGTTTATTCAAGATCACTCCCTAAAATATGCAATTATTTCAATGATGTCTTCTGCACTAGAGCGACCCAAATATTTTGCCGCTGAGCCGTTCTTTCAGCTTAGACAGGTGGTAGTCACATGGAACTTGATCCAATGAATATTTGTTTCGTTCCTAATGCGGTTAAATGCGTCCACGGCTACACATCACCAAAAACTCTTCTGAAAAGGTCGTTGAAAAGCAATATAGCGGCATGCTTATCGTGGATAGTTTTTTATATTCAAGTATTCATAAAACTGTAAATCAAACTCAGGCACTTTGATTTTTCGTTCGCCTAGCATTACAATTCATTGATTTTTTTATTTTATCGGCATGATGACTCTTTTTAGTGGACCTGACCATATAAGTGAGATAGCTTTGTAGTGAATAATATTCATATTGGGTCCGTCATCTTATAATTAAGGGTTTTTATATGAGACTTCTGCTATGAACAGATATTTTATTTTTAAGATTTGTATAATTGTGGGTAAGGAATTTTGTATAGAGACCAATATTTCCCCAAATTTTCAGTTCTTACAAAAAAAAAAAAAGACTTACGGTTCCTTTCCTTAAATATTATAGTTTCGAGTCATAAATGGAACACTTACCTGGAAAAAAAAGAAATTAAATAATATTATAATCCATCAAAATATTAGAAAAGTAGTTTATGAAAAAAGGTAGAACAGAACTAAATACTTAATAATAATGTTACTAAGAATTTTTCTTTAACTTTCAAACAAAGTGTCGGAAAACATATGAAATGTGTCTGGCAATATTTCATCAAAACTGTGAAATAATGAGCAATGGGCCATATTTTATACAGAATTTTTAAAACAACTCAGTTCATCACCTGACTTTTGATTACTTTTGTAAAATTATGAAGGTTACTTAAAACAATAAAAAGGAAAATTCGTTCGAATCGCACATTTTAAATGTCAAGATTTTCAAAAAATTCGAACAGAGTACCAGACAATAAATTATACCTTAAACCTAGTACTCTGTTCGAATTTGATTAAAATGTTGTGATTGCTTGTGCAAAATTTCAATACCCTACCTATTACAGTTATCTAGGTACACGATAATAATTGTTCCCTTTGTATGGGAGGTACCACGCCCACTATTCCAATCCAGTCTGTGTTTTGCCAGACTGTGTATATTATCATAATGGTTACTAGCACAAAATTTCGTAGGTCTATCATTTGTAGTCCTCTAGATATATGATTATAACTTCTGACTTTGTATGGGAGGTACCAAGCCTACTACTATTCCGATCCAGCCACTATTTTTCTAAATTATGCACATTAATAAGGAAGCCACTTGCACAGAAATTCAAGATTATACCTATTATAGTTACAAAGTAAGTCGTTAATAGATATTTACACCGTTTGGAATGTGCCACGCCCACTTGAAATATCAAAAAATATATATCCCTTTTTATCCACCGCATATATAACAAACCGTGAAAAGTCCAGGAAAATCGCTACACTAGTATAGGAGCTTTTCGACAAACCCACATACAAACAAACAAAAGTACATATTTTATGCTTTATATATGTGACCCGGTCTATGAAAAGGTGGCTTCTGACTCAAAAACAAAATTTCGAATAATTAGCTGTTGAAGATAAACAATGCATTTCGTCAGTTTCTTAGTAGTTTTTTTTTGTATTATGAACAGTCATGCCCAAAAGGCAACCAAAAAAAAGGCAAAAGAGCATAAATGAGATAAGTTCGTGTTTGTATATAAAGAGCGATGTTTTTTTTTCAATGCAAAGCACAAACCAGTTTCTGACCCAGCGTTGTCAGGTTTTTGGGGATTTTATCCCCACAAAAAATCCCCAAATCGATTTTGACTTACCATAACTTCTGTTCTAGCATTTGAATATTTTCAATTTTGGACTTTTCTTAATGGTTAAAAACCGCTTTACAAAAATATTCAAGAAACCTGACGTGTGTCACTTCTGAATAATGTCTGTCGAAGAAGAATTTAGCGAGGTTTTTCAAACATATTTCTGTGAAAACGAAGAGAATGATAATGATTCTTTCGATGATGTTGGTATCAATTACGAGGACGAACTACAAGCATTGTTTCAAGCTGAAGATCAAATGGAAGTTTGAAAGTTTTTGCAGCGTTCAATCCTGTTTTTAAATTTTTCAATTCCATTTATTATCTTGATTCTGGATTTTCAATAAAATTCTGGTTTTCTTTCATTTGTGCTCTTCTTTCTCTACATTTTTAGTACACTTCTAAGCAAGTTAGGACTTTCTAGTTTTCACCACGTGAAAGAGCGTCTCAAAAACTATCGAAACCAAAAAAAAAGTGGAAACATTTTTTTTGAGTCATAAGCCACCTTTTCATAGGTCGGGTCACATATACGTATATGTATATAGACATAAACTTTTTTTCAGTTTTGTAAGATATTAGTAAAGAAAGTAAAGATACTTTTTTGTAAAGGGGACCTTTAATCAAGAAAAAGCAAAACATTTCTCATATTAAATTCCAAATGTTCGAAATAACTTTTTAACCCATCTAATAACATTTACTAGAAGTGCTTTTTATGTTGTTATTTAATTTTTAAAGTTGCTGTACTGACAGTTTGTATTGTTGCTTTTGTTAACATATAAACTATTTCTATAATTAAATAATGTTTTTTTTTTTTATATTTGTTTCTTACCGCTGATGTCAGTCTTGTGACACTTTTTCTATGCATACGAAGTGCAATTATTTAAGTTAAATTCATTCGACTGACAATTACACTCCTATGTCATTTTTGTCAAGCATTCATGAATAGCAGAAAGTCTACACGAAATAAACATAAACGTGTCAGTCAAGTCATTGAGTCAGTCAACCAGCCCGAAAGGTTTTTTTTTTTTTGTTTTACAGTGTCACTATAATAAAAATGTGCATTTGAAAAATATACAAATGCTGCTGCTGGCTGATATTATTGTTTCAGCGTTCATCGCTGTTGTCATTATTTGAATAAAATACAAATGCTGCTTTAGCTTTTGTCATAATGTTCATTCATTCTTACGAGGTTTCAACCAGTGTTTAAAAAGCTAATAATATTTTAACAAATTCACCTATTTTTATAGCTTCCCGATAAGTAAAATATAAAACAAACCACTAATGTTAAAAATTAATAAAAAACTTTTGAAAAGCAGAGGCAAAATATGCCTCTTCAACATGACAATACAATTTAAAAGGCAGTTGTCGTAACTTAAAATTTAACAAAGGGATTGGAAGCAGTCATGAAAATCATTCGTAGTTTGTTCTAATAAAATTGTTTAGGTTTTCGAAAATTAAAAGCCAAAATTAAAGAAAAAAATTTTAAAGAAGCAAAAACAAGTAAGAATTCTACATTCCGCCATGTCGAATCTAATATATCCTTCACCATAGCAATGTTAAATATTCCCTTACTCTTTTAAGTTTTTTCAATTTCACAATAATATGCATTCAGTTTTTACTATTATGATTTTCAACTTTATTATTACAAATATAAAGATATAGAAAATTTTTTTTGTAAAAATTTTATCGAAAATTTCTTGTAAACATTTTATAGAAAATTTTTTTAAAAATTTTATCGAAAATTATTTGTAAAAATTTTATCGAAAATTATTTGTAAAAATTTTATCAAAATTTTTTTGTAAAAATTTTATCGAAAATTTTTTTGTAAAAATTTTATCAAAATTTTTTTTTTAAAAATTTTATCGAAAATTTTTTGTAAAAATTTTATCGAAAATTTTTTGTAAAAATTTTATCGAACATTTTTTGTAAAAATTTTATCGAAAATTTTTTGTAAAAATTTTATCGAAATTTTTTTGTAAAAATTTTATTGATTTTTTTTATAAATTTATCAAATTTTTTTGTAAAAATTTTATCGAAATTTTTCTGTAATAATTTTATCGAAATTTTTCTGTAAAAATTTTATCGAAATTTTTCTGTAAAAATTTTATCGAAATTTTTCTGTAAAAATTTTATCGAAATTTTTCTGTAAAAATTTTATCGAAATTTTTCTGTAAAAATTTTATCGAAATTTTTCTGTAAAAATTTTATCGAAATTTTTCTGTAAAAATTTTATCGAAATTTTTCTGTAAAAATTTTATCGAAATTTTTCTGTAAAAATTTTATCGAAATTTTTCTGTAAAAATTTTATCGAAATTTTTCTGTAAAAATTTTATCGAAATTTTTCTGTAAAAATTTTATCGAAATTTTTCTGTAAAAATTTTATCGAAATTTTTCTGTAAAAATTTTATCGAAATTTTTCTGTAAAAATTTTATCGAAATTTTTCTGTAAAAATTTTATCGAAATTTTTCTGTAAAAATTTTATCGAAATTTTTCTGTAAAAATTTTATCGAAATTTTTCTGTAAAAATTTTATCGAAATTTTTCTGTAAAAATTTTATCGAAATTTTTCTGTAAAAATTTTATCGAAATTTTTCTGTAAAAATTTTATCGAAATTTTTCTGTAAAAATTTTATCGAAATTTTTCTGTAAAAATTTTATCGAAATTTTTCTGTAAAAATTTTATCGAAATTTTTCTGTAAAAATTTTATCGAAATTTTTCTGTAAAAATTTTATCGAAATTTTTCTGTAAAAATTTTATCGAAATTTTTCTGTAAAAATTTTATCGAAATTTTTCTGTAAAAATTTTATCGAAATTTTTCTGTAAAAATTTTATCGAAATTTTTCTGTAAAAATTTTATCGAAATTTTTCTGTAAAAATTTTATCGAAATTTTTCTGTAAAAATTTTATCGAAATTTTTCTGTAAAAATTTTATCGAAATTTTTCTGTTAAAATTTTATCGAAAATTTCCATGGTTTAGGGTATATAAATGTCTCTTTAGCACAAATGTACACCAAGTTATTGGCTATTGGTTGCGCATTTTTAATTTCCTAGTTGCAACCGTAATAGCTAAAATAAAAAAGTAAATTTTCAGAATGCTGTTTTTTGAACACTGGGTTTCAACACTCAAAAAATAAACAAAGAAAATTTTATGAGAGAAACCAACAAAGCAAGCATGCGGTCGCCATTAATTTATTACTTATAGAAATCATATAATCTAACTTACAACACCGCACATGCATTTTAAATAAAAATTAGAAAGAAAAAAAGTAAATAAATAACAAAAACCTTGAATAATTCATTTTATGTCATTTGCTTTTTAAACATGTTGCAAAGTAATTATTAGCGCTTGACAGAGAGAAAACTACAAAAAAGCAAAATTGTCCATACGATTACGTACATGAGTAATTAATTTTGATAATGCTTTCGGATAAAATTTTGTTTGTTCTTTCAGGCGTCATGGAATCCGAATACGTTTAAAAACATAAAAATTTTCATTACAAAGTTCAACAAAACAATAAAGAAAAAGAAACAACAATTAGTCAATTGCCGTGCAAATACAAGAATTTCGTTAATGTCATTAAATATTTTATTACAAAGTACCAAAAATTATTTTGTTAATTTAACAAAAAAATTCTTAAAATCGTTAACAGTCAACAACAATAATTAGGTACAACTATTTAAAACCTTTTTGTATTTACCACCAACTAACTTCTATTACATTTAATTAATATTCTTTTTCTATATATATTAAAGACAAAAGGTGTTTGTTCCTTAGAAAGCTTTACCTGCCTACACCAGTGCACCGATCATTCTGGAATCTTCACAGTTTGTTACCATATATGCGGTGGGTAAAATAAGCTATATTTTGTATATTTCAATTGAGGGTATTTTGTATATTTCAATTGAGTATGACACGTCCCATACAAACTAAATGTTTATCATCATGTTACATGGTTTGGAAGAGTGGGCGTGGCACCTGCCATACGAAGTAAAAAGTATGATCGCGTACCTAGAGAACTATAATAGGTAGTCTTGAAATTTTGTACAAGTAAATCGTATATTAATGTGTAAAGGCTAAAGGAAAACAGAGTGGGATGGAATAATGGGCGTGGTAACTCCCATACAAAGAAAAAATTTATTATCGTGTATTTGAAGAACTATAACAGGTATACTCTCGAAAATTTTGTGGGTACGAGGAACTCTCTTATTAATGAGCATTGCCGCACTAAAAATTTACTGAATTGCAGTACTAGGTGTGGTAACTCCCACAGCGTACCGGGCATAGCCAGTGCTGAATGTTGCCTCTGCTTCTGCAATCTTTTCAAAATTTGCAAAACTTTTAAAATATTGATTAAGTTCCACGTTACATCCTTCCCTATTGGGTTTACTTTTGTAACATTAAAGCCTTACAGGGGTGCTACAGCATTATTGAACGTTTGGAGAATGAAAGTGTATGAGGTGCCTGAGACTGTAGGAATCTCACCGAGCAGGTAAATTAATTTTTTTTTTTGATTGTATGAATATGATGTGGTAGCGTGGCGTACTGTAGTGGTTAGAAGGTCAAACTTGAAACCGAAGGAACCCAGGTTCGAATCCCGGCAGAGACAAAACGCTTTCATAGCAGAGTTCCAGTATTTAATTAGGAGGCTTCAAGACCTCATTCTCTTTCTCATTGAGGGAGTGAGCTAACTACAACTACATAATCAGCTATAGAGACGCTGTTCTTAGGCAACAATAGACTACAGGCTACTGCAGACTAGACTAATATTCAAATTAGCTTGAAAAATAAAAAAATAAATCAGTCAAGTGCGAGTCAGACTCTCACACACGTACGGTTCCGTACTATGTTCAGTACAAATTTAAAAATATGAGTTGTTAATTCTTTCACGTCTTATGGGGCACCCTTTAATGTTTAATTATTTTTTATACTAGTTCATAGTACTAAATACCTTCAAAACTTAGGCCATATACTTGCAAATCACGTCACTATCGGAACACCCTTTAATATTAAGGTTTAATTTTGTATACTTTTTTATAAAGCGAACTTAGTTTTAATTACCGTCTCCAAATTTTAAGTGGTTGCCTCCTACAGCTCGAAAAATAAAGACACAAACGCAAATTACACTTCACTTTTATAGCACCCCACAAGTTTTAATATTTGTTGATATAGCGGCCACAGTTATACATCTTCTGTACAAATCAAAAGCCTACCTATTATGGTTCAAAACTTAGGCCATATACATACATTCAAATCACGTCTCTATTGGAACACCCTTTGATTTTTAAGTTTAAGTTTTTTTATACTTGTTTATACAGCGCACTAAGTTTTAATTACTGTTTATTAATTTTAAGTGTATGCCTCCTACAGCAGTTCAAGAAATAAAGACATATACTTGAATAACACGTCTCTATCGGAAAACCCTATAAGTTTAAGTATTTGTTGCTATAGCGGCAACAGTTATACAACTTCTGTAAAAATTTCTAGCTATTACGGTTCCAAAGATTAAAAGCGCTGACAGACAGACGAACAGACATTGTAGCGAAAACAATAGGGTTAGGTTTTTTTCCCTTTGGGTATGGAATCCTAGAAAGAAAGATTTACGAAACGGAGGCAATGGAAAGTGGACAGGCATTTGTGCTCCCAAGAGAAGTAACATAAAAAAAATATGGATATGAAAAAGTAAAATCAATGAATTTCGTTACGAGCTGCTACCAGCAAACTCTCCTGAATGCGCTACTTACGACTATTTCCAGTTTCCGAATTTTAGGAAATGGCTGGCCGCTAAATAGATTTGGGTGACACTAAGAGCTCATCATTGATTATTATTTGGAGGGAATAAAAAAAGTAGAAAGGCTCTGGACGAAATGTATCGAGCTTACAGGAGACTTTGTGGAGATTTAAAACAGTTTTGTCCCGAAAAAATATTTTTTTATTCTCAGATTGCTCTCAAATTGCTATCATATAAACGGCTATGAAATTAAATCAAACAGAAAAGAGCTGTGATAGTTAAACACAAAACCTCCCAGATCAAGGTTTATGGTTAAGAAATACAGACATATAATCGCTTTAAAGAGTGTGTAGGGTGGATTTCAAAAATATTCTTGCACATTTACTCATTCCTTTTAGGTCAATAACACAATAATGAAACAGATTTAAAATTATTTTTTTTTTCTGTTACATTTTATAATTCTCTGTCAAACATTTAAGCATTTCCTCGTCTACAAGACGACAAACCTGATTGACTCACAGTCATCGAATTGTCGTTCGTTGTCTTCAAAACTAATAAAATAATGGATATTTGAAATTACTTTTTTAAATATTAGAAAAAAACATGTATGTATTTTGAATTTAGTACAATAAAAAATTACAACAAATAGTGTAAGATAAGCTTGTACGAGTACGTTTAGAAATGCACTCAGTAGTGGCTATAGCACTTGCATATTATACTTAGTTAAATGAATATTGGCTGTGGCTTATGGATGGGATATAGACCCATAGAAGCCATAAAAGTTGTCGTCTACTAGTAAATTTTGACATTTTTTATATACAGTGTGTGCAAAAAGTGAGCGCCTCGATAGATTGATTTTTAGGGCGCTAGTCTATCAGTCTAGGGGTTGCGGGTTCGATTCCTGCCAAAGACTCTGGGTGTTTTCTGCAGACCAGCAAAAAGCTTTTCAGGTGATCGCATATTCCATGCAATCTCGAGATCGGGGGATCAATAACCCGCTGAGAGGGGCTAAATAGACATAGAGGTAGCCGATAGAACCACAGGGTGCTCACTGGGAACAGGAGCATTCAATATATTATATTTGCTTTAGTCTGACCATTCTAACGCAGTATAGATTACAGGAAGGTCCTAACTTCTACAAAAAATATTGTAATAAAAATATTACAAAAAATGATAAAATTTTTAGAAAAAATTTTCTATAAAATTTAAAAAAAAATGTTATAAAGTTTAAAACAAAATTTTCGATAAATTTTTTACAATAAATTAAAAAAAAAATTACCGATAAAATATTTACAAGAAATCTTAACAAAAAGTTTTCGATATTTTTTTACAAAAAAAATTCGATAAATTTTTACAAAAAAAATTTTCGATAAAATTTATAAAAAAATTTTTTCGATAAAATTTTAACTAAAAATTTTCAATAAAATTTGTACAAAAAAATTTATATAAAATTTTACAAAAAATTTTCGTTAAAAATTGTACAACAAATTTTAACAATAAACTTTCGATAAAATTTTTACAAAAAAATTTTCATAATTAATTTTCGATGAAATTTTTACAGTTTTATTTTTTAACTTTTATTAAAGGGTATTTTTTAGATTTGTACGACTATATAATTAAAAAAGCTATCTCTATATTATTTCAGACATAAGAGCAATGCGGCTGGCTATGATGTAGACAATCCAAGTTCAACAATGGTCCACACAATATCGTAGTTTGTTTACATAAACTATAGACTTTATTTAGCCTTCGCCATCGAGCGATTTAATACACAATCTCGGTGATCAGATGTGTTCAAGATTAACGTGGGCTCCTGCCACGGTGGCTTTATCCCACCGAGTGAAATAAAGACGTGGACTAGCGCCCCCATTGTGTAGTATAACAACACTTTACGATTGCCACCAATCACAATTTGTGTGTATACAGTCACAATGAGTAGCAATTTATGCAATATGGCAAGCCTTTCCAAGGCAAGCCTACATCCATATTAAAGAGTGATTTTTTGAGGTTAGGATTTTCATGCATTAGTATTTGACAGATCACGTGAGATTTCAGACATGGTGCCAAAGAGAAAGATGCTCAGTATGCTTTGACATTTCATCATGAATAGACTTACTAACGAGCAACGCTTGCAAATCATTGAATTTTATTACCAAAATCAGTGTTCGGTTCGAAATGTTCAAATGTGACAAATTTTGTTCAGCGATGAGGCTCATTTCTGGTTGAATGGCTACGTAAATAAGCAAAATTGCCGCATTTGGAGTGAAGAGCAACCAGAAGCCGTTCAAGAACTGCCCATGCATCCCGAAAAATGCACTGTTTGGTGTGGTTTGTACGCTGCACAGTGGCTGAAAATCGTTTTTCGTTGGCCAAAAGTAATTTTTTTTTTTGCCACCGATTTTTAAAATTTTTACTTCATTTTGTAGTTAATATATCCAAATTAAGGTAGCCAAAAAATTATGCTAAAATAATGATAATTGTGGGCGTGGCATGCTGTCAAACTCAACTTTTTTTTTAATTTCAGAAAAAGGTGTTTTTCTTTGGTTTTTTATCAAAATTAAATGGTTACTACTCGCAAGCTATCATCGATAATGGTCTGCGGTTTTTTTTATAATGTTGGTAGGATTATTGTCTTTAGTTGTTGTAAGTAGACACAGCTCTAGCGTTTAATATTAGGGGCGTTATGAAATATTTATGAAACTACTATATTTTACTCAAATTTAAACTTTAGTGGAATAGAACTTCTAGGGAACAAAAGGGAACAAGAAACGTATACAACCACGAGAAAGGTGAAGGTGTCCTCTTTAAGGCTATATATACTTTTGCACCCGCCACGAGCCGCCTGTAGAACACTTTTTTCATTTTAATAAAATTACTCTAAAAAAATTCATATACAATGGTGTATTAAATTTTCACTTTTTTGCCTAAAAGTTTATTTTTTTTAGTTTAGGCTACGTATAACTAAAAAAAATAAATATAATACCTTCGAAAGGGTTTAATGGCTTTGTTTTGATCAGCAAAAAATAAGTAATAAAATTATCACAATGGGTTCTACAGGAAGCATATGATCTCTTTCTAAATTTACCTGTTATCAAATGTTAGGGTCAACCAAAGTCATAAACAATTTTATAACAATAATTGCGACATTAAACCACTAAAGTTAAAAAACAACCCCATATTGACGCATGAGTGCAGTTTTGTTCAATTTAAGCGCTACCTGCTATGAAATTAAAGATCAGTGTGTGAAGAACATGTATCTAAAAATTTATAAAAGTAAGGATTCGTTAAGGGATTACTCAGTAATAACTTAATCCTTTAAGTGTACGGATAAAACATAACAAACGCAAATAAAAATATTCAAAAGAAAATGGAGAGCTTCAGTTATAAAGAACTGGCCGAAGTGTATTTTAGAAATAAAAATCAGGAAGATTTTCTTAGTTACGTCAAAATAAAATTAAACTTAAATTCGTGTAGCACCGAAATGCAAGAGCAATTATATAATTTCGTCAAAGCACTAAAAAAACGCTACAAAGAAGTTATGTACAGTAAACAAAAATTTTATATAAAAAGTGCAAAGTGGTTAGAAGGTCAACTTACTGTCGCTGCAGAAACAGCAAAGCAAGATAAGGCTGGAAGACCACGCAAATCATTAGTGGACAATTGCAGCGATAGATCTAAGAGGCGGAAGCTTAAATATATTAACGATGCCTTTGGTTCTACAAATATAAAAGAATCTTTCCTACATCAATTACGATCACAGAACCAATTTACAAAAGTGGATATCATTGAAAAAGTTGTTAAAGCTAGTCCACCGAGAACAAAACTGATTCTTAAACTCCGAATGATGCAATACAGTACACAAATGTTTGAGGCATTAGCATTATTTCTGGATTTGAAATTAACAAAACAGCAATATATTAAACTCAGACAGCGTGCGATTGAAAAAGGCTCAAATATATATCCAGCATATCATCACATAACCGCTGCTAAAATGGACTGTTTGCCATCAAAGGACACTATTACAATCACACCAATTTCGGCAGAGGTACAACTACAATCTCTACTTGATCACACAGCCGCACGCTTGCTGCAATCAATAACAGGAAATGAGTTGAAGAAATACGGAAACACAAAGTTAATTCTTTTTTGTAAATGGGGATGTGATGGTTCTTCGGGACAAAAACAATATAAACAAGCTGTATGTGAAAATATTTCTGACGCAGATATGTTCATGGTATCATTTGTACCATTGCGATTGAAAAAGATTTTGGAAGATTCAGAGCCTTCGACTAGTACAACGCAAACAATGGATATTTGGAAAAATGAGACACCATCTTCTACGAAATACCTGCAGTATTTCAATCAAGTTTCAATTCAAAAAAGAAACAAATGATGTTATTAATAAAGAAATTAGTGATATCAAGGCCCAAATTACAGCACTACAGCCATTACAATTACAGTTAGATGGGCAGCAAATTGAAGTAAGCTACCAGTTAGTCCTGACAATGATAGATGGAAAAGTGGCTTTGACTAACACGAAGACTGCATCCAGCTGCATTATATGCCAAGCAACATCAACCCAATTAAACCAAGTCCCAGCAAAATCATTAGATAATACCGATGTATATGAATTTGGATTATCACCACTACACGCAAGAATACGACTTATGGAACACATACTAAAAATCAGTTATGATTTGGATTTCGGGTCTTCAGGATCAATAAAAAACAACGTGACCAACAAAGAGTTAAGAAGTTCAAAAAAGAAACATGTTCAAGATGAATATCGCAAACGTGGACTGATTATAGATCAGCCAAAACAAGGGTCAGGCAATACAAATGATGGCAATACCGCAAGATGATTTTTTTCAGATCCAGAAACAGCATCTGAAATAACAGGAGTGGATTTCAACCTTATTTTCAGATTTAAAATAATACTAGAAGTACTTGCGTGCAATGAAGAAATTGGCTGTAGAAAATTTGGAGATTATGCTAACTACCCATGGAGAAATATGTCTGCAACAGTTCACAAAATCCTTTATCTTGGTGAAGATGTCATTAAATATCATTTGGTGCCACTTGGAGATCTATCAGAGGAGGCTCAGGAAAAAAGGAACAAGGATTACATATTTTATAGAGAGCACAATACTAGGAAAATTTCACGGAATTCAACAAATGAAGATCTAATTAATATATTATTGGCAACGTCAGATCCGTTCATATCCAGTATTCGAAATCAATTGAAAGTGGACCATCGGGATTTAGATGAAGAGGCCAAAAAACTACTAAAGAACAGAAATAGCACAGAACAAAATATGGAATATTTGCATTTAATATTGAAGTCAAATGAATAAAAATTATATTTTCTTGTTGCTTAATCAAAAAAAAAAAAAAATTTTTTTTTTTTTTGGGGAGGGGGGGGGGGGGGTGAGCTGAAGATAGCGCAGAAGATCCGAGTACACTTTCCATTCGTCATGAAAGCTTAAAAATTAATTTTTTATGCAATCTAGGCTTAGGTAATACAACTTGTTAATTATTGACACTATTTTTCATATAATATGCTATATAAACGCCCACAAAAAGGGGGCGGAGTCCAAAAATAAATTTTTATGATTTTCTGGCCCCAGGGTAAAGACCTTGAACCTTCTTTGACATAAAAATGTTTCATTTGCTTAACAAATTTACAAAAAACTTGTAAAAATGTGTAGTTTTTCAGGGGTTGGTTTAGTTCTTCTTAGGGGAATTTTTTTCCCCCTGGTCCGATTTGGCCCATTTACGAACTTAGCCTGCCCTATCCTTCAAGATATATTTGTACCAAATTTCAAGGGTTTAGCTCTTTTCGTTTACACTGAATCGTGTTCATACAGACAGGCGAATGGACGGACGGCCGGATGGACAGACGGACGTATGGACAGACGGACATAGTTATATCGTCTTAGATTTCATCACTGATCAAGAATATATATACTTTTTTGGATCTTAGAGGGATATTTTACTATGTTACACACAGAATAAACCCATATTTCACTCTGAAAGTTAAAAAAATTAAAATGTTCAACTTTGACCTCGAATTCCTTAAAAAGTCCTCAATCAATTTTAATGTAATTAAAACTGAATCAAGCTGAGCTAAATATCTATCCACTAAAAAAAAATTATTTCAATATTTAATTCGGTTCAAAAGTTACAGATTTTTGGCCAACGAAAAACGATTTTCAGCCACTGTGCGCTGGTGGAATCATTGGACCGTATTTTTTCAAAGATGCTGTTGGACGCAACGTTACGGTGAATGGCGATCGCTATCGTTCGATGCTAACAAACTTTTTGTTGCCAAAAATGGAACAACTGAACTTGGTTGACATGTGGTTTCAACAAGATGGCGCTACATGCCACACAGCTCGCGATTCTATGGCCATTTTGAGGGAAAACTTCGGAGAACAATTCATCTCAAGAAATGGACCGGTAAGTTGGCCACCAAGATCATGCGATTTGACGCCTTTAGACTATTTTTTGTGGGGCTACGTCAAGTCTAAAGTCTACAGAAATAAGCCAGCAACTATTCCAGCTTTGGAAGACAACATTTCCGAAGAAATTCGGGCTATTCCGGCCGAAATGCTCGAAAAAGTTGCCCAAAATTGGACTTTCCGAATGGACCACCTAAGACGCAGCCGCGGTCAACATTTAAATGAAATTATCTTCAAAAAGTAAATGTCATGGACCAATCTAACGTTTCAAATAAAGAACCGATGAGATTTTGCAAATTTTATGCGTTTTTT
Organism: Phasia obesa; assembly: GCA_949628195.1. NCBI lineage: Eukaryota > Metazoa > Arthropoda > Insecta > Diptera > Tachinidae > Phasia > Phasia obesa. Next base: position 18,083,962 of record OX451216.1, on the reverse strand, counting down.
TTTTAAAAAAAAGTTCTCAAGCTCTTAAAAAATCACTCGTTATAACCTCTTGCTTAGGGGTTTGGAGACTATCCAAACTCCGTCTGTTGAGAGTGCAACAGCACACTTGATCGACCGTGCACCACATCTGTAATAATCGATCTTAAACCACAACCACCACGTGTACCCCCGAAGGGGACCTCACCAATAACCGGTCACAGAGAGGATAGGCTCTCTGTGGGGCCACCGATTCCCGGGGTACCAGTCCTTTGGGCACTGGTCGGGCCTCGAAGAGGACCCGTGTTAAAAAACAACAGACCTTTTCTTCCAGATTTAGGCTCTAGGAACCCTAGCGTCTGGTGCCCCTATTTTCCCCGAGTGAACCGCGTCAAAGCATTTGCCATTACTGCAGTGACAATTGGAACCCCCTGTATCGCCGTCCTAGATAAACGGCCATAAATAATTGATAATCAGGCTTCATACCTTTGACCGTTGACGGTAATGTTTTTCTTTTGTCGAAGTAAAGTAAAGTAAAGTAAAGTACAAATCGAACTTGAGAGCGCTCTCGAGGATTTTCTTCTTCACTATAAACCAGGGGTGACCAAATATATACTATACTATCATATTGTGAGCTGGTGTTGTGAAGCAGCAGAAACATTTTTTTTTAATTTTCGTCTTTAAAATGTAAACAAAGCAACACAGGTATAGTGGTTGTGTGTCGACGTTGCGCCAGCAGATATTGTTTGCCCTATACTCACGAGTATAGGATTTATGAGGACTACTGCTATAAATACTTCTATTTTGCTTATTGGCGAGGCAATACCTCTTTGTGCTATTACTTTTGTTTGACACTGTGTAAGAATGCAAAATATGCATACCGCATTAAAAACTACAAACATATTGTGAAGTCTATTATGCATGACAAGTATGTAGAAAAATATTTAACATTTTTTTCTTTTCTTTCAAACTAAAAACAATAGAGAAAATATGAAAACAAAAAATTAAAAAATAATATAAGTGACACTTGAAACACCTCAAGCACTTTAAATTTATATCATCATTTGCATTTGTTATTTATTTTATGAATTTATATGTATGTCTACCAAAAATAAAAGATAAGTAAATTACTAAAATTATGTTTTAAATTTAATTGTATTTGAAAAACTAGCAAACCAATTGTCAGCAACTATAGGGATTTTAACTAAAGAAAAATAAGGAATGCTTTCAAAATTAAATTTTCAAATTGTATAACTATAGAAAAAATCTGGAGTGGTCTACACTCAACTTTACCAATCCCAATGGAAACAGATATTTTTATGGATATACATATTTCATAAAGAATAAAAATTCAATATTCAAATTCAAATATTCGAATCGAAAAATTTATTATTTTTGGTTTGGGGTATTAAGTAAACTACCCCTTGCCCCTTCCCGACTATGGCCAAATTTATACAGCTCTTCATCTTCATATACCAAAGGTACATACTGAATTTCATTTTGACATGTCATACGGTATGATCTGTAGAGCGTTTAAAAAATTTTGGAGTAAGGAAACTACCCCTTGCCCCTTCCCGATTATCCCCAAAATTTACACAACTATAGATACAGACAGGTTGTCAGTCAGCATACATTCAGCGTATCTATATAATTAATAGGCAAACACATTTTTTGTAATCCCTTTTACGTCCGTAATACTGCACCGATTTTGAAAAGTCTTATCGTCGCGTTTGTACTTAATACCACGTAAGCGCCAAAAAGTCGTTTTTCAGAAAACGAAAAAAACTTCCTTAATATGGGTTTGAAAACAATTCTTTGCAAAATATGGCTGTGCGACTTTCTGAAGGATATAGAAACTTTTTTTTTATAAATTTGTTACTTACAATTAATTGTAGCCAAATCTGTCGCTAACGTGGTTTTGGCGCAACCAGCAAATTGCAAATTTCTGTGTGTAAATTAACATTTATTATTGTATTTATCAAAAAAAAACTTTTAACTTTACCAAAAATGCTCCAATTGGCCTGAAACTTTCCTGATTTTTTTATTCTTAAATACAAAAAACTTAGTGGTTGAGTCTTTAACATTTCCAACTTGAAATATAAAAACCATTATATTTTGCATGCAAATGTCATTTGTATGGCGCTTACGAGGTTTTAAAAATGGATTTTTTTAATTTTCATACAAACTTGTTAAGATGAGAATGTAGTCTGGTGGCAAATGTTATTTTCTACCATAAAAACCAAAAAAGTCAATTTCGAAAAAATGACGCTTACGTGGTTTAAGAAGAAACGCGACGTTATATGGTTTTAAAGCCTTTTCTCCACAGATGTGCACAATCTTAATTTTATTTAAATCGGTTCAGTACTTTAGGAGTAATACGTCTATAAAGTTCTTACTAACACCAATAAACAATTATGTATGTATGTACATACATGTTGTTCTCTTAGCTGCAAGTCGAAAACACAAGTAAATTTTAAGAGAAACACGTGCTTTTTCGTGTTTAAGCATGGCCGTACTTTTTCTTCCAAGTGTTTAATTTAATTTATTAAAAAGGGGCAGCGAAGCGCACCAATGATATCTAGTACAAATAAATGTGTGTCTTAAAATAAATGTGTTTTACTATTGATTGTTTTAAAAGATGTTTTATTCTACACAAAGAAATAATAAAAAAAATTTTACTAATATTGAAATTGGTGTTTACACTTGAGGTAAATGGCATCTCATTTTTATACCCTTCACCAAAGGCAAAAAAGGTATATATAAGTTTGTCATTCTGTGGGCAATTTCTACACAATATTCATTTTCGATCCCATAAAGTATATATATATGATGGATCCTTATACATAGAAAATAGGATGTCCGTCTGTGTTCGGATTGAAATCAACTTTGCCAAGGCACCAGAAGAGATACAGAGAGCCCACCAATCTGCCAGGCATAGTTTCGAAAATTTCGCTAATGCGATTCGGGGACGTCAGACCATTACATTCGACACTGCGGGCAAAAAACCACGCCTACCATTTATTCACGCTGATTTTATTTATTTGGTTTTTTTGTTAAATAAATATTAGTCCGCGAAGAGTAGATTGCATGGAATGCATACAGATCTTGGGGGATCGATGACCCCCTGCCAGAAGCTATTTCTGTTTGTTTTTAGATTGGTAGGTTTTTCTGCTTTGATTTGTATTAAAGGCCTTTAGCAATACACATAGAGGTAGCCGATAGACCCACAGGGTTTTCACTGGGAACAGGAGTATTCAAATATTATTTTTGCTTTAGTCTGACCATTCTAACGCAGTATAGAATACAGGAAGGTCCTAACTTTTACAAAAAAAATTTCTGTAAATTTTTTTACAAAAAAAAACTAATGATAAAATTTTTAGAAAAAAATTTTCAATAAAATTAGAAAAAAATCTATAAAATTAAAAAAAAATCGATAAATTTTTAACAATAAATTTAACAAAAATTTTCGATAAAGTTTTTAGAACAAATTTTAACAAACAATTTTTAAACAAAAAATTTTCGTTAAAATTTTTACAAATAAAATTTTCGATAAAATTAAAAAAAAAATTCAATAAAATTTGTACAAAAATATTTCGATAACATTTTCAGAAAAAAATTTCTATAAAATTTAAAATAAAAATTCTATAAAATTAAAAAAAAATCTATAAAATTAAAAAAAAAATCTATAAAATTTGACAAAAAATTTCAACAAATTTTAACAAAAAATTTTCGATGAAATTTTTCAACAAATTTTCGATAAAATTTGTGCCAAAAAAAATCTATATCTTTATATTATACTAGCTGTGCCCACCACTTCGTCAGCGCCCTTGCAATATTTTGTTCGATTTTGCTTTGAAAGCAATCCACACCAATTCCCCTTACATTTTTAATTCCGCCTTAAAGTATGCTGCATATCAGTTTATGTATTTTTTACTTTATAAAAAATAAAGTATGCATATCCGGTTAGTTCAACTGTGTACTTTCACTGCTTTATCTCCATTTTCTCTTGGAAATAAGATATTTTTGCAGAAAAAATATCCTATATTGGGATCAGGATACTTAAGTATCTTCTCACAAAATTTTGTTAAAATCCATCCAGTAGTTTTTAGGTGATGCAAACGAAAAAGAAAAGCAGACAGACAGACGGAAATGAGTTATTATTTTAATAAATAAAAACCGAATGTATATTATTGCGAAATTGGGAAACATAACAGAGTAAGGGCATATTTAACATTACTATGGTGAAGGGTATATAAGATTCGGCATGGCCGAATACCGCACACTTACTTGCTTTTCAGAATTCTTTTAAGGTTCAAATAAAAATAGATGAAAAAATATTTGATATTTGCTTAACTGTAGGGTTCACTGATCCATATAACTGACCTTGAATAAATCGCACTGAAAATTTTGTATATAAACCCGAAAATTCCTAAGCATTTTAGCATTCTACCTCTAGAACTTTTCAATTCAAGTTTCTTAAAAAGTTAAAGGAATTAAAAGAAAAATGCTTAAACTTAAAATTGTTTTATTATTTGCAACAGTATTAAACTGTATTTTTGCATCCAGCTGTTTGGATTCTGAAGGAACGGTTGATCAGAAAATATCTCCAGAACAGCCTCAACTTAATATTAATGATATTGGGGAGAGTAATGACGAGCAGATCAAAAATTTGCAAAGGATTGGCAGAGCAAGTAAGTTTTTTAGTTAATATTTATACAATCCCTTTTATTATCAGATAAGTATTGAAAAGAAAATATACTTTCATTATTTAAAGGCCTGTGCTTCACTAAGAAAATACTGTCATATGGCGTGTGCTTTTGACTTTACCATACGTAGTATAGGTAACCGACAACAATAAATTTTTCGATTCGAATATACTTTTAACTTTTATTCTTTATGCAATATTCTTTATATAATATAAACATATCTGTTTCCATCAGGTATGGTAAAGTTGAGCGTAGGCCATTCCAGATTTTTTTTTAACTAAAAATTTATTAATCCAAAATCGCTTTACAATTTTTAATTCTTGCTCCTAAAGTTTGTTATTCTAAAACAAATTATTTGTTTTAAAACTCTGTTTTTAGTCCTTTTTCGAAAAGTCCTTTTTCTTAAAAAATTGTATTCTGCAAAATGTCAAATTTCCTCAAAAATTGTTTTTCACACAAAACCTTATATTTCTCACAAAAAATCAATAACATTCGTAAACAGTTTCTTTATTTAAAAGCTAGCGGTGGCCGCACAGGAAAAAAGTATATGTTTTTATAAAAATTTATTACTTTCTTTTAAAATTAAAAAATTTCTTTTAACACAAAAGTCCATTTTATGATTAAGAGACCTGTTTTACCAAAACAAAAAAGTGCTGTTCCTCTAAAAACAATTTTAATATTTATTCACAAAAATTTTTGTTTAAACATTCCGTTTTACAAAAATTCATTCCTTTTAATTTTTATTTTAAATTAAAATTGTTCCTATTAAAGTTGCTTTAAAAAATTCTTCTTTTTAAGGTTTTCCGGTTGGTAAGATTGGGCGACGTATGCTTCTAGATTCGTTACGATTAATGGCTATCATAGAGACATATCCGGCAGATGCGTTTATAGGCATAGACTATACGGTGTACCAGTCTATTTCTAACAATTTAGACCAATTGCAACGTGTCATTAATGAATGTAATAAGCGTTTCGGCAATGATTTAAATGGAAATTAAATCAATGAAAAAAACTAAATTATTTTATTTATTTTTTAAAATTTAAAACTGTAATAAACTAATCAAGTAAAAGCTCTATCGGATCCCGGCTTAATTTTATTAATAATATTTTATTACTTAAATATTATTATTATTAATAATATTATTTAATATTATTAAGCCGGGATCCGAGTATGTTTTGTTTTGAAATAATTTACTAATAATTAATTTAATTTTATAATTTAGATAGAATAATAAAGTTTTACCGTTATTTGTTCATGAAGGTTGAGGGAACCTTAGCGGCTTCTGAACCTGGTTCTATAAAAAATCCCTAATCTACGGTGGAACAGCATACGTCAGGGATGCGTGACCAACAGGGGGCTTTGCTTCTAGTATGCGAACTCTGCATACCTTTCGACCTCCAGTTTCTTTACAGGCTTACCCGCGCATACGGAGCTCTGTGTAGGTGGATATCATTTTCTCCATAATTCGTGGGAAAAAACCATGAAGCCTTGTAAGAGGAGGAATGGATAAACCATAAATCATATCAAGGAAGGCTTAATCCCTCAAGAAAATCCGGTCTTAATTGGCCAAGGGAAGAATCCAGAAGGGATGGACAGGAATGCCTTGCTAATCTCCAAAGGTTCTCCTATGGCGTATAACCAAGATATTCCGATGGGAACGGACAAGGAAGCCTCGTTAGCGGTAGAGTGATTAGTTCCTTTTGGAACTCCGGTTGTACCTGGCCGAACGATGGTATCGGAAGAGAAAGACAAAAAACCTCGCAAGAGGTGGACAGTCTGAGATGATACTCCTGCGACTATGGACGCACCTGTTACACTGGACTTAGGTAAATCCTTTTCGGAAGCGGGCACCTGAAAAAAAAAACTAAGCATGTATACCAGCTTAATCTTCCTCACAGCAAAGCAGCTTCAGCGATGTTGATGCGTTGTTTTCATTCATAAGGATAAGCTGGATGTAGCGATGTTACAGGAACCTTGAACAGACCGCAAATCTGTTTTTGCAGGAAGACGAAGCGACAGGGTGTTGAAACCACCTTTGTTGATTCACGAAGGGCAGAGGTGATCGATACCACCCTGTGCTCTATCAATATGCTAGACATGGTTAAGGACTGTAGGGTCACGGACAGACCAACCATATCTGACCACAGAGCTATCCTGACGACCAGCTCTTTTAATAGTTTTTGGCGAAATTAATAATAAACAGCTCATAGTCATGGTGTTTGAAATTATTATAAGTTTATCAACCACAAACTAAATGATTAAGTGGCCTTGTAATGTTGCTGCCATGTCTTCTTCATGTTTGTCTTTAGATTTAAATTCTATTTAAGACAACCCATTAAAGTTATTTCAGTTCGTTTATATATTTACTTAAAACAAAACCCCCGGCGGCAATGCTTTGTGATCAAAAACAAGATTACCAACAATAAGGCAAAAAAAGGCGTCAAGTGTAATATTTCTTGGGAAAAATGCTACAAAAAAGATGTTTACTTATGACTAAAACTACAAACAAAAATTTGAATTTACGAAAGCAGTTTGATAATTAAGTGACTTTTTGTATTTCCAACTGAATTACTTTAAATGCAACACTGCTTTTATTAACTGTTATTTATTACTGGACTACGGTCGGATTTTCATCAAGCTGAGTCGTTTAGTTTGTTTTTAACAGCCATTGACCTCGTTAATTTTTTACGTAAAAAACCAGTTACGATGGTTAAAGTTATTTACTGTTTTTCATTATGGTCGTATATGCACAAAAATAGTCGAATGGCCACAAAAATATAACCAGAAATTCATGGAATAATATTAAATGATTGGGGAATAAAAGTGCGAGAGTTGGCAGAGATTGTAGGTATCTCCACGTAGTGGGTCGTATGATCATAAATATAGAGCCATAAGTAATCGATTAAATACATGGAACAATAATAGACGATTGGAGAATAAATGTGAGAGGTGGTTGAAACTGCTTGCTTCTCCACCACATGGCGGGTAATATGATCACAAAAATAGTGCCAGAACAAGTCGATAAAAAATGCGAGAGGTGGCTGAGACTGTAGGTATCTCCACGTGGCGGTTCAAATGACCACAAAAATAGTACTAGAAGTAGTCAATGAATTCCATGAAATGTCGGATAATTAAAATACACCCACGTGGCGGGTCATATGACCACAAATATAGTGCCAGAAGTAGTCGATAAAATTGATCTGGCTGATACTATTGTTATATCTACGTGACGGCTACATCTTACATTGCATCTTATCTTGAGTGATAGTGTGCCGCAATCACACACACACGGGTGCACACGTATCTAGTCACTGCGGAAAATTCCAAAATAATACCCCAACCAACATACTGTCCAGATTTAGACGCACGCGAATATTTTCTCTTTACAAATTAAAAGAAATGACTGGGTGTAAGATATTTAGGGTAAACGAAAAGGTTATCATTGACACAGACGCCTAATGTTTTTGAAATATGTTATGCTGACGTGGAGTAAAAAAACTACAAAGAAGTACCACTTCCAAGTTATGTATGGTGACCGCTAAAAAGTGCTTACATTAAGCAACTGATTTAAAACTGTTAAAAAGGAGAAATTAACTAGGACCGGTCTAATATTAAAGTAAACGGTACTGATCAAGTACGTTAAGGTAAGATCTAACACCTTCTTGAAAGTATTTGAAATAATCGACGCATTTTATATACTTTTTAAAAGGTTTTAGATCTTTCCTTAACGTATGTACTTGATCAGTACCCTCTCCGAGGCCATCGCCATGTAAAAATGACAGGTCCCTTTCGTATAAAGTGTTAGAATCCGAACCGATCCCTCCTACACTAAGGGAAAAACGACGTTGCAAAATCGCCAACCATTGTGGTCACCCACACCTTGACACCATTATGTTGTCAGTTTTGTTTGACAACGAGTGTTGTCAACTTTTTAACGAACGTGGTCGAAATCACAATGACTGTGCAACGAATGTGCTCGAATTAGCAACGCACGTTGACAATTTGTCAACGAACGTGCTCAAAAACTCAATGTTGTCAAACTCCACAAGTTCTATTAAATATTTTTCATTATCATAAATTCATTTATTTTATGCAGACGTATTTTTTCTAAATACCAAAATGGAGCGATCTACAAATTGGAGATTGGCACCTTTAACCATTAAGAGTTTGGGGTTATTAAAGCGACAGGGGAGTTTAGACAGATATTTTTCTGGAAAAAAAAACAGAGGTAATATGGTGTTGTAATTGTAATGATCACTGTTAACCACTTTTTATAATGTTTATAAGTATAAATTCATGGTTTGGAATTGATGGTGACACAATGTCTATGCAATCCAAGGTGGAGAAATGTTGAAAACGTGATGAAACTGCGGCAAATTACTAGAAAAACAAGGAAGTATTATCCAAGGTATGAGAAATTCCAATATATTTTATATAGAACATCTTAAACAATTTTTTTGTGATATAATTTAGGATTTGAAGACACTGTTAAACGAAGAATCAAAGGAAATAAAGCGCTTAAAAATGCTGATGAATAAACACATTAAAAATTTTTTTACTTGTAATAAAAACACGTTTTGTAAATAAAATAGTTTTTAAAAATGTATAATCTATTACTACAATCTGTTTTATTATTATAGTAAATTTGCAAAAGAATAAGCATTTACAAATCGAAAATGGTATGGTGTCAACTCGACAACGCTGTGGTGTCAATTCGACACCGGTATGGTGTCACTTCGGCAACAATACGGTGTCAAAGTGTACACGTTCGTTGTCATTTCAACAACCCTTCGTTGTCAATATTTCGTTGTCGAATAGACGACGTTCGTTTACACTTTTTGCACAAACGTGGTAGATACACTTTCGATACCGCATGTGGTCACTTTGTACACGGATGGTGTCATTTTTTCTCTGTGTGTACACTTTAAAAACAGTCACGTGACGAGTTATGTGTTAGTTCCCTTTCCTCTAGGGTTTTGTGACGAAAAAAAAACAATATCTTTTATCCAAAAAGTCAACGAATTATCAAATTGCCCTCGTAAATATTTTTCTAATTTGTAAATGAATAAGTTTCTTTATTTTCAATTTATTCGTTTCTCTCTCTGGCTTTGAAAAAATTTGCCTCTATAGTAATGAAATATTAGTTTATTTTTATCTTTTATATACATAGAGATTTATTATCCTCTTTTCTTGTTACTAAAATGTGCATAAAAGCATTGTCATAATTGTATGAAAATCATATATTTAAATTTTATGGACCACGACAACAATGACAATGAAGAAACGCAAAAAAAACAATCTATACAGATTTAGAAAAGAAAAGAAGGAAAAATGAAACTGTCATAAAATTATAATAATTGACTCGTATATAATGCGGAAAATGAAAAAACCTCTTTCCAAATCTCTTTTTTTATTATTACAGCTTTTACAAACAATTACCTTGTTTATATCTCTCGAAATAAGTTTCGAAATAAATGCGAATTGAAGTGACAAATTGTTTGAGTTTATACTTAACGGCGAAAGTGTACCCATTGCATACGTAGCGTATTTATATCAGCTGTCATTTCATAGAAAAAATAATCACATGAAAGTGTTGTGTTATATTGAGCCTTATTACGGATGTCGTTGTCACAAAGCGACGACGATAATATTGTAAGAGATTAAAGAAAACAATCTTTAATATATTACAATATTATCGTCGTCGCTGATTATTTTTTAATAGAAAAACTCAGAAAAATTATAATTTTACGAGGACAATCAATAAAATATTCGGTTTTTACCCCGTAGAACTCGTTTATACTTAAACTTAACACGTTTTTTTTTTTTTGCATGTGCATTGCAAATTTGATTTAACACGACTTAAAGACTTTGGATACGAACTATAAATGGTTATAAAGTGTGTTTAGATTAGAGGCAGAGAAGTTTAAATTGGCAGCACTGTTTTCTGTGACAGCTGATTAAAGAGTTATCGGTTGTGTTCAGTCGTGACTCGTAACTTTGGGTTAAAAAACAATGTGCGAGCGTAATTGTCGTTGTTTTTAAAAGTCAATCAGGCCGGTCATGTTTCTCGGTCTTCGAGAGGTTTGCGCGTCAATCTCGCATTGCCTGATTGGCTTTGTCGTATAGCTGTACTGCGGCACAGTTATCGATGGTTGCATGAATCACCATGTGCAATCGCTTAGGTTATAACCTTTAAAATATTAATTAATAAGTCGTATATTGGTGGAGCACCATTTATTACTCAAAAATTCGCTGGAGGAGCACCATTAAACTCATGTTTTTTCCTGGAGGAGCACCATTAAACCTATTTTAATTTTTACTTGTTGAGTTTGAGAATTCTCACTTCCTATTCGAAGGTATAGGTCGCGCTGCATATCCTGGCGAAGACTAAATTTATCATACCCTGGCTCTTTGGTTTCGTATCTCTGCCATTTTTGGCATTAAGAAATTTTTTGCATAGCATCTGTCTTTAATGGCCTTCCCCAAGAAGAAGACTAAGGTATGAAATTTCAGTTCCAAACAGTTCAATTGACATTGCGAAGATGGTTTTCCAAACTAAGTACTTAAAAGTCGTTTCGTCAATGACGTGAAAAAGTAAGCCATTCTGTTGCATTTTAAAGAGCCATTAATAAACAAGAGAAATCGAGAGCAACAAAAATATTCAAGTGTTACATTCTGTTAAAATTATGTTCGGTTAATTAGGTCTTAAGACTAAGGTATAACACTTTCAAAATAGCAAATGGGTAGTGAAATTTATTACACAGAAAAAAATGTTTCACCAATTATAGGGTTTAATTAAATTCTGAAAAAATTTTATTAATTTAATTAATTTTTTTATTCAATTATATTCTTTACTACCTGTGCCCACATACGTTGTGTGCGCCCTAACAATATTTTGTTCGACTTTGCTATGAAAATAATCCACACCAAATATTAATACTCTTACGTATTTACTTTACATAAAGGTACCCCCATCCCTGGATAAAAACAAATCAAATAAAAATTTTATTCAGATGGCTATGTGGCAGTAAGTAATTCATATTTTGTGATTATTTTAAAACAGCGCCATCTATTGCCCAACCGTCTTTAAAATATCCCGATTTCAATTCATTTTGTCATAATTTTAAACCAGCATCTTCTGTTGCACAACCGTGTTTAAAATATCCCGCTTTCAATTCATATTTTGTCATTATTTTAAAACAGAACCATCTGTTGCGCAACCATGTATAAAATATACCGCTTTAAAAATTGAAAGTTGCCTTAAAGTATGCAGCAGTCTTAAATCGGTAAAATCGGTAGTTTTAAATAGGCATACTTTTACTGTTTTTTCTCCACATTCTCTTGGAAATAAGATATTATTGCGGAAAAAAGTAACCTATATTGGAATCAGGTAAGATAAGGTACCTCCTCACAAAATTTTTTTAAAGTCCATTCAGTAGTTTTTACGTGATGTGAACACAAAAAAGAAAGACAGACGGACGGACGGGAAACGATTTACTATTTCAGTACATATATATATATATTAAGAAAAAACAAAATAAAATTTTATTTAAATAAATAATTGAATTAATAAAATATTTAATTAAATTTGTATTTGAAATTAATTAATACCTTTAATTGGTGCACTATTTTTTTTTTTTTTCTTTTTTTTTTTTTTTGACAAATCATTATTTTTTTTTTCATTTTAGTGATTTGATAGATAGATTTGATTTTGAGAAGAGTAAATATTCTGTTGGCTAGTGTAAACTAATGATATTAATATGTAAGAGTTATAGTTCTTAACATCATTTAGCTCTACAAAACAAACCTTTGACTCTACTTTAAGTTAAAAATTTATAATAAAAATTTAAGTAATCATTAAGCAAATGTATTTCTTTAACAACTAACATGTAGTTAATTTTTTTCAAGTTTTTATTCTAACACGCAAACAAAACATGCAAAAATTTGAACAACAATAGCGTTTTTTTTCATATTATCGCTCTAATTTTATTCTTTTATTATATAAAAAAAATTATAAAACTCATTAAAAGAAACTTTAAAAACGGAAGCTTTCAAAAACAACTTGTATTTTTTTTTTCATTTAAAACTAAAAATTAAATTTAATAAAAAAAATCTCATTTCTTAATTTCCTTAAAGACTGCATGCATTAAGAAGGATGCTAATTAATTTGCAAAGTATTCTAATTACTAGGAAGTGTTTTCTCAATGTTTTTTTGTAGAAAAAGTTCCTTGAAAATGTATCACGAAAAAAAAAAACAAAAAAATTTGTGTCTTTAAGCAGTTGTACCGAAACGTAAAAAAATACATATAGAAAAATTCCTAAGACTTGATAGAAAACTTTGAAACTTTGGAAAGTTTTTAAAACAGTGCAGAAAAATATATTTTCGAGACAAAATTTATTACAACGACGTAATGCAAAGATTTTGGAATTAAATTAAAAATAAAAACTTTGCGCAAACAAACAAATAATAAGTTAGAATTTATTAACAGATAATTTTCAAAGCGGCTTCGATTTCAATTAGGAAATTTGAAAGCTAAAATTGCAGACATAATGCAGGTATTAAAAAAATAAAAAAATAATTTTGGCATAAATTCTATAGAACTTTAAGTTGCAGTAAAACAACGATCGATTATTCGATTGACATGAATTTTATTTATCCAAAAGATAATCTTGTGGCATTACATTTTAAATATGATTTCTGACATATGACCGCCACGGCTGGCGCGGATGTAGTCCAATCTGGACGTCCAATTTTCGATGAATTTTTCCAACATTTGTGGACGTATAGCGGCAATAACACGGCGAAAGTTGTCTTCCAAATGGTCAAGCGTTTGTGGCTTATCCGCATAGACCAATGACTTTACATAGCCCCACAGAAAGTAGTCTAGCGGTGTTAAATCACAAGATCTTGGAGACCAATTCACAGGTCCAAAACGTGAAATTAGGCTGTCACCAAACGTGTCTTTCAATAAATCTATTGTGGCACGAGCTGTGTGAGATGTTGCGCCGCACTGTGGTCAATATTTTAAGATAGCGGCCAAAACTCCTTTTGGTTTTTGTTCTCCGATTTTAAAGTTATTAGACTCATATGAAAGTAGACAGTAGTAAACCTCGGGAGCCAAAAAATTAGAACTCTATTTCAACTATTTCACTGAGAACAGGGTGGTCCAAAATAGGCTTTTTCAGAATTTAGTAAATTTATGATATTTTTAGTTAATTTTTAAAGTTTAAATGATCATAACTTTTTTGTTTTTCAAGATTTTTGGACGAAATAAATTTTGTGTGGTAACTTAACTTATTTCCTATTACTGGTAAAAAAAAGTGAAGCTCTACGGTTTTCACAACAATTTAAATATTTTTTTTTAAAAAAGGTCAAATTTCTCGGAAACTTCCTACTTCATAGAGCACAACTCCTGTGAGTCAAGCTGAGTCAAAACACAAATTTACTATTTTGTAGTCCCAACTCTACCCTACAATCCTATATATACATGTCCATGCATCGGGACTGCACTTTTTGAGCTACAGCAATTTCTGACCCAATGTAAGATATTCGGTACAAATGCACGTCATATTTTTTGAGAAGTTATTTGTACGTGAAAGTGGCTATTATCCATATATTTTGATGAAATTTTGTACAAGAGTTCTTATTGATCCAAAAAATAATTCTGTTGAAATTAGGAGAAGTTGGCCCATATTTGGACCTAGTCCACATAGTAGGGTGTATCAAAATTTTGACAAATTATGTGGTATCTGGCAATTCATTTGGAAAAGGTAAAAAATGATTTTATTGCCATCTAATATTACATAACTTAAATACCTGAAAATTGCAAATAAATTTAAAACCAATGGAAATAACTGGTAAAACCAAGGACCTGTTATATTATGTTTCAAAGAGGTAAAAAAGATCATGTTGAAAATTTGAGCAATAGTATATTAATCCATGCATTCATTTTTTCTTGATTATTGTTTAAACAATGGCTAAATTCAGTTATAGTGTTCTATCTGATATATATTTTGAACGGAAAGATTTTCATCTTATTTTACATATAATGAATAATCCATTCTTCAAAATATGCGACAAACAAGAAATTAAAATTCATAACTTAAAAATAAAAAACTTTTTAAATAGTTTAAGAAAACGGTACAATCAATGTTCCAGAAACAAGAAATTGTTTTACTCACGCAACCAAGAATGGCTAAGAAATAAACTTATTTTTAAAAAGCCATCAAACTGGAAAAGGTGGTCGACCAGCAAAGCCAATTGATAATTGTAGTGAAAGATCACGAACACGCAAGCTTAAACATATCAATGAAGAAGTTTCTTGTAGCATCATAAAGGATTCATTTCTGCATCAAATTCAACCATCGAAAACTAAAAAGAGTAAAATTGCTATCATTGAAAAAATAGTGGAAGCAAGCCCCAGACGCACAAAAAGGATTTTAGAAAGTATGCCGACACCAACTGAAGAAAATAAATTTACTCCAGAAGAAGCATTTGCACTATTTTTGGATTTGAAAATGACTAAAAACCAATATACAGAATTGCGGAAGCGAACCAATGAAAAAAATTGTGGAATTTTTCCATCATATCGAGATATAGTTTCTGCCAAAAAAGATTGCTTACCTTCACCAACTGCTATTAGTGTAACTTCAAGGTCAGCAGAAATAAAATTGCAGGATCTTCTTAAACACACTGCAGAACGATTATTAAAGACATTTGATGCTGACTATTTAAAGAAGTTTAAAAATTGCAGCATGACTTTAATTTCTAAATGGGGATGTGATGGGTCCTCTGGCCAGAAACAATACAAACAATGTAATGCGGAAAATTCATCAGATGCCAATTTATTCATGATTTCTTTCGTTCCATTACGTTTAACAAAAACTTATATTGGTTCAGAGTCGTCAACTAGTAGAGCTGCAGAGATAGATGTATGGAAGAATGAAATTCCCTCGTCAACAAAATTTTGTAAAGTTTGCTTACAAAAAAGAAACTAAAGATGTCATAACTGAAGAAGTTGGCAAAATAAGAGATGAAATTAAAGAACTTCAACCAGTGATATTTGAATTTAATGACCAATGCATCGAAGTTAACTTTAAAATGTCACTTACAATGATCGATGGAAAAGTTGCACAAGCTTTAACCGAAACAAAGTCTTCGTCAAGCTGCACCATATGCCAAAAAACATCAAGTCAATTGAGCCAACCACCAACACAAGACGATAGTTTTAATGAAGCATATGAATTTGGAATGTCACCTCTTCATGCTAGAATTCGTTTTATGGAGCATATTCTTAAATTGGGATACGATTTGGAATTTGGCCCGTTAGGCGAAACAGTGAGAAACAACAAAGAAAATTTGGAAAAAAGAAAGCAAAGAAAAAAGATATTCAAGAAAAATACCGTGAGATAGGCCTTATAACTGACCAGCCAAAGCAAGGAGAAGGAAATTCTAATGATGGAAATACAGCAAGGAGATTTTTTTCCGATCCAGAAACTGCAGCTTCTATAACTGGAGTAGATTATGATTTAATACGGCGATTCTAAATCATATTAGAAGTTATAGCATGTAGCAAAAAGATAGATTGTAATAAAGTGATTTCACTTTATTAAGGATTTTTTTGTATTATTGAGTTATTTTAATTATTACTGGTTCGAACAAGGCTGATTTAACGCCAGTGTTCGCCCTCAGTATTGCTAGCCGCAGTAGTCCACAAAGGTCTTCCTGCTTCTTAGCAATTATTTATTTATTTAGTTAATATTTATGTACTCTTTCTTGTTAGCCGCAGTAGTCCAATTGGTCTTCCTGCTTCTTAACAGTAAAAATGAAAATCAAGCGCTTTGTTTATAAACGATGTTTATTGAATGAATGTCGCAAGAAGAGTGAGTAAATTTAGTTATACAATGAGCTTAACTACTAACTAGTCACAGCATACAAGTCGTCTAGTATACAGCGATAACGAATATTACAAAAACAAAACAATGGTTAATAACAAGAGAGAGAGTGATATTCGTGAGCGCTGTTATTTTCCTATGCCTACTGTGTTTACTAACATTAGTATTTGTACGTTTATTTTGAATATAACATAACAATCTTTACATAAATGAATGAAATGTTAAAATAAAATAGAGTTTGAATATAGCATAAGAATATACATTTTGTAGCATTTATGTTTATATGTGTGGTTGAACTAAAATAAAGTTATTTAACAGAATGAAATTTAAAGATCAAATAGCATACGGATACATGTGTAAATATAAATGTTATTAGTAAATGTATTAATAAATGCTATTAATAAAGGTAGTTTTTAAGTATTTAATATAAATATAATTTAGTCTGCTACAACCTCCCCCTATGGTGCATTAATCGTCCCGATAATGCAACCAGGATATCAGTTTCTTGCGTTATTCTTCAGCCGCAATGATCTTCTTAGGGTTGTATGTTGTTGATTGTTGGTTGTTTGTTCTTTTGTTGTTTGGTTGTTAAGTTGTTGCTCTATTGGTCTGTTGGAATGTTGAGCTAGTTGGTTGTTGGGTTGTTGTGCAATTTGGTTGTTGGGTTGTTGTGCAATTTGGTTGTTGGGTTGTTGTGCAATTTGGTTGTTGGGTTGTTGTTTATTGCTCGGACGACCTCGTTTCCGAATTGGATAAATTGGAGTTTCGGATTCGCCTTCATATGGAGTTAAAGCAGACACATGTAGTGTTGCTAGTGGTATGTTTGGGGTGTTAACTGCAGCAATGGTGAAGCAAGATGAACCTTTAACATCTGTGACTACATATGGACCATCTCTTCGTGGTGTAAACTTTGATGTTATTCCATCTTTTGCTTTACTTAGTATATGCGTTGCTACTAGCACCTTGTCACCAATCTTTATATCGTATGAGGGCTTTCGTTTTTGATCGGCAAAAATCTTGTTACGGTCCTGCATCTTATATTGAGCATCTTTGGCGATTTCAAGAGTATCTGCTAGTTTCAATAGGTGAGGAGTTATTTGAGGGATAAAGTTTTCAGCTTTTACTATAGCTTTGAAATCGTAATTTACTTCAGTTGGTGTTCTAAGTTCACGACCAAATGTCAGGAAAGCTGCAGAATAGCCTGTACTATCACACTTCGCTGTATTCATAGCAAATCTAATAGCGGGTAACATTAAGTTCCATTTGGTGTGATCTTTTCCAACACAAATTGATAGTTGGGTTTTTAAGTCTCGATTTTTTCTTTCCACGGGATTAGCTTCTGGATGATATATAGCGGTAAATGTTTGTTTAATTCCCAAACAAAATGTTAATTTTTGCATTAATGCAGAAATGAATTGAGTACCATTATCACTGTGTAGCCTGCGCGGTATTCCATATCTAAGGATGATTTCATTTAGAAGTGTCAATGCACAGTTTTCGGCAGTTGCTTCTTTTAATGCAAAGAGTTCCACCCATCTGCTGCAAATATCCTCTATAATTAGAATCCATTGATATCCTTCTGAGGTTTGAGGCAAAGGGCCAAAAAGATCTATCGCTACTATTTCAAACCTTTTGTTGCTACTTAATGTTTGTAACAATCCACATGGCTTCATGTTTTTTGGTTTGTATTTTTGGCATTCCTCGCATGATCTCACATATTTTGATATGTCGGTTCTTATACCTGACCAATAAAATAATGGCGTGATTCGGCTTGTTGTTTTGTCTATTCCATAATGTCCAGACATCGGGTCGTTATGATACTTAAAAAGTATTTGTTGACGGTGTGATTTTGGTATTACCAATTGACCATTTTCAGAATCTTGGTCCGAATTATATTTGTATAGTATACCATCAATCATAATGTAACCACGATTTGTATGTCTTGTGAAGTTTTCATCATTGTTTTCAAAAGATAAGATAATATTTTTAAGCTCGTCATCTTCTAACTGGGCTTTACGAAACTCTTCAAGACCCTCTCTAGGAAAATCGATTTCTACTGCATAACAGTCACAAGATTCGACACATACTTTATTAATACACGGTGGTCGTGACAGCATATCGGCTACAATGTTTTGTTTTCCAGGTGTGTAATTAAATGTTAGATTAAAACTTTGTAGTAGTAGTGACCATCTAGCTAACCTTCCTGTAGGGGATTTTAAAGCAAAGAGCCATTTTAGTGGTTGATGATCCGTATAAATGGTAACTTTCGATCCTTCAATATATCCTCTGAATTTTTGAACAGCCCATACCACAGCTAATGCTTCACGTTCCGTGGTGGAATAGTTTCGTTCTGCTTGATTTAAAAGTCGGCTTGCATATTCGATAGGGTGTTCAGAGCTTTTCTCCCCCTGCAATAATACAGTTCCGATCGCATACTTGCTCGCATCAGTTCTTATGAAAAATGGTTCATTTTCTTTAACTTGTTGAAGAACGGGAGCAGTTGTTAATTTTTGCTTTAATTTTAAAAATGATTCGTTTTCGGTATCTGCCCACTTCCATACTGCATTCTTTTTTGTAAGGTTTGACAAAGGCTTTGCAACTTCCGCAAAATTTGGTATAAACCTCCTAAACCATGAGCAGGTCTGTAGAAATGACATTAATTGCTTCAGATTTTTAGGTGGTGGTCGTTCTAAAATTGCCGAAGTCTTTTCAGGATCAATTTCGATTCCATTTTTTGTTAAAATATGGCCTAAGTATTTTACTTTAGGTTTGCAAAAATAGCATTTTTCTTTGTTAAGATGAAATCCGATTGTTTTAAGTTTATTGAAGGTAATTTCAAGATCTTTGAGGTGACCTTCAAAACTTTCAGAGCAAATAATAATATCATCTAGATAAGCCAGTATTAGGACGTTTGGAATACTAGATTTTATCTTATCGATGACCCTTTGAAATGTTGCTGGAGCCTTTTTGAGCCCGAACGGCATTCTATTAAAAACATATATTCCAAAAGGGGTTGTAAATGCTGTTTTAAGTTTATCATCCTGATTCATCTCAATTTGCCAGTACCCAGATTTTAAATCAATTGTAGTCATATAGGGTGTAGTTTTAGCAGCATGTAAAAGATCTTCCATTCTCGGCAAAGGATAAGTATCAGTTACAGTTATAGGGTTAAGTTTTCGATAATCCACACAGAGTCAAATGGAGTTATCTTTTTTTGGTATTAACACGACCGGAAAAGCCCAAGGAGATTCTTTTTCCTCTATGATGCCTTTCGATAACATACTGTCTAATTCCAGTTTTAATTTTCCTTTCATTGCTGGTGAAATTCTGTAGGGTGGGTTTGTTATGGGAGCGTTATTTCCAGTATCAATTTTGTGCTTTATACCTTTTATAGGTGAGCAAATATTCTGAAATATGTCGTCATACGATTTTAGAAGTTGTAATAATTTTCCTTTTTGAAATTCATCTAAATGAGAGTTTTCATTCTCACATATGTTGAAATCGATTGCGTTCAATTCAAACGCTTTTATTGGAGATTCTGTAATTGTTCGCTTTCTCTTCATGGGAGGAAATAAATTAGTATCCTTTCCATTTGAAACTTCAAAATTCTGAGGTAGCGAATCTTCAAAAATCTTTAAAATTCCTCTTGGCGAATAATCGTTTTGTGGTGAATAAAGTGATCTTAATGTCAGTGTATTTTCTGAATTATTTTTGTTATTAGATTCAAACCAAGATACAAAATCAATAGTACTATTGTTATTCGATGAACTTGGTTTACTATTTTCGACGTTTGTTTGGTTAAGATTAATGTTATCTTTAACCTTTGATGGTTTAATTTTGAACTCAAAAATTGTTTGCGGTTCATCCTTAAAGTGCCATGTTCTCTGAGCTAAATCCATTACAATACCGGCTTGTTCTAAGAAATCAATACCGAGTAAAGTTCTATTATCCTTGGCTTTTGGTAGGCAAATAAAACGAATTCGTTTATACCTCTTGCCAATTATTATATCAACTATGGTTGAATAAACTTTCTCTTTACGAGTAATTCCATCTGCTAGGGTTATTTCCGCAAACACTGATTGGAATTTAACTTCTCTTTCTACGAGTTTTTTGTATAAAAAGTATCCAGCTATGCTTGTTCTGGCCGCTGTATCTAGATATGCCTCACCTTTTAACCCATTTACATTAATTTCTACAGTGGGCACATTTCTGCCAACCAAACTTGTTTGGATGCTGTTGAAATCCATTAATTTGGGGCTTTCCGCAACTGTTTTATAATTACATGTAGGACAGTTAGATCTGTAGAAACCTACTGCTCCACAACCATAGCAATTTAGATTATTTTGCTCAGGTTTTTTCTTTTTCTCCAACTCGAGACGTTTGTAGCATACGTCTGCTGTATGATTTTTCTTTCTGCAGAAAGAGCATTTAGCATTGCTATTTTCTTTAACATCCGTGTGATTCCTATAAGTTTCTGGTTTATTTTCAATTTTAAACAACTCAATATCACGAGCTTTTGAAAGAAGGTCTTGAAACGTCTCGACACTAGCTCTAGGAATTTTCTCGCGTAATTGTACATTTAAAAGAGAAAATATCATATTTATTACTATGCTTTCTGGAAGCTTTTCTTTAAGTTGTGCGAATAGACGTCGTTTTCTACAAATGAAGCTATCAGTCGACTCAAATGATTTTTGTTTATCTTGAAAAATCTCTGAATATATCCTCCAGTCTGGCTTAGGAGGGGAAAATGCGTTCCGTAGGAGCTCAATCGCTTCCTCAAAATTTCTGGCTTCGTGCTGCACGCCTTGCCACCAAGATGATGCATAACCTTCAAACAACAAAGGCAAGCTTGTTAGGGCCATTGAGTCAGAAATACGTTCAGCATCCTTATAAACCAAAATTGTGGCTATAAAGTCTTCCACCTTTGAAGAACTACGACCACCATTAAAGCGAATACTACATGAACCAAAATTAGTTCTTACCTCCTGACGAACTTGCAGCGATCCTATAAGATCAGAAAACTGACGTTCTGTCAACTGTATACCCATCGAGCCACTGCCTTGGGGATTCTGGTTTAAATTACTTGCAACGGGAACAGAAACACTTTGCCTATTACTAGTTATAGCGGTCGGCCTACTTGTAGATGAAGCAGTCGAATTTGCAGCATTAGGGACTGGATTGGGATTTGGCAAATCAGCATTAGGAATCGAGCTTTGGGAATTCATAGTAGTTCTTGGCATTCTTAAAATTGCTTTCCAAAACGTTACTTTGAACCCTCTAAATGATCTCCTTTAATTTTAAAAGCCTTACTCTAAACCCTCTAAATAGTCTCCTTTAATTTAAAACTGCTTGTTTTCTTTTTGTTTTATAAAACTGTTAATTATTTTGCCCTTTTTATTTTGTAGAATGTGGTTGCGAAAACAAGTTACTTACAGCAACAACGCATATACTTGAGATGAGTGCCTAACAACAGTATGAACAAAAAATATTTTATATACAGCCACAAACAACCGTTAGTTAATAACTGTACTGCAAAGCTTTACCAAATACTCCGCAGAACAACAAAACAACAATACAGCTATCTGTTTCAGGTTGATGGTTAATCAAAAAAATTTTTCTTCAATTTTATTGAAGCTTTACGTTGGGCGCCAGTTGTAATAAAGTGATTTCACTTTATTAAGGATTTTTTTGTATTATTGAGTTATTTTAATTATTACTGGTTCGAACAAGGCTGATTTAACGCCAGTGTTCGCCCTCAGTATTGCTAGCCGCAGTAGTCCACAAAGGTCTTCCTGCTTCTTAGCAATTATTTATTTATTTAGTTAATATTTATGTACTCTTTCTTGTTAGCCGCAGTAGTCCAATTGGTCTTCCTGCTTCTTAACAGTAAAAATGAAAATCAAGCGCTTTGTTTATAAACGATGTTTATTGAATGAATGTCGCAAGAAGAGTGAGTAAATTTAGTTATACAATGAGCTTAACTACTAACTAGTCACAGCATACAAGTCGTCTAGTATACAGCGATAACGAATATTACAAAAACAAAACAATGGTTAATAACAAGAGAGAGAGTGATATTCGTGAGCGCTGTTATTTTCCTATGCCTACTGTGTTTACTAACATTAGTATTTGTACGTTTATTTTGAATATAACATAACAATCTTTACATAAATGAATGAAATGTTAAAATAAAATAGAGTTTGAATATAGCATAAGAATATACATTTTGTAGCATTTATGTTTATATGTGTGGTTGAACTAAAATAAAGTTATTTAACAGAATGAAATTTAAAGATCAAATAGCATACGGATACATGTGTAAATATAAATGTTATTAGTAAATGTATTAATAAATGCTATTAATAAAGGTAGTTTTTAAGTATTTAATATAAATATAATTTAGTCTGCTACAAGATGCAAAAAATTTGGTCAGTATGCTAATGAGACAGCAACCCTTTATAACCAAAACTATTCTTGGAGACATATGCCAACCACAGTTCACAAAATTTTGTTCCATGCGGAACAAATAATTCAGCACAATATGCTTCCAATTGGAGATCTCTCAGAAGAAGCGCAAGAAAAAAAGAACAAAGACTACAGATTCTTTCGCGAGCACAATACAAGAAAAATTTCCAGATATTGTACTAATGAAGATCTTATTAATATTTTGTTGTGCACATCAGACCCATATATGTCCAGTATTCGACAAAAATGGAAATCAACCTCATTAGAGTTAGATGAAGAAGCTAAACAACTACTGCAAAATGAAAATCAAAGCTATTTGGAAGAAATTTTTACTAATATTGTTTAATTAATACTAGTTTAAAGATTATAATTTGTTTCTAATTGTAGTATAAATTTTTATTAATACATTTAAATAAAATATATGTGCACTTTAAATCAATAGTAAAAGTTTACTTAAAATTTTATCGATGTTGTGTTCTGTATATAATAAATCCAAATGGTATTGATATTGTTGGGAATTGCAGTGTTATTTTTCAGTTTAATCCTCACAAAAATTAGCTTTCTTCCAAAAAAACCAACCTTTGGCCCCTGTGGATATTGAGACTAAATAAATGTCAGGGGCCAAATTTTGGCATTTTCTGACCAAAATTAAGTTTAGGAATAATAAATAAGTATTGGTTGTAAAATACGATTGAAGAAAATAAGAAATTATAAAAAAATACCTATTTAAAATGTCAAAATATTCAACTTTTACATGGAAGCTCAACAAAAAATTAAAATGCATTTTTAACTCCACATTACTTACGTTCCTATCAGTCGATTTTTACGTTTGAACACGCAAATTGAAGCTTAAAGTCCCTCCTATTCAACAAAACAAATTGCGTAAAAAAATACCAATCCGGTCAAAAGTTATAGAGTTTTGACCGCTATCTCGCGAAATTGACCACTGTGCGCCGTCTTGTTGGAACCACATCTCCTGGACATCATGGTTATTCAATTCAGGAATGAAAAAGTTAGTAATCATGCTCTATACCGATCACCATTGACTGTAACGTTCTGGCCACCATCGTTTTTGAAAAAGTACGGACCAATGATTCCACCAGCCCATAAAGCGCACCAAACAGTCAGTTTTTCTGGATGTAACGGTGTTTCGACGTACACTTGAGGATTACCTTCACTTCAAATGCGGCAGTTTTGTTTGTTGACGTAGCCATTCAACCAGAAGTGCGCTTCATCGCTAAACAAAATTTGCTCATGAAAATCGGGAACAACGGTAATCTCTTTTTGGGCACTATTTGCAAGCGTTGTTCAGGCGTGAGTCTATTCACGATGAATTGCTAAACCAAACTGAGAATAAATCACTTGAAAGCTGTTAAATCGGTCGCCATCTTGAAAAGTAATGCCAACTTAAAGTTCTATACCTCTATAAAAAACACCCTTTATAATATTGGCTTTTAGTGCTTTAACCCTTTGAGGGCTTGTCCCTATAAATATGAGCCTTATCTCAGCTCCACAAAAAAGGCGTTTAATCACACGATTTAGGCAGCCAATTTACCAAAGTTAATTTGCATCCAACTTTGCTAGCGCCCATTTACCAAAAGTTAACCGTTGTGGTAGGTCGTGTGGCTTCAATTCATAGACCAGCTGTTTTTAAAAGGTTTTACACCCAAATGTGGAGTAACAAAAGCCGTGTTGCTGAGAACGGCGCCGAATCGATAACTCACGATCATCAACAAAACTAGCGGATACAGCTGCGATATTTTCCTTTGTCCGCACTCTACGTTTGCGTGTTGATGGTTTATTGTCTAATAATGTAAATTTGGTGCGAAATTTTGTCACAAGAGTTCGAATAGCCACCTGAGAAGGTCGTCCAAACTGGCAATAAAATAGAAGAAGTGTACGACGTACTTTCTCAACCGAGCATAATTTTGATAATTATTTTGATAATAAAATTTAATAATCTGCAAGCGTTCTTCGTTTGAACAGTAAAGGCCATGATTCACTAACATACTCAGTCGTACGATCTGTCAAAAATAGGATGTGTGCTAAAGAAGTATGATAGTGTGTTTTAGAAATGTATGTGAGTGACAGACTTTTTAACTGCTCGATTTGATAATCTTTTGAAAAAATTTATAAATAGTATTTTTCCATGCGATCAGAGTTGGATATTGTGGCATCTACAACGCCATTCTGAAACGATTTTTTCAGTAGGACAGAAGTTTATAAGATTTTTTTATGATTGAATCGTGCGGGATTAGTGACCTTAACATGTTACACGAAAACATGCGAGCTGTCAAAAACAGTGGTCTATTTCACTACAAAGTCGGTAGGAAGTCCAAAAAAGATGCCTAAATATAATCGGGGTACCCTCGCATGTTATTTATTAGTTAAACAAAAAGTAGGATGCTCTGGTGGGCTAGTCTATCAGTTTGTGATTCTGGGTTCGATTCCCACTACAGACTCTGGCTTATTTCACTACAAAGTCGGCAGAAAGGCCAGATAATGGAAATGGAAGAAGACGATTCTTGTATATTGTGCCTGGAAGAGACTAAGAAAGTAGCGCACATTGTGTGTGAAAGTCCAGCAAACTGGCTATAATTAGGCTTAGGATCACGGGCAAATACATATGAAAACATGTGAATGCACAGAGAAATCTTTGCCTTAGACAAATTTTATCGGTAGTGAAAGACTCTGTGATGAAGGAGAAAGGCGACAGTTACCAGTCCCGTCTGAAATCCTTAAGTTCCAAAATAAAGTCTAAATACAGTACGAGGTTCTATGAAAGCAGGGGTCGAAAAGGGACCAATAATAATCAAAAATTGCGTTACAAAATATAAATTCATATGTGCAAATTATTTCACATATGGGGACACCCTTTAATTTTAAAGTTTAGTTTTTTTTATTAATTTTTGCTATTGTGAGTTAAAGTGATATAAATCACTTGTGTTATATAGGGACACCCTTTAATTGTTGAATTTATGAAATTTGTTTTAAATTGAACCAATCTGTAAGCATAACCTTAATTAACTTCTAAATAAAAAGATATATCAAAATCCGTTTAGAAAAGCTCTATAATAACAATTAAGAACAGACTAACTGATAACCTTCCTTATAGTAATAGTAACTCATTTTCTGTCCGTCTGTCTGCTTTTTTTTGTGTTCGCATCACGTACAAGATACTAGAAGGATTTTAAAATTTTTTTGAGGAGATACCTAAGAATTCTGATTCAACTATAATTTTTTTCGCTTTTTTATGAATTGAAAGAACGATACTATTTCAAACACGGTTGCGCAATAGATGGCGCTATTTTAAAATAATCACAAAATATTAACTACTTAATGCCAAAAAACCAATTGAAATAAATTTATATTTGAATTGTATTTTTACTTTGTGGAATTACATTGTTATTAAAATATTTCAAACACCTTTTACAGGGCTTTACAATAATTTTTAGAATTTTATATAAATTTTCGAATTTTATTTAGGGATAGGTACCTTAATATAAAGTAAATACGTAAGAGCCTTAAAATTTGGTGTAAATTACTTTCAAAGCAAAATCGAACAAAATATTGCCAGGACGCACACAATGTGTGTGGGCACAGCTAGTGTTTAATAGAAAATAGCTGTCTCTCTTATTATAGAGTATGATCAGATGTATGAGACAATATTATGATCCTGTATGTAGATTACATGATCATTTTTAATCATCTGGTCATCTAATTTAACCATATAATATTTATATTTATTTAAAATATAATAATTTTTTATCATATTATGATCAATTATATTATACGTTTATAATTTTAACATAATTATGGTCCATTTTAAATACTATTACTATGTTAGTAGAATATACGTAGTGCCAATAATAACATATTTTAAGTTACTCTTAGATTATGGTCACCATAACCATATATATTCTTTGTAGCATATCGACAGTTAAATAGTAATATGTGATGAAATGTGTGGGTAAACATTTTCATTGCATGCAATATTTTTTCTAAAACATAACTAACTTTGGCGTTTTTATATAAAAATATAATAAAATCTATACACATACAAAACCTATCCATTCTGTTCAATATTTTTTGTAAAGTAGGTTAATTAAAACACTTTAAATTCATAAATAACTAAAGCTTTAATTAAAAATTTAACTTTTACTTTTGTTATAGATACTCGTATACTCGAAGCATTTAAATGCTATTTTCTCTTCACATTTATTGGGGAGCAACTGTTTCATAGTTGCGGTTCATTGATCCTAAGCTTATGGTCTATAATTTCTAAACTAAAATAAGACAAAAACAAATTAATATAAACTGTAACATGTTGCAGCAACAATGTTCGACAAGTTCAGTGAGTTTTCTGCGTCACTGACCAAACAACCGTGAATTTCTACAATGTTTTAACGTTAATTCGATTGTAAATATTTATTAATAATTTAATGGGAGTTTTACAAATATAAACTAATGTATGTATGTGTATTAAAGCTTTTTCCTAAGTAAACTGCAAGCCATTAAAGCGTTTTAAATATGTATATAATACAGTTCAATATACACAGAACAATTTTGAAAATTGTTTAACATAATAAATACTTGTATGAAAGTTTATAATGAGTATAATTTAAATTGAAAAAGAAAATATGCACCGTGATTTGGTTTAACTCAACTCTTATTTAGACTGGCAATTTTTATAAGATTTGTAAAGATTTGAGTCCAAACATAGTAAGTAACAACTAATATCATCGGTAGTGCTATTAATAGTTAGCTCTCGAAAATATCTTTATCAAAATAAACTATCGATAGCGAACATTTAACAACCACATTACTAATTTATGTAGCAGACGTTACATTTTTGCAATGGCTCATGATTTTGGTCCTTCATACTCCTGATCTACTATCATATTGGATACTAGCTGAGCCCACACACGTTGTTTGCGTGCTGATAATTTTTTGTTTGATTTTGCTTTGAAAATAATCCACATCAAATTTTAAAGACTCTTACGTATTTACTTTATAGAAAGGTATCCATCCCTGGATAAAATTCTAAAATTTATATAAAAATCTAAAAGTGATTTTAAAGCTTTGTATTATTTGTTTAAAATATTTTAATAACAATGTAATTCCACAAAGCAAAAATAAAAATTTTATTCAATTGTCTATTTGGCAGTAATTCATATTTTGTCATAATTTTAAAACAGCGCCATTTGTTACGCAACTGTTGTCATTATTTTAGAACAGCGCCATCTGTTGCGCAACGGTGTTTAAATTGTCTCGCTTTCAAAAATAAAAGATGCCTTAAAGTATGCAGTTACTTTAAATCGTTGTGTATAAATTTTAGATATTTTTTGTTTAATTAAAAATATCAAAAATGTCAAATACTTCCGAGGTTCCGAAATATCCCGACGTAATCGTTTTTTTAATCATAACGAGTGATTTTTTAAGAGCTTGAGAACTTTTTAAAAAAAAAAAACGCATAAAATTTGCAAAATCTCATCGGTTCTTTATTTGAAACGTTAGATTGGTCCATGACATTTACTTTTTGAAGATAATTTCATTTAAATGTTGACCGCGGCTGCGTCTTAGGTGGTCCATTCGGAAAGTCCAATTTTGGGCAACTTTTTCGAGCATTTCGGCCGGAATAGCCCGAATTTCTTCGGAAATGTTGTCTTCCAAAGCTGGAATAGTTGCTGGCTTATTTCTGTAGACTTTAGACTTGACGTAGCCCCACAAAAAATAGTCTAAAGGCGTCAAATCGCATGATCTTGGTGGCCAACTTACCGGTCCATTTCTTGAGATGAATTGTTCTCCGAAGTTTTCCCTCAAAATGGCCATAGAATCGCGAGCTGTGCGGCATGTAGCGCCATCTTGTTGAAACCACATGTCAACCAAGTTCAGTTGTTCCATTTTTGGCAACAAAAAGTTTGTTAGCATCGAACGATAGCGATCGCCATTCACCGTAACGTTGCGTCCAACAGCATCTTTGAAAAAATACGGTCCAATGATTCCACCAGCGTACAAACCACACCAAACAGTGCATTTTTCGGGATGCATGGGCAGTTCTTGAACGGCTTCTGGTTGCTCTTCACTCCAAATGCGGCAATTTTGCTTATTTACGTAGCCATTCAACCAGAAATGAGCCTCATCGCTGAACAAAATTTGTCACATTTGAACATTTCGAACCGAACACTGATTTTGGTAATAAAATTCAATGATTTGCAAGCGTTGCTCGTTAGTAAGTCTATTCATGATGAAATGTCAAAGCATACTGAGCATCTTTCTCTTTGGCACCATGTCTGAAATCTCACGTGATCTGTCAAATACTAATGCATGAAAATCCTAACCTCAAAAAAATCACCCATTACAAATGAATTGTTAAAGTAAGATGCCTAAAATATAATTTTTTCCATTTTTTTTTCTTTTAAAATTAATCCTTAAATTTGAAAAAAAATATTCTTTAAAACCTATTTAGTAGCTGGAGAGGATATACGAACTTATTCCTTACTTTAACAGTTCATTTGTTTGCTCAATGAATAGCTCGAATAATAACATTTAAATGTTAAATATTTTTTTTTTTTTTTTGTAATTATAAATACCATTTCCCTGAACTCTAAAAGGCTTATTACTCTCAGCATCCCTTACTTTTCCACGATATACAAGAATAAATATACATTTAGAATTTTTTATGGTAATAAGGGGCTCCGCTCTTAAGATTTTCTTAAAATTTAATAAAGACATTTGCTAACTTACGATTATCATCATTATGTTCTTAAATTGAAATCGAAACTTACCTAAAATGAAAATAAAAAGGAAAATAAATTAATATTCGTATGTCATATAAATTTAATGATTAACAAAAATCTATACTTCTATAGAGTTAAAAAAAAACTAATAATTTACAATTGAACTAAATACATTTAAATGTAAAAATTTATTTCTAAGAACATATTTACATCTAGCTTTATATATGAGTATGACGCAATATAAGAAGAGGTTAAAGGAAGGAGTATGAAGGCCTTCTCGAAGGCCTCTACTCCTTGTTTATGTACATCTAGCTTTATATACGAGTATGACGCAATATAACCAGAGGTTAAAAGCAGGAGT
The DNA here is from genome assembly GCA_949628195.1 of Phasia obesa. Classification (NCBI taxonomy): domain Eukaryota; kingdom Metazoa; phylum Arthropoda; class Insecta; order Diptera; family Tachinidae; genus Phasia; species Phasia obesa. Next base: position 18,053,818 of record OX451216.1, on the reverse strand, counting down.
ATGAAGGCCTTCTCGCAGCTTCTTTAATTATTTATTTTATTTTTTTTTTTGTTTTGGAGGCACAAGACCTTCCATACACATCTTTTATACACAGGTTGTCATGAGGTCTTCCAAATTCTCTTCTGGCCTTCCACTCTCTCTTCTGTCGGCAAGCGTTCCAGAAGGTCTTCCGAAAAATTTCTGTTAAAAGGCCGGCCTTCAATTTATTGCCGTTTGAAGGCTTTTCGTAGCAAAAACTAAGAAAAAATATCATTTATTTATTTATTGTTTTTCTATATTTATTAAGCACTAGCAGTGCCCACACACTTTGTGTGCGTCCTAACAATATTTTGTTCGATTTTGCTTTGAAAGCAATCCACACCAAATTTTAAGACTCTTACGTTTTAACTTTATATAAAGGTACCCATCCCTAGGTAAAATTCTAAAACTTTTTAAAAAATTCTAAAAATTATTGTAAAGCTCTGTATTGTGTGATTAAAATATTTTAATAACAATGTAATTCCACAAAGTAAAATTACAAATCAAATACAAATTTTATTCAATTGCCTTTTTGGCAGTAAGTAATTCATATTTTGTGATTATTTTAATACAGCGCCATCTATTGCGCAACTGTGTTAAAAATATACTGCTTTCAAAAATAAAAGATACCTTGAAGTATGCAGTACCTTTAAAAATAATCGGCATACTTTCATTGCTTTTTCTATATTTTAAATCTTAGAAATAAGATATTTTTGCAGAAAATCAGGATCAGGATACTAAAGTACCTCCTCACAAAATTTTGTTAAAATCCATCCAGTAGTTTTTACGTGATGCGAACAAAAATATAGAAAGACAGACAGATAGATATAGAGGAAATGAGTTACTATTTTACTATATGTATATATTTCAAAATTATTTTGATTTTTAATTGAAATATTTATATTTTTCTTAATTTTTTTTTTTTTTTTGGGAATCGAACCCACATCCCCAGACTAATAGACTAGCGCACTACCAGTCAGTCTACCGAGGCACTTAAATGGCAAGCAACATTCAATCAAATAAAGAGTAATTGAATGAACTTATGTTTTCTTATAAATGTGAAATCTAAAATTAAAAAATTATGTTTTTGCCATACAAAATGAGAGATAAAAAAATATAATAAAACTGGAGTGGCCTACACTCCACTTTACCATACCCAATGGAAACAGATATTTTTATGACTATATTACATAAAGAATATAAGTTCAAATTATATTCAAATCGAAAAATTAATTATTTTTGGTTTGGGGTGTTAAGTAAACTACCCCTTGCCCCTTCCCGATTGTGCCCAAAATTTATACAGCTCTTCATCTCCACAAACCAAAGGCACATACTGAATTTCATTTTGATATGTCATACGGTATGAATTTCATTTTGATATGTCATACGGTATGATCTGTAGAGCGTTTAAAAAAGTTGGGGTAAAGGAAACTTCGTTTTAATATGTCAAAGGGATGACCTGTAGATCATTTACAAAATTTGGGGGTAACGAAACTACCCCTTGCCCTGTCTCGATTATGCCCAAAAACTATACAGCCCTTCATCTCCATATATCAAAGGCACATACTACATATATATTTTGATATGTCCAACGGTATGACTTGGACTTTACAAAAATAGTGGCATACACACCCATCCACCCACAGACATCATCGCGAAAATAGTCAAAATGGATTCAGGAGACCTCAAAACGTATAAATCCGTCGAAATCCACCATCGACCTCGATTTATGTTCATGATTACTATACTTTACCTTACTTTACCCACGAATGGTAAAGTAAAAAATATATAAATTAGGAAAGTGTACCAGATCTTTAAGAAAGAGAGAGAGAGAGAGAGAGTGAGCTAAGGCCTTCGTTGAAGGGTACAGAAAAACGACGGTTGTTGAGAGAAGGTCTCAGCATGCCTTTTAGAAGGCCTGAAGTGAGAAGGCCTTTTTAGTTTTACCACTGGAAATATATATGTAGACAAATACATATAAGCAAACAGCAATACATATTTAAAACCTTAAAAGCAAGTAAACCAATGAACCATAAAAGCCGTAGGTGGCTGACGCCTTCTTAATTTTGAGGCATAAAAAAAACTTTAGGAAAAAGCCATTATTTTAAAAATAAAATAAAATAAAATAAAATATACTTCTATAATTATCCTAAAATATCGAATATAGTATAAAAAATAAAATACTTATTATGAGTTGTAACAATAAACAATAATTTATGTTTTTGATAGGAAAAAAAAAACTTTTTCAAAATGAGGCAAATTGAAGTTTAATTTGGCTCATCATGTGTGTAAAAGCATAAACTTGCAACCACCCACCACTACTTGACCCAGTTGCTTATACACCCATATTACACTTAGGCCGGGTATTTCTTATCAGCCAAGGTCAATTTCATCAAATTGTATTCGTCGAGTATGTATTTTATAGCATTTTCAGTTTATTGGCAAAACGAATCAAAAACAAAATCGTCAAAAAATTTTTTTAATCGAAAGTTTTTTTTTTTCTTTTGGTAACTTTTAAGGCAAGTTAATCTTGTATCATAATATTTTTGGACTTGAGCCAGAAATCATTTTCAAGAAAAGAAAAAAAAAATAAAACAAAACTAAACTAAAGTAAAGTAAAAGTAAAGTAATAGAAACTAAAATGTCGATTATGCAGCAAAAAAAGGAAAACTGCATGTAAATAAACCAATTGAATTGAAGTGAAAAAAAAAGTTTGTGAATAAATTCCAAAAGTTTTTTTTTTTTTTTGTTGTATCCATCAGCAAGTGTTTTGGCCAGTAAGTGTTTTAGTAATTAAAATAAAAAATCGAAACAACTACAACAAACAGCTGAAAACTTTGCATTTAAAAAGAAATTAAGCAATTTTTTTTTAATTTACAGCACGTTACGTTAAATGGAAATTTGTTGAAATGTTTGAAAAATAAAAAAAACTATTTCACTCGAACGCCAAAATGTGGCACATGTGGCAATTGCAAACGTTAATAAAAAGTTTTAAAAATGTTTCACGCTTTAAAAAAAAGTTTTTTTTCTTAGCATAATTAAAAGATAAAAAACCCTTACTAAAGTTAAGAGTAGAGAAAAGAAGTGATTAATAAAATAATGTCAGATATCAGCAAAAAAAACTACTGACCACAGGTACCAAGATGGAATTTTTCTTATTTAACATCATTTGAGTCTGGGCGCTAAAAAAAGCAATCTATTATCAATCGATAAAGCGAATTTTAAAGAACAAGTGGATTATTCACCCCTATCGTGAATCTTTTTTCCCTAGAATTTTTTCCCTTTTCCCTAAAGTTGCAATCGTGAATTATTTCCATTTGAAAAAACTGACATGTTCGAAAAAATATGGCATCGCCGATCTTTATTCCCGTAAGGTTTTTGACAAGTTGTTCTGTTCTGCTTTCTTAACTCGGAAATGTTGTTGAAACCTTTAAAAAATTATTAACAAATATGTACATACTGCCAACAATTTTTTATGATTTCACTTGCATTACTTCCGGTAAATACAGCGGATTTGACGCATCCCTCAAACTTCGTCTTTTAATTTTTTCTAAATTGCTTTTTTCTTCTTCTAAAAATTTATGACGGAGCGAAATACTATGCATTTTTCTGAATTTATTAAAAATTTATCTGAATTTATTAAAAATTTACAATAATACGCGTACAAAATAAAATGGGAATAATTCACCATAGAATGTTCGAATTGCAAAGATGTTTATTTTATTCCCTAACAATTGGCGATGCCAATTTATTGTTCATGGGAATAAAAAAATTATTCCCTAAAATTTATTCCCTTTACGGTAAGGGTGATTAACTTGCATTTTTTCTAATTTAAAAAATGTCATAAATTAACTTATTAAAAATAAATCAGTGAAGTGCGAGTCAGACTCACACACGTAGGGTTCCGAACTATAGTCAATACATCATTAGAAGTAATCTGTTAATTTCTTTTAATACATTATTATTTATTTATTTTAAAAATCTAAAATGTCTGCTTGTTGCTGAAAATCACGTTACTATTGCAACATCCTTTAATATTTCGTCTTTGTTATACCAGTGAAAACAATACACCTTTGGAGAAAATTCCAAGAGCCTACCTATAATGGTTCAAAAATAAGGCCATATACATTAAAATCACGTCACTATTGAAACACCCTGTAGTTCTTAATTTTATGTTTTATACTTGTTAATTTAGCGATCATAGTTTTGAATACTATATTTACATTTCAAATTACTGCATATTGTGGTTCAAAAAAAAAATAAATCCAAAGACTTAGATATTACGTCCCTATCGGAACACCCTTTAATTTTTAGTATTTGTTGTGATAGAGATCATAGTGAAAACACCTTTTGTGAAAATTTCTACAGTTTACCAATAACGGTTCAAAAAAAAACATATTAGTGAAAACAACGTCACTATCGGAACCCCCTTTAATTTTTTATAATTTTTATACTTGTTAGTATAGCGATCATATTTAAAGTACTCTGTGTTATTTTTAATCTGCCTATTAGATACGGTTCAAAAAATAATGCCATATACGCAAATATCTTAGCCCTATGGGGACACCCTTTAATTTGTAGTATTTGTTGTTATAGCGGCCATAGTAATACAAGTTCTGTGCAAATTTCATTAGTCTACCTTTGACGGTTCCAGAGATAGAAGCCGCTGACAGACGGACAGGCATTTTAGCGAAAACAATAGGGTTAGTTTTTTACCTTTTACCCTAGGGTTCCATACCTCCTAAAACAGGGTAGATTGTAAAGTAATGCTCTGATTGACCTCAAATTTTTACAAGCACTAATAGAAAAAAAATTAAAATTAATCGTCAGTTTAAGGACGCCTTATTGCCGGAATTGTGACACTAATGATATGAGAAATTTCAGCAATAAGGTGAAAGCTGGCATCAATTTAATGACAGAAGTCATGATGGTGTCATATTTAAGGTGTCATCTACGTTATGAGTTATTACATCAATATTGATGACTAATGTCATCAATAAGTTTAAAACTGGCATCAATTGAATGACAAAAGTCATTACAGAATTGTGTCACATTGAAGGTGTCATCTATGTTATGATTTCAATGTCATCAACTTAATGCCAAATTTGGTATATTATTATTAAGAAAATATGTATACAATTAAGCACTGCATGAACATAAAAAACGAAGCTCATAAGATGCTCATTATAATATTTCATTGAATTCATGTCTGTTCATTGCAAACGAGTAACTGAAGACCAGCGAACTAAATGCGATAGCTACTCTGCAAGCTCATTTCATAAGCAATTATGAATAAGTATGAGTAAATATTGAACACAATAACGATGAGCTTGGGCGAGTTCAAGCAGTTTTATGCTTTGAGTGGAATACGAATTCAGTTCGAGTGTAGAAACAAAAAACCCAGAACTTTTAAACAACTTTACTTACGTTCATTTTAAGGTCTTCATATCTTAAGAAATACAAAAAACCATTAGTACAAGCAAACCGCACTAAGCCTTATTCAAAAGTTCTCCACAACTACTAAACACAACACACTTACTGTTTCGAACATGAGACGAGTAAAAACAGTTCTCACTAGTATATAAATTTCTTTTTACTCAGTCAGCTCATTGCGTTTATAATACAAACGGAGGATTTCTCACTACTAATATGGTAGGAGTAGCATGTTAAGTAAGCTAGTTTGTGTTCGAGTATGATCACTTGCTCATGAGCTTATGAGCACACTCATTAGATGAGCTTGCTCCTGCAACTATTTAGTAAACAAGAAGGAGTAAATTATAATTAGAAGGAGTAAAATATAATTAGCAGTGCCCACCATGTCGCCAGCATCCTGACAATATTTTGATCGGTTTTGCTTTGAAAACAATTCACACATAATTGTAAGACTCTTACTTTTATAGTGTTGCAAATATGGTTTATATGTTTAATTTATATAGAGTTACCCAGCTCTGGGTAATTACTCAGGACATTGCAACGTAGAATATACATAAAAATCTATTATTGTAAAGTTCTGTAGTATCTTTAATTTCCCGTTTACCAAAATGATGGGTGCTGCCAAGTTTTCATTAACGTTAAATCGTTAAAATTGCATACTTTCACTATTTTCTCTTGGAAGATCGGAGATATTTTTACGGTAAAAAAAAGTATCCTTCATTTGAAACGAGGTATTAAGGTACCTTCCCATAAAATTTTAATAAAATTCATGCAGTAGTTTTTATGTAATGCGAACACAAATGAGGAAACGACACTTCGTCATTTTTTATGACACTTAGTAATCATATGTTGCGTGACGTTGAACAAACATTAGATAGTGCGAATAAAATGAGGGAGCTGTAACTTAGTCAGTTTGGCTACTAAGCATGTAATTGATTTGACGGCCTTGGGTTTGTATCCCAGCCGTTGTTTATTAAAAATATACTTATTATTCTGAAACATATATCCATGAATCTTCGTCGAGGTAAAATACTTATTCAAAGGGCTAAATTTTTTGCACCAATTAAGGATTTTAATTAGTTTTGAATTAAAGTTCAATTAATTTTTTTAATTCATTTAAAAATATATTTGTTTAAAACAGAACGAAAAGCTGTTCTAATTAAACAAATAATTGAATCAATAAATTTTTTAATTAAATTTAAATCTGAAGCCAATTAAAACCTTACATGGTGAAATTATTTTCTTCTGTGCATATGCCAGCTTCAAGTTAATTTGCCAACTTAACACTAGAGACGCTGCTGTTCTAAAAATAAACATAGCTTTACACGCTGCCTTCTATTCTCTATTCCTTTTCAAAAATGGTAACGCAATTGTCAAGTGGGGCAACAAATATTGTCTGATTTGCTTTTATTGAATATCCAATATTTATTATATGGATGACAATTTGTCATTAAATTACAAAAGATGGTAATTGCTATGATTGGTTTTTGTCATTAAATTTCTCAATTTTTTGTCATTTATTTGATATCTGTGTGTCACTGCATTGATGACAGAACTGTGATCATTGCCATCGATGACAATAATAATGACGTGTGTGGCACTTGAAAGTAAGTATTTCATAAAAACTATATAAGTTTTTTGGCGTCACCTATCTTGTTGAGCGACTGTTTGTTACTTCTATTAAAACTAAGAGAAAAGGAAACATACACTTCTGCACTCTCTAAATGACTTTGTTTAACTTTATAATAAGTTTTCTTAAATATGCAAATAACTTCTAGCGGAAAATGTAATTTGATTCAAGATATGAATTAAATGTAAAAAACAAAGCACTTAATATTTTTGCTAGCAATTTTCCATTTCAACGCCATTTCAAGGATGAGTTAGAAAAAAATAAAGATAAAATTACGCAAACGACTGTGTACAAAAAGAAAAAAGGCAGTAAGAAATAGGAATGTCTTTTGCACAAGAAAAATCTATTGTTTAAAAGAATAGTCAAACTAAAGTTCGCTTGTGACACACTACTCATAGATGTGTGTACACTAAACGGAAATAAAAGGAAATTTAAAAATATGTACTCTTCAAACTAAAGGGTGTTTTTATAAAGGAGGAGATCTTTAAATTGAATTAACTTAAACGGCATTAGTGTGTGAATATGATTTCGGGCATGTGGTACATGTGCAAGTACCGTCTTCTTCGATTTTCATCATGACCAGATGACAGTTGAAGTTTCCATGACCTGTCACTAAGGCAGTTAACCACTTAAAGGTACTCCGATGATTACATCCAAGCATCTTTCTAGCCTTCCTACTTCGACGTTATAGTGAAATGGATCAGAGTCTCTGGTGGGAATCCAACTCAAAATCCCTAGACCGATGGAGTAGCACATTAGGATGGTACCCCTATATACATATATAAATTACTTCCCATCTTACATGTATTTCACAATGTATTTTATTTAAGGTATTGCCATCGGTAGCTACGATTTTTCCCATTTTTTTCATTTTATAAATTTTATCCTAAAACCACTTTTCATCTCTTGAGGCCAGTAACAAATCAAGCTAATTTTGGCTGTTTCTTGAAGAGTGCCCCATTTGGGAACAAATAATAGGCAGGAGGGCTAATATCTAGGCTATACGATGGGTGGGGTACCCATATATAGTACCCATACTATATTTCCCAAATAGTTTTTAACTGGTCGCGCAACATTAGGTCAAGCATTGTCATAATGGAAAATTATGAACTGATGACGAGTCGCTTATTCTAAATGTTTTTCGTTCATTACTCTCTCCACTGCAGGAACCTCGTGATCGCTTTACTCGGATTTAACAGTTCATAATATATGACTCTTTTCTGATCCCACTAAATACGAAGCCTTATTTTCAGCAATGGATATTCAACTTATACAGAAGAAAATAATTGCACCAATTAAAGATTTTACAAGTTGTAAATTAAAGTTCAATTATTTTTTTTTTTTTAAATTGATTCAAATATATATTTGCTTAAAACAGAACAAAAAATGCTAATCAAAAAAAATAATTAAATTAATTAATTATTTAATTGAATTTTAAGTGAAAACCAATTAAAACCTTTAATTGGCGAAAATATTTTTGTCGGTGTGGATATTCGATATTCCTGGTAAGACGTTGGTATATGACGTTCACGTATGCTTTTCAGCGCTTGTATTATCATATTTTATCGCCCATAACAATTCGATGCAAAAGCGACTTCCTATTATAGTGCTGAAGCGTAACTTGCGGCATACAAAATAGCCTTTTGAGGTATTTTGCCTCCAATTTCCTTGCTTTTGGATGAATCCAAATGCGTTTAAATATTTGGAAATAATTGCCTGATCTACTCCCAATGATTCTGCATGCACTTCATGCTTTTCATATATTTTTCATTTCTAATTTTCTGGTAGCCAACACACGCACTTAGATAACATCACTTTAAAATCGTTAAGAAAGATCACGAGAAGCTGCTTCAGCCAGAACAAGCTTAAAAGAAACTTTCTCCAAAATACCTTGGCTTTTCGCAGCGATTTTCTTTAAAATTGTCCGTCAAATGCTTCTTTTTTGTTATGAAACTCTCCATTTTCATGGCATTAAAAAAACTGTCTCGTTTACATTTCAAAAGAAAGACATTTAATGGCTAACAAAGGGTAGTTACACTACTTTCATATGGCATATTTGTAAAAATGGACGGCTGCTAATAAAATCTTGTTAAAATGCATGAAAAAAAAATTCTGCTCCAAGTTTTTATTATTATAACCCAGCTAGTTTTTACGGAAAAAATGACCACGCCCACTTCTTAAGTAGCTTGAGAACTATAATGTAATCTTTAAAATTTTTCACCAGTAACGCCCTTATTAATATACATAGTTTAGCGAAATACAGGCTGGATTGGAATAGTGGGCGTAGTACCTCCCATACAAAGTGAACAATTATTATTGTCTACCAGGATATCTGCAATAGGTAGAGCTTTGAAACTTTGCACAAGGAATTCTCAAACTAATGTGCATAGTCTAGGTAAATACACACTGGATTGGTATATTGGGCGTGGCACCTCATATGCAAACTGCAAAATTATTATCGTGCAACTAGAGAACTACACAATTAACCCTAAGACTAATGTGCATAGACTAGAGTGGGCGTGGTAGCTCCCATACATAGAAAGAGAAAAATTATTATTGCGTACCTACAGAACTACAATATGTAGGGTCTTGAAAACTTGCACAAGTAACCTTCATACTAATATGGATAGTGGGAGTGGTACTTTCCATATTGGGAGTGATACGTCGCATATTGGGAGTGGTACGTCGCAAAGTGGGAGTGATACCTCCCATAGAGGGAGTGATATCTCATATAGAAGGAGTGATATCTCATATAGAGGGAGTGATACCTCTAATAGAGGGAGGGATACCTCTTATAGAGGGAGTGATACCTCTTATAGAGGGAGTGATACCTCTTACAGAGGGAGTGATAACTCTTATAGAGGGAGTGGTACCTCTTATAGAGGGAGTGGTACCTCTTACAGAGGGAGTGATAACTCTTATAGAGGGAGTGGTACCTCTTATAGAGGGAGTGGTACCTCCCAAAAAAGTAAAATATTAGTATCATGTTATGACGCATAGTCTAGCAAAAAAAAAATAGATTGGATGGGAACGGGGAGAAAAGTAGATTGGAGGGAGTGGTACCTCCCAAAAAAGTTAAATATTAGTATCATGTTATGACGCATAGTCTAGCAAAAAAAATAGATTGGATGGGAACAGTGGGCGTTGCACCTTGCATATAAACTGAAACAGTTCTGTCGTGAAAATAGCGTGCGTTAACGAGTTAAAGGTTGGCAATACTTTTCTTCCAACTGTTTAATGTATTTTAGGTGGATGGGTGGTGTAGCGAAGCGCACTGGTCATGGCTAGTTTATAATATTATTTACATTTTTAAAGTAAATCTAAAACAAAACTGAATACTAAATTAAAACTTATTTGCTTATTATTTCCTTGAGTGTTGCTTTCCCATTGTGTTTCTATTTCTTTTTTTTTTGTGCAATAAAATATTCAATATTTATTCTATTGTTTAAAACACAAAAAGCAAAATTTGTTTTTTCGAGGACTCACTGTGGAATATTAATATTTTTTGTTGCCCTTTTAATACCAACTCCCTGGAAAATTAATAAAATGTTACAGTAGAAGACAAAACAGGCACAAACATAAAGAAGTATTTTTATTATGATTTATAAATAAAATAATAAATGAAATAGAATGTTAAGAATGAAAATATGGCATTGGAAAAAAGGAGTGCAAGCCATATACGGGTTGCTTCGCTATCCCGATATAACCAAATAAATAATTGTCAGTAAATGTATGGGGAGTTCCAATCCCCCGTACTATACCGCCAAGTAGCTTATGTGAATTTTAGGGGGGGGGGTCACTATTGTAGTTTTCTATATGAATTATTATTATATAGGGAGTACCGGTCCCACCTCATCCTAAACCGCCAGACTTTTACCCTAAAATTCAGGTTAGTCTTGGAAAATTATATATTATATGTTTATTAAATTCAGTTAGTGACTCTATTGTGTTTCTCTACTACTAGTTTACATTTAATTTTTTATTGAATTTTACTTCGAAATATTTTTATGATCTTTACTTTAACAGAAGAAGTAGTTTTTAACCTTGACATATAGCAGAACGACTGGTAGGTATGGAAAAAGTTTGCAAAATAAAAACTTAAAAGTAAAAACATCATTTATACTTTATACCAATTTTCTCATACAACAAACAATTTGGGCAATAATCCAATATTTTTACCTTGAAATAGCCCTGAAATTTTGTATTCCTGAAATACATATTTTCAATATTGGTTCCGTACAACTTTCTACTGAATTTTGAGTTTAAAGTTCAATTGCATGCTTGTCCTATTGATTTCTGACTTTAAACTTATTTCTATTTTTATTTGCTGCTGACAGTAAATAATTTTTGTGTGTCAAAAATAAAGCAACACAACAAAAAAAAAAGAAAACATGACATTACACAACGGGAAATGATGTTGCCAGTATGATTTTTTATTTTTTATTACTTAAAATTTATTTTGTTTCGTATACTTTAGCATGAACATGACAGTTTTTAAGTCTCTTAACATTTTATATGTAATTTTTATTTATATTCATGCTTTTTTCACTGCATGTTGTATTTTACAACCGTATGTACATACATATATATGTACATACAGCTTAGGAACAATAACAACAAAATGTTTTATTAGAAAAAAGAGCGTTGGTTGCTTGGCTGGTTTAGGCCACATTAAAAAATAGAATAAAAAAAGAAATCCAGTCAGTTTTGAACCCAATTCTGTTTTGTGTGGGTTGTTTTATAAAAAAATATATGTATGTACATATGTATTTGTAATTTTTATGTTGTTACATTTTTCACCAAAGTGTGGTTACTAGTAGAGGCAAGTATTTCAACACAATATTTTTCTAATTTTAAAATAAATGGGTTGGTTTAAATTGAAAAGTAAATCATAAATGAAACAATCATCAGCTAAAAATAAATTCACAAATGTCATATAAATAGCAACAAATAAATAACAGAAAGATTCAGTGAAAAATAATTTGTAATTTTAAATTACACAAAAATACATTATTATATAATTAACCAAAGTCCCTTAGATCCTAAGGAAGGTTAAAAATCAATTATATCTACACATGATTCCTAAGCCAGAAAGAGATCACATAAAAGTAAAGGGTGGTTAAATTTAAGGGCCGATCTTGATTATCACACAAATTATTTAGAAAATTTATTGTCATTTCTTTTTATTTTGATAATATTGGTAAGGTTCAATTATGTATAGAACAGAATATCGGCCAAATGGCCGCTGCGACTTCGGCGGCACACCTCCATCCGATGCTCCAAATTTTCGATGACGCTGAGGCATAATTGAGGTTCTATGCCGTTAATGTGCTCTTAAATTCTTGCTCTTAAATTTTGCTGGCTTTCAAATAACCCCAAAGAAAGAAGTCGAACGGTGTAAAATCACGTGATCTTGGCGGCCAATTGACATCGCCAACACGTGAGATAAAACGGCCATTGAATTTGTCGTGCAAAAGATGAACAGTCGAGCGTTGCTCGATTGTGTATCTTTCCATGGTTCAAATTGAGTTAGTCTGAAATTTAGAAAAGTTAAAATAAATGTAGAAAAACACTTGACGTTTAGGTGTGGTTTACATTCAACATCAGCCCTTAAAATTTAACCACCCATTAGAAAAATACAAACAAATAAAAAAGTCAAACATGCTGAACTCAATTCTACACAGAAAAAATATTTGTTGCATCAATTAAAGGTTTTAATCAGTTTTAAATTAAAGTTCAATTAATTTCTTAATTGATCTGAAAACCAATTAAAATCTTTAATTGGCGAAAATATTTTTTTCTGTGTAGGCGAGAAAAGATGCATTGCGAATCACCAATGCGGCTTGAGAAATAAAAATGGTACAATGGAACAAACACACGAATTAGTAAATGGAATTAAAAAGGCCTTTGAAAAAAGATAATACAGCTCTGCGCTTATTATCGACATTTCTCAAGCATTAAAAAAGGTATGGCATGAATGTTTCAAAGGTGTTTTATTAGCTGCATAAGAACTTAAAATCATGGTAGATGATTTCATTGCATTTATTTATTAAATATAATTTCCCGCATACGTCCATCGCGGCTACATGGTCCATTCGATTATCAATCTAATTTTTGACTACCTTTTCCAATAAATCTGGCCGTATGGCGTGGCTTAAATATTAACTTTCAACATTTTAAGAGTTCGGCATCAACCAACAATGACTTATCATAACCCCAGGCGCGTAAAATCCCACGAACGTGGGGCGGCTAGTGAACAGCACCACTTCTGGAAATAAAGTTGTCACCAAATTGATTTTTCAATTAATCAATTGTTAAGCGAGCTGTATGGCAAGTTGCGCTGTCTTGTTGGAACCAAATGTTCATTAATTTTTGAAAATAAAAAATCATTCATTGCGAAAGAAATAAGGATCGATGATGACATGCCGCCAGCATTAAAACCACACCAAGGAGTAAATTTTAATGGTCGTTAATGTATCATTACGATGTTACAGTACCGACCAGAAAATTGTCTGAGCTTATTGACGAAACTATTTTACCAGAAATAAGCTTAATCACTAAACACAATTCTTGGTCGAAATGCTCTGTGAAATTCGCGAACAAATTTTTTTTTTTCAAACTAAATGTTCGCAATTTGGATGACTGTTGTCATACATTTCGGTGAAGAACGTCGTCACTGGCTGTTTTTTTTTTTTTTGGTACGTTTGGCGAGCGCTTTCGATATAAAGACATAAATTTTCAAGCCTTATTTATAATAGTACTGGACTACTTGGAGTCTTTGTTTATAATCGTACAAGGCTTGAAAATGACAACAGTATTTTATTTACTGGCGGAATAAATCCAATCAATTTAATACCAGATTCATAATGACTTGCTAAACCTAACAGTACGTCTTGACGAGCCATTCACACACATATTTTTGTTCCATATTCAGCCGACCCTTTGTTTATGTGCAAACAAAGCATTGTCTTGAAAAAAAACGGCGTTTTCGTGAACAGAAATGACAACACAGTTTGACAATCTCAGCTGTAAAACGATAGTTATCGTTATCGATAGTTCTCATGCAGGCATAAAAATCTCCCGCTACGTTTTGATTTTAACAATTAATAATTTGCTCATTTTTTAATAACATTCATTATACGTTGGTGTGTTTAAAATTGATTGATTTGCGTCAGTATCGAATAGACGACAGAAAAAGAATAATCCAATGCCACATACTGCAAAATTGCAAACACATACAACAAGATCTTAAGCAGTTCAACAAACTGGTTAAACATGATGCAAACAAGTGTATTGAGATAAATTGATTGGTAATTTTTATAAAAGAGTGAATTTAAAAAAATACTTTTATACCATTAAATAGAGCTCTCTCAGCCTTCTCTATAAATCTATAAAATCATGAAAAAATATTAAAACAAAAATCAATCTACACACACACAACAATAGGATGGATGGATCACCACGTAGAAAAAAATCTTGAAAACGTTTTATTTTTATATCAACGTTTAATTTTTTTATTTTATTTTTTTTTTTTTTTTGTTAAAAACAAAATTACAGTTTCATTTATTATTCGTTTTTTTAATTTATTTTTTACACAAAATTATTTTTGTTGTTATTAAGTACATACACTCGGGCGCATTAGTCTGCATACAAAATATAAAATAATATTTAAGACAAGATTTTTCTTTTATTATTTTCTTTTTTGGTTGATTTTAGAAAAACATGAAAATTATTATGGTTCCGTGCTTAAAGGGTAAACAAGTTTTAAGGGGCGTTCCGATAATAGTAACTTTATTTTTATGAATATGGGGTTATTTTTGAAACTTAATAGCTAGACACTTAGAATTTCACAGAAAGTGTATTAATATGGCAGCTATAACAAAAAGAATTAAAAATTACAAGGTGTTCCGAAGGTGAGTTGAAATTCACATATGGGTTCTTTTTCTTAACCATATAAGCAGACACTTTGAATTTATACAGAGTATTTAAAATTATGTCCGTTATAAAAAAAAATATAACAAAACAAAAAATGAAGAGTAACGCCATTTAAGTA
This sequence comes from Phasia obesa, assembly GCA_949628195.1. Taxonomy (NCBI): domain Eukaryota; kingdom Metazoa; phylum Arthropoda; class Insecta; order Diptera; family Tachinidae; genus Phasia; species Phasia obesa. The sequence goes on along the minus strand of OX451216.1, from coordinate 18,038,684 downwards.
GATGACTTTTTTTGGATCGTAAGAGGCACTTTATAATAATAGTATGTTTTACAATATCCACTATTCAAACAATTATCTATACATATAATAAAATAGTAACTCATTTCCTGTCTGTCTTTCTTTTTTGTGTTTGCATCACGTCAAAACTACTAAATGGATTTTAACAAAATTTTGAGAGGAGGTACCTTAGTATCCTGATTCCATTATAGGATACTTTTTTCCGTAAAAATATCTTATATCCAAGATAAAGTGGAGAAAAAGCAATGAAAATACGCAGTTATTTTAGTAGGGATGAGATGTTTATTAAATACATAAACCATAACTGAAGCACTAACCGATATGCTTAAACTATGCATATCGGTTAGTGTTTCAGTATTTAAGTGTATTTAATTATCAGTGTATTTAATTATTTTAAAGGATGTTTTTATAGAGGTATAGAACTTTAAGTTGCAATAAATCAACGATGGATTATTCGATTGACATGAATTTTATTTATCCGAAAGATAATCTTGTGGCATTACATGTTAAATATGATTTCTGGCATATGACCGCCACGGCTGGCGCGGATGTAGTCCAATCTGGTCGTCCAATTTTCGATGACTCTGTCCAGCATTTGTGGCCGTATATCGGCAATAACACGGCGAATGTTGTCTTCCAAATAGTCAAGCGTTTTTGGCTTATCCGCATAGACGAATAACTTTACATAGCCCTACAGAAAGTAGTCTAGCGGTGTTAAATCACAAGATCTTGGAGGCCAATTCACAGGTCCATTAAGCGGTTACCAAACGTGTCTTTCAATAAATCTATTGTGGCTCGAGCTGTGTGAAACCACATCTCCTGGACATCATGGTTATTTAATTCAGGAATGAAACAGTTAGTAATCATGGCTCTATACCGATCACCATTGACTGTAACGTTCTGGCCACCATCGTTTTTGAAAAAGTACGGACCAATGATTCCACCAGCCCATAAATCGCACAAAACAGTCAGTTTTTCTGGATGTAACGGTGTTTCGACCTTCACTCCAAATGCCGCAGTTTTGTTTGTTGACGTAGCCATTCAACCTGAAGTGATTTTCATCGCTAAATAAAATTCAGCTGTTAAATCGGTCGCCATCTTGAAAAGTAATGCCAACTTAAAGTTCTATATCTCTATAAAAAACACCCTTTAGTAGGGATGAGAAACTTTATATAAAGTAAATACATAAACCATAACTGAAGCACTAAAAAATTAAGTTTAAATTTTTCATAATTTTTTCGGCAATCGAGTCCTCAACCTCCAGACCGATAGACTATCGTACTACCAATCAGTCTATCGAAACATCTCAATGACAAGTAGCACTAAATCAGATAAAGGCCTGAAAAGAGAAGGCCTCCTAAGTTTTACCCCTGGTCACAAACTCTCTTCAGCAGCAGCGACATACACACTTAAAGATGTACATACAACATAATAAACATCTAGAACAGAACTACCTCTTCTTTCTAGAATAGAAAATTCTTGAGGTTTTTGCTCGCCTGTAAATAAAATTCACGCTTGCGAGCGATATGGCAGTATTAGTTTCAACATCTATGGTGATCAGTTGCCGTGTGTATAGTAAAAGCAAGAATGATAGAAAAAAGATTACGCCATGAGCATGTTTTCCCGTTAGATGACGTTGTTCGGCCAATGTAAAGTTGCCAAGTCTGTAATTAACAAATTGCTTCAAATAAATACGTACAAATAAATCAAATTAATAGGCAACTATTTGCAGGGTTATAGTTAAACTCTCAATCAGAATTATTAGCCAATAGGCAGAGGGTTTCGTGACGTCATTAGGCCGACATGAGTAAAAAAAAGTACCATTTTATTTTTTTCTATCATCCAAACTGTTATACCAAACTGAACAAAGAAGTGACTTGCAGTAAAATTAAAAACGGTGTGAGTTTATTCTGCAACTAAAAGAACGAAGAAAAAAAACGTAACTATATCTACTTTTGTAATTCTTGGACGCAGACTTATGCGGCAGAGTGTACTTATTTATAGAAAAATTTAAGAAAAAATGATTTCAAGTTAAAATTTACAGCTGAAAAATATAACGAGATTATAAGGAATATAAAGTACAAGCAGAAGAATGGACGGACGTCATGATTTATTTTAAAATTGGCGCCAATTTAATGTATTTTCGGGTTCGGTTCTTGTTTTTTTGTGGTGCGCAAATATCTTTTCTGATTTTTTTTTTGTTGGCTAAATACATAAACACAACTATTTCAGCTTAAATAGCACATTTGTAAAATTGTTGTATTTGTTGGCTACATTTTTGAAGCAAGAAATAGAAAAATTAAAAGAAAAAGAAGAAAAAAGAAACGTAAAAAGTAGAAATTATATGCAAACATGGTTGGTTTTTTTTATCTTTGAAGTACAAAGAAACAAAACAGCAAATAAAAGTTCAAGGCAAATAAAAGTTGTTCATGTCTTCATCAGCATCAGCGTTATCGTTATCACCATCATCTCGTCATCAACAAGCCAATTCGACATGTTCAATTCTTTTTTTTTTTTTTGTTTACGTTCGGTTTCATCTGCCTTTTATGTACTTAAGAGAAGTGGGGCGGATAAATATTCCACTTTGTGGTTAACAACTTCAATAGAACTATTTTTCTTGGATTTGTTTTTATTACTTTTCCAATTTTTCGCAAAAAATATTAAAAAATCGTATCTAAAAATGTAAGGGAACGTTGTTACGTTGTTTTTGATTAAATGATTAGGCCTGTCAGCCAGCAGTTTACAACCTAATGAATTTGAAATATATATATTTGACTACATATTTGTCTTTTTTCCCTTTTTCTTTTGTTAGTTCAAAGAGTTGAAAATAAGTTTTAAAACATGTCTTTAAAGCAGACATAAAGATGAAATATGTTAAGGTGAATGAATTGTTACTAACCCAGCAAACACAAACTCTAATGCTTGAAATGTGGTTTTTTAGTTTTCGCTACAATATCTGTCCGTCCGTCTGTCAGCGCCTTTTATCTCTGGAACCGTAATAGGTAGACTCTTGAAGATTTATAACTGTTGCCGCTACAGCAGCAAATACTAAAACATATAGGGTGTTCCGATAGAGACGTGTTGTTCACGTATATATGTTTATTTCTTAAACTGTAGGAGGCATACACTTAAAATTAACAAATTATAATTAAAACTTTGCTCGCTATATAAACAAGTATAAAAAAATAAACCTAAAGATTAAAGGTTCTTCCGATAGTGACCTGATTTGCATGCTTATGGTGTAAGTTTTGAACCATAATATGTAGACTCTCAAAATTATCACAGAAAGTGTATAACTATAGCAACAAATACTAAAGCTTATAGGGTGGTCCGAAACTAACGTGTTATTTGCGTTTATGTCTTAAAATTTGCAGACAGTTTAAAACTATGTTCGCTTTATAAACAGGAGGCAACCACTTAAGATTTGCAGACAGTAATTAAAACTGTGTTCGCTTTATAAACAGGTATACAAAATTACACCTAAAAATTAAAGGGTGTTCCGATTTGCATGTATATGGCTTAAGTTTTGAACGATAATAGGTAGACTCTTGAAATTTTTCAGGATGTCTATTACTATGGCCACTGTAATACATAGTAAAAATTAAAGGGTGTTCCCACAGTGACATGAATATGGCCTAATTTTTGAACCATAATAGATACCTCTTAAAATTTTCACAGATGTAATATTACTAAGGCCTCTATATTAAATAGCAAAAATTAAAGGGTTTTCCGACAGTGATGTGATTTGCATTTATATAGCCTAATTCTTGAACCATAATAGTTAGACTTTTAAAATTTTCACAGAAAGTGTATTAATATGGTATTTATAACACTTGGTAAAAATGAAAGGGTATTCCGGTAGTGTCGTGATTTGCACGTATATAGCCGTAGTTTTTGATCCGTAAAAAGTAGACTCTTGAAATTTGTACCGAAAATATGTTGCCACGGTTGCTATGATAATTACTAAAACTAAAATGGTTTATCGAAAGTGACATGTTTTTCATGTATATCGTCTTATTTTTTGAATAATAATAGGAAGACTCTTGATATATTCATTGAAAGGAAATTTCCTTGGCCGCTATAACAAATAATTAAAATAAAGAGTGTTCCGATAGTGACATGATTTGGACGTATACGGCCTTATTTTTTCAACCGCAATAGGTAGATGTGTTGCCGCTATAACAGTTAAAGGGTATTCTGCAATAATATGTTTTTCACTTATATTGCCTTACTTTTTGAACCGCAATAGGCTCCTGCTATTTTCATACAAAGTCCTTATATTTGAACAGTAATAAGCTGACACTTAAAATTTACACAGATTATATTTTACAATATCTACTGTAACAATAAGTAACGAAAAACAAATTTAATAATAATAAAAGGGTGTTCCCTAGATGTCGAAAATTTGAGGAATTTGACCTTCTCTTCTAAACGTTATAGGCAAACACTTGACATTTACACAGGATATTTTTTAATTAAAAATCAAAGGGTGCCCCATAAGACGTGATAAAATTAACAACTTGTATTTTTAAAGTTGTACTGAACATTGTACGGAACCTTACATGTGTGAGTGTGACCCACACTTGACTGATTTATTTATTTAATAATTAGCGACATTCTCATAGGTAGCAGTGGTTGGAATTTGATATTAAAGCCTAAATTTATATCTACTTTAGAGAAAAACTATTTGACAGCTGACTTTTTTTTCATCGATATAAAATTATATTTTTAGGTAATTCTAAGATAAGAATAAGGTTAAATTCACCAAAAAATATTGTGTCTATCATATAATAGACAGACCTAAGGGTTTCAAATACATTTTAATTATAATTATAATTGCATGTAATGTGTAATTGGATATTTTGGAAAATTTATGTTGTTGAATTTTCTCCTATGATAGTTAGAAGGAAATTTTAAGCAATCGAAGCCGTTTTTGACAAGGATCCGGCCAAATGCCAATAACTACAGAAATGACCGTTATATTTAGTTTCCAGTTAAAATAAAATAATTGCTTATAAAAATTAAAAAAACTGTATTATTAAATAACTTCCATGAGCAATATTACCGAAGTTATTTTATGAAAGACTTAGCTGTGCCCCGCCATGACGTAGGCGTCCTGACAATATTTTGTTCAATTTTTGCTTTGATAGTAATCCAAACCGAATTTTAGGGCTCTTACTTTAATAGTGCTTCAGTTATGGTTTATATATTTACTTTATACCGAGGTTTCCATCCCTGAAAAAATTTTATAAAATTTATATAAAATTCTAAAATTATTCTAGAGTAAATAGTGTTAAGAATTTCCCGCTGACAAAAATAAAAGGTGCTGCCAAGTTTGCATTAGCTTTTAATCGGTAAAATTATACACTTTCACTACTTTCTCTTTATTTTTCTTGGAAGTGACATCTTCTTGCGGAAAAAAAATTATCCTATATTTTATTCAAGATACTAAGAGGTACCTCCTCACAAAATTTTATTAAAATTCATACAGTAGTTTTTACGTGATGCAAACACAGACAGAAAAAAATTCTAAAAATTGCTGTTTTGTATTCCATATCGATTACCAGCAAATAAATATTAAAAAAATATTTTTCGTACAGAAATGGTCCTATTACGGTTTTATTATATGTATAGATGTGTATAGAATAATTTATATATTTCATTATGGCAAAAAAATTAAATAACCTGCAACGCAAATTTGTATGAAAAATCGCAAAAAGTTATTTCATTTGGAATATATTTTGCTATACCGAAAATAAATAAATTTAAATTAAAATAAATTAAACATAATAAAATGTTAAATTTTAATTTCCCTTTTAGTTCAAGCACTACACTAAAACGAGGAAATGTTTTAAGGAATACTTACAAATACTAGTGCCTATCAAGTTTCACATTTTATTTTCAATTCTTTTCACAACAATTTCATATTCACAGAAGGATGTTGTATTAAAATTTTTTTGAAAAGTAATAAAATACTAAAATACTTGTACTATTGTGTACGTACTCGTATACTCAAAATTTAAAGTAGTTTCCTTTTACTGCCAAGAGTTCGAAGTACGGGTAAAGACATAGGAGTATATTTTAACAGGGCTGGTGTAAATGGCAATATGTAGAACAAAGTAACAAGAAATAAAGTCCTGTTTTTATCGTGTTTAAATTATACGAAAACTAAATACAAAAATTAAAAATTCACCAAGCTGCTTTGGCTATGGATTATAGTCGGTCGTATTTTCTTAAAAAGGGGAGAATTGTGTTTAGAAAAAGAATACAATTTAAGGGTTATTTAGCCTTTCAATTTGGTTGCGGGAAATGTTAAAAGGTTTCCTTTTAATTAAATACAAAGTTGTATCGTATGGATGGTATAATTTTTTTTTTATTATTTTTCTTTAATAGATAAACACAAGGGGCAATTCCGTAACTTTTTACAAACATACTTTTTAAAAACACATTCTGCAAAAAATCGTTTCATCTTTCAACAACGTCTCCTTTAAGATCGACCAGTATCTCCCTAGTTTATTTAAATCCAACAATTATTAAGATGTTTAAATATAAGCGTTTGTAGCAATGATGAGCTCTTTGTTTGATCCAAATTTCTTATATACTTTTATACTTGTATTTATTTTTTTTTTTTGGAAATTTGGAAACAGAAAATAGTCACAAGGGGCTAAATCTTAAGCAATCGAAAGTTCTTTATGTTCTGAGCATGAAAATCTAGTGCGATGTTCGAGGGACTAAACGCAGTTTGTAAGTCGCTAAAGAAGCTTTCAAGTTCAAGCCTGGATTTTTTAAAACAATGTAAAAGATACTTCACTCCATCGCTCATCTTCTTACTATATATACCACCTAAATCCACCCAAAATGAAATATATGTAACTCTTATGTATGTGCCGGCGCCCCAAAGTATATTATGAAGTTGCTCGACTGCATACAGGAGAAGCCCCAAAAACCTATTAGTGACAGTAGGGTATCCAACTCTACTTGCCTCACTGGAAAATCGACACAATGTGTGCTTTATTTCACTTTTTTATCGTTACTACAATGGTATTGTGCTCTAACGCTGAAAAAAAAAATAGTTTCACCAATTAAAGGCTTTAATTGGTTTCAGATTAAAATTTAATTAAATAATTAATTGATTCAATTATTTATTTAATTATGAAATTTTTTTGTTATGTTTTAAATAAATATATATTTAAATCAATTAAAACATTCATTGAATTTTAATTTAAAACTAATTAAAACCTGCAAAACACGTTTTTTTTCGTAAATAACCGATGAAATACACTACGCGTTAGAGGGAAAATTCGTTTTTTATACGAAAATTTCGTATGTGGAAGAAACTCCCTGTAGGGGTCTTTCCTATTAATTTCAATGTAGGAAATTCAATTGGAATATCCACAAGCACTACTCCCTTTTTTCCATTACCTTATTTCGAAGTTCTGGTGCAATGCATTAGGGGGGTCATTCCTTGAGTGCTGGTTCAAATAAAAAATGGTTAAATCTAGAGAGTATACTACACTAGATAACGTATCAATTCCGTAGTGATGGCATAATGGCATTGTTTTGTTTATATCACAGTTCAACACTTTCTAGAACATATGAACTTCCTAGGAATGATTCTTAACACCGTTTAGGGAAATTTTTCACTTTTGCGGCTACCTATGCGCTACCTAAACGGTGTTAAGAATCATTCCTAGGAAGTTTATATGTTCTAGAAAGTTGTTTATTGAGACCTTAGGTTCATTTTTGTAGTTGATTGTTTCCTTGAATTTCGAACGGTTTGCTACCTATGGACCTGAACAGGGGAAAAAAGGTAAAAAAATTGAATTTTTTAAAGTTTTTTTGCGATTTTGACCATGAAGATGAAGTTTTTTTTGATTTTATATGTTCACAATTTTTGTTCTTTATGACAAGAGCTACAACTTTGCCTCAGAGAGTATATCAAAATTCCAAATGGTTTGCAAAATATGAGCTTGAGTAAATGATATTTTTTTTTGCAAAAATAACATCGAGGCCCCACATCTTTGAGGGCCCAAAAAAAAAACCTGGAGGACTTTGGGCAAAACTGGGAGACAGGGCTCTTTTTTTTTGGTCTTTTATGACGTAGTGGTGTCCGTATATGGTTATTTTGCCATGAGTTAAAAAATTACACAGTGTGTATATTAACATAGATTTTTTAATCAAATTATAGTTATATTTTATCATAATTTTTTTATACTTTAACATTGATACATTTATATGGTTTTATTTTATAATATGAGATTAGACACTTTTTTAACGAACTTCGTAAATTGTGTTCAAATCTGTTACTATTTAAGGCAAAAGAGTGTAAAGAAAACAATACAGAATGAAGTATAGCAGCCATTTAAACGTTTTCATCGTAAAATATATTTGTACTTTTGCATTTTGTTGTCTTGTTTTTTTTTATTTTTAAATACTTTTCACATCATTTAACAAAATTTATTTAAACAAAATTATAAAACCAATTGATATGTTTATGTTTATATTTACATATATTTATATTTATTATTATTGTTATTGTTAATTTATTATAAATGCCTATTTGTATTAAATAAATACAATCATTTAATTTTATTTAACGTGTTCAATTAATAAATTATTTACAAAATATGCCTTATCATTGAATTTATTTTAATCCAAAAATGAATTTATTTATCAACAGCAACGCAAACTAAAATAAACAATTTCTAAACATTTCACATTAAGTTGTAAAATTTAAATATACAAAAAAAAATTTAAAAATATATTAGAAAAAGCTTTGAAATAAATAAGATTTTTAAACGTATCGATAATGAATTTGAAATGTGAAGAAACGCTTCTTAATCTTAACGACAGTTTTTTTGAATTGAACTCGTCGGTCTTAAAAAAGTATCTATTTTTAAACATTGAATATTTAATTTTAGAAAAAATGCATTATTTTATAATAAAATGCATTTTTAATAATTCTTTTTCATTTCAAGTTTTTATTAAATTTAACTTTTTTACAAAAATCAACTTTTTCATAAAATTATCATTTCTTATGAAATATCATAAGTTTATTTATATAAAGTTATTTTTTTATAAAAAAAAAGAATATTTTTACAAAAAGAATATTTTTACAAAAAGATATTTTTTTGTAGGAAGTATAGTTTTAATAAAAACAAACCTTTTTACAAAAAAGCCCCTTTGTATAAAAATATTTAAAATAAAACTTCTTTAAGTAACTTTTTTATACAAATTGACGTTTTTATAAAAAGTAGTTTAAAAAATACCTTTTTATAAAAAAATTAAATAAAAACAACTTACATTTTGACAAGAAGTATATTTAATAAAAACAAATAAGAGTACTATATTCGGCCATGCCGAATCTTATATACCCTTCACCATAGTAATGTTAAATATTCCCTTAATCTGTTATGTTTGCTAATTTCACAATAATATACATTCGGTTTTTACTTTTATGATTTTCAGCTTCATTATTACAAATCTATACATATAATAAAATAGAAACTTATTTCCCTCTGTCTGCTTTTCATTTGTGTTCGCATCACGTAAAAACTTCTAGATGGATTTTATCAAAATTTTGTGAGCAGGTACCTTTAGCATGTTGATTCAAAAATATCTCATTTCCAAGAGAAAGTAAAGAAGCAGTGAAAAAAATTTCAATTTAAAGGTACTGAAATTTTCGGTTTAAAACTGGGATATTTTAAAAACTATTGCGCAACATTAGGCGCCAATTGAATAAAATTTGTATTTTTACTTTGTGGAATTATATTGTAGTGTGGAATACTTTCAAAGCAAAATCAGGACGACCACGACGTGGCGGGCACAGCTAGTTTTATATAAAGCCTATGTAATAAAAACAACTAGTATAATATAAAGATATAGACAATTTTTTTTTTTAAACTTTATCGATAATTTTTTAAAAATTTGAATTTTTGGAAATTGTATCGAAAACTTTTTGCTAAACTTTTATCTTATCTTTTGTAAAAATTTTATAGAAAATTATTTTTAAAAATTTTTTAAAACATATTTTAATGAAAAATTTTATGGAAATATAATATCGAAAATTTTTTGTAAAAATGATATCGAAATTTTTTACAAAAATGATATCGATTTTTTTTGTAAAAATGTATTTAAATTTTTTGCAAAATTTTATCAAAAAATTTTAAATTTTTTGTTGAAAAAATTTTATCCAAAAATTTTTGTAAAAAAAATTTTACCGCATTTGTTTTGGAAAAATTTTATTGAAATTTTTTTGGAAAAATTTTATTGAAATTTTTTTGGAAAAATTTTATCGAAAATTTTTTTGGAAAAATTTTACCGAAAATTTTTTTGTAAAACTTTTATCAAAAATTTTTTTCCTGGGTAGCTTATATTGACACCCCCCTAATGTGCCTATTGACTGCTCTTGGTTCCCAGTGGGCACCCTGTGCATCTCTATGTGTATTTCTTTCTATAAAGACCTCTAATACACATCAAAGCAAAAAAGCCCTACCAACCTAAAAACAAATAAAAACCGACCCTTGTAGGGGGTTCTTGATCCCCCGAGATCTTTATGCACTCCATGAGGTCGTGGTATAAAATTTGTATAACAAAAAAAGGAATCACTACAACCGAAAAAAGTTAAAATTTCTTCAGGGCGAAACTTTCAGCAATTATATCTTCAAAGGCGCCATATCTTTAGGTGAAAACGGAAACCATCTTCATAGATGGGGGATAGAGGGCTACCACACCATATAACTACTCTAATCGTACCGGGACATGTTTCCGAATTCTAACATATTGTACACTTACCTTTAAAATATATTAAATTACATCAAATCATTTAACTAAATTTGAGTGCGTCAGTCAGTCATAAAAGTAAATTAACTTATTCAACTGCACAATAATATTTTCCATATTGTATTTCAATATAAAACAGACAGATTAACGTATGTAGAGGCGGAAATATTGTAGGATTATTACGTTATCTTTTTTGTTTCTTTTCTACCATGTTTTATTTGTTTATTTTTAAATGTTGCAATTTCAACGGCTTTTAATGGCACCAACACAGTATGTTCATGCGTATCCCTCTAAGTTTTGTTATTTTTTTGCTATTTACGTGGGCAGTTTGAGAATTCCCTGACTTTTTCCAATGCAGTAACTTTTAATTCAACACTGTTTCCATTAACGGTTAGTTATTACAGGACTGCTATCGAGCTAGTCCAAGCTGCGTTTATTAGTTTGCATTTGACATTCACTGAACCTGTTAATTTAGCGAAAAAGTAAAATGGATAAATTAAGTGTGATGTTTAAACATTAGTTTTTGCGTAAAAAATTGGATAAAAATTGGTTTATTAAGTTCCATTGTGATCGAACCAACACAACAGACGCCAAACGTTCGCTATCCAGCTTTGGCCCTTAATGATCTTTCTTCTTTATTTTTTCAAGACAATACTATCTGCGACGCTATTTCGTTGTCTGCTAAAAACACCCAGTTTTTGGTAGGAATCGATCTCGCAACCCCCAGAATGATAGACTACCGCACTACCAATTAGTATATCGAGGAACTCTATGTTTCCAATAAATAGCTTGATAGTAAGAGATTTTGCGAATAAAAACCACAGAAAATTGTTGGACTAAATGTATGATGTATAAAATGGACTAAATTAATTAAAAAACAAGATATAGTGCTATATTCGTCCGTGCCGAATCTTCTATACCCTTCACCACGATGATTTTATTTTTACAGATATACGTAAAAAATTGATTTATTTTAAAGACAAACGCATAAAAAAATATAACTGCGTTTTTTTCCACTAATCAGCAAAATTTCGTATATCGTATTTCTAAAAGTTTTATTGAAAAACTTTTCTAAAAATTTCATTGAAAATCTTTTGTAAAAATTATATAGAAAATCTTTGTAAAAATTTTATTAAAATTTTTTTGTAAGTTTTATTGAACATTATTGGTACAAATTTTATAGAAAATATTTTGGAAAAATTTTATGGAAAATATTTTGTTTTTAATTTTTTTTCAAAAAGTTTTTGTAAAATATAGATATTTTTTTTTTTTTAATTTTTAGTAAAAGTTTTTTTGTAAAAAATTTATAAATTTTTTTAGAATTTTGTTTAAATGTTTTCCAATTTTTTTTTAATATTAATATTTTTTTTTTTTTACATTTTTTGGAATTTTTTTTTTAAATTGGTTACCGGTGGTCACCCTGTGGGGTGGGTCTGTTGCCTACCTCTATGTGTATTGCTTTATATAAAGGCCTTTAATAAAGATCAATGCAGAAAAACCTTAGCAGTCTAAAAACAAACAAAAAACTGTCCCTCCCCCTCACAGGGGACTTTTAATCCACCGAGATCTATGTACTGCTTGCAATCTACTTGTCGCGGTCTAATATTTATTTAACAAAAACAACAAAAGAGAATCATTACAACCGAAAAAAAAATAAAAACAACGTGAAAAAATATAAGTGGGCCTGGTTTCTTGCCCGCAGCCTCGAATAGAATCGTCTGAGGTTGCTGAATGGCAATCCTAAAATTTTGGAAACTATGCATAGCAGATTGGTGGGCTTATATCTTCTGTACCTCGTCTAGCGCCTTGGCATATGACATTTCAACGTCAACACGAACAGACGATCATCGCTTTACCAACTTTTCTATGCATAAGGATCCAGAATATATATATTTTATGGGGTCGGAAATTAATATTGCAGAAATTACACACGGAATGACAAACTTATATTTATATTTCCTTATCACCTGTGGTGAAGGTTATAAAAAACTATGTTGATAAGTAAAAAACAAACCCTTTTTGCCGAAAAAAATATCTTTTATGCAAATATCCACGAAATTATCAAATTGCCCTCGTAAAATTTTACAAACCTTTTGTCTGTCATTTATTCATTAAAGAGTAGATAATTCTTTGATAAGCTGACGTACGTACTAATACATATTGGCACTTTGAAAGTAAAGGCAATTAAATTGTAAGCGGCAACAAGTACGGATTTTTTTTTTTTTAATTTTAAATTGAAACATGGTTTCAATATTTATACAATGAAAATTAAGCACTGAATTATATTTATTAATTTACTCAATAATTCATTTCTGTTTAGAAATACATTTCTTATGCATTAAACACATAGGCGACAGCAGACTACCGACTACAGCCTGTCAAAACTAAAAAAACACACCATTATATTAAGACGATTATTTTGAAGACATCATAACTACATGGATACATTGAGAGCTGATAAATGTTTTTAATTTTAATAGCAACAATGAGCAATGAGAGCTAAAAAAATATATTTTATTCAACAGAAGGATTACATAACAAAATTGAAAAATTATAAACTAATTTAAAATCAAGAAGTTTTGAGGAAATAAATTTATTTATTTTGACGTGATAAAAATATTTTTGAAAAAGTTATTTTATTTTCATATAGCTGCCGTCTGATCTAGCTAACTTCATTATAGATAAGTAGCTGACTACACGACGACGACTGTCGTCAATTTCGTTTATAGTCATGTATCTTTGTAGCTGCTGTCGTCAATGTGTTTAAAGCATTAAAATAAAAAAAAAAATTAACCCATTTAAGCATTAAACACATAGACAAGAGCGGCTACACCGCTCCACGACTACAAATGCCGTTGGCTACAATCGTCGCCGTGTATTCAGCTACTTAATTATGTTGAAGACGACAGCTACATACTTCAAAACTATGAAAATATTGTAGAAATACATATTTAACTTATAAAAAAAATTGCTTTTTAACAAAATACTTTTATGATATCAAAATATATTTGTTCAAAACCTTTTGATTGTAGATGAATTTGTATGTTTAATTTTGTGACATTTTATGCTGTTGAATAAAATAAAATTGTCGCAAACAATAATAGAAATTAGCCTAAGCTGGCTACAGCCACAACGGTGATCAGGTAGCCATGTAGCTATAATGTCATCAAAATAATCGTCTTCATATAAACGCGTGTATTTTAATTTTGACAGGTTGTAGTCGGTATGCTGCTGTCGTCTATGTGTTTAATGCTTTAAGGTTGGGAAACACTTGGTTAAGCTTCACCATATGGCAATGATTTTAAAAGATGAAAGAAAACTTAATTTGAATTACAAATTTTTCAATTATTTCCTTTCTTAACTTTACTCTATTTCTCTCGATCTCTCTTATTTCCTAATTTCAGTTTTTTTTTTATTGATTCGTGTCTTAAAGGGGTATTTAAAGCTTCTCGATTGTTATATTGTATTGTTGTAATGTATGTTTTCTAGTATGTCTCCATGAACATATGGCTGGTATTAACTATTTTTTTTTTCTTTTCTTACTTGGTTTTATATTGTTTTCTGTCTTACGTTTTCTACCACTCACTTAAAGGCATTAATGGCATTTTCTTGTCATTTTATTTTATTTAATTTTACTCATCCATACTCTTGCTGAGTAAGCTACAGTTACAAGCAATTATTTTATATCTGTGGTATTGGGTGTCTTTTGTTTCTAGATTTAAAAAGTTGAGAAGATTAATTTGGTTTTTAATTTATGGCCAATGAAAGCCATATTTTTGGAAGGGTAGTTTTCATAACTTGCCTATAAAGTCACCGAAAGCTAAAGGTAACATTAGTTGAAATGAACTACATTATCGATCAGATGGTTATTATTTTAAATTATTTATTATTTAAAATTTTTAAATTTTTGTCAGTAGCCAAAATTATACTACCAACAGAAAGAACAAAAATAACAACAAGTTATCTGCAACAACAATTTGTTTCGTTCGTATGTTTGTATGTCAGCCGTTCTGGCAACATGTTTTATCATTATAAGAACAGCTGATGTCAGATGGTTTGGGAGATCAAAACAGAACACATTCTAATTAAAATTTTGTCAGTGAAAAACGTGTCGTGTACATGGATCTTAAAAACACTGAAAGCTTAAGTTAAGTTTCTTCATATCTTAATAGCAAGTATTTTTCAAACATTTTTAAAATTAGCAAATATTACCCTGTATTACTAAAATGGACTTACGAATATTTTGGTGTAAAAAAAAAAATGTAAGGCTGTATCAACAGAAAAATGCAACGCTATTCAGCAAAATATTACTATTCAGACGCATTCACAGCTTAATCTAAACAAGCGCTTTGAACGCAATCTAACTGTCTACAGTAAATCTAAATAGCGTGGCGTCAATTGACAAAGTGTTAGGTAGTGACGTTGGATGCAAACAAATTGTTATTTTTTTGTGTAAAGCCTGGTACTCTGTTCGAATTTGTGAAAGATGTATAGCAACATTTATTATTTCATAGGGAAAATTTGACATTTAAAATGTTGTGTCTATCTCGCGATTTAGAAAATTTTTACGATTTTATTGCTTTTAAGTATACCACATTGTGTTATAAATGTTAACAAAAGCCAGGTGATCAGCTGTTGTTTGAAAAATTCCTCATTTGTTTTATTTCACAGCTTTGATAAAATGTTGCCAGAAACATTTCAATGTTTTTTCACAGCAAAAACAGAGTACTACTTCAGAAACATTTTTTCATGACTTTTTCATACAAATTTTTATGTAGTATGTAGTTTGACAGCATTCGGCTTGAAAAACTGAACAGAGTACCAGGCTTAAGAGTGATGACATTTTAGTTACTTTCTGCTTCGTCTAGCGATTTTATCTCTTTTTCGTTGAAATTTATTAGATTTTATTTTACAAAATAAGTTATCATTACAGAGCAATGCGCTCTGAAGGTTAGTTTAAAGCTAGGCGCAACTCAGCGTTACGCCTTGCACGCTTGTTTAGATTAGTCTGTCAAATACCAAATGATACAGCGTTGCAGTTTTTCGCTCTCGATCCTTAATGCCATCTCTACTAGCAATTTCTCAGTTTTACATTTTTTATCTTTCCTACCTACCTTCTGTTGAAATTGACCCCTATACAGATGATAATTTTTTGCAAGATATAAAGATTTTGTAAACTCTGCTCGCTGTAAAAACAAATGTCTTTAAAATTTTTCAAAAGATAATCACATCGAGCTGACTTGTCATTCGCACTATCATATGAGCACACAAGCCATTTTTGACAGATCGGTACTACAGAGCATGATAGAGAATTTTGGCTTTAAATGGCACAAAAGTGGTTTATATCTTGTGAAACTTTATTTGCGCTAATAAACAAAATTCTTTGAAATCTTTGTGATTTTATAAGTAATTAAAAATAAATCAACCAAAAAACATTAATCTTTGCATTAAAAATTTTCAAAGAAATTCAAAATAATTGCTCGTGTTTGTTTTTAAGCGATTAGCTTTAATACGTAGAAACAAATTTTTTTTGTCTGAAATAAAGTCTGACAAGCTTTATTTGAGACGCCCGCCCACAATTTTCATTTGGTTCTTTTATTCATTGTGTAAAACAAAAAATTGTTAAAACGAACGATTGGACTGTGTGAAAACATGTCTTTGAGTTTTGTGTACAAAGCAATATTTATTTAGTTCTTTTTTTTGTAATTTTTTCCAGTTAATTTTGATGATTAATTTTTAATGAAAATCTTTATAATGGTAGTAAAAATATTATTTTACAGTACTGTCTGGGTAGAGTGAACCCCAGATGCTATGATTACCTCGTTAGAGTGAACACTAGAATGTTTACATTGACTAATCTGTAGAGTGAACACTCATGAACCTCTATAGAGTGAACATACTTTATAGTGAGTTTTTAGGTTTGGAGAAGGAGAAAAACAATGAAAAATACATATGTAGTTAGTTGCTATTGTTCACTAAAATCTTTAGTTTGAAAGGCTAAGCTAGCACCAATAGAAGTTCGCCAAAGAATCTTTTCCAAAAATAGCAATAGTCAAAGGTGTGTTTACACAAACGGGCCTATCGCTTATGACATCACATAGTTTTTAATATTTTTATTAACATTTAATTCCAACACATAATGTTCATATTTGATCATAACATGCTAAAATTTCAATATATTATGGTTATTTTTCACAATATTATTATGTTCAATAACACAGTGCAACACGGAAAAAATAACCATATACGGACACCACTACGTCATAAAAGACCAAAAAAAAAAGACCCCTGTCTCCCAGTTTTGCCCAAAGTCCTCCAGGTTTTTTTTATGGGCCCTCAAATATGTGGGGCCTCGATGTCATTTTTGCAAAAAATGATCATTTACTCAAGCTCATATTTTGCAAACCGTTTCAAATTTTGATATACTCTCTGAAGCAAAGTTGTAGCTCTTGTCATAAAGAACAAAAATTGTTAACATATAAAATCAAAAAAACTTCATCTTCAAGGTCAAAATCGCAAAAAACTTTAAAAAATTCAATTTTTTTTACCTTTTTTCCCCTGTTCAGGTCCATAGGTAGCAAACCGTTCAAAATTCAAGGAAACAATCAACTACAAAAATGAACCTAAGATCTCAATAAACAACTTTCTAGAACATATGAACTTCCTAGGAATGATTATTAACACCGTTTAGGTAGCGCTTAGGTAGCCGAAATGAATTTAAAAATTTTCGGGAAATTTTTCACTTTTGCAGCTACCTAAGCGCTACCTAAACGGTGTTAAGAATCATTCCTAGGAAGTTCATATGTTCTAGAAAGTTGTTTATTGAGATCTTAGGTTCATTTTTGTGTGCCTTCCAAAGAAGGCCTGGTCTCTTTCTTCTAAAAGATCCAGTACACATTCCTACTTCGCTTCTCTTAGTAGGGAAATAGGAATGTGTACTCATTTGGTGTGGCAAAAACATAATTTTCTATTTTTAGATTTCTCATTTATAAAACACAAAAGTACATCGAAATGACCCTTGTCTACTTCATTGCTGATTGCGATTGAGATGCTTCGATAGACCGATTGATAGTGCGCTAGTCTATCAGCCTGGAGGTTGACGGTTCGAATCCCAAAAATTTTAATATTTTAATTAAAAATAAAAATAATTTAATAATAAAATTAGAACAACAATAAAAAAACTTATCCCAGAATTTTTTTTTTAGTTTTTGCTACGAAAAGGCACTAAATTAAAGAGGCCTTCTAGCTGACAATTTTTAGAAGACCTTCTGGAACGCTTGCCGGCAGAAGCGACAGTGGAAGGGCTGCTCCGCAATGACAACCTGTGTAAAAAAGCCATGAGAATAGAGTGCGAACGGAATGTAAACAGAAGGCCTTCTGCCTCCAAAAGCAGGAGTAAAGAGGCCTTCTAGAAGGAATTGTTACTACATCTGGAATACTTTGCAGATTTAGCTTTTAACTATTTTCTGTCGCCAGATTTGAAGAAATGGTTCCATGGCAAGAAATTTGGGTGTCTAACAAAAAGCGTGTTCTTAAAAAACCTCCTATTCTTAGGGAACTAGAAACACTGAACTAAATTTACCGTAAGATTATGTTGCGAAATAGTACTTTTTTGTCTAAAAATGTATATCTTTAATCCAAAAAGTCCCGTAATTAAAAAATTGTCCTCATTTTTCATACGTGACTGACTGGGATTTGGTGTTTCACGTTGTTATTTCAATTGATTTTATGGATAACTAAGCAATTGATACCGAAATACTAAGTAGATTCCATATACTTCCCAATTATATTAGCGAATAAAGTCATGATAATAAAAAAGACCAAAATGGCGAAAAAATATTGTACCAGTTCAGCAAAAAGTATTTGTGTTTCTAAACTAGTTCGCTATACATACTTCCTCAAGTTCATTATGAATTTTTTTCAATTATCAATTTTTCTCAATTATCTTTTTTTTTTTGTGTAATTTTTCATTTGTGCTCTAATTTATAAAATGGTGCCAAAGACATTTAAATTAACAAATACTGAAATTGACTCTTAATATCAATTTGAAACGTACATACATACGTACAAGTTGTTATAACAAAATGAAAACTTGCAATTATTTTTCCCTTCTGTGCAGTTTGATAATTCTCTGTGGAGTTTAATCGTAAAATGAATACTATTTTGAGCACTTCTCAAAATGTTTAAACGATTTTCGTATAAAAATATTTATGTGGATGTTGAATAACTATAAAATAGAAAACAAGTCAATAAATGATAAATCGTTAAATGCTGTTTAAATTATACAACGCAAAAAGGTTTTTTAACATAAAATTGTTTGAGGTAAATACAAAAACAAAAAACAAACTTGTTGGTAATTAAATTATTTATAAAAAAAAAAACTACACAACAGGTTTTGGTATTTTTCTTGTATATTTTTAATAAAGCTGCCGGTTAAACACAATATTTTGTTAAATTTTCATCATCTCAATTTGTGAGTTGATGCACTGACAGTTAATAGAGACAATAAGGAAGTAGATTTTATGTCCAAAATTGCCGACTTCCTTGTCTGCTTTTGTAACAAATTTAAATTTTTTTGTATCGCAGACTGCAAAGTGGAAAATAAAATTAAAAAAAGAACACACACACTCTCTCTCTCTATGTCTCTCTGCCTTTAGTTTGATTAAACATTTTACTAATAATTTACAATTGCATAAGGTTTTTTTCTTTTTAAATACAAATGTTCTTTTAAAAGAATTTTTTTTAATTTATAATTAAAGAAAACTCATTTACAGACTTTTAAGTAACTGAAGGCCATGATTCGCTATTATAATCAGACTGTTCCGTCAAAAATAGCAGGTGTATTAAAAAAGTACGATAGTGCGGATTAGAAGTGTATGTATGTGACAGACTTTTTGATGGGTCTGTACGATTTGATAATCCTTT
Source organism: Phasia obesa (assembly GCA_949628195.1). Taxonomy (NCBI): domain Eukaryota; kingdom Metazoa; phylum Arthropoda; class Insecta; order Diptera; family Tachinidae; genus Phasia; species Phasia obesa. The sequence goes on along the minus strand of OX451216.1, from coordinate 18,018,959 downwards.
GAAAAAAATCATCATTAACATCATCGTTTCAACGAGTTTTTAAGTACAACACTACCATTTTTATTATTTGTTGTAAATCATAATGTGAAGTAGGCGTGTCCATAACAAATTTAAAAAAATATTAATTTAAAGGATTTTCTTTAATTTAATTTTTTAATTTGTATTTTTATTTAAACTATTTTTATAAATTGGATTAATAATTTATCAGGCCTAAGTTCGTTATTCTAAAGATACTATGTAGCTGTGCCCTCATACGTTGTGTGCATCCTGACTATATTTTGTTCGATTTTGCTTTGAAAGTAATCCACACCAAATTTTAAGACACTTACGTATTTACTTTATATAAAGGTACCCATCCCTGGATAAAATTCTAAAATTTATATAAAATTTTAAAATTCTAAAAATTATTGTAAAGCTCTGTAAGACAGCCAGGAAATGAGTTACTCATTATTTTAAAACAGCGCCATCCGTTGCGCAACATTGCTTAAAATGTACTGTTTTCAAAAATAAAAGATGCCTTGAAGTATGCAGTACCTTTAAATCGTTAAAAAAAAATCGGCATATTTACTTTCACTGCTTTGTCTCCACTTTCTCTTGGAAATAAGATATTTTTGTGGAAAAAAGTATCCTGTATATATAATCAGGATAATATGGTACCTCCTCACAAAGTTTTGTCAAATCCATTTAGTAGTTTCTACATGATGCGAACACAAAAAATAAGAAAGACAGACAGGAAATAAGTTACTACTTTATTATATGTATAGATAAAGAAAACTAAGATACTAGCAAAATATAATGCATTTTCTAAACCGCTACATCCTTCTTCAGCATTCTAAACATCCATTTACAAGGCAATCTGGAATAATATTAAACGTTAAGACTTAAAATTTCCTCATTAATTTTGTGATTTTTAAATTTTTTATTTAGAAAATAATTTAGTTGCTCGTGAACTATCAAAAATATTCTTATAGCGAAAACGGGCGAATACACGCAAGGAAAAAAAACATGGTTGTGGTATGGTCACACCTACCATTTAATGTTGTCCCTAACAATGTATACGATGCACAACATTATCATCGTCACGAAAAACAAAAAAATGCAACATGGTTGGTTTTAAAATAAACAAATTTTGCTAAACATCAAACCCAAATTTTATTTTTAATCATAATGTATTACATAATAATAAACAAGGTATTTTAAGTTTATTTGAATAACCAACAAGAAATTGTGGTAACTTTTAGACATCAGACGTTACTGGTGTGTTTAAAAAAGCGCCTATATGACATTACACAGTTTTGAATCAGAATATAATTATTTAAATTAACCATATAATGATTATATTTGTTCATAATATATTGATTTTTATTATATTATGGTCATATTTTATTATATACTATTTTGTTTGATCATAATATATTGATTTGTATTATATTATGGTAATATTTTATTATTTTTAACTTTGTTATTTTTAACAATCATTCAGGGTTGACAATAATATTGTTATAATATTTAATAATAATATGATTTAACTACAACCATATAATTTAATCATAATATGTTCGCTTATGATTACCTCAACTATGTTTTTTCTTTGCATGTAGGCTTTAATCCTATAATCAAATCATTTAATTTAACCGTATAAATTTTATATTTGATCATAATATAATAAAATTACCATATGTTATGGTTATGGTTATATTATATTATTTTTTTAACTACACAATTTTGGTTATATTTAGCAATATTATTATTAAGTTAGACAATAATATGGTTCTAATATAACAATGTTATGTTTAATAACATGGTGTGACCACGGCCATACCATTCAATCATAATATTTTGCTCTTAGATTATGGTTACCTCAAACATGCGGCCATACCATTCAATCATAATATTTTGCTCTTAGATTATGGTTACCTCAAACATGCGTTTTTTTTTTCGTGTGTATATAATGGTAACATAGTGGATAATGGTAAAATTAAAGCCTAAATAGGATTTTGATATCCAAATCTGGCCCACTGTGGCGCCGACTTTGCTTTAAACACACACCCTTGCTTGCTTGCACAATTCTGCAAGCGTAACTCCTCCATAATGGATGATCCTAGTTTCAAACATTCAGAAGTAATTTAAATAATTTTCATTTATTTTTCCATCAACCCTCAGTAAAACGTTTAAATATAAAGTCTTACAAAATGTAAAACCTCTTTTATTAGAAAAGAAGTTCTATTTTCAGTTAAGGTCATTTCTTTTAAAATTTTCTCTATTTCTTGCCCTTCAGTTTACGACAGGTTAACTTCAAAATAAAATAACTTATCAAATGGGCCGCTATTAAAGAGAGGAAATTGTAAGCATTTTGAAGATTTAAGAACGAAGGTTAAGACATGTCATTATTTACAGTATAATTTTATTATTTAAAACAATTAAAAGTACAAAGTTTTTTAAAATTCGTTTTATTTTAATGGTAGCTTTTATTCATTATTTTTAAGATTTCATTTAAAATAAATTATCTACAATAGAAAAGTAAACTTAATGAAACGAAACTAATAACACATTTCAGGATGCCGAGATGAAGTCATATAATATATTTTTTTATATCGATTAATAATAAACTAAAGTGTTGTGGTTTGAAACATTTATAATTTTATTTTGTACAACTATGAGTAAAGTTGAAAAAAAATCATTATTTCTCGTATTTAATGTTTGTGCAAATTCATAGATACAAATTATTATTATTTCTAGCAAATTAATATTTCAATTAATTGTTATTACCGAATTGTAGTTAATTTAATTCCCTTGTTTTTATTTTAAATAAATTAGTCACGTTTTGCCATTAAGATAAAAACAAAGCAGATTTAACAAGCATTATTTTAATCTCTATTTTTATGATTAATGTGTATCTAGTAGTTTATGAGGTTGTCTTATAAAGCATTATTCATAAAAATATATATAAATATAATATACGGACTGAGAGCAATTATTGAGAAATGAAAAGCTTTGTCCCTTTGCTTGTAGAAAAAACATTTAGATTCAAGCTTAAAACACTGAAATATTTTTGAAAATTATAATTTCTATCTTTAGCTAAGTATATGTGTATTAAGCAAACTTTGAAGCCACTTGTTGAGGCAAACTTATTTTTTGTCCAGTACGCTTGGGGTAACAGTCACGGCAATCAGAAAACTCAGTTATCTGACATTGTAAACAGTGTTAGGATTTATTGTACCAAATTTGGTACAATTTCATATAAAATTTATCCAATAAATTTTTTATTTAATTAATATTTTTCTCATAATAACAAACATTTCCAATGTCAAAGTTCTTCAACCCAGTCTAGAACTAACTAGATTGCTGCATTCTTGATTTACTTTCATGATTTTTATTACATATTAAGTTTGATAATTCTTTCATGTATAAGTTATAGATAATTTAACTCCACTAACTTATTCCAGTAACTTATTCCAAATAACTCCAACATACTCTATCGGATTAAAATGCGGTTACATTGGTGGAGTTTCAAGCATCTGCTGGAAATTGAAGAATAACCAGCTGCTAACATGTAATACTTTTGCTTATAATATAGGTATTTTGGCAAAAATAATTGTTAGTACATAAATTAGCAACAAAAAACAGTAGCTCAAGGAATCAAGGTCAATTATCATTACTTTAATATACTTTAGTTTAATACGCTAATAGAATTTTTTATTTAATTATTATGCCGAGTCAAATTTTTGTACAATTTATGCTGATTTGGTACAATTTTATCATTGATGCGGTACAATTTATACATTGTCAGATCCCCAACAGTGATATTAAATATACGGGGCAGCAGTAAAAGAAACATGACATCATTGCATAAACATATTTTTATGAGAAATTATTAGTGTTCTACTAGCTATCTCATAGAACATATGATTAAAAAATGTTAAAAATAGACTGTATACTTAGATATAGGCTAGCTTTATAGTAACTGGCGCTGAGCAGGCATATTAAGGTTTGGTAGTACACCTGTAACTATTGATGTAGAAAGGCAATTCTGGGGGGTGCAACGACCCCTCCAGACTTGCTGTTGCACCCGCAGTCATATTAAGAATTGTACTATATATTTCCATACAGATTATTGCTTTCCAATATAAATAGTTTTTCTCCCGTCGAAAATATGTCCTCCTTCGCATCACTGTCATTTGACAACCACCCCCACCCCACCACACTTGGGACATGTTAAATTGACAGGTCCCTTTAACCGATCCCTAACACCTAAGACCTAGTCATGTGTTTCTTGCCTACCCCCTAATAATTTCAACTAAATCATGGTAAAGATAACTATAATCTAAGCAGCATATTATGATTAAATTATATGGCTGTAATTAAACCATATTATTATTAAATATCATAACAATATTGTAATATTAGAACCATATTATTATTAACCCTGATAATGAAATTAATGTTAACTAAAATTTGTTAAATATAAACATATAAAATATGGCCATAAAATAATGAAATTTTATTATATTATGATCAAATATATGCCCCTATTACGGTTTACAACTCAACGCAGTTGAGTTGTCTAAAAGACAACTTGAAAGACAACTGCTAATGATGAGTTGTAATTTGAAGCAACTGCTACTGATAGTTGTAATTTTTTTAAACTTTTGTGAACCGAACTAACACAGGGTTGTAAACGGTGAAACTACAACAGAGTTATAACACAATTTAAATTCAACTTAACAATTTTTGACTAGTTGAGTAGTAATTGATAATACCAAATTGTAAAATTTCAACTGAAGTAGAGTTGAGTTGTAAACCGTAATAGGGGCCATAAACTATGTTTGATTAAATTAAACGATTATAAAATTCAGTAATACCTATGAAATATCATATAATGGGTGATTTTTTTGAGGTTAGGATTTTCATGCATTAGTATTTGACAGATCACGTGAGATTTCAGACATGGTGCCAAAGAGAAAGATGCTCAGTATGCTTTGACATTTCATCATGAATAGACTTACTATCGAGCAACGCTTGCAAATCATTGAATTTTATTACCAAAATCAGTGTTCGGTTCGAAATGTGAAAATCCGCTTTTTTATCGACAAATTTTGTTCAGCGATGAGGCTCATTTCTGGTTGAATGGCTACGTAAATAAGCAAAATTGCCGCATTTGGAGTGAAGAGCAACCAGAAGCCGTTCAAGAACTGCCCATGCATCCCGAAAAATGCACTGTTTGGTGTGGTTTGTACGCTGGTGGAATCATTGGACCGTATTTTTTCAAAGATGCTGTTGGACGCAACGTTACGGTGAATGGCGATCGCTATCGTTCGATGCTAACAAACTTTTTGTTGCCAAAAATGGAACAACTGAACTTGGTTGACATGTGGTTTCAACAAGATGGCGCTACATGCCACACAGCTCGCGATTCTATGGCCATTTTGAGGGAAAACTTCGGAGAACAATTCATCTCAAGAAATGGACCGGTAAGTTGGCCACCAAGATCATGCGATTTGACGCCTTTAGACTATTTTTTGTGGGGCTACGTCAAGTCTAAAGTCTACAGAAATAAGCCAGCAACTATTCCAGCTTTGGAAGACAACATTTCCGAAGAAATTCGGGCTATTCCGACCGAAATGCTCGAAAAAGTTGCCCAAAATTGGACTTTCCGAATGGACCACCTAAGACGCAGCCGCGGTCAACATTTAAATGAAATTATCTTCAAAAAGTAAATGTCATGGACCAATCTAACGTTTCAAATAAAGAACCGATGAGATTTTGCAAATTTTATGCGTTTTTTTTAAAAAAAAAGTTCTCAAGCTCTTAAAAAATCACTCGTTATATGGGATAGGCACGTTTATTTTAATCATCCCTATTCTATTTGGCGTCGATTACGACGATTGACGACGTCGTCATCAATTCGATTATAATTTGTTATTCTCTAACAGTATTATGACGACATCGACGGGTTATCGAAAATTTGAGTCAAATAAAATACACTTTCATTGAAAATTTTTTAAAACAAAAATATAAAGAAATTTAAAAAAATGTTTTTCGTATCGATGAATTTGAAATATGCCCCAACAATTAGGCTAATTCAACGCTATGTTTTTGCAGCAATTCCTGGCGGTCAAATGGTTTTCGTTTGTTTTTTGAACTATAATCCTTTTCTTTTTGAGAGAAGTATTAATTAGAGTTTAATGGTGCCTGGCTGGTCAGGATACACTTTCAATTTCTTTTGGTAAGTCCACAGTGCAACAATCAATATTTTCACTTGATTCTATTCCAATGCACTCTATGAACTGACCGACTAGAGTGATTTCCGTACTGTATTCCTTGGACGGCACCTACAGGGTTGCTTTTAGAATTTTAACAGCTTCTTCCAGGGTCCTAAATATAAATTGTTTATTAATTATTCAATTGGCGCCTAATGTTGCGCAATAGTTTTTAAAATATCCCAGTTTTAAACCGCTTTCTCTTGGAAATGAGATATTTTTGCGGAAAAAAGTAACCTATATTGGAATCAGGATGCTAAGGTACCTCCTCCCAAAATTTTGTTAAAATCCATCCAGTAGTTTTTACGTGAAGCGAACACAAATGAAAAGCAGATAGACAGACGGAAATGAGTTACTATTTTATTATATGTATAGATTATGATACGACAGAGTAATTTGCGAATACAAATTGAGAAATTGTTTATTTAAAAATATAAAAAAAATTATTCGATTAATCGAATGACTTTTATTTGAACCTTGTATCTTTTTGTATCTTTTTTTAAAAAATTAATATCAAAAGCGACTTTCTCTTCTTCATGTACATTTTCTTTTTGCTTAGCACCTGTTTTAGCAGATATTTTTATTCAAATATGGAACGTAACCTTGACCTTGTTTCCTTTTTTTTTTTTGTTTGCTTATTCATATTTTTTGTTGTAATTTTAGCATTTAATTATAATTCTTGAAGATTCACATTACTTTACAATATTTTATTTACCCGTTCGTTCTTCATTGTATTTCACTTTTAGACGATTATTTTTTTTTTGTTTTTTGTTTATATGTCAATTTTTATTAATTTCTGTTGGTTTTCTTACGTCGGTTTGTAAATATTATAATTCCCGTCTTATAATATCAATTTTAAGGTTTTTGTTTTGTTACTGTCGTGGTATACTTAAATTTTCATTCATATTTAAATACTTAATTCCCATAAAGTAATAAAAAGAAAGACAAGAAATAGTAGACAAATGGGTTTAAATGTTTGTTTGATTTAATTTCTATGTGAATGGGGAAATGCTTAAGTATCATTATTGTAAGTACTAGTATAGCAATAATATTTTGCAATGTTTTGCTGGCTACCTGTTGTTACCAACCAGTCGATAAAAAAAATAAAAATTTAAAAATATTTTTATTTTATTTTATTTTACAAAATTGTCTTACATTACTCATACTTAGTACTTGATTGCTATTTCATATATTTTTTAAACATGCAATTGAGCACTTAATGGAGACGACAAGTATGCACACATACAGCACAGTGTATCATCATAGTTTTCTGACATAAAAATATATATGTATACGTAAAACCTATATAAAGCATGTGTGTAAATAATAAAATAACACAATAAAATTAATTATTTAATAAAAAAGGATCTCGATCTTGAACAAAAAATTTAATAAGAAAATAATGTTTATGAACTCTCGTGATAAATTTTTCTCGACAGTTATTTTAAATTTTTCCAAAGGAATTTTAATTTTTGAAAAAAATTTTGAAAGAAAACATCAAATTTAGAAATGCTTTAGTTTTTAAAATTTTTTTTTTTTAGTTTTTGTCTTCATCCAAAAAAGACTTTAAAAAAAATTATGAATTAAGACAAAAACTGTAAATTAGGTAAAACTAAAGTAAAACATACACGCTAAATAAAAATATTATTTAAAAAAATTATCATTCTACAACTCTGGGTATACGTATGAAACCGTTTAATGCTAAATTGAGAGACTTAATTACTTTCATTTTATTTAAATTTCATTGGTCACTTCGTAAAAGTTATATTGTTGGAGTACTACACAAGTAGAAGCCTATTTATTAAACTGCTAGTCGTAAATGAAGAAACTCTTGAAATCCGCTCCTACAGTTTGTTGATCTCCACGAGTTTTTTTTTTTTTTTTAATTTTATTGTTTGGTGTTTCACAAGTTAATCAATTAGGGAGTTTTATAGCTTGTCTAAGATTTAAGGGTACTCCTCCAACCTCCAAAAATCTAACAAAAATACAAATAGTGCAATTATTCAGCTGAGTATTTATGGTCTCCACAAAGACATTTTACACAAAAACAAAATTTAATTACAGTTAACAACAAAAAACGACAGCATACAGTTAATTTCAAATAACTTAAAACCGTGACACAACAAAGTAAGTCGATAGCAACTTTTTATTCAATGCAAGAATAAGATGGAAAACTTTTGAAGGCAATAAAAAAAATAAAAACCGACCTGACCGCCCTTCACAAGTAATGACGATGACTCGTGTAAGGTGTTCGTAAGCATTTATGTATATTTTATGTGTATGTAAGTTACTAAAGTTGTTATTTTATTTGTGGGGATGGTGGTAGCTCACGAAAAAAAATATTCCTTGATACTCGAAAAATGTACTACTGAGCTGTTACCATACTGATTAATTAAATTAATCTAGCCCGTTCATGAACTACTACACATCTTTAAAAGACTTTCTTAATTTATTTTTATTAAAGTTGTAGAGTTGTTTTTCTTTTCTATTGTTGGTTAATTGTCAAAGCACTGTTTTAACACACTGTATATTCTTATTTCAAAAAATTTTAATGACCACTTAATCCTATTAAATATCATCAGTCAAAAAAATATTTGTAATTATTGCTGCAATAATTTAAATGTTTTTAAATTCTCATATTTCATTTAGCCATGTCTTTAAATGCCAAATTATGGGAAGTATTATGTGTCAAAAAAATTTCGTAATAGATATGTGTGTTTTTTTAAATAAATGAATAGAGGAACGTATGTATATATAACGTATGTATATACGAAAAAATATACTTATGAGAAGTTATTTTATTTCGGATATTTGATTAAAATAACACGAAATAAAATAAAACAAATAAAAAAAATTTTAAAAAATACCAGTTTATATTATGTGAAAAACTTCTTAAGAATTATTGCTTATATCCTAATACATACTGTTCAAAGCAATTTCGTAAGTATCAAAATTATAAAAATTAAAAAAATCTACATGTATCTTTTAAGGAAACTTTTTCTCCGTCTTAGCTTCAAAAAAAAGTCAAGTTCATCTATTCTCCCTAACTACTCACCTTGAGCACTACTTAACAATTCAATTTTAACAAATTTATATGTTAGATCGTAGACATCTTTAAATCTTTTTAAATCATAAAATAAATTTAATTAAAAGGTTTTAATTAGTTTTAAATTAAAATTCAATTAATTTTTTAATTGATTCAAATATATTTATTTGTTTAAAACAAAACAAAAAAAATTAAATAAATAATTAAAGCAACTAATTAATTAATTAAATTTTAATCTTAAACCAATTAAAAACTTTAATTGGTGAAAATATTTGCTTCTGTGTAAAAGGTGATTTCAGTGCATTGAACTGTACTGCGATACGGAACCATCATGAGCGAGTCAAATTATTCTGAATTAATCAGCAAATCTTTCTGATCATCATCTGGTGGTCTTGCATGCCATATTTTCATTTGGTCAGTTCGGCCAAAATCCTTTACAGAACTCATGTATGACCTAAATTGTAATCTCATCAATTTTCTTTAAATCTCACAAATCTAATTCAGACAAATTTCTTAAATTTTCTTATAGTAGTTATCCTAATGTACACTCTCTATTATGTCATATATGGCTAATTTCTCTTAATGAAATAACATTGTGTAAATTGTCGTTTAAGAAAAAATATTTTGTTATAATGTACATATAAATCATTAGGCTGATGTCAGAGTACGCGCTACAACGGGAAGCGAGGCTAGAAGCGGTAATAGTTTGTGCAATACCAATGCTACAAGTTGTCAGATTGAATGCTATATTGAGCAAAGCGATTTTTTTGTTTATAATAATTTTTGAGTGTTTTGTAATGGATTCAGATTTATGACAATGAATAATTTTAATGCACCTCTGCTCTATCCCTGTTGAATTTCATTGATATCTTCAGTGGTTCATGAGATACCGAATTATGTCGAAAATAAATCGTTTTCAAACCACTGTGCAGTGCTACGTTTTCTGCAAAATTATATTTATAAAAAAAAATGATCAGTTGTCCCTACTTGTTATAATCGAATTTATCTCACCCATTTGTTTCATAGCATCAGTTCTTATTGTTTACCAGATATAGGATATGGTGAACAAATTTGCTATTGCTTCAATTTCTCGTGCAATTGTTTTTATACTTTAAAAATTACAGTAGTATAGCATTTAAAATAAAAAATAATAAAGTCTTCTCAAAAATAAGTTTTAATATATTTGCGAATTAAAATTAATATTGTACCGATTTAGTCACACACTTAAGAAATTCGTAGAACAAATTTTCATCTAAAAATTTTTGCAGAAAAAAAACTTATGACAACAAACAACAATTTGCAAAAATTAAACATATTTCAAAAATTTACAAATAAACAAACAAAAATAGAAAAAAAACAAACTAAAACACTTTTAAATTATTTACACACGAGTGGGAGGTTTTCTGGGAGTTCAAATTTATAAATAAGAAAAAATCGATAAGGGATTTTGCTGTAGGATGTTATAAATTTCATATCTTTAATTAAAATTAAAATTTATGTTTGAATTTGTTTTAATTTATGTGTGAGTTTGTATAGTATAAAATCAGTTACCATATTTGTTAAAAACATGTCCGAAAATCATTGTAGTATACCTACTAAATGTATTGGAAAATTTTTTTATCGCATGCTATATTTTTCCAGAAACTTATTTGACTCCACGCAGAAAAAATTTTCTCAAAATCAATTGCGATAAAGAGTGTCCATATTTTGTTAGTATAATCTATTACCTATATTTTTTCCCCTAGCTTTAATTTCCTTAGATGGAAGGGTTTGGAAACCTTTTTTAAACAAATATGGTTATATTTGTAAAAAAAAAATCCAAAAATCGTGGTAGAATATGTACTAAATGTATGGGGAAACTTTTCTATCGCATGCTATATTTTTCCAGAAACGTATTTAACTACACACAATCTTTCTCACACAAAAAATTTTCTCAAATTCAATTTCGATAAAGAGTGTCCACATTATCTATCTTTTTGTCTAGCTTTAAATCCCTTAGATGACAGGGTTTGGAAAGAATAAAAAAATGTATGGGAAAAATTTTTTATCACATGCTATATTTTTCAGAAACATACGTATTTAACTCCGCGCACTCATCCTCACACAAAAAAAAATTCTCAAATTCAATTGCGATAATGAGTGTCCATATTTTGTTAGTATAATCCATTATATATCTTTTTCCCTTAGATGGAAGGGTTGGGTTTGGAAACCTTTTTTAAACAAATATAGTTATATTTGTTTAAAAAAAAGTCCAAAAATCATGATAGTATATGTACCAAATGTATGGGAAAACTTTTTATCGCATGCCTTATTTTATACAAACGTATTTAACTCGTCGAATTCATTTACAAAAACACATACAGTTTTATCAAATTCAATTGGGATGAAATATGCCTGAAGTTTGTTAGCTTCGATTCCCTGAAATAGAAAAGTTGGAACAAAGTTGTTACATGTTCCTGAGAACTACACTTCAAAATTTTATAAAAATCTTTCAAAATTTTATAAAAATTTTTCCAACTTCAATTTGTATAAAGTGTGTCGACATCTTGTTAGTATAATCTATTGTCTTATTTTTTCCACTAGTTTTGGGTCATTATCTGCGCACACATTTTTAGTTTTTTGTAAATTTGTAACTAATGCATTTTTTAAACTCGTTAGCTTAGTTATTATGCATTGTAAGTTAAGGTGTCATTTTTTATTTCGTTTTTTTTTTTATGTCTCTCACTAACGTGACGTATGACTCTGCAGAACTAAGACTGCGACTGAGAAACAGTAAAGTGAAAATGTGTGACCTAATTTGAAGCAGAAAGTGTTTTTTTATTTATTTTTTCTTCTTAAGCTTCAACGAACGTTTCATACGTAAATTCATCATTTGAATATCAACGTCATTTACGGAGTGAGTGTTAGTGTGGTGCTATGACTTTGAAAGCAATAAAGTATTGTAAAGTAAAGAGTGCATTTTGTTGTTGAAAATATGTTTATTTTTTATTTTATTACACTTAAAAGTATAGTTTTTTTGTGTTATGATATATGTACACAAAATGATTTATGTATTCCCAGTGGTAAAAAGAAGTAGTATGAAGGCCTTCTAGAAGGCCTCTTTACTCCTTCTTTAGAAGGCATAAGCCTTCTAGAAGGCTCTTTGCTCCTTCTTTAGAAGGCATAAGGCATTTCATTTGTATTCCATACTCATATCTTTTCTATACAGGTTCTCATTGCGGAGCAGGCCTTGCACTCTCGCTTCTGCCGTCAATCGTTCCACAAGATCTAACGAAAATTGCCTGATAGAAGGCTTTCGATTTACTGCCTTTTAAAAGGCCTTTCTTATCAAAAAATAAGAAAAAATGATTTTCTTTCTAGAAGATTTTTTATTGCTTGGCTAATTTTATTAAGCATTTTAAATTAATTTTTAACTAGCTGTCCCCGGTGAGCTTCGCTACACCCATCCACAAAAAAAAACACAAAAAACACTTGGAAGAAAAGTATGGCCAACCTTTAACTTCAAAACGCACGCTATTCTCACATCAAAAATGTTTTAGTTGATATGAAAGGTACGACGCCTACTGTTCCCATCCAATCTGTGTTTTGCTATACTATTCGTGTTTACAGGATAATTTTTCATTTTTTATGAGAGGTACCACTCCCACTATCCTAATCTAATCTGTATTTTGCTAGACAATGCACATTACTCTAAGGGTTACTTGTACAAAGTGTCAAGACTCTACATATTGTAGTTCGCCAGGCCCTCGATAATAATTTTCGACTTTCTATGGGAGGTACCACTCCCACTATTCCAAATCAGCGTGTATTTAGCTTGACTATGTATGTTAATAATGGGGGTTACTGGTGCGAAATTCTAGGGGCTACCTAATTCAGTTCCCTGGATAAACGATACTAATTTTTTACTTTTTAAGGGGGTTCCTCGATCACTGTCGCAATCTAGCCTAAGTTTTTCTAGATTATACGCATGGGTATAGGATTGCTTTTACCTACATACATACAAGGCCATACCTATTGCAGTACCTCATGTAAACGATAATAATTTTTCACTTTGTATGGCAGGTACCACGCCTACGATTCCAATTCAGTCCTTGTTTAGCTAAACTGTTTACGTTAATATGGTGGTTACTGCTGCGAAATTCCAAGGCGCTACCTATTTGTTCTCTATATACGGGATAATAATTTTTCACTTTGTATTGTAGATACCCCACTCACTGTCCCAATTAATCCTGTATTTTGGTAGACTATGCGCATTAGCATTGGGGTTACTCAATGCTTCAAGCTTCAAGGCTCTATCTATTGTGGTTTGCCAGAAACACGATAATAATTTTTCACTTTGTATGGGAGGTACCACGCCCACTATTCCAATTCAATTCAGTGATTAGCTTGACTATGTACCATAATATGGGGGTTACTGGAGCGAAATACCAAGCTGCTACCTATTGCAGTTCTCTAGATACAGGAAAATATATTTTCACTTTGTATGGGACGTCCCACGCTCACTATTCCAATCTAGTCTATCTTTCACTAAACTATGTATTTTAATATAGAGGTTAGTGGTTCAAAATTTCAAGGCCCTAGCTGTTACGGTTACCAAGCAACACAATGATAAATATTTACTGTGTATGGGAGGTGCCACGCCCTCTTCGAATATGAAAAAATAAGTACCCTATTTTACCAACCGTATATCTAGTAACAAATAGTGAAAATTTTAGAAAGATCGGTTCACTAGTGTAGGCAGCTATAGCTTTCCGACAGACAAACAAACAAACATAAAAAAAACACATTTTGTGCTTTATATATGATAGATAGATTATATAGATAGATAGATTGAAATATTTATATTTTTCCTAATTTTTTTGGGAACCGAACCCACATCTCCAGACTGTTACACTAGCGTAATACCAATCAGTCTATTGAGGAATTCAAATGGCAAACAGCATTCAATAAAATAAAGACCAATTAAATGAACTTTTTTTTTATAAAAGGAAAATCTAAAAAAACAGAAAATTAGGTTTTTGCCATACAAAATGAGAGATATAATAGAACGAACATCATGTACTAGATTTTTTATTGGTGAGAGCCAAGGCCTTCTTTAGAAGGCACAGAAAAATTAGGGTCGTAGGAAGAGAAGGTCTAAGCATGCCATATGGAAGGCCTGAGGTGAGAAGGCCTTTTAGTTTTACCACTGATTGATGTTTTATTTAATAATCTGTTTCTGTTGTTGTGCGTTTGCACAACATGAAAATGATTGATATTTTTTCTAACAAACGCATTTTTATGTTTATACAATTTGGTGTCAAATGCATTAGTAAATAAACAGTTGTGTTCCATAAAATAGAGCCACCTTTTACTACATATTTCGAAAAAGAAAAAAACATACTTTTTGTGAGACCGAACAACTTACCAATCAATTGTTTTGATAAAAAAAACTTAAAATGAAATATATACGTAAATATAAACATTCGAAATTGAAGATTTTAGGTGTGAAATAACATTAAAAATATATATTATGCAATGTGTGTGAAGATAAATACGTATTTAACTAGCAGAGACAAAAACCATTTTTTTTTTATTGAAAAATATATCATGCGATAAAAAAGTTTTCCCATACATTCAGTACGTATTCTGCACAGATTTTCGGACTTTTTTAAGAAATATTGTTACTGTGTCCAAACCCTTCCATCTCAGGGAATCAAACCGGTACTATTAGGAAGGTAATAGATCATACTAACAAACTGTGTTCACACTTTTTTCCAAAAGTATTTGTGAAAATTTTTATAACATTTTGAAAATGTGAATTAGTGAAAATTTCTACTATATGAGTTTTCTCAGGAAAAAAGGGTGAACACAGTTTGTTAGTATTATCTATTACCTTCCTAATAGTACCGGTTTGATTCCCTGAAATGGAAGGGTTTGGTCACAGTGGCTATTTCCGTCAGAGAACTCATATACTAGAAATTTTCACTAAGTCACATTTTCAAAATGTTATAAAAATGTTCACAAATACTTTTGGAAAAAAGTGTGAACACAGTTTGTTAGTATGATCTATTACCTTCCTAAGAGTAGCGGTTTGATTCCCTAAGATGGAAGGGTTTGGACACAGTAACAATATTTCTTAAAAAAGTCCGAAAATCTGTGCAGAATACGTACTGAATGTATGGGAATACTTTTTTATCGCATTATATATTTTTTCAATAAAAAAAAAATGGTTTTTGTCTCTGCTAGTTAAATACGTATTTATCTTCACACACATTATTATGCATTGAAAAAAGAATGTGAAGAAAAATTGCACCTGTAACCCGCCGATGTACTCAGTTGAGAACTCCACAGATTTACTTTTTATTTTAACTTTTTTATTCTTTTATATTAGTTTTGCATACAATTAATAAAATTATAAACTTTTTGGGTTATTATCGCTTCTGTTTTTATTTTGGCGATTAATGGGTTAAGTAGGTACGACAATAAAGTCGTATCATTTCGGAACATTTTCCAAATGCACACACACGATCAAAGTCCTTTGTTAACAATCTACTCTTCAAAACAATTTTCAGGGACCGAATTTGAACTTATTTGAGCTATTTTTACAGATGAAACAGCAAGTGAAACAGTTAGTGAGAGTAGTTGAGAAACTACGAGTTGTTCTTTACAATTCCACAGAAGACAGCATGGCGTACTTTAAGCTCTTAACACAACTCACAAATGTTATTTGAAATTGTGATAATCAGAATATTTCTATTACTTTTTTTCCTGGTTACGGTGATGAAAACTGTGCCGCTATATCGTATGATTCAACACCATTAGATATATTTTTATGTTGTTATTTGAAGACAAAAGTCTATGCCAACTCGAGCTGGCAATTTCTACTACTCGACACTACTCAATACTTATCAATCGAGTACTCAATAGTACTCCATACTTTTGTTGACATAATAAAGGGTGATCCATTTCGAGGTACTTTTTACAACAGGCTTGACAAATCACGTGTGAGTCGTGTCATACTGTCATGTTATTGTTGTTTAGTATTGTTTGGCATTTCACAATGGAGAGACTTACGCCTGAATCGCATCGCTCTGTGGGCTCTTAAAAAGTTCCAAGAAGATTCGACCTTTTCGAGGCAAATTTTGTTTAGCGATGAGGCCCATTTCTGGCTCAATGGGTATGTAAACAAACAAAATTGCCACATTTGGGACGAAGAGCAACCTGAAGAGACTCAAGAGCTGCCACTTCATCCAGAAAAAACAACGGTTTGGTGTGCTTTGTGGGCCGGTGGAATCATCGGTCCATTTCTTTAAAAATTATGCGAACGTAACCGTCAATGGCGACCGTTATCGTGCCATGATAACCGACTATTTGATGCCTGAAATTGAAGCTCGTGATCTCGGCGACTTTTCGTCGCGTTTATTCTTAAAACACGTAAGTGCCAAGAAGTCGTTTTTCAGAAAACGAATAAAACTTCTTTAATATGGGTTTTAAAATATTTTTGTTTGGCAAAACATGGCTGTGCGACTCTCTGAAGGGTATAGAAACTTTTTTTTTTTAAATTTGTTACTTACCATTGTAGCCAAATCTGTCGCTTACGTGGTTTTGGCGCAAACAGCAAATTGCAAATTTCTGTGTGTAAATAAACATTTACTTTTGTATTTATCAAAAAAAAACTTTTAACTTTACTAAAAATGCTACAATTGGCCTGGAACTTTCATGATTTTTTTAATCTTAAATACAGAAAACTTAGTGGTTGAAACTTTAACATTTCCAACTTGAAATATAAAAACCATTATATTTTACATGCAAATGCAATTTGAGGTTTTGAAAATGGATTTATTTATTTTTCATACAAACTTGTTAAGATGAGAATGTAGTCTGGTGGCAAATGTTATTTACTACCATAAAAACCAAAAAAAGTCAATTTCGAAAAAATGTCGCTTACGTGGTTTAAGAAGAAACGCGACGATTTGGTTTCAGCAAGACGGCGACACTTCCCGCACATAGCATCAATCAATGGATTTATTGAGAGAATATTTCGGTAAGCACATAATTTCACGTTTTGGGCCGGTCGATTGGCCACCAGTATCGTGTGATATCACACCGTTAGACTTTTTCCTGTGGAGATATGTAAAGTCTAAAGTTTATGCGGACAAACCCGCTTCGATTCAGGCCTTGGAGGAAAACATCACGCGTTTCATTCGCTAGTTAAATGCTCAAACGAGTCATCGAAAATTGGACTCAACGACTCAACCAGCTGCGACGTAGCAACGGCCAACATTTGATAGACATAATTTTCAAAAAATAAATGCCAAAGAATATTCTTTCAAATGAATATTCTCCATTAAATTTGAATTTTCTGTTTTTTTCTTTAAAAAAGTAGGGAACTTCGAAATGGATCACGCTTAGAAATGCACTGTTAATCCTGAAAAAAATGTAGTCGTTTAATTTTCTATTTAATTTGTTCCTGAAAAATTAACGCTAAAAGTATGGAGTAAATATTTTACTCCAATATGCCTTAACCCCTTATTTAATTCTTTAATAGGATAAATTAGAGTCAACTACATTCAAGTCCAATAAGTGTGTAAAATGTCAGTTTCGTAAATTTAATATTTTACAAGCAATAATAAAAAAAATCTACTTTAAAGGAAATTATAAAGGCCCTTTTCCCAGTGGGTATTATTCAATACATTACTCTCTTCTGTATATTTTATGAGTCCATAAAGAATTACAAGTGTGTTTTGTAAATCAAATCTTGGGACATCTTGGGACATCTTTGATGATAAACGGGTGTCTTCGTTAAAAGGCCTTGATGCCTTAACCCCTGATTTAATACTTTACTAAAGTAAAATACAGTCAACTACATTCAAGTCCAATAAGTGTGTAAAATATCAGTTTAGTAAATTTCATCTGTTACAAGCAATAATAAAAAAAAACATTAATCTACTTTATGTTGCTTGTGGACATCTAATTTCTTCAATCACATTTTTTATTATCACTTTAGCCACGTCGTCCGTCCGTTCGTCTTATAGTATTTTTTATAGCATTTTGTTTAGTTCAACATTATTATTTTCCAACTGTAGTGAATTCAATATGTCTTCATATGTTTGTCAGCCTATGCGTATTTGAATAATTCTAGCTCTTCTTCTACATACTTTCAAGCTAACGAAAACTGGTCATATTTGAAATTCACACGGTTTTTATTAATCCTATCTATAGGGCAATGAAAAAAAACTTTTATTACCATAAACTTTTACTGTAAGTTTAACAGCATGACATTGCAGATGTTTTAAACGTTAATTTTTTTTTTTTCTTAAAGTTGTTTAATCAGTTTTATTAAGTTTTACACTTTTTGTGATATAATTTTCAGTTGGTTATATTTCGCTTTATATAATAAAATTTACGAGCATAAAGTGTAACAAATCACAAAATATATAAAAAAAAATACCAAAAAATCTAGATTTCAACTGAAAATTGACTAGAGCACTTGGGTAAGGCATATGGGGTAAATGCATTAATTCCCATCGTTTTTTCCTTTTTGTTGTAATGAAAAATAATGAATATTTTAAGATGAAGATACAATCACACTACCAAGTTAATTTTTTTTATATCTTGACCCAAGTTATATGGTCACTAGAACAATATTTTGTTCTCTGTAACAATATATGGCTGCGGTTAATTATTTACTAGTTGTATTAAAAATTTTCCAGGCTTGAGTTTATAATTATATAGAGATAAAGAAAAATTAGATACTATCAGAAGGGAATGAATTTTCTGGATCGCTACATCCTTCTTCAGCATTCTTCGTATCAATTTGCTAGGTGTCGATGTTACTGGTTGGTCGGGCTTTGGGTTCGAACTTTGGATTATCTCAAAAGTTTCACTTGTCATCGTCCTTAACTAGTGTATATAGAAACAACTTTATTTTGAGGCGCTGAAACAGCATTTTAGTCAAGCAGAATTACCTTTCGACGTCTCTTGGCTTTAGTTTGAACGGCACCCACTTTTCATATGTTTTCTACGATTCTTAATCGAGCAAACAATCCATTTTTTCTTTTAACTTTTTCGATTATTATTATTCAGCAGATTCCATCAGAAACATAGCTGTCGTCAGTCAGGTCACCTTGTGAGTTTGTGTAGTACCCGCTACCATTCCATTTCATTTCGCTAATGCCAATAATTGATAACTTAAGTCTGGTGCATTATGCTGCATGTTGGTCTAGTATGCCAGTTTGAAATAATGTGTTCACGTTCCCAGTTGTTATTCGTATCCGTGGGCATGCGAGTGTTCTCATCAGTTTGTTCGTTTGATTATTTTGTTTTGTTGTTTTACTTGTAGCAATAATTTTTAATTTTGGCTTGATCAGTTGATTGGCCTAGTGTCGACTAGTATGGTTTTGGGGCTGCCGACTCTTGTAGGGTTATTGCATGGAGGCCTCATAATCTGCCTCTTGCCGATCTTGGCTGTGATAAATTAATTCGAAGCGAGGTGTTATAAAAAGGTTATACCGCCTTACGATTGGTTGTCATTGCCTCATCTGTTAAAACAGTGTTCGGCAGGTTGACATTTGCTCTTCAGAGGCTGTAGGTTTCACAGCAAGAACCATAGGCTTCTTTAGGTTAGGCTTATATTGTACACATCAAAATCGGTCATTTTTAAATGTGTTAAGCACTCCAACATTTTGATCAGTTGAAACACAATCATGTGGATTATGTTACCAGAAAAATTCAATGGCCTTCTAGAGCGGTTTTCTGCAGAAAGCAATAAAGAAGTAAAACCCCCCCGAATTCTCTATTTTTAGCACGAAACTCCTCATTTCCAAAGCTTTCAAAAACTGTTTTGTTTATATTTCAACCGGATGACACATAACGAATAAGTGACAGATCATTCACGTATTAAGTTGTAAAAAAATACTCAATAACATGAAAAACGTTGATTATTGCAATTTTCGTTAAAAGAAGTATGTTTTTAATTATGATTTTGCTTGCCATCTTTCTCAGATTTTAGGCACCAGGATATGTTTTCTTTAACATTCAGTATTTTCAAACTCATTTAAGAAGAATAATTACTACAAACAACAAACAGCCAGACAATAATAAAAAATATATGTATGTATGTATGTATTTTGTCATATGTTTTAATGTTTAACCACAACAACACCATAAAACCCATTTTTTAATTTCAATGTTTGAAAATCAAAACTCAATATGACTCACGTTTGAATTAAAAACAAAAATTAAACAAGTTTTAACAGACAGAATACTGAATATATAAGAAAACTAGTAATAATAAAATTTTATTTATAGAAAAACTCAAGTTATGACAATAAACAAACAACTTAGAAATAATTTTCTGTACTCTTTATATGACTTTAGCTTGATTATAAGGTGTAACGTGTGCATTCACAACTACAAAAGTGCTCAGGAATAGAAAAAAATAATGGAATTTAAATGAAGAAAACTATTATACAACTTAAAAAAATAAGTATAAAGCAAGCAATAGTAAGTATTAAAAATAAAATAAAAAAGAAAGCGAAAATATAAACCGACATTTAAGTAACGAATGTAACACGACTAGTATAATTGAATAAAAGCTAAACGAAAAATGAAAAAGCCAAAGGAAGAAAAGAAAACAAATATTTGGAATAAATATGGGAGAATTATAAAGAACAAATAACCAGCTTTTAGATTGAAACCTAATAAAGGTCTAAGATTGAGGCTTAATATGGAATGAAAAACTCTCTCGATTTAAGCTTAATATTGGTTAAATGTAGACTTACGTTGCTCAGTGAAGGATATGGTTAAAATAAAATCTGGAAATAAATCTTCAAATTCTAAACAATGATACTTCACATGTAAGCTAAAAAAACATGACTGAGGTAACCATAATCTAATATATTATGATGGCATTATTAACCATATTATTAAACATAATAATAATGTTATGGGAGAATCCAAAGTTCTAATATGGTATATATGTGCATCAATTCTAAACTAAAAATTTAAAAGGAAGTAATCTGTAAGAACTAATACCCAAATCAAATACTTTTATACTTGTTGCTCTAACGGACATAGTTTTATACGTTCTGTACATTCATTTTTACATCAGATATGAGGACATCCTTTATTTTTTTACACTTATTATTACTGACACAGTAATAAAAAGTATCGTTTCCAAAGATATGGCCATATAGGTTAAACAATATAACCTAGGGGACACCCTTTAATGTACAATTTTAAATTAAACACTCATTTAAAGGACAGATTCTTTGTAAATTTCAAATGTCTGTCTAAAACGGTTTAAAAGTTTGGCCATATGCATCAATTTACATCAATTATTGAGACACACTTTATAATTTTAAATATTTATAAAAGTTATTATACGGGACATAGCAGTGGAGATTCTGTCTAATTTTCAAGTGTTTGTCTATAACGGTTCAAAAGATAGGGCTAGATAGGTAAAATTACATCAATTATGGGGGCACCCTTTAGTTTCCAAATTTAAATTATATACTTGATGTTATAACGGTCTTAGAATTACAGGTTCTTTGTAAATTTCAACCGTCTCTCTGTTACGGTTCAAAAGTTTTGCAATATACATCAAATGACATCAACTATTGGGACACCCTTTAACTTCTAATTATAAATATTTAATTTTAATCAATTGACTATTTGTCAGTAAGCAAATCATATTTTGTGTTTATTTTTAAACAGCGCCATCTATTGCGCAACCGTGTTTAAAATATCCCGATTTCAATTCATTTTGTCATTATTTAAAAACAGCGCCATCTGTTGCGCAACCGTGTATTAAAAATACCGCTTTTAAAATGTATGCAGTACCTTTAAATCGGTAAAAAAAAATCTGCGTACTTTCACTGATTTTTCTCCACTGATATAATAAGAAATATGTAATAAGATATGTTTCATACTTTATAACCAAAGACACAAATATTTATTAGTTTATTTTTTAACAAGACCAAAAATTATTTAGTTGTGTGTTGGTAATCCCTCCTTGTTTACATAGGACCAAATTTAATATATTTTGTTTATTAATATTGTATTATGGTTAGAAATACTAACGAATTTTTTTTAGTGAACTTCGTTGTCATCAACTGGCGATAAATGATTAAATGTAATTTCTCGTATTCTCTTACCTGAGTTTAGTTAGTTAATAGTTGGTTAAATAGATAAAAAAATTTATCTTTAAAATTAATCATATAATTTGTAAAAAATAATATTTCTTTAGAGATAATAAAACGAACCTTAGCCTTGCTTCAGAATTCATTGGAATGTAAGTAGTCGAGTAATAAATATAAATATTAAAATATAGAATACTATATTGTTTTAAAATATTAATAAATTGTTGGGTTGTGACTTAAAGCTTAGTCAAAAATTGTACAGTTTAAACAATTTAAAGATCAAATTTTAACCAAAACTTATTTCAAGCAACGATAAGTTGTTCATTGCAACCATATGTATGTTGGTATAGAAAACATTGAATGGTGCTTGTGACTATACCACAACCATGTTTTTTCTCGTGTAGTTATAGTAGAAATGCGCTGGAACCTATGTATGTTTTAAATTAGAAACTAATACTAATTAGTGAGACGGCATAAAGTCAAGGAAAGCAAATAAGTACTGCAAAATACTTTATGATTTCACACTTTCGAGAATTAAACGGCACCAGATGCCATATTCTGTAATTCTCGTAGCTAAATCTATAGCTAAAATTCTAAGAATACTCGTAATTTGTTGGTACATTTTTAGAATTTTAGCGATAGATTTAGGAGAATTACAGAATATGGCACCTGGTAATACATTGCAAAATGATAATGATCCCAAGCAGTCAATCACAAATGTTTGGTCATCATAATCTTCTAAACTAAACCCCATAGTATACCTCTGGGAACTTGTTAAAAATAAAATTCCATACAACCTGAGTGAACTACAATTTATTTCAATATCAGATTGAAACAAAATATCAATAAACACATTAGTTAATTCTTTGCAAATTGCGCTTATATATTTGGGCGTTTGAAAGATTTGTGCGCGTTAGATCCCATATAACGTCACTATAACTCAGAAATTTTTAAAAAAATTAATAATGTTACTTTAAAAGAAGCCAATATAAAATTATTACAGATGATGAAGCAAGCATCTTAGCGTGTGGGTCCTAAACAAAATAACAGTCGACAGTATAAGTGTCTCAAGGTAAGTCAAATCCAACAAAATTATTCAAGGTTAAGGCACTTAAAAGACCGGGCATTAAATTACTTCACCATTAGAACATTAAGAGGCGGTTATCTATGAATGGTATAAAACTATTTGCCTAACAACAGTGTTCCATAAGTTATAAAAAACAGACCTAGGGCTGACCTAGGGCCGTACGGTACTTGGCACCCATCCAATGACTTTTTTCCCCCGCATATTAAAAATAAATTGCGTCGGCAACGTTTCTAAAGCCTTAAATGTGGTTACAAATGCACAAAAGATGTAGTTTATGTATTATCTTTGCCCCAATCAAAGTTGAAAAACTGCTTTAAAAATTGTTTTGAAAAGCAGCTACTTCATTTTTAATAAGATATTGTTTATTAGTGCGTGTGAAGATAAATTTTCACTATGTTTGATTTCCTGAGATGGAAGTGTTAAGACACAGTGAGTATTTCCCTCAGAAAAGTCATACACTAGAAATTTTCACTGGCTCACATTTTTTTTGTTTAAGACAAGTAACACTCTGGCAATTAACGCCTATATTAAATGTGTTACTTCCTTCGGAAAGGGATAGGAGTAGATAAAACAGGTGATTAGTGTGATAGTAAAGCTTCGCATCTGGCAACACTGCATTTGCACGTTATGATTATTTTTAGAATAGTATTGCAGCGCCTCTGGTGTTATTTAAGGGCGGCTTACATTATACTACAAGTAATACGACATGTCAAATTTTTGTGTAGAAGAGTACAAGAAGTATCGTCTAAACATAATATGTAATGAAACTGTCCGACATTGAGAGAAAATACGGATGGAAATTTGACAGTCTTACGGCGCTCTTTATGTTTTGAAATTTTTCAAAAACTATTCTACTTCATTAGATCAGGGTTGCGTTTTTCTTATTAATGCTAACTTTTCAAAGGCGAAACTCGTCAAAATAGCAGAAAACCGCTGAATATCTATTGTGCAAAATAGATCCAATTGGCATAACAAATAAGTTCGTAAACAATAAAAAAACTTTTGGCAAAAGAACGTGTAATTTTTTTAATTTTGTTTTAGTTGTTGGTTTCCAGTTTTTTTGTTATGGCAATGGCTAGTACAACACCAAGAACCTTTTCCTTGTTACTTTTTTTTAATTTGGCATATTTTTCACAAGTACGCGCACTATGTAATTGTTTTCACTTTTTTTATTGCTTTAACAACAGCTGTTTCAATTTTACTTCATTTTATTCAACACCAATGGTGTAAACGTAAGAAAAAATCATACGATTTTTAATCTCTATTTTTTCATACGGATTGATTTTCATTTTATTTTCTCTTAGATTTTACGTACGTAAAGTCTTACTGTCTAAACTGCCCTTTAGACGAATTAGTTTGAAGCTAGCATAGCCAATTTATAATTATTTTACTTCGCAGACGATTTAGTGCTATGTGGTAATACCAGAGAAGTAGGGCGCTGTGATATGCATTATTATAAAGAAAAATTAAAACATATCAGAAAAATTGATATCAGAAATATTGATGATTGTGAATTTTCATGTGAATTTTCTATTCAATTTGGAAAAAGTGTGAACACAATTTGTTAATATAATCTATTGTCCTCTTTTTGCACCAGGTTTGATTCCCTGCGCTATTTTTCGCAGAGCTATTTCTCTCAGAAAACTCATATACTCATTAAATTACATTTTGATTAATCCAGGAATTCAGTTAACCTGTGCAGAATGTTTAATAAATGTATGGAAAACTTTTTTATCGCATGCTATATATTTTGAAAAACTTATTTAACATAGCTTATTTATCTTTACACACATTTATTACTTTTCCAATGCATTAGGTATTTTAAATCCCTGTTTTTCTGTCATCTATTCTCCTAGAAAAGACAAAAAATTCTTCCATTACCTACAAACTATATATTTCTAATTTTTTTAAATAAAGAATTTGGTCGCACTTACTTGAATATTGCAAAAAGGAAATAAAAAACAAATAAAAGGAATAAAACTGATATAAAAGCAAAAAATTCATTGACTAGATAGCTAGCTGTTAGGTTGTTTAGTTAGTTATGCGGGCTGACTTGTAAGACTATAAAAGTCATGACTTGGTTCACCAAGAATAATAACAACTGAGGCGGCACAAAGAAAATAACAACATTTGTGCAATCAATCCACACTAAAGCGAAAGATTCATAGAACTCAGCCAAGCAAGCAAAGAGTCATACAGACAACATGCCAACCTACTAACAAACCCAGGCAGTCAGTCAGTCATCCTCACAGTTAAGCCGTATCGGGATCGCACACACAGCAAGAAATCTAAAACCTTTAGCAAGAAAACAGAAATAACAACATTGGAAATATTTGCTAATCGTATATTGTTTTTGTAGTAAAGAGTATATTTTGATCACTGAGACTGAGCCTGACTAACAAAACATATGTAGAGTTTTGGCCGTAGTGTGTATGTATGTACGAGTAATACAATAGCCGACTTGTATTATATCAGTTGTGTGATGACTCATTCACTTTAAGGGATTCACTTAAACACAACTTTTGCACTACCACGATTGCAGAAATAACTACAAAACGTGTTAAGGTGAAACAATACAAACCGACCAGAAGAGGATGAAAACAAAGCAAAATTTATATTAAAGAAGAAAAAAGAACTGATTCAAAATGTAACAAAAATGGCATCAACAACTCAACTGCAATTGTTATAATAACAACAAAAAAACCTGTCTTAAGATCGATCACTTTACAAATTGCACAATTTTAAGGATGCCAGATTGGAAATTTGGTTTTCCGATCGTAAATACTTAATGTCTTTCCTCTCGCTTTTTATTTTATAAATTCCTTTAAAAGCAACATGCTGCTGTAGAGGGTTTATTCGTCCACCATAAAAATGTTTGCATGTAAAAATTGCTAGTCAGCCTGTGGCTTCCTAAAGAACTAATTTCTGCCTGTTCCATGGAAATTTAATTACCCTGTGTTCGCTATTACGTTTGAAAATATATTTTAAAATTCCATGCGCAAAGGCTGCCAATGAAACCCTATTATAATCGTCAGTCTGTATATTTTGAAATGTATTAAGGAGACAGCGGCCATAGTAATTTAGGCCGCTACAACAAATAACCAAAACATTAAAACCTATTCTATCAACTTGTCCTACTTTACCAGGACAGCAGACAAAATACCTCCGCAACAGTGGTCTTAATAATTGGCCTTAAAGGGTATTCTGGGGGTGCAATGCCCCCTCAAGATTTGATGTTGCGTTTGCATTACGTAAAAACTACTGAATGGATTTTAACAAAATTTCGTGAGGTACCTTAATATCCTGATCCCAATATAGGATAATTTTTTCTGCAAAAATATCTCAAGTGGAGAAAAAGCAGTGAAATTCGAAATTTCCGATTTAAAAGAATTTTAGAATTTTTTATAAATATTACTTTGTACCTTCTACAATAGGTAGACTTGAAACTTTGCACAAGTAACCCTCAGAGTAATGTCCATAGTGTAGAAAAATACATTCTGGATTGGAACAGTGGACGTGGTACCTCCCATGTTAAGTGAAAAACTATTTTCGAGTACCTGGAGAACTAGATTAATGGGTGCCCCCTAAAAAGTGAAAAAATTAACAAGTTGAACAAAGTGCGGAACCGTGTGTGTGTCTGACTGGCACTTGAGTGATTTATTTTATACCATAGTTGTAATCCGTCCATACCTACAATACAAGAGCAATTAATGCACGCACAAGGAAAATTTTTCTAAATAAACTGACTTCTGAAATGTGTATGAAGATAAATACATATTTAACTAGCAGAGACAAAAACCATTTTTTTAATTGAAAAAATATAGCATGCAATAAAAAAGTTTCCCCATAATTTAGTACGTATTCTACACAGATTTTCGGACTTTTTTAAGAAATATGGTTACTGTTTCCAAACCCTTCCATCTCAGGGAATCAAACCGGTACGAATAGGAAGATAATAGATCATACTAACAAACTGTCTTCACACTTTTTTCCAAAAGTATTTTTGAACATTTTTATAACATGTTGAAAATATGACTTATAAAAATGTTCACAAATACTTTTGGAAAAAAGCGTGAAC
Organism: Phasia obesa; assembly: GCA_949628195.1. Lineage (NCBI taxonomy): Eukaryota > Metazoa > Arthropoda > Insecta > Diptera > Tachinidae > Phasia > Phasia obesa. The sequence goes on along the minus strand of OX451216.1, from coordinate 17,991,364 downwards.
AGAGTTTGTTAGTACCGGTTTGATTCCCTGAGATAGAAGGGTTTGGACACAGTGGCTATTTTCGTCAGAGAACTCATATTCTAGAAATTTTCACTAAGTCACATTTTCAAAATGTTATAAAAATGTTCACAAATACTTTGAGATGGAAGGGTTTGGAAACAGTAACCATATTTCTTTAAAAAAGTCCGAAAATCTGTGCAGAATACGTACTAAATGTATGAGAAAACTTTTTTATTGCATGCTATATTTTTTCAATTTAAAAAAATGGTTTTTGTCTCTGCTAGTTAAATACCTATGTGTCTTCTTACACATACTTCTGAACCTTTCTCCAACCGCCTTGGCGTGTTGTCTAAAACCACACGCAATGTCCTGATTTCTTTTTATTAAATTAACCATTGCTTCTATTTGCAATTTGTGTATTTTTCTCTTTTATACCCATAAAAATATTTTTCAAAAATAAAACAATTAAACTAAAAAAAAAATATTTTTCCGAAATTGTTGGTGAGCTTTCTGTTATAAAATTTCAATGTAAGCTAAATGAAGAAAAATATCTACATTGCGGAATCAATAATATGGCAATACCGCCATTGTAGAGATAAAACCCAACAGCGGAAAAATAAAGCAGCAACGAAACCATTAATTTCAAATTTTTGATTCCGCACAAAAAAAATGTTTTCCGCTTCACAGGAACGGTAACAATATTTAGACCCACTATTTAAAGTTTTGCATTCTACTCCCTTAGTGCTCATAATTGTTTTTACAATTAAATTAATAGCCTTTTCAGGCTGCCACGAAATTAAGTAATTTCGAGCTGAAATTACGAACGAAACCTAAAGTGTTCTTACTGAGCTTTTTGATATTTGATATAATTTCGCAATCAGCTGATCACGTCTAGTTACATTTGTATAATCTAATTCTTTTGCAAAAAGCTTTAGCACAACACTTTCGTATTAATTTAAAATATGTATACACGATTATTAAGAACAACACTACAACAAAATGAATGTACAATTATGTATAGGTATATTACCATTATTTTATTTGGCTTTTAAGTATTTTCTGACAAAAGCGCTCTTTCAAGGTTGTAAATATGGCCATGGTTGCAAAAAAGTAGTTTTTTTCTACAAAACCAGCGTTGTCTATCGTAATTTCAAGTTAATTTCGACGAAATTAAATAGAATGAGTTAATTTGGGCAATGGAAAAATGTATGCGAAATTATGTAATTTCAAGTTGATTTTGGCCGAAATCACGAAATGACTTAATTTCGCGGCAGCCTGAACGGGCTATAATGCAATGAGGGAGCAAATTTTCCATTACTTCACACCAAGGCATATTTAACAAGGTGATAGCGTAAGGGAGAGGAAATTTCAGCAATAAATTTTTTCAATTTTTTTTATATGGATTTTGACAGTAATATCTATTTTATTCTCTCTTAAAATACATGATTCATGTCAAACTCCATATAAAAAAAATTAAAAAAATTTCTCTTTAATATTAGCTCCGCCTTGTGCTGTCACCTGGTTAAATATGCCTTGCTTCACACAATATATTTTACATTTAAAAGAAGTGGCAACGCCATACGGCTTATTTTCAAATAGTTTCGTTAATCAGGAATTGCTTTTGTGAGTAAACTATCTGCAAATAAAAAATACTTCACTGTTTATACAGCTATATACATAAGCGTAGTAACAATCTCACTATTTATTTGCAGACACTCATATGTTACTAGATCTTGTTGGGACAATAAAATTTATATGATTTGGCGTATATTTTTTTCTCCAGTTATTGCTACAATATTTTATATTTTGTTTTCCGAGATGAAAGGGTTTGGACACAGTGGTTCAATTTGAACAAAATGTAACCACAGTTTGTTAGTATGATAGGTATATCGTCTTTCTTTTCCACTAGGTTTAATTCCCTGAGATAAAACGCTAACCATATTTCTAAAAAAAAATGCGAAAATCTGTATAAATTACGTACTTAATATATGTGAAAACTTTTTTATCGCATGCTATATTTTTTAAAAACTTATATACGTATTTAACTTCACACACATTATTTTTATTGTTTTTGGCCAAACCAATTTTTGGCGAACTTTTGCAATATATAAAGTGCATATCGCTCTTTTAATGCAACATCTCAAAAGATCAAAATGATTGAGCACAAAGCTTCTTATACTAGCTAGGTATATACAACCTAGTTTCGCACCTTTTTTATCTGTAAAATAAAATTCAGAATTATGTACCTATATCTCAGGCTATGTCGAAATTTTACATTAATTTCATTTATCTATTCGGCCCATAAAGCTAACATTTTGTCAAGTTTTATTATTTTTGAGACAGGTATGGACTATGGACTATAGGACTATGCTGCATTATAGCAGCGATATGTTTAGGTTAGTAAAAAAAAAGTCTTGCAAATATTGTAGATCTATAACCAACCTACCACAAATTTGAATAAAAATTTGCTCAGATTTTTTAAAATAATTTTAATACTTACAATACTCCTGAGCAGCGAGTGCACACAAACGAACCAATAGTCATGTTCACATAAGTGGGTCCCTTTTGGCCGCAATCAAAACATTGCCGATTACCACCACCAGTTGTTATTAACTCGCGCAAGGCTTCGAGATATTTATCATCTTGTTTTTTGCGTACCATGGCCATATTTTGGTCGATGCTACTACTACTTCTGCTGCTGTTAAAGTTATCAAGAGTTGATGATGGTGGCGCAACTGAACTAAAACGTTTTGTTGTCCCGCTTGAGGACGAAGGCAATCTAGATAAAAGTGAGGTCGAATTTAAAGTAGATTTTGAGGACGAGCTCGTTGAAAACTTCGAAATCGTGTTTGTTCTATCGTTTTTATACGATTTATATTTGGTATTGCGATTCGAATTGGAGCCGTTTTGCTGAATGTTATTAAAATCGTCGTCACTAGCGGAAGCGGTACCAAAAAATTCCGTATCCGGCGGAGGAGAGGGATCTCGGTTAGTTCGATATGTATCCGTTTTGTTGAATTTAGTATTTGTAGGATAAATAAAAACGAACTGAATTTTGCTTGATTTAGTTTTTCCTGCTCCCTTAAACTTTATAAAATCCTTCACACACTTTCAAACAACTTGATAACAAAAACAATTATAATGTGAATCCAACGAATTGAAATGTGGATAAAATTTATATTTATTATTTATTTGGCGCCACCATATAAACGAACAAAAAAAGGCAGAAAAACAATTTCAACTAAAACAACAAACACAAGAAAATAAGGTAAAGGCCACTCTTTCAGTAGGATCTATTTTTTATTTATTTGCTTTTATTTTTCTTCTTGTAGCTCTGTAACAATTGCACACTTATGTACATATACTCGTACACTTAATAAATGAAGAAATACTAAGAAAATAATATGTTTATGCAATTGCAAAATATTTTACTTTTCGTTGTTTTTTTTATTTAGACAATAGGTATAACTTTGCAATTCTTTTTGTCAATTAAAAAAGAAAGCTTTTATTTATAATTTACTCATTTTAATTGTTGCCCCTAAAATTTTCTTTGTTAATTGCGTTTCTATTTTATTAAAAATTTTCACAGACACACAGATTTTCTTTATTTCACACAAATTAACGCAGAGCAACCTTAAAAATACGAAAACTCCAGTTAAAAAAATAACCGCATTGGCGAGAGAATTTTGCTCAACTGAGAAATTTTTTGTTTTTGCCAGACATTATTCCAAAGTTACGCTTACAATAGTTTGTAACGGCGTCAAGTGCCATATGATGTGAACAATTTTCAAACAGTGTGTAACCCAGTGTTGGGATCTGATAATGTTTAAATTGTACCGTCCCAGTGATAAAATTGTACCTAATCAGCATCAATTGTACCAACATTTGACATTAAGTAAAAAACAAGCAAAACTTTAATACTAGGGTATTTCAAAGTAATGACAATTGACCTTGATTCCTTGAAATTTTTTTCTGTGGATATTAATTAGTCAACGAAAAATAAAGCGTATACAAATGTTTAAGATTATGGTAAAGGAAATCTCGCAATATCTAAAATACTTACCAAAAAACCCAAAATGGGAATTTTTAGGCTTTGATCCATAAAGTATACTAAGGTTCTTCTTTTTCGGATCCCTTTGGTATTTCAGAACATATAAGCTAATGTCAAAATTTGAATGTAAAATAAATCAAATTGAAGGATCTCCATATTCTACAAGGATCATCCCTTTTATTCGAAATTTGGTTTAAAATATAAAATTTTTATATATTCCTGAAGAATTTCTTTTATTAAAAAAATATTAATGGCCGTTTTTTAGGCTAAGATACGCAAGAAGGAATAATTTTGAAGTTTTTAAATTTAAAATCATCTATTTGTTAACTCAGAAAAGATATCATTTTGAAATTTTCCACAATATTCTAAATTTTGCTTGGTAACTACGAAAAAAAAACTTAAAAAATGTACTAATAGAGCTTTAAGACGATGTAAAATTTTGAGGTTCTCAAATTTGAAGCCAGTTAGCGTCACGACTGATAAGTGAGTCATCCCCAGCTTTAAAACTTAGGCTCAGATACTCTAAGTTTTGAATGAATTGGATTAGCCCTTTACATATGGCTCTTTACAATGTGTTATGTTAAGAGCTGGCTACACTACAATTACCATCAAGTGCTTCAAACTTCACCAAAGTCAACGGATCTTAATCCGATTAAGTATACCTGGTGCTATTTGGAAGAACAATTAAAAAATCAGGGAATTGGCAAAAAGACCTTACGATTTTTCACTAGAAGGAATGGAAAACAATATTAGCCAAATAATGCCGGAAATAAAAAAATTACTGAATAAATTTTATATAAATTGTATCAAAAAAGCATGAAGTGTACTAGTGTACCACTGATGTGTCGATTGAATCAAATTTGGCACAATTGTACCACATATCCCAACACTGGTGTAACCCGTACTGCAGATGGGGTTATTTAAATAGTACTGCAAACTTTCTTTTTGTGTTAAATAGTGCTTAAATATTGAATACAAATTTTTGTCGTGATAGTGTTTTATATAATACATATATTTTAATTTTTTTATACATTAGCATTTATTTATGATCTCTAGCTTTAACTGCATTTTCATTTGGATAAATGGACAGACACGAGATTTGTATAGATAGCAATTCAATACACATTCTACCTTTTCAGTCCTTTGCCTCCAAATCTCGCCTGTCCAAATGTAAAAGCAGTGTTAATTTATTGTAGGTGGTTTTTTGTCCTACAATTTCTTTCAGTGTATTTTCTATTTATTGCAATTTTAATTTTTGATGATTATAAATTTAGTTAGCTTTTATCATTTCTATTTGCTTCCTTTTTAATTTGTTTTTAACGATTTTGTAGTGAATTTTTTGTCCTTTTGTCATTTTTTTTAAATATATTTGTGTTTAATAAAGTGTTCAATAAGAAAGCTTATGTGAAGCGCGCTAATATAAAGAAAAAAATCTTTATAGTGACAAATGAATGTCAAGTTGATATCAAGATGGAAAATCATCTTGTGTAGACTTAATTTAATAACATTATTTCAGCGTTATGATATAATCACCAGAGCTCATGTACAGATAATTATATTAAATAAATCGTAATTTCTATTGTATTTTTATACTGACGTTTGTTTTTTATATTACAAAAAACAAGGGGCAAGCGAAAAAGGTCGTATTTATTTTCTTTCACTAATTTTTGTTTATAAAAAAGGAATTAATATTGTGTGGCAAGCGAAACAAGTAAATGTTTGGTTTCTTTTATTTACTAATTTTAAACATATATTTAAGGTTAATTTAATATCTTAACCTCGCGATGAAAAATTAAAAATGATTCATGATAATATAAATGCATCAGCGTATTGAAAAAAATTGACAGTTGCTGCGCCGAGGTATGATGAAAATTCAATACGTGTGGACATCGAGTTAGGTATAATTAGACATAAAATAAGGGCTCGGAGCGTTGAAATTTCAACATTTATAATACTTCTCATAAATGAGCATATACTTATACATTTTTCTTAGGTCTTAAGCTTATGGTTATAGTTTTAGAGGACATGGTTGGGAGGTTTGTGTGGTATAGTTTTTATAGTGTCAGTTAGTCGGCTGGCGAGCAGGGTTGTGACCTTAGTTAAATAATGAAGAGCTTGACGGAAATGTGGGCAGTCCAACCGATCCATAACAAATTCTTACGTAATATTATTGTTTTGAACTGTTTGGGCTTTATAAAACAAAATTAATGAAAAATAAGTAAATTAAAAACAAATAATATTATAACAAAAACGAAAATATAATACATTTTTTAAACTTTGAAATGCTTTTTACCAACGATGCGATTGAAATAAGTATTAGTTTAAGACTAGGCACATGTAGCAGCTCAAAATAATTTAGCTGCATATAAAAAACCTAATAATAAATTTTATAAATATATAAATGCAAAAACTTAACTTTTATTGGTATGATTTTTTATACTCATTATAAAAAACATATAATTTTAAGTGAATATTTAAGTTAATAAACAATTAATTATAAATACCTAAATATTAGTACAAAATTGAGTTAATTTTAATCTTATATTGTTTTTCAAAAATTTGATTTTTTTTCCTTTCGAATCAAAATATAATATAAGTGTTTAAGACTGTAAAATAATTTCAAAAAATCTCTATCTCTATCTATCTATCTATGATATATAATATAAAAATTTAAATTTTTCTTATCTTATTTCCTGTTAGGTTTGTTTAAATAGAAAAATAATTTCAATTGAAACTACCTTGTAGATACGAAGAATACTGAAGACGGATAAAGTGATCCAGAAAATGCATTGCATTCTGTAGTGCAATTCACTATTCAATTTTAACGATTCGAGACTCGTTAAAAAAATTTAACAACAAAACGAAAGACTTTGCTATTCAGAAATGCTTTTTAATAACATTTGATGTTGTTATAAATCAGCTGTTTTTCTTAGCAAGTCGAGTATTGTTAATTTAACTGCAACTATTTGTGGGTCGTTTACTTTATCAAAATATCAAAAGATAAAGTCGCTCATTAAATTTAAAATATTCTAAATAATTAATATTTATAATTAAAACACATACATACATACATATGTATTTTACCTACTTTATAAAATTGAATTTAAACAATTTTTTAGAAATAAAATTAAAAAATATAAAGCACTTGTGTGGAAAGTTTTGTTTATTGTTTTTCATTTCTATTTGTTCTTTTCGGTATTTTGCCATTTTGTTTAGCAGCATTGCCATTCATTTTGGTTTGTATTTTTCATTTGTTAACCACAGGTTAGTGAATCGCAAATGCGTTATACGTAACTTACACCATGAAATCGTTTCATGAAATTTCTTCAGTTCTCTTTTGAACTTTCTTCTTTTTCCTTGCCTCTCTACACCTCTTGCCTACACAAAACCGGTTTCATGCAACTAATTTCATGAAAAATGTCATCGTGTAATTTAGCTATTAGTGCAAGCAAAAAACATGTTGATATTTTTAACAAGTGTTAGATCGTTAAAAGTTTGTGAATTGCACTACTGCTAGTGTCTAATTTTTCTGTATCTCTTTATAATGAAGAACTTAAGCCTGAATAATTATTAATCCACATAAAAAATTATTTTAAATTTTTATTAGAAGAGTTGCGCATAAATTTCCGCTTATCTTATCGTATGAAGCTATTTCAAAACAAAAGTATTATTAAAAATATGAATATTTTAATTTAAAAAAATCGGATTCGAGCTACTGAAGTAGGAGCATTTAACTATTTTTTGCCGTGTATGGTAGCACAGATATTTAATTATTACATCTGGCAGTTCTGTAAAAAAACAGATTTGTTAAAAGTTCATTTCAGCGCAAGGCGAATTAACCATGGCACAACAAAAACAATAATAATTATGAACTCGCCTTGGAATTAACTAAAATAAATTTGCTTCTCCATCTGACACTGCAGAAAATAAACAATTTAGAAAAAAAAGAAATGTGCATTACAAATCAAAACAAATGCGGTTTTATGCAGCAATTTGTTAGAACCATAAATGGACAACAAACTGAATTTGTATTTCAGCCATTTGCAAATAAATGGTTTCTGTTAATAACACAATATGGAAAGGTGCCAAATCTATATAGTGTAAAATTTGATTTAGAGCGCAATGAAGGTATTCCCGCCGCCATACAGGGACCTATAGAACATCCACAATACCATATGTCTGTGCCTATAACAATTACGTGTAATTTTGGTGCCGATACAGACGAAATTCGTAGTGGCATACAGTATTTGGTTAACAAGACAAAGTTGAATAAATGCCCCACAGAGTTCGTAATTGGGCTAGGTTTAAGACAAATGGATGGAAACAACCTCAAAGCGGTTGGCCAAGTACTAGATGAAATAATTAATATTTTGTAAACACCGTTTTTCTTTTAGAATAAAAATGATACTTTTTTATTTCGTTTCAATAAATTTGTACATTAAAACGTGTACAAAGCACTTAAAACATGTTCCATTAAATTTCTTCAAAAAAGAAACTATTACTCATTTGACATCCATAGAAAAATAAAAAAGCAGCATTAGTCCTATTTTAGTAGATAACAAATGTTTGCCTGTTTAGTCGAAAAGAGCAAAACCCATATCGTCATCAGATTCCTCAGGTTCCTCTTCCTTCTTTTTCTCCTCTTTCTTGGCTTCAGCCGCGGGGGCGGCATCACCGCTTGCAGCAGCGCTAGCAACGGGAGCACCAGCTCCGACACCGGAGCCAATATTGGTTATCAAATCCTTAACATTGATACCCTCCAAGGCCTTGGCGAACAAACCGGGCCAGTAAGGTTCAACCTCAACATTCGCGGCCTTCAAAATGGTAGAGATTTTTTCTCCCTAAAAACAAAATTCATTAGTCGATTATTTTTTTTAATAAAACATTGCGATATAAAGAAAGATTGTCATGATCTTTGCAGATTCTTTTCAACCGCAAATTGTTGGGAAGCAAAACTTACAGTAACGGCAACATCATCATCGACTAAAATGAGGGAGGCGTAGACGCAGGCGAGTTCTGCTTTGGTAGACATGTTTTAATTTATGTTTTGTTAAATAATTGGTGCAAGTTGCCAAAAATTTCGTTAATTTTATAAAAATAATTGGCCTTAGCTCGAATTCGAGAACAAGCACACTTGACAAAGTACTAAACCGGAAAGAAAGAAAAGAAATAGATAAAAATCAAACCGAAGTTAGCTACATTATAATAAGTCGTAATGATTGCAACCTTTAATCTAATACTTAAATATACAACTTTGTACGTATAACACGATTTCCACACGTGATGAATTTACATCACAACTTGTAATATAACGTCTGCAGAAAATCTGTCAAATTTGTATCAATATCAAACCATAATTTTAATTTTTTAAAATTTAATTTTTAATTTTAAAATTTAATTTTTCGCTGCGAGGGTAAGATATAGAATTAAACTTAAATATATTTTTAAAATTAGCAAAAGAAACCAAAAATGCTTACGACACAATATTAATTGCTTTTATTTAAAATTTTAGTAAAAGAAATTAAAAGTTACCTTTTTTCGCTTGTCCCCTTTTCTTCCAAAAAAAAATAAACGTCAGTGTAAAAAATACAATTGAATTGACGTTTTACGTCATAATATAATTATCTGCACATAAGCTCTGATTATTATATCATAGCGCCGATGTAATGCTAATAAATGAAGTTTACATGAGATGATATCATCATGATATAAATGTGACATTCATCATGATATAAATTCATCATGTGTGGGCTCCGGGTAAAAGTGAATGCAAGGCATATTAATAGGGACGATCTACACTAGCCATCATTTTGAACAAAACATAAACGTGACGACTGCAGAGCAACGAAATTAAAACCGAAATTACACTTTTTTTCGTCTTTTCTTAATCTAAGATTGAAAGCGTGAAATAGCTAATATTAAAAGAAGAGAAATATTTAAAAGGAAAACAAAAATGTTTTTAGTTTTGTTTACTTTTTTTGATAAAAAATGACAATTTAAATTCGCTATATTCGATAAAAAACTGATTAGTTATTGTAATATTTTAAGCTTGAAATGTCATTGTTAAGCAACCCATACACGTTGCGATGAGTTGTACAACCAATTCTCGGAATCAGTTGTATGCGCTCCATACTAAGTTTAACTAAAAGCAACATTCGATGGCGAACAAATGTTTGAACAATACTGTTTGAATAAGAACACGACATCAACAACGGCGGTCTTCACGAGAGCTCTTGATGTGCTCACATGAATTTGTTCAATCGTTGAACAAATCAATAACCCCTATTCTGTTTGGCGACAGCAACATCGTCGTCGATTTTGAGGCAACATCACTTTAACACAACATCAATGTTTATTTGGTATTCCCTAACAATATTGTGACGCCGTTGCCAGTTTATCGATAATGATAATAAAAAACACCACACATATCAAATTCTTGAATCAAATAATTGATTTTGGTTTATGTTTTCGTTGAAAAGGTTTATGAAAAAATTAAAGAGTATAAAATAAAACTAAGTGTATAAATTAAAATAAAAGTGTTTACATAAAAATAAAAAAATTTCCTTTTCCGATGGAAATCATCTCAATGAATAATTAAACATCTTTAAATTATCATGAGGTAAAAAGTTAATGTTAAATAAAAAGTCGCCGATGATGTGAAAATTTAGTCTGAAACTCTGAATGCCATTACATGTAAAGCTAATCCAAAGTATGGATGAAGATCGACATGACACATTCTAAAAAAGGAATTCAAACTGCATCTTTTGATGGACGGAACTCGCAGAAATAATTTAGCCCAAAGTAAAAAAACACCAACTTCCGTATTTTACTCAAAGGATTTTTTTCAATTTGAACAAATAATTTAAACAAAAACATAAGAAACAAAAATAAACAATTCCAAATTTTTCATTTTGTTAAAGAAAATTATCCCAAGAGCGAATAGTTCAGCTATAGTTAAAAAAAATCTCCAAACGTCCAAACGTCTTTACATTTTATCGATAAAAACTGTAAAAGTAAAAAAAAACAAAAACTTTTTAGCTTTAAGCAAGCCACAGACGATGCGATGAGTTTTACAACTAATTCTAGAAATCGTAGGTTGTACGCGAGTTGTACACGAATTGTATCGTCTGTGAGCTGATTGTATTCGTATTCAAGTTGTATGTCGGTTGTACGAAAGATCAAAAAGTTTTGATTTTCTGTAATGTCGCACGTCGCAACGTTTGTATGCCTCTCGCCTACGATTTTATGTATTATTTGCGGACGATGACAATTATAGCATATGAGAGAATATTGAACGCCATCTTACTTTGAGAGAGCTGGGTTGTTAAATGAAGTTGTAAATGAAATCGGACGCTAAATTGTATCGTTTGTGTACTTTAAAAGAACGCCATCTGTCGATCAAAAGTTCTATTTGCTGTGCTATGAGCATTCAAATAAAATTGACGACTTACAGAAAATTATGTTTAGTCGGAACATACACATCGTACGTTTTATCCACACAGAAGAAAGTGAAAAACAATTATTATTTCCTATTCTTTTACGCTTTTTTCATATGCAAACAAATTACTGGCTCGTCAAGACATTGTGTTATAGATGGCGAATACGTGTTTATGTTATTTTCTGTTTATCAACAATTTGGTTTGAATGCTTATTGCACAGCAGATGTTAGTAGTACAGTTGAGCAACAGATGGCGCTGTTTAAAAATAACACTTCTTTTAAAAGCTGTGTTATAACTTGATAATATTGTTATAATTTAGTTTGACCGTTTTATTTTCAAACAGGGCCATCTGTTGCTCAACCGTACTATTACTATCTGCTGTGCAATAAGTATTCAAACAAACTTGTTGGAAAACAAAAAATTGTAATCAAAAATTCAAAAGTTTGTTACGCAATAACTTTTTTCAGAAAGTTTTTCAAGAAACAACTGATGCCACAATATATTCGCATTTAGGTCCTCTATCGATTCTATGTAGTAAAATGTTTTTTATATACCTCCCCAAACATTTTCTCATGTTCTATAGTCAAGCACGTAAAAAATACTTTTTTTTGCAACTTTGTATAAGAGTTTGTCAATCCTCTGGTTTAATTTGCGTTTGTCGGTCGCAAAGCATATCTATATAAAGTACATGCAGTTCTACAACAAATACAATATTACAAAAACCACAGGAATTTTGTTTGTGTAAAATTCGTTCTTAAAAGTCAAAAACAGCTTACTAAACTGGTGTGTATATAAATTGAAATAAAAACAAACACAATGGCGCTTTAAAAATGAAAACAAATTTTGACATTTCAGAACAATTATAAATATTCACAGCTGTGGACTTGCATGTACTTTATATAGATATACTTTGGTCGGTCGCCTTTTGCTTGTCACAATTATTAAAACAGGGTTGTTATTAAAAATTGTAAACAAACCTGGCGCTAATTTTTTATTTTCAAGATCTGGAAGATTAATTAAGCAGAGTGTTATGTCGCAAACAACTGAAATTAGCAGTAAAAGCCTAGATGAATCCGTTAATTATAACGTTGACGTCGAAGAAGGAAAAATCGACCCAGCTTTAAAAAAAATCACATCTCTAAAAGAATTGGGTCCTTTTTTAGCTTCAAAAGATAATGCCCGTAATTCTGTTTACTTCTCGGACATACCGCAGACGTGCAAAGATGAACCCTGCATGCTAGGAGTAGATGAAGCCGGTAGGGGACCTGTGTTAGGACCTATGGTTTATGGTATAGCATTTTGCCCTATATCCAGCCAGCAGACTTTAATTGACTTGGGCTGTGCTGATTCAAAACAACTGACGGAAGAGAAAAGAGACGTAATTTTTGATGACATCAACACTAAGGATTATGCTAGAACATGCGTCGGCTGGGCTGTTGAAATTATTTCCCCTAATGTCATAAGCACTAGCATGTTTAAAAGATCTAAATGTTCGCTGAACGAAGTTTCTATGAATTCTGCTATTGGTCTTATCCATGCGGCCGTCGACCAAGGTGTTAACATAGCTGAGGTATACGTTGATACAGTTGGGCCCCCGGAAAAATATCAAGCAAAACTGCAACAAATTTTTCCGCAATTCAAAATTACAGTGGCAAAAAAGGCTGATTCCACCTACCCTATTGTGTCAGCTGCTAGTATATGTGCCAAGGTCAGCCGTGATCATGCCCTTAAGGTTTGGACTTTTCCCGAAGGTATTAAAATTGAAGACAATAATTTTGGTAGTGGTTATCCTGGCGATCCAGTAACAAAACGTTTTCTTTCTGAAAACATTGATTTGGTATTTGGGTTTCCACGTTTAGTGCGTTTTAGTTGGTCTACTGCTGAAAACGCTCTTGCGGATAAAGCGTACGAAATGGAATTCGATGAGCCCGATTCAGAGAAACCTAAATATGCTGGCACAAAATTAACGAAATTCTTCAGGGGAGCGACTAAAACAGGAGAGATTAAAAGAGAGCCATGTCGTTTCCTAAAAGAACGATTTTTAGATAATTGTGTAAATTTTTGACATTTTCTTAGTAATGTATAATAGAAAAAAAAAAATTTTTAACCAAAAGAAATTTGAAGGACGAATACTTAGAAATTAAAAAAGAAATTTGAAGTGGAAAACAAAAAATTGCATGTTATAGGCAAAGCGGTCCTTAGGTTATTTTCATATCATTTGTCACATGAAATAATTAAACCTTAATAAATTTGAATTTAAAATTAAACATTTTTACTAGTTTACTAAATTATCTTTATTTGCTTAGATTTGAATGGGACTTATTTCATCGTTCGAAGTTGTGTTGCTAAGGTCTTCCATTAAGTTTTATTTTTCAGTAGGTGCAGTAGATTAAAAGCGAAAAAATTGTTTATAATTTGTAATATATTTAGAGTTCAATAGAATTAAACAATGCTGTTAAATATTAAAAAAAAAATTGTAAATAGCATAAAATAAATGATCAAATACCTATAATTGCCAAAATGTAATTAAAACGCAACTCTGTTACTCTTTAATTGGTACTATAAAATAAAATTGAACCGCTTTCAAATTTTAAACACGCTATTCAAATTTTTGTGAATAAAATAAGCAAAAATAAAAAGTTGTTAATTTTTTATAAGCTTAAAAATGAAGATATTCTTAACACTTTTAACTTAAATGCTACGAATGTTCTGATTTTTGTTGTTTGCAAAAAATACAATAAAATTTAATTTAGACTCTAGTTAAAAGAATCCATCTCGTGGGAGAGCAATACAAGCCGATGAAGATAATGGTGCCGATCAGAATTTTCTCAGATCCAATACAAAAACGCTGCCATCAGAAGCACTAGCTCCCACTTTGGTACCTTTAGAATTCCAACAAACTTCAAATATGCCACCAGTACCCTTGTAACTATGTACCAATTGCCCTGATTGAGTACTCCAAATGTGTACGCATTTATCAAAGCTACCTGACGCCAAATACTTGCCATCGGGTGAGAAAGCCACGGAATAAACGGGCTCTGTATGTTTTGTCAATGTGTGTATACACATCCCTCTTTCCACATCCCACAAACGTACTGTGGAGTCAAATGATGCCGACGCCAAGAGTAAATTTGTATTGGGATTTTGTGTACCCGGACCTGTGGGCGACCATTTTATTGTATAAATTTCCTTAGAATGTGCCTGCAAGTCATGGCAACATTTGTCTCGACTCATACACCAAATTTTTAAAGTCATATCATCCGAACACGAAGCCAACAATTTACCCTGTGGACACCACTTAATTGCATTAACTTCATTTGTGTGGCCCTTAAACGTTTTGATAGGTACTTCAGAACCCAAACGACACACATGGATTCGTTGATCAGTACTACAAGAAGCAAATGAATTGTTTGTTTGCCAATCAACATCAAGTGCTGGTGCGTTGTGAAAAGAAAATTGCTGTGTACATTGTCCAGTGGAAGCATCCCAAATAATCGTAGTTTTATCGACACCAGCAGAAAGAATGTAGTTACCACGTTTATTCCACTTTAAGGCAAATATTGGACCCTTATGTTGGCCCAATGTAGATGCTAATCGTCCATCAGTTTTCCAAATGCGAGCAAATCCATCATAACTACCAGTCGCTAGAAGAGTGCCATCACACTAGGAATATGGCAATTAATTATTTTGCTATTAAAATTTTACGCTTAATATAACACTTACATTCCAATCCAAAGAGGTAACATCTTTATTACTTGGAACTTCTGCACCTCCTTTTTGAATGCAATGACGTAAAACCAATTGATTGGGTGAACTCATTGCATCAGACATATCCCAAATACGAGCAGTGCTATCTCCCGAACCACTAGCTAACAAATCTCTCGATGGATTCCATGCACAAATAAAAACTTCACTTTCATGACCTCGTAATACAGTTGCCTTGGATGCTGGTATTTCAATATCGGAATCTATTTCCATTGATTCTACGTTTCCAGCACCAGTCGTAGTTCCCGCGCCAGTAGTTGTTGCGCTACTAGTTACAGTTTGAGCTGATGTTGGTACAGTTGCTGCACTGCCACTGGGAGCAGAACCGGAACCACTAGCCGAACCGGTTTGGGCAGCTGTTGTTGGAGTCGCCGTTCCAGAAGAACTTGTAGCTGTTCCAGCAGCACCGGCGGACACTGCTTCAGTTGAAGTTGTGTTACTGGAACTACCATTTGTTGAGGATGATGAGGTGGCATCATCTGCATTGGTCGCAGTGTTTGTGTTAGTAGCTGAGTCTAACTTTTTATCGTCTGAAGGATTGGTAGGTGCAGTGTTTGTAGCACTTCCTCCTGTAGTATTTGTACCAGCTGGTGAGCTTCCCGTACCGGTCGCTGTACCGGCGGCATTACTATCCGTTTCAGTATTTTCACTTGCTGTATTGGAATTTCCCGTAGAGCCAGCTGCATTTGTTGATGAACCAGTACCTGTCGTATTACCTTCAGCTTTTACCTCTGATTTTACATTTGATGAAGAATTACCACCAGAAGATCCGCCACCACTACTACCTACATTTGTATTATCTCCATTTCCCGCCTTTCCAGGCTCAGTTTTAACAATGGGCGGTTTAGCTTCGGGCATTACAGCATCTATCAGACTAAGACTTTCTATAGCTCTTACAGACATACCGTCTTCTCCCAGTGACAACTCAACTTCTGTATATAATAAACCTTTTTGCAGGATTGTCAATAGAGCAGCAGGTGGAACAAGAGCGCCATTTATATTACTTTGAGATATATGCGATTCAATACCAAAAACAAAAGCCGAGTGCGTGAATCCTTAAATTTATACATACAAATAATTTTTACATGTTTGACAATGGCTTTGAAGAGATAACACTTACCAGATTCCTGCAAATATCTGTAAACTAAAAAGTTTACTTCGTCACTGGAAAAACTCATTTTAGCCACTTTTAAAACTAAAAAATTACAAGTTATGTTTATATTTTTATAAGATTTTCATCAAAATTAATTGCCGTATGCAATAACCTCGCTTGTTTTTCTTTTTACAGGCTCTTTCACTCCAGACGTATTCTTAAATCAAGTACCGCCTTTTGCAAAAATTACACTTTAACTATTTGATGTATTTTTATAATGAATTATATATTTAATAAAGTATTCATTATTTAAAGCATATAAAGAGTTGTGCAATAATTAAAGGCATTTAAAATGCATGTTTTAAAATTAAAAAAATATTTTGTTTTCGCTTTTTTTGCACAACACTCAAGTAACGCAATATGGCGTTTATTATTTTTTAACAGTTGCTATTTTTCTTACTAAATACACTCAGAAAATTTTTTCGCAAATATAAAAATATATTTGCATTTGTTTAGTTTTTAATTATTTCACTTACCCTAAAAGCCATCTTCAAGCAATACAAAAAACATTGCTCTAACACTGAAACCTTGAGTCGCTATAATTTAAAAAAAAAAAAAAATATATATTTAAGTACCAATAATATAATTGGTTGTAGATAGTTTTAAGTTTATAAAAATATATATTTTGTTAATTTATTTAAGCCTAAATAATTATTTTATTAATTCAAAAATAGTTCAAATAAAATTCATATATTTTGTTTATAAATATACTATTTCAATTGAAGGTTTTGAAATTGTTTAAACATGCGTTTCTATTTGCACTGAATTTAAGAAAAAACAACACCAGTACAAGGTGTTGTAAATCATTTTTCTTAACGCATAAAATTTTTTACAAGAAAGGTACTCATAAACTACACAATGATATTGAGTACTTTATTACTTTAATTAATGTCGTTTTGCTAAATACTGCTAAATAAGGGAATCAATATTTTCAAGCATAATTTTATTGAGTACTTTATTGCTTTAATTATTGTCGTTTTGCTACATACTGCTAAATAAGTTAATCAATATTTGCAAACAAAAAATACCTCAATATTTTTGCCATTTGCAAATTGTAAAGTAATTATTTATTAAAAAATTTAAATTAAACAATTTTATTCAACATTGAACAATGTATTCAACATATTACAAAATATTCCTTTTTGGGTAAGCCAGGCTTAACTTATTAATTCTCTCTAATTTGAAAGAATATTAATTATAAATTAGGTGATTATGCAAAGAAGGCTGAAGGCATTCCATTTTTTTCTTTAAAATTAATCACCTAATTTGTAACTAATAATCTTTCAACTTTGAGAGAATTAAACGAACTTTGATTTCCAAAAGCTCATTTGTATGTTGATAAACTAGTTCGACTAATTAATTTAAATATTCATTATATCAGATAACTTAATCATTTACGT
Source organism: Phasia obesa (assembly GCA_949628195.1). Classification (NCBI taxonomy): domain Eukaryota; kingdom Metazoa; phylum Arthropoda; class Insecta; order Diptera; family Tachinidae; genus Phasia; species Phasia obesa. The sequence continues at coordinate 17,973,556 of OX451216.1, read as the reverse complement.
TCAGCAATCCAATTTCTTTAGCATGACATGTTATTAAATATCTAGTTGTGAGCGTGCAAGCAAGATTACATATTATTAGCCGGTATTTTATTTCAGCATAGTTGGAAAAATAGTATCAAAATAAAACCTAAAAATTACGCTAATGTGTCCATATTCAATTAAAAAATCTTTGACTTGTCACTACGTTCGTATGTGTTGTACGAGTGGGGAAAAAGTCAAACGTAAGAAGAAAAATCAATATAAATTTTCGCTGTATGCTGTGTAAAGGATTTTCGAGCAAACAATTTCAAGAAAATATATATTTTAAAAGATAATTTGCAAACTAAGTGTAAAACTGATAATATAAAATAAGTGAATAGTGTCCGGATAACTAAATATATAATAAAGTTACAATTTATAGGAAATTACTACGCCCATCTCGAGGTATTACACAAAAACGTTAAAAGGCACCGTATATACATAAGTATATGAAAAAATTCAGTGAAAATTTCAATTTCGTGGAAGTAGAGGGCTCCTGATTATTATGATCAATAAAAATATGGGCACTGGTTTTTAAACGTTTATTTGGACAAATGAAACAAAACAATTTGTGGTAAAATCAATAGGAAAAAGCAATGTAATAGTTTTACAAAAAGAAAACAAATTTTCAAGCAGATTCTATGCGTTGTATATGTGGTCATGTATTTTTTGTGTTTGAATCTATAAAGAAGGCAAAATTGTGTGTACAAATTTTGCAGTTCCCAAAGATTAGTGCTAAAAGTTAACTATTACTTCTGAAACAGCTAAATATTTGTTTTTTCAACTTTGTGTTCGTCACCTATGCTGTGATGCCTACAAAAAAGAAAAATGTTATTCGCTATGTTATTTTTGTAACGTCGACTGCGTTATTTGACATACTATTATATCAGCGTCAAGCAACAAACGTAACTAGTGTTAAAGAGGAATAAGCAAAAAACAAAAGCAATAGAATTTTAATAATTTGATTTTATATGTATACATTTTATTTAATATGCCGGTTATTGTTTTAGATTATAGTATTGTTGTATTAAGAATACAGTAAATAATTTTATTGAATATATGTACCTACATATTTTTCTTTTCTACTTACTAAAAGTTAAAAAATTCGCTGAGTGGTGTTAATTGGTATTTGTTTTTATGACAGAGTTGTTTTTATGAATTGTATGGTTGAGCAAAGTTATTTCAATAAAAGGTCAAGATTCATTTAAAAAAAAAACAAAAATTCACCCCACAAAATATATTTATTAAATTTATTGATTTTATTAAGCACTATATGTATATGTAAATTATATATATACCCTTTCGAGATACTAGTTAAATTTGTATGTCCATAACCCTGCACTTTCAAAGGCCATTCAGCCCATATTAAAATACCTATTGATATATATACATATTTTCTTTTGAATAATATTTCTGATTCATTTATTGAGTCTTAGTAACCAAGCCTAAGGACCATAATGGGTTACATATTTTTACAATTTCTGTTACAATTGCGTTTAAAAATAAAAAAATAAGATACAAGTACATATTTATTACCATAGATAATACATAGATGGCTAACTCTCCAAATGTCAAAAACGTGGCTACAAATGGCTTCACACATACGGGTACGGTGTGAATTCAACACACTTAGGGGAGTAAAATTCTTATTCACATTTAGGCACTATTACGCGATATTCCATTGCACTTTCCAAATATTTAAACAATTTTGAATTTTTGCACAAAAATTATTTAACAATTTATTGTATGTATTTTAAATTTTTTTAATACAAAATAAATTTAAGTTTGTTGACATTTGTTTGGTGAAATTTATTTTTTTGTCTTTTAGGGAATGAACATTTTCAAATCAATATATCAATTTTGTATGAAAATTTGTTTCATAAACCTTTTATAAAACGAAAATATTTTTTATGAATTTGGCCCCAAATATTTAAAATTAGCATTCAATCTAACGTTTTTTCGTACATAAATATATTAGAAAAATACAAAATTCATATTTTTATTAAAAAGCAAAAGAATTATTTAATTTGAACATCAAAAATTGAATGTAAAAAAATATTCTATTTTTACAAAATATTCTATTTTTACAAAATATTTTATACAACTATGTGCAGTTTAGGTGCTGTGGGGAATTTTTTTTAAAAACCAACACTTGTACAATTTTGCCTACCAAACATTCTTAGACTTAGGTTTTTTGACAAGAGGCTTAGGTTTTTGACGTTTGAGTTGACTATCGTATGTGTTATCTATGTTTATTACTTTATCTGATAAATTGTGAATTTAAATTTATAGGTATAATTAAAACAATATTTTTAAAAGCATACTTTAAGGATTTATCGAAATTAATTTAAAACTCGATTCCTGCTGTGGATTCGCTTTAAACGTTATAATGTTATTTTTAATGCATTACACTCGGCTTCCATTTTCTTTTTGAATTTAATTACACTCCAGTCAACAATTTAGCTGTTTTTTTTTTGAAAGTGGTATAAGTCCACTTTTTAAAAAAATTAAGTTAACGGTAATTTTAATGAGCTATAGACTCGTTCTTTCCATTGTTATAAAAACAATTTCAATAAAGTTCTATTTTGACATAAAATAAACAAAAACAGTTTTGCTGTAGATACAATGCTATCGAACAAATATTTCTTTTGAAAGTAGAATAAGTCCATTCCTAATAATTTTAATTAAAACAATTTTCTTATTGCAATTATTATTTTTTATTGCTATTTTAATGTACGCTGCTGCAGATATTAGTAACGTCCGTTTCACACTATAATACTGGGTACTTATTAAGATTTGCATTGGATTTTTTTAATAAATAAATCAAATAAGAATTGTTTTGATTGTTAAAAAATCTAACGTAACATAACATTTCGTTTTCACATTATCACACTTCAAATAAAATTTAAAATCAAGCAAAGGAATAAGCCGAGTTGAAACAGCAGCGGTTAAGAATTTTTTTTCTTTATTTTTTTTTTATTTATTATTTTATTTGGAAAAAAGGAAAGAAAAAAAACCTCAGCAAAATTAATATGTTGTCACTTTATAAAACTTCAAGAAGCATAATAAGAGAGAAATATAACGATATGATAATTTTATTACTTTATATACCACCTATTCACCATAAATACTTCAATATGTTAACTGTAAAAGAAAATTAACGAAGTAATTTTTTTCAATTTTTCATTTTTACATTTTTAATATAACTGAAATTAACTGTTTATAAACTTGGTTATTCGTGTATATATTTTAACTAATATTTTTTTACATAAAAATCCACTTTAGTAAAGCTTATGTTTATAAAAATATGGACTTAAATTTGCTCCTGTTTTTATTTCTTGTAATATGTTATTTTTGAAAGTGGTATAAGTCCTTGTGGAGCTACATAAAACAATTTTTTTCCAAATAATTTTAGTTATTATTTTTTTATAATAACATTTAAAAGGTGTATAGAGCAAAAAACATCACTCGAATTGACTAAATTTGACCAATATTTTTAAATTGATTCAAACGCAAACACCAACGAGAATACCAATTTTAAACAGATAGCTCAGAACGACATCGTTTTGTGTCGACGACGAGACCTAGAATAAACGGGTATTTTATTTTGACTAAATATTAAATAAATTGGTCATATAAACTATTTTAAAATATTTCGTAAAATTTCGTTGTGTTTCAGAAAATATTGGCTAGATTAAGGACCATTATTGCAATAGTCATAATAATGGTCCTAAATGATATAAATATTTTATTATAAAAAATTTATTTGGAATTATTTATTTAACATTTTTTTCTTTAAATTTTCATAATTCCTATTCTTGAAAACAATAAAATAAATATGTATTTCATACAATAACCACAAAATATTTATTCCAAAAACATAATCGATATAACACTTCATACCAGAAATTTCATAAAATCCTAGAATGTACAAAATTCCACAAAAACAACACATGCCCTAAACTAATTTAACATTTTCACCATGTTAACTCTGTAAAAAGAATTGGTTTTGTTCAAATAAATAAAATAAATCACTTGATTTAATTTAGAGTAACTAATGTCCACGACCAATTTCTCGTTATTCTGTCATTCCTTTTGTAAATTTCTTTGTTGTCAATGATTTCTACAGCGTAAATTGTTGTTTCGTTTGCGCCATTCATGCAGCAAGTGATAAGAAATATTTAAATGAACCATTTTTTTTTTATAAAGATTTGGTTGCTTGCGTTTTTTAATATACATACATATGTATGTATGTAATCGTACTTGTACATTTAAGTATGTAATTTATTTTTTAAACCATAAAAAATTGATAAAATGAAATAAAACAAAAAATCATAAAAAACCATCAGTTCAGAACAAACAACGCCTCTAGGTGAAATAAAACTAAAATTTTAAATAAACTTTTATTTTAAATATTTAGAAATAATTAAAAAAAATGGTGTGAACTGATCAAGTAATTAAATTTCTTGTTGTAGCATTTTAACTTCTCGGCCAATAGATAAGATCCAACTGAAGTTTATTCAAATTTATTCTTTACAATTATAATGCAATTGAGTTCTTATATAATTTATTTTTCGTTTGTTGTTTTTAATCAACAGGTTATCTTCTTCAAACATTCTTGAAACGTTAAACGTCAACACACCTCTCATTCACAGTTTAAACGAGGAATACCCGAACTCTTCAAAGTTTTAAAATAAAAATCTATTAAACGCTAGTAATTATTATTAATCGTTGATGGTGAAGTGCCGATTTGGAAAAAATACAAACTAAATACACACTCAATCATTCACAAGGCAAAAGTTTGTGTAAATACAACAAACAACTTGTTGCTACTATTCTACTGATTTTTTTTGTGGTGCTCTTCCTAAATTTTGCTGCTGCTGTTGTTGCTGATGCTTGTTTGCTGTAAAAAACATTGATTGCATATTTTACTTTTGATTATTAAACGTTTTGGTCTGTTTTTTATTAGCAGACGCATCTTTTGATTAATTTAAATCATTTAAACTCTCCCCTAAACAAGGAGAGTTTAAAAAAGAGAAAGAAAAAAATCCTAGCAAGCTTAAAGTTTTGAGCGTACATTTTTTCTTCGTAAGCGGGTGTTTGTAAAACCTTAAAAATTAATAAACTAACAACAATGGCACCTGTTAGGGGAGATGGTATGCGTGGTCTGGCGGTTTTTATATCGGACATACGAAACTGTAAGTAAATCAAAATTTATATTTATTATTACATACTGTTTAATCTTGCAGTCGAGTTAAGTAAATTCCTTAAGGTTCATTATTTGGTCTTGTTCTATAAATCACTCAGTTATAAAATTGAGTTTTTTCAAGCGGATAAGGGCATTTATAGCCTAAAACATAAGTAGGAAAAAATATTGAATACAAAAATATTCAATATTTTGATTTGGATTATTTCACTTCTCAAATAAAATTTTTTGGATTCTGATTACAGAACAGGGGTGTTTACTCTGCACTTAATAATAGATTTAGTCTGTACTAGAGGTACTTATATTAACTGCTCAGTTAACCTTTTAAGTTGCGGGAAAATGTGTTGCAATAAAGTAATATTTAATTGCAATCAATCATTTCATAGCATAAAATGATTTAAATAAAATTGATTAGTACAAATTAACTGAAAAACCAAAAATGATTTATTTCTCTTGACATAGTTTTTCCAATGAATGTATGTATAAATAATACTTTGTTTTGGCCGTGAAGCTTTGTGTATTATATAATGAATAAATAAATAAATATTTTAGGGATCTTAAATCCTTTTCTTTATATACATGTTGTACTAATACATTAAAATAATTAGAAAAATTTTCAAAAGTTAGGATACGAACTCGAGATGTTCGGAAATTTCGCAATAACATCAGTAATGCGATTCACTAACTTTTAACGATCTAACACTTGTTATATATGTACATACATATATAAACATATATTGCATTAATGCATATGCAATTCACTAAGTTGTGGTTAATAAATACACAAAAAAATTAATTTAAGTGGCATCTCTACTAAACAAAATGCAAAATAGCACAAAGATCACAGAAGAATGAAAACAAAAATAATAAATACATGGATACTAAATTATTTTTTTAAGCTTTATTTCAAAAAATAATTTATTTAAATATGTACATACATATATCGGACTTGTTCTTCTACAGAGAGTCAATTCAAATTGTTAAGTTTTCACTTTTTGCAAGACATCGATGTACAGTGGTCATATCTACGCTCTGTAAATTTTTTACATCTTTTTCTCTGCTCTTTCGCCAAAAAATAAATTTTTATCACTCTTCTTGATATGAAAATTAATAAAAAAAACTGTTTTTTGCTTTTACTGAAAATTTTTAAATTTTGAGTTGACTCTTTATAGAGGAACAAGTGCGATATTTTTTTTGTTTAACTTTAAACTTAACTTTTTGCAATACATGCGCATATAGTCTAGTTACGCGGCACATTTGTTTTTTATATTTTGTAAATTTATATTATAAATAAATAAATAAATAAGTAAATAAATATTTTTGTAAGTGAGCGCTCTATATAAGCAACTTATTTGAACCAATTTTAATAAAAAAGTTGCTTATAGGGAAAAATGGAGTATAAAAATACTTACCGTCTGGAAAATATTTTTACTTATTTCTTTTACTAACTAAACTGTGTATAATTTAAATAAATAAATTCAGTTTTATTTTGCAAAAGAAAACATTTTATAATTATCATATAAGAGTAGTTATTAATTATATTTAAAAAATTTATCAAGTTAAATTTTAATAAATCTTTGATTTAGTACAGCATTAATTGCCAAAACAAACAAAAACAATTACATATTTGTTCATGATAGCTTTTTCTCTTATTATTTGTAACAAAAGAACCTCATTGCAGGGTAAGTCATTTTCTTGTTCCTTCGTTTTCTTACCATTATCAACGTCCTTTAAAATCGATAGTTTGGATTTAACGAAATTTAACGTCTTTTTTCTGATTTATATTTTATAATTGAATTTAAAGCACAAAAATATTAATTAATTAATTAATTAACAGAATTCAAGTAACTTTTCTATTTAACAGAAATTCACTTCAATACTGGCAGCACAAAACATAAACATATTCCAATAACAGAAATTTTTACAATTTGAGGTTATGTTGTTGTGAACAGCTGATTTTACTTAACTCAAATATTTAGCTCTAAAAATATAAGTTGTTTATACAGAACAGTTGAACTATAAAAAGTTGCTTGTATAGAGGTTGCTTATAAAGAATGTTACTTAAAGAGAGGTTGCTTATATAGAGAGGTTGCTTATATAGTGAGGTTGCTTATATAGAGAGGTTGCTTATATAGAGCGCTCACTGTAATATGTGTTTTGATTGATATTTCGGTACAAATAATTTTATATTTTTGCTTTTTCATCTTTTTATTTTCTTGACAAAGTAAACGACACAAAAATATTTGTAATGAAATTAGCAATAATCGAATTGCTAAGAAAAACAGACGACTTAAAACAACCACAAATGTTATTAAAAAGCGTTATTGAATAGAAAAGTCATCATTATCTGTTAATTATTTTAACGACATCATTTACAATTTTATTAGAAAATCTGTTCATTCTAATCGGTTTATTGTGGATTTTAAAAATAATTTTGTATTTTTCTTTTAACGAATATCAAACTAAACAAATATAATTTTTAACATTTTAATTAATTAATTTTTATATAAACAAAACCTATATGATAATATTGTTTCATTGATGGTGTTTAATAAGAAATTTAATAAGAAAATAATATAGCAAAATCAACAAAAAAGTAATACTGGCTGCTAGTGCCGCTACACAATAGCTAATATATGTATACATATATTTAAGCTGCTAAGGATTTAAAAAAAAAAGAAAAATCGACAACTTCTAGTTTTAAATAAGCCATCCAAATAAATAAAGGAAAATAAGATGCACAAATGTTACCGGCTACATTTCATATGTTGACCACTTTTCCAGCATTATTCCATAAAGATTTTATGTACGTTTGTTTATGTAGTTTGACAGTTGTTCTAATAAAACATTTTTTATTTATTTATTTATTAATGGTTATACAAAACAGTAAATGAGTTTATATAACTTAAATATACGAGTATGAGCATCAAGGCCTTCAACTCACCTTCAACATAAAAATAGTGATAGCCCAATGTAAGTTATTTTATTTATAATTATACCCTTTTTTTATACCCTTTTCAGACATAAGACTTAATTGTGCAATTAGAAATTTTAGGCAATTAAGGTCTAATTGAGTTCAATTTAACATAAGGCTACTCAATTACAAAAATAAGCAATTAGTACATAATTGCGTCATTAATTTAATAAAATACGAAATGCAACCCTGCTGTATGTTTACTGTGGATTATATTTAGTGAGAAAAATAGAGTCAACATTAGTCATTACCCTCGGGGTAATTGGACACTTACATGTCTTAACAAAAGTCCGGCTTCATATAAAAAACATTATTTTTAATACTGTTTTTTTACATGATCTTTGACTTTTTTTAAGTCATGTTAATGAATAATGTAGACGAGGGTTTAACATGTCTTAACAAAAGTCAAATGGAGACGGGGCGTAATATTAGGTAGTAGCTTTACTAAAGACATAAAGCACATGTAATTGTGGGTTGAAATTTAATTTTTAGATGTCAAAAAAAGCTGACTGAATTAAAAATTACAAAGCAAATTGTGGGTATTTACTTATTAATTATTTTAATTGTATCAAATAAAATCAAATTTTTTTAAAGCGCAATTTTTTTAATTTATTAAAAACAAAAAAAGCTAAAAATTGTATACGATTTTAATAAAAACAATGTTTTTTCAGCTGTCAAATATTAATTGAGTAAGCTTAATTGAGCATGTGTGAATACTAAATTAAATTGCTCAGTTAAGATTAAATTGTCTTGATTAAGAAAACATGTCTCCACAGGGTATTACGAAAATAGCTTTAACTTTAAGTACAGTGCCTACAAGATATAAAAGAGTTGCTCTTTATGTATATACAAATATAGTCGTGTGTACACATATTGGTATGTATGTATACACTTTCAAATTCAAATCAACAGAAAAAAATTAGCAGCTTGAAGGAAAAAAAAAAAATAAAATAATAAAACGTGATTAAAAATAATAATAATGCAAAATTATTTTAAAAGGAATCATTGTAGTTAACATTTTTTTACTTAAAAAATATAATACTTATCAGCAATAAATAAATTGTTTTGTTGTTTACTATTGCAATTTGCTAAAAAAATTGGTTTTTAATATTAAATTTTAAAACCAGTTTCAACATATTTATGTTCATATTTGCTTACTGTTTGATTGATAATAATTGTTTTATTTAAAATAATAATTAAGCTAAATTTTTTCACTTAAGAAATGCGTTTTTAATGTATAATAAATTAATTTATTTTCAAATAACGTCGTCAATATTTCTGTGGCAAAAAGGAAAAAGTGCTTAAGTCTGATTTTTAAGTTTTGTAGGAGAGCAATTTTAAACTTAAAAATTAATTTTTTAAAAAATATCTGATCTTTAAACTTCGCACATGGAAGTCAAGCGTATCTTTTGGAAATTATTTTAGATCTACCAAAAGTACGCAGGCGTTGCAATTAATAAGTTGTGAAAGAAAGATTTTTTGATTTAGAAAAATAGCTTGTAGTTTCTTAAGCTTTTTTCCCAATGCGTTTAGACATTGAAAAAAGATAAGCAGAATTAAATTTCGCTATAACTTCTTCAAAAATGATACAAAATAATTGAAACTTTGCACATGGGTACTTTGGAGTACGGAGATTCCAAAGGTGCCACTAACTTAAATTTTGCTTAAGTCGACTTAAGCACTTATTCCTTAATGCCACAGATTTTAAAATAAAACTAAATTAATTTACTAATCCAGAGATTCAAAATTCGTTTTCTTTGTTTTTATGTAAATTATTTAAATAATTTTCTTTATTTAATTTGAAATGTTTAAAAACACAACTCTTAAAAAAAATTTAAAAATTTTGTTTGCCTGTATGTATGTGTCATTATAATTGAGTTTAGCATTTATTAAATAATAGGGGCGTATTTTTTTTTTCTGAAATATGTACGTGTCTATAATGTTCTAAGTATTATCTTCCCTTTCACACCAATATTTTTCTTTTTTTGTGGGTAATTTTTTTCTGTAATATTATTGTTGGCGCTAGAGCATTCAATTATGATAATTTAATAGTAGATGTCTGCTAGCAGATAGATTTATTATTCTATACATTTTATTGTAGATTTTTCAACTTGGATACATGCAAAATAAATTGAAATTGAAATCTCTACATGTAAGTTGTACTTAATCGTTCAACAAGTTGTATGATGGTTGTGTGTGTAATAAATTCAATTATCTATCAACAAACAAAAATTTATCTAAAGGAGATTAAATGATTTTAACTTTTGTACTCTTGTTGACCTTTTTCAAATCTCTAAATGTATTTGTAAACAATATATTAACAGCTTAATGAAAAAGCTAACAATAAAGGTATTCAATGAAACAAAAAATTTGCCGGCTACAACAAAACACCAATATAATAATTCTTGCAAAAAAAAACCGACTTCAAAACAGATAGAAGGGCACCAATTCTAAACTAAAAATGTAAGAAGTAATCTGTAAGAATTAGATTTAAACCAAATAAAAGATACGCCAAAATTAGAGGGAAAAAATAAAGACTATTGAATGTCAAGCCTCTCCCTATTACTGTTTAAAAGTTAAGTTATTTTCACCAGCATCCGTCTTGTATGGAGACACCATTCAAGCCTCTGTCTATAACGGTTTCAAAGATAGGGGCACACAGATCAAATAACATCACCTATTCGGACACCCTTTAATTTACAATGTTAAATTAAAGACCTGTTGTTATAGAGGACTTGGTCACAAAGATTCTTTGTAAATTTTAACTATCTGTCTATAACGGTTAAAAAGTTTAACCATATATATAAAATTACATGAACTATTGGGACACCCTTTACATTATAATTCCAAATATTTATATTTGTTATCATACCAGAGAAAGTAGTGGACATTCTGCCTAATTTTCAAGTGTTTGTGTTTAACGGTTCAAAAGATAGGGTCATATAGATCAAATTACGTAATTTATGGGACACCCTTTAATTTCTAACTTCAAATTGTATACTTGCTATAGTGGACTTTGCAATACAGGTTCCTTGTAAATTTCAGCTGTCTGTCTCTAACAGTTCAAAAGTTTGGCCACATACATAGAATTACATTAACTATTGGGACACCCTTTAAGTTCCAAATTCAAAATTTTATACTTTTTGTTATAGCTGACTTAGCACTACAGGTTCTTTGTAAATTTCAGCGGTCTGTGTACAACTTTTCAAAAGTATGGCCATATACATCAAATTAAATGAACTATTGGAGCACCCTTTAATTTAAAATTTTGAGTATTTATACATTTTATTATAACGGTCATAGTAGTCGACATTCTGTCAAATTTTCAAGGTTTAGTCTATAACGGTTCAAAAGATAGACCCAAATAGGTCATATTATGTCACCTATGGGGACACCCTTTAAATTTTAAATTTATTTTTTTATTAATTTCTGCTGTTGGGAGCTATAGCGGCACGCAGTTTTTTTTTAATTTTAATTTGCTGCCCTTTACGGTTCTTAATACACGTAAAAAACATGTATGTTGTATGGGGACACCCTTTAATTTTTAATATAATGAACTGTTTTTAAAATGGGACCAACCTTGAAGCATAACCTTTCAAATAAAGCAAAAAATTTTAAAATCGGTTCAGAAATGGCTGAGTTCTGCGGTTACATACATAAAAAAAGGCAACATTCAGACGAATAGATAACCTCCTTCTTTTTTGAAGTCGGTTAAAAAAACAATATATTTAATTTCAATATCAAAACTCTCAAAACTTTACAATTTTCTGGTGTCCTAAGAAGCATGAATTTCTGAGAATTAACTATTAAGTCGTTCAGAAAGTAATTTCGCTTTTATCAGAGAGATGTCGTTAGTTGCATTTCCCGATATCTTATCTTACACTCAACCGAAAAATTATTTTACATTTTGATAATTGACATTTCAAACATCATTTAGTGCCTTATTTTGTTTTGATCTGCTAAGAAGTTTTTTCTTGTCATCGTATCAAATATTGAAAATTCAAGTGAGAATTTTCGTAAGGGTGAAAATGCAGTACAAGCGAGAAAAAAAATTATGTGCCGTTTACGGAGAGGGTGTTTTAAGTGAACGCCAGTGTCAGAATTGGTTTTCGAAATTTCGTTCTGGTAATTGTATTTGAAAGATTTACCACATCCACAGCTGATGACGAGAAAATAAATCCACTGGTAGATGAAATCGTTTCAAATGATCTTGAATTGTCGAATTCGATCATTTCTCGTGTTATTATACGACGATTTTCGAAATTTTGAAACTTGGTTTTGGAAAAATTGATTTTCGACGAAATTTTGAAACCCAATTCTGGAACTGGCGTTCGCTTGTACTGCATTTTACCCCTTACGGTAATAAAAAACCAAAATATGACGAAAATGCTCACTTGAATTTTTCATATTTGATACAATGCCAAAAAAAAAAATAAGGTTCTACATAATGTTTGATTGCCAATTGACATTTCAATATGCAAAATAATTTTCGCGGTTAAGTGTAAGGTAAGATGTCGGGAAATGCAACTAACGACATCTTTCTAATAAAAACGAAATTACTTCCGAACGACCCAATTATTTAATTGGTTTTTAGAATACTTAAAAAGGTGTTATCTTAAGTTTGTGTTTGGGTAAAAGCGAAGATCAATAAATGGAAATGAATTTGTTGTTATGAAATCATACAGGCAGGTTGTCATGGCAAATCAAAGTTTTGAGTTTGGATCTATAGCCCTCTGGGGGTTAAAAAGTACCAAAACGAAAATTTTCTTTTGGAAACGATTTTAAAAGTTGTATTTTTTTTACTGATTTTTTGGCTGAGTACTAAAGAACTGTACTACTCAATTGGCCTTATTACGGTCGGTGTAGTTGTATTTCGACTTCAACAATATTGTACTGCACTACAAAAAAGAGTGACTGTAATAAGGATGAATATGTGTGTGTCCAGTTCTCATGGCAAAAATGAGTTAATTGGTTAATTACGTACCTCATGCAGCATATATGCTCCAGATTTAGCCTGCTGCAACTATTTGCTGTATCCAAATGTAAATTATTTGCTCAGCGCTAAAAGATTTGGGTCGAATTAATACGAAATTCTATTTTTTGGGGGTTTGAGAAAAAATAAATAATTTGATATACATAATCACTTGTTGGTTCTGGAGTTAAAAGCGGCCTATGTGTTTTCCTTACTTCAACTTTTAGGTCGTGTTTTCTTACATACCCTCTAAGCAAAAAAAATATTTTCTTTTTTGTTTTGCCTTTTAAAATAACTACGTTTGAGTGTTCATTTTACCACAGATTATTTGAAGTTCCGTTTAATTTAAAAGTACATGTTTTCCAAAATGTACTGAAATTATGTCAATGAAGTTTGTATGCAATTTATACAAGTCCTTGCATTCTGTGTGTTAAAAGGAATAACTACTCTCTAGTGATATTTTTCATGTTTAAATATCATTGTTTAGCTTCTCCATTTTATAATTTCGCAATCTAAAAACTAAATTAGGTATACAGGCGACATTGCACCCCGAGGGAAAGAATTAAGCCAAGACCTGAGGGATTTGATTGTCAAATTGTTTTAAGAACAAAATTCTCGGGGAAAAATTAGTCAAATAATTGGAAAAAGTCCTACGACTGTAAAAAAGGTAATATAAAAAACCAAAACTCATGAAAGTATAAAAACAAAACCAAAATCAGGCCGTCCACGCTTCTTTACCGAAAAAGAATAGCGACTACAGAAAGATCCAAAAAATCGGTTTCGAAAATTAAAGCAGATATCAAAAATTAAACCAGTAAAGTATGCGATCTCGAAACTATTCGGAAAACTCTTTGAACAGCTAGATACCATGGTCGCATCATCCGTAAAAAGCCATATATCAACACCTCCAATCGCAGTGTCACACACGGTGGTTTCTCTGGACTTGTCTGGGGCTCGATGTCCGCTTCTGGTCTTGGAAAGCTCGTTTTTATCGATGTTATAATGAATAGCTTTATTTATTTAGATATTTTAAAGAACCATTTTCATCAAAGTGTGGCCAAATCAGAAAACACCAAATAACGACAAGGACGTCTTAAAGAGTGCCGTTCAAGAAGAGTCGAACAAAATACCAGCCAGCGAAAACCTGAAACTAGTAATATCAATTAAAACCAGATTGGAGGCTGTCATTAAACGAAATGACCAACCCACAAAATATTAAGAATGTGCTGTTTCCCAAAATCTTTCAAAATATAAATATTGTGGTAATGCTTCAGTTTTGCATACATTTACCATTTAACGTGTGAAGTTCTTTTAATCCATATAACTCGAAAAATGAATTATATTTTGTTTAAAATGTTTTAGAATTCAAGTTTTTAGTTTACCTTTATACAAAGAAACATTTTGTTTTGTTGAATTAATTTGTCTTTATATTTTTGAGGTACATATAACGAGTGATTTTTTAAGAGCTTGAGAACTTTTTTTTGAAACGTTAGATTGGTCCATGACATTTACTTTTTGAAGATAATTTCATTTAAATGTTGACCGCGGCTGCGTCTTAGGTGGTCCATTCGGAAAGTCCAATTTTGGGCAACTTTTTCGAGCATTTCGGCCGGAATAGCCCGAATTTCTTCGGAAATGTTGTCTTCCAAAGTTCCAAATAGTTGCTGGCTTATTTCTGTAGACTTTAGACTTGACGTAGCCCCACAAAAAATAGTCTAAAGGCGTCAAATCGCATGATCTTGGTGGCCAACTTACCGGTCCATTTCTTGAGATGAATTGTTCTCCAAAGTTTTCCCTCAAAATGGCCATAGAATCGCGAGCTGTGTGGCATGTAGCGCCATCTTGTTGAAACCACATGTCAACCAAGTTCAGTTGTTCCATTTTTGGCAACAAAAAGTTTGTTAGCATCGAACGATAGCGATCGCCATTCACCGTAACGTTGCGTCCAACAGCATCTTTGAAAAAATACGGTCCAATGATTCCACCAGCGTACAAACCACACCAAACAGTGCATTTTTCGGGATGCATGGGCAGTTCTTGAACGGCTTCTGGTTGCTCTTCACTCCAAATGCGGCAATTTTGCTTATTTACGTAGCCATTCAACCAGAAATGAGCCTCATCGCTGAACAAAATTTGTCACATTTGAACATTTCGAACCGAACACTGATTTTGGTAATAAAATTCAATGATTTGCAAGCGTTGCTCGTTAGTAAGTCTATTCATGATGAAATGTCAAAGCATACTGAGCATCTTTCTCTTTGGCACCATGTCTGAAATCTCACGTGATCTGTCAAATACTAATGCATGAAAATCCTAACCTCAAAAAAATCACCCATTATAAGCAAGCTCATAGCTGCATCTTACTTTATTGACTGTATATTTTTTTCTGAAAATATGGTTAAAAATATTATTTCCAAAATTTCATTGAAGTATGAAGAACATAATTCTTTGATTATGCTTAATAATACTTACATATCTAGTTATTTGGAATTCTATAAAACTTAGCAAAAAAAAAAATAGTTTTTACTGCTTAACTATTGACTGTTATATATTTTAGTTGTTTATTATTTAAATTTATTTAAAAAATAATCTTGAATGTTAATATTAAAGGTAAAAGTAAAGAAGCGGAAGTAAAACGAATTAATAAAGAACTGGCCAACATACGCAGTAAATTTAAAGGAGACAAAACGTTGGATGGCTATCAGAAAAAGAAATATGTGTGTAAGCTTCTATTTATATTTCTACTGGGACACGATATTGATTTCGGTCATATGGAAGCGGTCAATTTACTATCATCGAATAAATATTCAGAGAAGCAAATTGTAAGTAAAATTTATGGTACAAAAAAAAAAAAAAACGAAAAATGTAAATATAAAACTTAATTCTATTACAATACTAGGGCTATTTATTCATTTCGGTATTGGTTAATACAAATAGTGATTTAATACGTTTGATTATACAATCCATCAAAAATGATTTGCAATCACGTAATCCAGTACATGTTAATTTGGCTTTACAGTGTATTGCCAATATTGGCAGTCGTGATATGGCTGAATCATTTTCCAACGAAATACCAAAATTATTGGTATCGGGGTTAGTAACACAAGTCACAATTGCAATTTTTTCAATTTGTTATAAATCTTTTTTTTTTTTGCTTGTAGCGATACTATGGATGTTGTTAAACAATCTGCTGCTCTTTGTCTGTTGCGCTTATTTCGTTCTAGCCCCGACATTATACCGGGTGGCGAGTGGACTTCGCGTATTATACATTTGTTAAATGATCAACATATGGGCGTTGTGACAGCCGCTACTTCGCTAATAGACGCATTAGTTAAACGCAACCCGGACGAATACAAGGGTTGTGTTAATTTAGCCGTTTCTCGTCTGTCCCGCATTGTAACGGCAAGCTATACAGATTTACAAGATTATACTTATTATTTTGTGCCAGCGCCTTGGTTGTCGGTTAAACTTTTACGCTTGTTACAAAACTATAATCCTGTTACTGAGGAACCTGGGGTACGAGCACGTTTAAATGAAACTTTAGAGACCATTTTGAATAAGGCGCAAGAACCACCAAAAAGCAAAAAGGTACAACATTCAAATGCCAAAAATGCGGTGCTATTCGAGGCCATCAATCTCATAATTCATAGTGATAGTGAGCCCAACCTATTGGTACGTGCTTGCAACCAGTTGGGTCAGTTCTTAAGTAATCGTGAGACGAATTTGCGTTATTTGGCTTTGGAATCTATGTGTCATTTGGCTACTTCAGAGTTTTCACACGAAGAAGTTAAAAAACATCAGGAGGTGGTCATTTTATCGATGAAGGTATGTCTACAAATTATATTTCAGAGGGAGATGTGCTTGCTACCAATCATTATATTTTTTTTTTTCAGATGGAAAAAGATGTTTCCGTTCGTCAGATGGCTGTTGATTTGTTGTATGCCATGTGTGACCGCAGTAATGCAGAGGAAATTGTACAGGAAATGTTAAATTATTTAGAAACTGCTGATTATTCTATACGAGAAGAAATGGTACTAAAAGTAGCAATTTTGGCTGAAAAGTATGCAACAGATTTTACATGGTATGTTAAAAAAAGTCACCGAGCTATATTCGAACCTTATATACTCCTAGATTTGAAGTAAAGTACCTCCGAATAAAATAATTAAAATTCATTCAATAATTTGTATGCGAACATAAGCACATTGATAGGCGGACAGACTAAAATTTCTAAAATTGGTTTTTGTATTCTATATCATTTGCTATATTTCTGCTCCAGCAGCAAGAAATTTTCCTTAAATATTTTATGTACAGACACGGTCCTGTTACAGTATTATTCGCGTATGTTCTGTAATCCGAAACCGAGTGAAATTGAAATCGAATAAATTTTTAAAGAAAAATATAACTTAGTTGCTCCAATTATTTTAAAACATTAGCAATCAAGGAAGTTATGTGAATGGTCTTTAATCAAATGTATAAAAAATAATAATAAAATGTTGTAAAATTTAAAAGTTATGACAATTTAAAATTTCATTCGGATTCAATTTCACTCGGCTTCGGATTACAGAACATACCCGATTATGTGCATACGTTTATTTTCGTTAGTTTTGGTAAATTTTGGATTTGTTTTTAATAATTTTTTACTGTGACAAGTACAAACGGCATCACAAGCTTACACTTGTGGTGAAGAGTATTAAAATTAAAATTAAATTATAAATTATTTAATTTTCTTTGTAGGTACGTGGATGTTATTCTTAATCTTATACGTATTGCCGGCGATTATGTTTCGGAAGAGGTATGGTATCGTGTCATTCAAATTGTCATAAATCGCGAAGAAGTGCAGGGCTATGCTGCCAAGACGGTTTTTGAAGCGCTCCAGGCACCGGCTTGTCACGAAAATATGGTTAAAGTAGGAGGCTATATATTGGGCGAATTTGGTAATTTAATTGCTGGAGATTCTCGTTCAGCTCCACTTGTGCAATTTAAACTTTTACACTCAAAATATCATTTATGTTCACCAATGACCAGAGCTCTCTTACTATCGACATATATTAAATTTATAAATCTGTTCCCTGAGATACGTACTAACATTCAAGAAGTATTCCGTCAGCATAGTAATTTGCGATCAGCCGATGCTGAGCTACAACAGAGAGCCAGTGAATATTTACAATTAAGTATTGTGGCATCCACAGATGTGCTGGCTACGGTGTTGGAAGAAATGCCCTCATTCCCTGAAAGGGAAAGTTCTATATTGGCAGTGCTAAAGAAGAAGAAACCTGGTCGAGTGCCAGAAAATGAAATACGCGAAGCGAAGAGTCCAGCACCAGCTGCTGTACAAAATAATACACATGCTACTACCAATCACAAGTAAGATTATATTTTAATTTATCAGGCATGTCAAAGAGATTATTTCGGTTCGGAAAAACTACGTTTTTTGCTTTCTAAAAAACGGATATTTTTTAATAAATCAAAATTTTTACATTCTTAAATTTAAAAAAGATTAATTTATTTTAAGCATATTTCTCTGCAATATTTTAAATCTCTATAGAAAACTATGGCAAGGTAACAAAAGGTTAGAATGTGATTGTATTGAAGCCTAACGTTCCATTTCGGTTTATTTTTCTTCATTCATGAAAAAATTTTGCTTTTTTAACATTAACATTACAAAAACCGAAAACCGAATCATAACAATGGAATCAGTCGAAAATCAATAGCAAACAAAATTTGTGACATGCCTGGGTATTTCTACCTATTTCGATTTGGAAGAAAAATCTTTAAAATTTCTATGGTTTTTATATTGTTTTTCGAAAATGTTTTCTTTCGATTCGAAATACGCTGTAACCTCATGTATCTTTTTAACTAAAAAATCAATAAAAATTAAAATTTTTCACCTATAATAGAGTAAACAGCAATGCTAATGCAGATTTATTAGGTTTGAGCACACCACCAGCAAATAATACCGCTAATAACAGCAGTACCCTTATAGATGTCTTAGGCGATATTTATGGCAGCACCAACAATAATACCGCTATATATAATACCAAAAAGTTCCTATTCAAGAACAATGGTGTTTTATTCGAAAATGAAATGTTACAAATCGGTGTCAAAAGTGAATTCCGACAGAATTTGGGACGTCTTGGTTTATTTTACGGCAATAAAACTCAAATACCTTTAACGGTAAACTTATATGAGTTTCTGATTTCGGTAGAAATTACTTTATTAAATAAATATTCCTTTTTTTGCAGAATTTTACTCCTGTTTTACAGTGGGATGCTGAGAACGCTTTAAAGTTAAATGTTCAAATGAAACCGGTTGAGCCCACCTTAGAAGCTGGTGCCCAAATCCAGCAACTATTAACTGCCGAATGTATAGATGATTATTTAGATTCTCCAATAATTGAGGTGAATTTCCGTTATAACGGTGTGCAACAAAAATTTAGCATTAAGTTGCCGCTAACAATAAACAAATTCTTCGAACCAACAGAAATGAACGCTGATTCATTCTTTGCCAGATGGAAAAATTTAAGCGGGTAAGTTTTGTGAAAAAGTTAAATTAAATAGTGAAGAATCATTATTATGAATTTGTGAGATTCATGTGAAATACAAGTTTTTGAAGAACATTATTTTGTTTTTTAGAAAAGCGGATCGAAGTTAAACAAGTTAAAGATGTTTAACTTCGATCCGTTGCAACTCAGTAATTTTTATCCGATCAAAACATCAGTCAGCCGACGACGCATAATTTAATGGCCTTTCAAGCAATATATTACTTATTTTAAACGAACCAACTTTTGACTCTGGATAATGCTGCAAAGAGAAGAATACATCGAAAAACTGAAATGTACCGTTATCTGGTCAATAAGTGAAATAAAATTTTTTTTTCGTGATCACAGAACAATATGATGACAGAGATAACAAATTATTAAAGAATTTAAAACAATAACACAATATTGAAATGGGTGTTATTCTTGATATTTGGATAGAAATTTTTTTTTAGAATGGTTAAAATTTAGTATTTTTTAAAAGAGTTAAAATTTAAAGTTGCGGCAGCTTAACAAAAATTTGGCGACGGCTGCTGATAATCGTCTTTAGAGTCGGTAGCTTTCTAAAAATAATTGAAAAATATTTTAATATTATTTATATAAAATGTATATTCAGCCTTATTACGGTTCTCGAAGTCGAACTCCAATTAAACACTTTTGTAATAGATTAAAGAAAAATGTTGTATTTTATCTTTAATCTAGTACAAAAGTCCTGGTGCCATATTCTGTAATTCTCGTAGCTAAATCTATCGCTAAAATTCTAAAAATGCACCAACAAATTACGAGTATTCTTACAACAACACTCATAATTTGTTTGTGCATTTTTAGAATTTTAGCGACAGATTTAGCTACGAGAATTACAGAATATGGCATCTGAATTCGAGTCCGACTTCGAGAACCTTAATAAGGCTGATTTCTTTAATAATGGTTGTATTAGTTGTTTTGGATGTTTGATGAATTTAGAGTCTATTCTCTTCTTATCTTGAGCCAGTATTAAAAAGCAATTTAATTCGGCTTTCTCTTAACTACGCCATTAGGGTTAGATTGTGCTGGGTCCCAGGTCATTGCAATGTTGAGGGCAACGAAATCGCTGACGAACTCGTAAGATTGGGCAGATATTCGGTGAAGCCACCGATTAACCACTACTAAAGGCTTCTGTTCGATTGGGTAGTGTAGAGATCTGACCGGTCTTGGGAAGCTAGGGAGGATTGCAGAGTCTCACGGACAATTTGGCCCAAGCTTGACGGTGCAAAAACTAAGCGACTTCTAGATTTGGACAGGAAAGTTCTGAGAGTAGTGATACGTGTGATAACTGGTCATTGCGCTATTAGAGCAAGACTCAGTAGATGGGTTACATCGGATTTCTGTAGAATGTGCGAGTACGAAGAGGAGTTGGAAACTATAAAGCATATCGTGTTTCACTGGCCGGTATTGCAAAGCCGCAGACTTAGATGGCTAGGTGAAAGATTTCTCAATGGGCTCTTCGCCATTGTGCGGTGCAAACTTAAAGATGTCGCCTTCTTCATCAAGAAAATCGGGTGGCTGAGTGATAGGTAGCAGGACGCATAAAATTCGTTATTTTTCTTTTTAGTTTTGCTGCAGGGAATCAAAACTTCCGAGTGGAAGTGCCATTACTGGCACAACCCTTATTAACCTAACCTAACTTAGCCAGTTTAAAAAAAATGTCAGTATTTATATGTTAAAGAGATTTACCTCCAGGGAATACTTTTTGAAAAATAAAATTGTTAAGTGAAATTAAAAAATATATACGTTTATATTTTATTTTATTTAGCGAACAACAAAGGGCTCAAAAGGTCTTTAAAGCTCAACAGCCGTTGGATTTACCTGGTGCTCGTAACAAACTCATGGGCTTTGGTATGCAATTGCTAGAAAATGTTGATCCCAATCCAGATAATATGGTGTGTGCAGGTATAATACATACACAAACTCAGCAAGTGGGTTGTTTACTGAGATTAGAACCCAACAAACAGGCACAGGTTGGTATTAAAATATAATTTAAAATTAAATTTTTTAAGTTTTTTTTTTTGACAAATTATTATAAAAAATTCTTAGATGTTCCGTTTAACAATACGTGCCAGCAAAGAAAGTGTAACCCGGGAAATATGCGATTTGCTTACAGACCAATTTTAAATAAACAAATTATTGTCAGAGAAATGATAACTGCGAATGAAGGAGGGGGCGGTAAATGCAACGACATTTCTATGATTATAAAATACTAATAAAACAAAGCAAGAACAACAATAAATCAGTAAACTAATTTAAAGAAAAAAGTAGTTAAAGAAAAAGGTATAAATAACAGTTTTAATAAAATAAATTAACAAATATTATTATTTATATTCATTAAAGAAATTAAAAAATATTATACTTATACCAAACAGAAACACATAAGATTGCATTGATTTTTGAAGACAAAGATACAATTTCAAAATTAAAATATTTCATCAGAGAAAAACTTACCGAAAAAATTAAAATAAAAAACCTGAATATAATTATAGCACAATCCTTAATAATTAATTAACACCCCAAACTTTGTTATATACTAATAAAACTACTTATTCCAAAAAGATTAACAAAAATTCAAATCATTAATAAGAATAAAACTAAATTTAAGACACAATTAAAAGAAGAAAAAAATGTAAGAAGAGAAATTAAATAACAACCGAATGAAAGAAGCCCACAACATAACTCGAAATGTGTAAAACTCACTCTATATACTATACTTTATAAAAATATGAAAAGGTTACTTTAATAAGATCATTAAAAATATAAATATTGTAAAAATATACCTATAATATGCAAATGTTAAATAAATTAAAGTTAACTTTAATTTCAAATAACCATAAATAAATAAATAAAACGTTAATTCCAAGAATTTACATCAAGACTTTCCTAAATAGGAAACTAATCAACTAAAATTAATAAAATAAAATAATTTAATATAATATAATATACATATAAATAATTCCCAATACGTGTTTAAAACTCCTCAATAAAATACTATTATAAATGCAAAAAAATGTCATTATTAAAGTTTAAAACAATTTCATTTTAATTATAAATCAATAGAAAATAATAAGCTCAAAACTTAAGGCATTAGACAACAAAATGTTTTATCGTTTGCAAAATAAGTTAAAATTGCTATAGATTAAAAGTGGAGAGCAAAAACAAGGACGTTTTCAAAACAACCTCTACCTACACATTTTTATTAAATAGCAATCAGTTATATATTATTTATAATTTCAATTTGTTATTTATCGTTTCTTTTAGATAATTTTTGATCGTTTTAAAATAAATCGATTAAAAATTTTATTAATTTAGTGTTTAGGAACTAAGATACTCCAAACAAAAAAAGAAAACTATTTTTTTTTTTTTTCATAACATACCCTTCTGAAATATTTTTTTTTTTTCATAACATACCCTTCTGAAATACATACAATTCAGATCATTTACACCCTATAGCAATCACACGCTAAATTTGTAGAATTTTTTCCCACAAAATTGAACTACAGCAGGCTCAGTAATCGGCTTTTTTACTGGGTAATAATGTTTAAAGTAGAAAAAGAAGTAAATAAAGAAATTCCAAATTTTTTAAATAATTTAAAGAAATAAAACAAACAAATGTGTTGAGTTCAAATAAGTTAAAAATATTTGTTATACAAAAAATATATGTAGAAAATCAATTAAACTGCATTAATATCAATTGAAAAAAAATTCTTTTAATAACTAAAGAGACATATGTTTTTGAAATATTCAAGAAATTGATATTTTTGTAGTTTAAAAAATAAATAAAAAACATAGATTAAGCCTTAAGAAAAACTAAACTTAAATATAAATAATAAAATTATATAGTAAAAGAGAAAAACAATGTTAAAAAATAAAAAAAAAAAACAAAGAAAGTTACTCACAAATCAAATAAAAGCTCCCGGAAAATACTGTATTTAAAAAAAAAAATATTAAAATTTATGATTTTCCAAAAAAAAAAAAAAAAACAAAAAAATCTCATTAGACAAATAATAATTTAAACAAACTCATGCAAAAAAAAAAAAAAGTACTCTAAAAGAAGATCTTTAAAATTAAACACTTATATTTCCATTTGTTGAACAAAACTTATTTCGAAAAAAAAACAATAAATTTTTATTTGTTAAACCGACATTTAAACAATAATTAAAAAAGTGTATTGTATTATTGTTTTAAAAACAATTTAATA
Organism: Phasia obesa; assembly: GCA_949628195.1. Classification (NCBI taxonomy): domain Eukaryota; kingdom Metazoa; phylum Arthropoda; class Insecta; order Diptera; family Tachinidae; genus Phasia; species Phasia obesa. Next base: position 17,949,623 of record OX451216.1, on the reverse strand, counting down.
TATAAATATTTAACCAATTTTATTATTTTCGAAAATTCCATTTATTTTTTTTGCTTTTTTTATAAAACATAAATCTTTGTATAGTTATAAAACAAATAAAAAAATATTACAAAACAAATAAAATCTTATTATAATTTGCTATAAAAAAAGAAGACAAAAAAAAAAAAACAAAAACAATAAATAGTATTTAAAAACATACAACACGTTTAGTTTTTTCTTTATGTATAATTTTTTATGATCAATTAATTGTCTAAACAAGTTTGTTATCAAATAAATAAAATATATATATATACATCTATATATAAATACAACACACATTATTTAGTGTCATATATTATGAAGGAAAAAGAAAGTTAAAATAAAGAAAACTAAAAATAAAATATTAAGAAAAACGAGTTTAATTTTTAAAGATTGTAAGTTACGATGAACTGAATAATTTTTGTTCGTTTTGCTATATGGGGTTCACTTCTGAAAACTCGGCAAAGCGACTTAAGGTCTGTAAGATAAACAATTTGATTCACGCTATACCAGGGAATTATAGATGCAGCCCCATCGCTTTTAATATGTAACAGTATAAACTTCAAATTAGAAAAAAAATCTTTACAGATAACAGATCCAAAACATTTTCAAAATACCACGAATCCCCACCTGTGGGGGGTTATTACGTATTTCGATTCGAAAGGAAATCATTCGAATTTGTATGACTTTAACATTGTGTTTCGAAAAAGATTTCTTTCGAATCGATATACGTAATAACCCCCCTGTCCTACTCAAAAAATCGTTTCAAAATGGTGTTGTAGATGCCACACTATTATACAAAAAGAAGATGTTGCAACTATGAGCAGCGCGTTGAGAAATATATTTTACGATTTTTTTAAAGATTTTCAAATCATACAGACCTAGCCAAAATTCTAACTGACATACAATTCTAATCGATCATACTTTTTGAGCACACATGCCATTTTTGACGGATCGAACGACTAAAATAAATTTATAGGGTTAGATTGTACTGGGTCCTGGGGTCATGTCAATGTTAAGGGCAACGAAATCGCTGACGAACTTGCAAGATTGGGCTCGGAGGAATCTAAGATAGAGTATAATCAGTCACTACCGCCACTGATTAGTCACTACTATAGGCTTCTATCCGATTAGGTAGTAAGGAAAACTAATCAGTCTTGGGAAGTTTTGGGAAGGACTGCAGTCTCACTAATTTCGTTTTTTTAATAAACTTTAAAGGTTGTTAATTTTTGTTTTTGTAAATTGGGGCTTGGCTTTTCGGTGAAATTAAATTTTTTTGCTGAAATGTGATTATTTTGGTGAAAATAAATTGTTTTGTCAAATTGATATTGTTTAGTTAAATTTTGGGTTTATGGTTAAGTTTCGACTCGTTTTTTTGGGGGAAATAAAATTTTTTGGAAAAATTTCGAGTTTAGACTTTTGTTTAGTTTAGATTTTTTTGTTGGAAGTTAGGAGGTTATTTAGTAAATTTTAATTTTGTTAGTATGTAATATTTATTTATTTTTGGTGATAACTTTTTTTTTTTATAAGTTTCGATTACTTGGATTTTTTTGGCGAAGTTATAACTTTTTTGTGAAATTTCGGTTTATTAGTAAAATTAAGTTATACAAATGAATTGTTAAGTAGGCTGAAGCTCGCTTATTCTCTCTAACTACTTAATAGGGCTGAAAAAATATTTTTTTTACAAATTAGGTGATTAATAAGGAAAAATCGGGATATCCCCCTCTAGTAAAATGTAATACTTTTTCTGGATGACTAATCCTTTTTCAGCATTCTATATATCTATCTATTTTGGGTAGTGTTTAATTATAAACTTCATCTATTAACCAACCAAATTCTAACTTCACCCACCTATATTGTTATTCCTTCAGATTAATTTCCGTTGACATTAGACATTCTTCTATTTAAAGTAAAATATTTAAATTTGAACAATTATGTAAAATTTCGATTTTTGTCGAAAGTAATATTCGCTTTTTGTCGAAAGTAATATTTCGGTGAAATTTCGAATTATAGAGGACATATTTATATTTTAGATACTAGCAAAATTTAATGAATTTCTGAATCCCTATAAAATTTTTGTATTTTTTTTTAACAAAATTTTAGAAACTATATTTATTATATCGGAACATACAAATATCCAGAAGTTACCTGGGCGTTCAAATTAAAGTACAATAATTAATTTTCATATGGGTTTATTTAAACTTAATAACCTTTATAAAAGCTAATCATATTTTTTAAATGTAACTTAATTTTTAACATACTTAAATATTTTTTTATTTAAATTTCCGTTAATTTAAATCTAGCGTTAATGTTAACAGAACTTAGTTCGGTAACTAAATATTTAAAGGCGTAAGGAATCTCAATGTAGCCAACACCTTCACCATCTCCGCACAGGCGACAAGTATCAGGAACAGATTGTAGTTTACCCGTATTTTCTAAACGTTTTACGATTTTCTTTAATGGAGCCAATATACTTCCACATTTATTACACACCAATGAGTAGGTTTTGTCGGAATTATGAAAGAGTCGATCTTGTAACAGATAAGAAGCGCCGTGAGATATTAATGCATCACGTTCCATTTCACCAAAACGTACACCGCCACCACGTTTACGACCTTTTATCGGTTGTTGAGTTATAGCATCCACAGGGCCAGTCGAACGCACCTGCCACTTATCAAACACCATATGACGTAGACGTTGATAGTGAACAACACCAAAGAAAATATCAGCTGTCATTTCACGCCCATCAACGCCAGAATATAAACGTTCAGTGCCATAATAATTATAGCCACCAGCTTCAAGCAATTTTCCAAAATAATCGATGGCCGTATGTTTTTCGGAGAAACGGAAAGGTGTCGCATCATGCACCAGCCCATGTATGGCTGCACTTTTACCGGCCATTGTTTCGATCATCATAGCAATTGTCATACGAGAAGGAAAACCGTGAGGATTAAACACAATATCGGGTATAAGACCAGTTTCGGTAAAGGGTAAATCTTCAGCGGGATACTTTTGCGAACAAATACCTTTTTGGCCAGCCCGAGAAGCAAACTTATCACCAATAGTTGGTGAGCGTGGTATACGCAATGTGACACATACCATTCGTGGTGCATTCGCTTTGAAACTACCACAATATCTTACACTGTCGACAATGCAATCTTCTTTTTCGTCCATCCTCATTAGTTTATAGGTTGATTCCTCTGTATCGTAATAGCTAAAATTGCAAAATTTTAAAATATTAATTGCATTTTTTTTTCAAATATTTAATAAAATGAATAATTTATTATAAAAAATAATAAAGTAGAAATACTTTTGTTTTACCAGTAAAACGGGCAGCCGTGTTTTAGCTGAGTTCCTGGATGCGGCAATCCATCATTATCCAAATAATTCACCAAGTCTGGCTTATGGGGATTGCGTGCAAAATAACAAGTACCGCGCATTTCTAAAAATTTCGATTTATATATGGAACCATAAGCAAAACCACGTTCATGGGTAGACTTATTTATAATCATAGCATCCTCCATATCATAACCAGTATAGGAAATAACAGCCACGATGGCATTAATGCCCAAAGCAAAATCATCTAGATTAATATTGTCATGATGGACGGGCCGAAATAGAGGCGTAGAAGGTGTTTGTAAGCGATACAGTTTGTTGGCGGCTTGCTTGGGCCAATTAAGGCAAGGAGTACCCATAGTTTGTTTGCCCATTTGACACTGGTACATGTTACTAAAGAATGTTTAAATTTTGTAAAGCGTTTATTTAGTTCAAAAATTGATTTTGCATACCGTGGAGATTGATTGTAATCAGGCATGGGAATTAGGTTGGCTAAGTTACTCATAAAATCGGTTTTAGATAATTCCATATGCGTGGTAAAACCCGGATACATTTCTTCTGGGTCCACAGCGATTTCCATATAGACTTGTTCCAGTGAGCCTATAAATTCTATTTTATTTAGAGCCAAATTTCTTACCGGACGCATAAGGCGGGCAGGGCCAATAAATAAGTAGAGACCCGGAAACTGTCCATTTTTCTTGTACGGTATATAAGCTATTTCCATCATTTCTGGTAATTTACCTTCAATTTTGGACTGTCTTAAATTGTCCACAATTTTTGTAGCATCAGCTTGTCTTATGTGGCCTAAGATTTTGCCTTCCAAAACAACCACAAACAATTTACTAGAGGGATCTTTTAACTCGGAATCAATTGGTATTAGGCCCAATTTCACCAAAGTTTTTGGTATATTCTAAAAATAAAGCAAGTTGATTACAATATAACATTAAAAAAGATATAATACTTACATCTGCTAACATTTTATCTGGTATCGTAGAAATTCTACATGTCACAGTTAAATGATTTAGCAAACCACAAGGTGTACCGTCAGGTGTGTGCACAGGGCAGATAAAACCCCACGCATCCGGTAACAATTGACGAGCTTCAGTGGTTCTCATGGTTGTAAAGAACGAACCTCTGTGCACAGCTCTAAAGTGTGACATGTAACGCATGCGATTAATATTTTCTGCCATAACAACTAGACCACTATTTTGCATAAGACCTAGACCACTTCGTGAGGGAGCATTACCGGTAGCTAAAAATGATTCCATAGCACGACCAACGCCACCCATGCCGCACAAAATTGTAGTCATAATGTTTGGACTTATTAAAGCATCTGGAGTATTTAATTTTCTCAATACCAATTTTTTTGCAAATTGCATCCATAGGTCAATGCGATCTGCTAAATATTTTTGATATAAATGACCTTCGGAAAAAGAGAGGTAAGAGTAATGGATGTTTAAAATAAAAAGTGGATAATATTTTTAATATCAGTGTGTCGGTTATAGTGTAATTTTAAAACAAATACGAATATAAAAGTATTTAATTAAAACATGAGCAAAGAAAACTAAGCCTCCGCCATTTGGTTTGCCAAGTACATTTTCATTGAAAAGTTAAGTTCTATTATACTTTTTGAGTAGTTTTTGAAAAAAGTAAATAATCACACTATCCTTTCGATAACAAAATAATTTTTTCTATGAGGACAAGTCTCAAGTTTTTCAAGAACCTTAATTCGAGGGTGTGTCCAACTTTCTTAAACACATGGCAAAGTAAGAATTTGATAAAAACAAAATTAAAAAATCAAAACGTATTACTTTAAACACTTAATTAAATTGCATTTAAATTATACATAAACCCAGAAGTTTGAATAGGCTTAACATCTCTATCTTCTTTACTCACCTGATGTTAACACTTCCTGCATCATAACCGAATCGACATTCTCTACTTTTGCATTTCCCTGAACACATTGAAACAACTTTTGAATCATAAAAACCAACAAATTAAACTTTTCCTCATTCGTTTCCAAATGTATCAGTATTCGCTGCTCTATTATAAAATCAGTAATATCGGTATTTGTACTCCAATTTGGCAAATCTGGAAATCTTGAACGAAATATTTGACCCAAATAATCTCTGCACTGACCAGAAGTATGCAGACCCTCAGCATGGACATCGCGTAACATTTCTTGGATACAGCTAAGATAATATTGATCTTTTTCATAACCATGAATTAATCGTTTATATATTTGTTCATCCGTATAGTCTACCAAACATTTTATAATCAAACATACCGGAACATAAGCCATAAATTTCATATTGGAAAACATCAACTTGCAGGTGCCATTGTTAAGGTAATGTAAAACATTGTTGTATGATGTTTCGTCCTCACGCACTGACCTTATCATAATACCCATTTCACTGAAATTAGCTCCACGATCTTTCCAAGTAGTTCTCTTGATGGCAATAGGAAAATTGCGGCGACTCATCAGCAACATGCGTATTATTTTTTCATGACCTTTGACGATAAAAATACCACCCCATTCAGAATCATGTTCACCATGTTTGATCATTTCTTTAGGCGACTTATTTCCCAGATTACATACTTTTGATTTCAACATAATGGGTATTTCACCTAAATCCACATCTATTGCTTCCTTTTTTACGCCACCGACACGCCATCCAACCTTTATGGAACACAAGCCAGTATAGGATTTATGCAGTTGTCTAGCTTCCGTGGGATAAATATTGCGATCTTTAACATCAATAACTGATAGAGGTGCTTGTGGTCGGGATATTTTAATATCTTCCAAATATAAGTCGATTTTCTCTCCAGCTGGTGTTTTAAAACTGCACGGTTGCATGTGTTTAACCACATTGGACAAACCAAAGTCAATAAATTCATTAAAGGAATCTAAATGAGGAGCACCTAAAGCATGTAAATGCTAAAATAAAACAAAAATAACGTTTTTTTCTTAAAGCTGTTGTTTGGTTAGATAAATTTAAAACTCACTTCATTTAGTTCTTCAGGTATCACTTTAAATGTGGGTCGTAAATTTGTTAATTCTGGATATAATTTCATTTTTAATTATAGTTTTTGTCAATAATTTATGAAAAATAAAAAATTACTAAGCCGTAGAAATTGAAATTGGAAAAGGAAAAATCAACAAATGTTTTTTTCTTTCTCCCTTTTAAACTGCACGTGTTTGAGTTATGAGGCAGGGCTGCCATATTATTTAGGAATATATTTCTGTTTCCAAAAAACGTCAGAAAACCGAGACAAAAAAAAAAACTTTGTTCTTTTTTACTCGAGTAATATAATATAATTATATTGAACTTTCGACACGATGTAACTTCTTTAAACATGACCCAGTTAAATACCTCTCTAACCCATCTCCTGAAAATATTATAACTGTTATCAATTTTTTAAAACATGTCAAGATATTAAAAGATTTATAACAACTCTATTAATTTGTTAAATATCAAGCAATAACATATATTATCAATCAGCCTTATTATTACAATACCTATGTTAGCTTAAGACCCCAGTAGTCATAGCTTTCTCTCAGTTATCTTAAAATTATTTTATAACTTTATGATAGCAAATAAATAAATAAATAAATAAATAAATATATTGAAATATTGTATTTCAAAATGTATTTAGTGTATACAGTGGTCAAAAACATACATAGATAAAATTTTATTTGTTTTTCAATAAAAACAAATTAGATTTTATTTAGTGTATAAATTTACATACAATTTTATTTACTAAGGGACAAAGAATATAATTCAATAAAAAACATGAGATCTTTACAACTACTAATACAAAAAGACATAATATTTACAACTTAAGCTAAAAACAAAAAAGGTATTCGGAATTTCAAAAATTATTTTAAAATTAAACTCTTGTTGATATTATAGTAACGAGTTGCTCTTCCTTTGCGTCGTATAACCTCTTTTAAACGTTCAGGCATAGACTTTACCAATGAGATTGTGTATCCTGGATTAATTTTATACCATTCGTCGTGCAGAATTTCCTTCATCTAGTTTTAGTGTAAACTCGCGAGATCTCAATTTTTTTTCCAGATGACCCCAAAGGTGTTCAATTGGGTTAAGATCTGGAGATTGTGGCGGCGTTTTTATCACTTCCGAGCAGTTGTACAAAAGCCATAGTTTTGTATTCATTGCAGAATGTTTTGGATCATTATCTTGGTAAAACTTAAATTTACCTGCAAGTCCTAATTTTTCTGCGCTTGGACACATATTCTCCTTCAAAATGTCAATGTATTTCAAATGATCCATAATTCCATCAATGAATGATAAATTACCCACTCCTAATGCCGCCATACATCCGCAGACCATAACACCACCTCCACCGTGTTTAACCGTTGGCACCATATTTCTTTCCTCCAACTCTGTATTTGGTTTTCGCTATACTAGAACCTTACCATCGCATCCAAAAAGATTATATTTGCTTACATCAGCAAAAATTACATTCATCCAGAACTCTACTGGCTTATTTGCGTACTTTTTAGCGAACTCTAATCGGATATTTCGATCGTGCCGATCGTGTATGAAATTGGTGCTTCTTTAAAATATTTCTTATTGTTTGGGGAGTAACTGATATGCCTGCATATTCCTGGGTATTTTTGTCTAATGTTGATGCATTAACTCGGGGATTTCTTTTTACTTCACGCACAATTTTTCGGTCATGTACCTTTGTAAGTTTCCGTGGACGACCACTCCTGGGATTATTTCAACTGTTTTTTCTTCTTTGTGTTTTTTATTATATAATGTCCGTGGTCCGTGGCCTTCCAACGATTTCTGAAATAGAATTTTACGATTTGCCTAATTCAAAATGGTGGATTATTAAATTTCTTATTTCAATAGAAGTATCTCCTCCTTTGCGTCCCATTTTTGTAACTATGTGAAACTAATGAAAATAATTTTTGAAAACAGCTTCGATCTAAACTCCTAACGGTATTTACAACAACAACAATACGCGTATTCAATATATGTATTAATGCAAAGGCGACAAAAAGAGTGATGTCGAATACTTTTTTGCGTTTCAATTTTATCGATTTTTATAAAACACTCACGATTATCTCACATCTTCAAATATTCTTTATTCTTTATGCTTTATTCACTGCAATGAAAAAATACAGCTAAATGCTTCAAATTCTTTTCTGCATGTAACACAATAAATGATTTTTAAAAGTAGGATTTGCTGTCGAATACTTCTTTTGACCGCTGTAAGTATAAACAAGGTAATATTTAAATATTTCCTTTTTGTTTTTATTTTGCTGTAGCTGTCAAAAAATCCAACAGCACTTTTCCTTAATTTCAATTTATTTTAATAGCGTGATATTACCAAAATTTTTTTTTAATTCACTAAAACTGATTGTTGTAGCGTAAGGTAGTTTTAATTTCTTTTGCCTTTTAGTTTGTTAGATTTTTTGATAAGACTAACAATACTTTCATAAATCCTAAATTGTATGTAAAAAAAAACGTCAAATGTTCACAGCTAATTTTTGCAAAAAACACAAAATCTGGTTATATGAGCGAGATTTGTCAACAGCTGAGCAAGTGATGTTTAAGAAAATGGTATATTGGTTTTGAAAAAGGTGAAATAAATAAACGTTAATTTTGAAATATTTAAAAAAGCATATATAAAATGCTTTTTAGGTAAAAATTAGCTATATATTAAAGGCCTTATATGTAAAAAATAATTTTAAGTATAATAAAGGATTATTATATGAATTTCCATACAACATTTTTATATAATTGAAATTATTGTTATTGTGCAAGTTTTAAGCAAATTATCTCTTTACAGTGTTTAATTGAAATACATACTTACATATTTGGATTAAATGAATATATTTTACGATCGTGCTTTAATATTATTATTTTGTCGAAGAAAACTGTTTCGGGCTCCGGAACCAAGTACATTTAAAACTATTACAGCGATGTTCTGATTTTGCCTGAAAATGTCATACTTTGTACAAAATTATGTTCGCGTATTCGGCATTACATTGTGTGTAAGTATGTTAACAGTTACAAATTTAACAGTTATTAACATTTCTGTTGTTCTTGTTAAAACTCGGAAATGTTAGATGTCAAAAGTTGTTATCGGTTTTCATTTGATTTGTTTCGTCTGTTGTAAATGGGTTGTTAGAAGAATTTATCCACAATTAGTTTGAGATCTAAATTATTTTTAACACAGCAACTCAATTTTAAACCAGCTGATTGAGCTGATCAGGTGTTAGGCTTATTAGGTTATTATAGCATAATCTGGTTGTCAACGCTATGCCTTGTGTAGGTACCTACAAGAGATAGCGTATGAAAATTAAGCTTAATAAGCAATTTTTATTTTTTGACATTGGTCTTTATAAATTTTTACTTTGTATAAATATAATTTCTGAAATAAAAAAAATATAAAGAATCTTTTCGTTGTTATACCTTTATGTACGGAACAATAACTTACTTTAATTGCTAATAATTTATTTTTATTATTTGTTGTAAAACAATTTTATTACTTTTTTAATTTTTCTAATAAAAAATGAAGACCTATATACTGGTATTTGCGTACTGGTATTTAGCAAAAAATTATTTCGTTATCCATACCGTTACCAGCGCCTTGCGTATGCTCAGCAATTGGGCCACAGAAGGTGGACTAGAAGTAAACCCAAGTAAGACGGAACTGGTACTGGTGAACTTTAAAGCTTTAATCTCCTACTGCTACAAGGCTAGAAACTGCTTTATCTGTTAGCGCCACATACTTCATATCTCAAAATGGGGCTTAATCTCTAAAATGCTAAAACGGATGTAAACGGCTATAATAGGTATGGATCGATAGTATGGTGAAACAGCTACAAACCGGAAATATTTAGTTGATCAATTGTACAGGGTCCAAAGAGCTGCTTGTATTGGTATTACAAACTGTTTACCCACCAGTCCTGCAGTGGCTATGAATGAGATACTGAACCTAATTCCAATAGACCTTCATTTAATGACCATATTCGATAGTAGTGCGGCTAGATTATATGTTTCCGGATTATGGAGATCTAAGACTTATGATTATGCTAGGATCTTAGATCGGCTGTCTTCAGATTTAAGGATTTCTTCCGATTATTTAATACCACAATTAAACTTTGATAGCTTCTTCAGAGTAACAAAGTGGTAACAAAGTGAATTACTGTTATGCCAGGTAACAGTTCGAAAATAACTTGTGGTGTTGGCTCTGGAATCTTTTCAGAAGAACTTGATTTACGACCATCTTATCGTATCCTAAATGGGGCTAGTGCTTTACAAGCTGAAATTCTGACTATTAGGGAAGTATGTGGTATTCTACTATATATAGGAATGTTGGAGGGGTGGTCGGCAGTTTTGTTGATAGTCAGGCGACTCTCCTGTCACACATTACATCTTCAATTCTAGTAGGACAATGTAAGGATGCATTATCCAGGCTACGTGGACAAGCTGATGGCTTTTTTGGAAATTAACAGGCGGAAAGACTGGCTAAGGCTGACAAGGCTGGATGACTTCAATGCTGAATCTGTCGCAATGCCGCTTGGTACCATTAGAAGCAATATTTTTGGGTATTATTTTTAGAGAGATGAGGATGGCGTAACCTCACAATTATATGGTCACATGAAAAATGTGGCATATATAACGACAAGTGTTCGGTCCAATTGTTAAATCAAAATAGAAAGCTAACGTTTGATTGGACTATCGGTACATAAGCTAGTAGACTACACTATAGTAGGCACTGTCGTAGCTGCCAGGTACACGGCACTGAAGAAACAGTGCACCATCAGTTTAGTTGAACTTACTAGAGATGTATCTAAATGCAAAACAGGGTGGGTCTAACTATCCACAAGGATCCACGTGTGAATCGTCTTTATTGTGTGGACGTGTGGGGTAGTGTCAAAACTTGAAAGCTTGCCCGTTGCAATATGCCAGGCAAACCAACCAACCAACCAACCACACCGTAAACCAACCACTTTGAAACGGTATTTACGCGTTATTGGTATAAAGGTATCGGCTGCCAACATTGCTTTTATTTTAACGTTTAAATTAAATTCTCATTAAAAAGTTTAAAATTGCTTCAACAACTAACTATTCACCTCTATGCTGTAGAAGTTTTATTCTTGACAACAACAACAAGTAACAAAAGATACAAAAAAAAAATATATAAATTGGTTGTACAGTCAGTCATTAAATTAAAAATTAAATGAATTGCATGTTCAAAAGTTGTAAATCGTTTTTCAACATACATTTTTCTTTATTTACTTTTGTCTTTCATTCGTTTCAATTCGATTATTTATATTTCTGTTTCTGCTCCTGCAACAGTTTCTAATTAAAAACTTTATTTAAAATTCAACGTGTCCAATAAAAATTCCTTTAAGTACTCGAACCAGTCTGTGAAAAGGCAACACGCGCGCCAAGAAGGAGCAAAACAAAAAAAAAAAAAAAAAACAGGACTTAAAAGACAACCTTTTTTTAACATGGATGTATGTATTGTCCAAGGCACATTCATCAGGTAACCTCACTACGAAGGGGAAATATTACAGAGAAAATTTTTATTTTTTTTTTATATGGAGTTTGATAGTTCAATTTCCATTGAAGGGGAAAGATTGTAAATTGAACTGTCAAAATCCATATAAAAAAATTTTATTATTTTCGCCTTAATATTTCTCCTCAGTAGTGAGGCTACCTGATTAATATGCCTTGGTATTGTCTTTCAACCAAACTGCAAAAGCACACAAGAATATTTAATTTAATTTATTTTGTTTTCGAAGAAAAACTAAAACTTTGATGCGATTTTTAAAGTTTGTGTTTTTTGTTTTTCTTTTTTTTTACATAAAATTAAATTTTCATTAAAATAGTAAACAAAAAGTAGCAAAATAAAAAAAAATCAGAAACAAGAAATTCAGAAAAAAAAAAGAAATCCGGAAATAATAACAAATCCTCGTAATTTGTTCTCCGCTATAGTATGGATGTTAAGTATTCCCGAGGGTCATATTAGGACCACTAATATTTCAAAGGTGTTTATTGGTAATTGTATTCGTTAGACACTGTTGCAGTAGTTTTAAAACTACTTGCATAAAATGAGATACCAGAGTTAAAAATTTTCAATTTAACAATGCATAGTGGGGCAGAATTAAAATATTTTGAAAATAACTCAGTCATTTGTAAAGGGCTGGGCCGATTGATCTAAAATTTGGCATAAACGTAGCAGAGGAGTATCTCAGCCAAATTTTTGACGGTGGGCATCATCCACTAGCCAGGGATGTCACTATGTGGTTTCAAAGTTGGGTACCTCGCCTCTGCAAATTATTTAGAGCTTGACATTACTTAATTTTTTTTCGATACTTAAAAATTATTCATGGTTTAGTTAATACCTATAAAATGATGGTCTAGTCTGTTTTAAAACAAGCGAGTTATAAGCCTTTTAAAAATTAAAATTTTGGTTTTTCAAAACCCTGGACCAGTTTTTGGAAATATTTCAAACAATTTTCAGGAAATTTTTTTCCTAGTTAGAGAGTGAAATTTAAAATATTGTGAAAATATTTCAATATTACATCTTTTTGGAGAGTGTGTAAATAAATAGTATTAAATAGATTTTAATTTAACTTTTTGTTTATCTGTTGTATCATAGTTTTCTTGTTAGATTTGATTTTAAATTTATGATTTTCAATTTTGTAAATTGTATTATTTTGGCTTAAGATGTTTTGGGAAAGGTTCATAGAAACCTATACATAAGTATAATATAACAGTAACTTATTTCCTGTCTGTCTGTCTTTCTGTCTGTCTACGTACTTATCACGTAAAAACTACTGGATGTATTTTAACAAAATTTTGTGAGGAGGTACCTTAGTATCCTGATTGCAATATATGATACTTTTTTCCGCAAAAATATCTTCTTTCCAAGAGAAAGTGGAGAAAAAGCAGTAAAAGTAAGCAACTTTACCGATATGCATACCGCCGTTTTTTTAAGCGGTATATTTTAGTAGGGATGAGACTTTTTATTAGAAGTAAATACATAAAACAAGGAATATTCATAACAGGTAGTAGACTGGCGGTGAAAAAAGTACAATTCTGCAATAAAAATAAGTACATGTTGTTCAAGGCATGTTCATCAGGTAACCTCACTACGAAGGGGAAATATTAAGGCGAAAAGTATCAATTTTTTTATCGATTTTGACAGTTAAACTTACAATTTTCCATATAAAAAAAATTTAAAAATTTTCGCCTTAATATTTCCCCTCCGTAGTGAGGCTACCTGATTAATGTGCCTTGATTTTGTTTTTACATAAATCATTTTCGGCCGTCAAAAAAAAAAAAAAAAAAAATGGCAGTACATTTTGACACTGGAATATGGATACAAAAAATAGTCACTTGAGCTGTCGACTTTACCTGTTATGAATTCGCCTTGATGACATAAACCATAACTGAAGCACTAAAAAAGTAAAAGGGTCTTTGGAGGTGGTTTGCTTTACAAAGAAAAATCTAACAAAATATTGCTGATGAAGTGGCGGGCACAAATAGTAAATAAATAAATCCATTAGTTTTAGTCAAAATGAATTTTCCTTTACAACTTACTTGCAAATGTTTCAGTATCACCATACACAATACAAGCAGCTTGACTACACTTCGTCATGGAGGCCAGAAATTAAAAAAAATTTGATTTTTGTTTAAACGATCGTGCAGAATACAAAGAATTTTTGTGTATTTTGACTCTTTCTTTTAATTTTAATGATTGTTGCATAACATTTATTTTGTCATATTTGTCATTTTGCTGAATTTAATTTGTGTCATCATAAAATTTGATTTCATTGTTATATTTTGCTATTATGACCAATTTTTTCTCAAGTATTTAAAATTTGATTTAAAATAAAATATCGTTGTTAATCGTGGCATGTTTTAAAAATTGTATGCATGTACGAGTACATATATATTTACCCTGCAGGAAATGTCAATAGTGAAACTGTACTGACTTACTATTAACACAGTCACCAGTACTAGTGACTTATAATACCCCAGAAAATGCACTACTGGCATTGACTAGGTAGTTCTTTTGGGAATATAGGTAGACATTAGAACTAGTGATTCACTAGTACGTTTTAGTAACTCTAGTCCTCACTTTTGGTACTTTTCTGAAGTAGATGTTATAAAATAACGTTCTCTGATAATAAATTGTAAAAGTTATTATATTTTTTTCTCATCAAAGGCAAATATAATAAATCAGTCAAGTGCGAGTTAATTTCACACACGTAGGGTTCCGTACTATGTTTAGTACGCCTTTAAAAATTCAAGTTGTTAATTTTTTCATGTCTTATGGGGCACCCTTTATTTTTAAAATCAAAGTCATATTCGCGAAAATTGTATCGCTATTGGAACACCCTTTTAATTTTAAGAATTGTTGTTATAACGGACATGGTAATACACTTTCTACAAAAATATCAGGCCTACCTATTGCGGTTCAAAAAATAAGGTAATATACGTGAAAAACATGTCACTGATGGATCACCCTTTAGTAATTAGTAATTGTTACAGCGGCCGAAGTACAACATCTACTGTAAACAATTCAAGAGTCTACCTATTACGGTTAAAAAAAATGCTATTTAAGTAAAAATCATGTCTCTGTCAGAACACCCTTTAATTTTGTTATTTGTTATAACGGCCATGGAAATTCTTTTTATATGAATATATCAAGAGTTTACCTATTACGATTAAAAAAATAAGTCACGATACGTGAAAAACATGTCATTGTCGGAACACCCTTTAATTTTTAGTAATTGTCTTATCGGTCGTGGCAACATATCTCCTATACAAAATTTTAAGAGTCTACCTATTAGGGTTTAAGAAGTAAGGCGTTATACATGAGAATCGCGTCACTGTCGGAACACCCTTTAATTTTTATTATTTTTTATAGTTTATATAGTAATAAACCTCCTGTAAAAACTTCAAGAGTCTACTTATTATCGTTCAAAACTTAGGCCATATACATGCAAAGCACGTCACTCTCGGAACACTCTTTAATTTTTAGGTTTTTTTTTTATACTTGTTTATATAGCGAACTAAGTTTTAATTACTGTTTTTAAATCTTGAGTCTATGCCTCCTACAGTTCAAGAAATAAACACATATTCCTGAATAATACCCCTCTATCGGAACACCCTATAAGTTTTAGTATTTGTTGCTATAGCGGCAACAGCTATACATTATCTGTGAAAATTTCAATAGTCTACCTATTACGGTTCCATAGATAAAAGGCACTGACAGACGGACAGACGAACAGACATTGTGGCGAAAACAATAGGGTTTCGTTTTTACCCTTTGGGTACGGAACCCTAAAAATGTACACGCTTTGTTGACAATGTCGTCAAAGAGTGACAAAAGTGGTGACTTGGAGACACTTGTCCTCAAGTTTCCTTCAGGGTACATACACACATATACATACATATGTATGTACATATGTATGTAAATTATGTAAATTCTAAATATTATTCTTTAAACGTTTTGCTTTTCTTTTTGTTGAAAAATATATGTAAATAAAAGATATTTTCTTTTAATCATAATTTTAAATACAGAACATGATGGAGACCACAATAGAATTTGTTGTTGTGTTTTTATCTTTGTTAAATTTACAACAAAATTGCGTTTCATACAGTTTAACAACAAACAAAGAAAATGTTGGCTGTGTTAATTTTCGTTTGAGGAAAAACAAATTGTATTCTTTTCCCTTTTTTTTCCCTTTTTTTTTCATTTTTCTTTATTTTTTCGATTTTAATTATACATAAATATTGTTTTGTCTGTTGGCATGGTTTGTAGCAGCAGTGCATTCATTCATTTATTGCAGAAGGAAACAAATTGCAAGTTCAATTTTATTTTCAATGCCCAAAGTACATTGAACGCATAACAGGACAAGAACAAAGCAGAAAGTTGCACTTTTTTCTAGTGGCTTTTGAGCAAAAAATAGTAAAAACTGAAAAAAATTGTTTAAGTTGTGAATGCCAAAATTTTGCATATGACAGATGTTTTTAAACAGCTTGCTATGTTTATTAGTTGGTGTAGATGAGATGAATAATCAAATTAAGATTAATTACACAGTGCAACACGGAAAAAAGTAACCATATACGGACACCACTACGTGATAAAAGACCAAAAAAAAAAGACCCCTGTCTCCCAGTTTTGCCCAAAGTCCTCCAGGTTGTTTTTTATGGGCCCTCAAAGATGTGGGGCCTCGATGTCATTTTTGCAAAAAATGATCATTTCCTCAAGCTCATATTTTGAAAACCGTTTGAAATTTTGATATACTCTCTTTCTCAAAGTTGTAGCTCTTGTCATAAAGAACAAAAATTGTGAACATATAAAATCAAAAAAACTTCATCTTCAAGGGCAAAATCGCAAAAAACTTTAAAAATTCAATTTACCGTTTACCTTTTTTCCCCTGTTCAGTTCCATAGGTAGCAAACCGTTCAAAATTCAAGGAAACAATCAACTACAAAAATGAACCTAAGATCTCAATAAACAACTTTCTAGAACATATGAATTTCCTAGGAATGATTCTTAACACCGTTTAGGTAGCGCTTAGGTAGCCGCAAAAGTGAAAAATTTCCCGAAAATTTTTTAGCTACCTAAGCGCTACCTAAACGGTGTTAAGAAGTATTAAGAGTATATCAAAATTTCAAACGGTTTGCAAAATATTACACAGTGTGTTATGTTTTTTTTCTGTCGTAAAGTAGCTCTGGGTTGGGGAACACCGTTCGCGCGTCATTGTCGTTAACTTTTAAAATCAATCAGGCCGTCCTTGTTGCTCGGCCTTCGAGTGGTTTGCGGCTCACTCTCGCACTGATGATTGGCTTCCTCGAATAGCTGTACTGCGGTACCGTTATTGGTGTTTGCTTTAATCACCATGTGCAATCGTTTTGGTTATCGTGTATAACCTAACAAATTTTAATCGAAGCTGAATTTGGGACTTCCTATACGAAGGTATAGGTTGCGTAACAGATCCTGAAGGAGGCTAATGGAGTATACCCTGGCAATTTGTGAATACGATTATTCCGCCAACCAAATTTAGAGTTAAAAAAAATGTTTTTTTTTTTGTTTGTAATTTTAAATGTTTTACGAGGGTAATTAGATAATTCTGTTACTTTTTGGATAAAAGTTGTTTTTTCGGTAAATAAAACCCTTTTATTATTTCTCCACGTAGTATTTTATTTATCTCCATTAATTCAAACCAGTGTAGTTTTAGTTATTTATTTCCTTCAAATAAAATAATTTCTTAAGGCCTTCAAAATTGCCATTTGTTTTAACGATGACCTTTTCGTTTGACCCAAATCTCTTATCACTCATTTATTTCTTCATTTTTGGAAATTGTCGCAAGGATCTAAATTTGGCGAGTAAGCTGGATGGGGTAGCAAGTTGTAACAAAGTTCATGGATTTATGCCATAGTGACTACTCACGTGTAAGCAATCGAGCCAATTATACAGGGCAACAAATATAAACTTTTTGAAAAATACATGAAGTTGACAATATAGGTTCGATTCTACTTTCAAAGGGTAGTAAAACCCTATACTTAGTTTGGCGAAATTGGTTTCCAATTTTTTATGGGCCTCGAAATATTCGGAAAATCAGTTGGCCCTTCAAACAGGGGTTTCATCAGTTTTTGTCTAATATTTCTTTCAAAGTTGGTGGTAGCGCTTAACTTTGCTCCGCAAAAAATAATTTATTCCTGCACATTTAAAAAAAAAATAAAAGGATCGCTTTTTTATGTCAGGTGTTTTTTTAGCGCATAAGAACTTAAAATAATCCATAATACAAGACAGAAATATTGGTGGAATCACATTTGTCTTACTATAATCTGGTAGATAATTTCATGGCATTTATTTTTTAAATATGATTTCTGTCATATGTACGTATGTGTGGCGTCAATGGTGGCTTGGTTTCCCATTCATCAAGAGTTGCCTGTCTTAAAGCAATGACTTTACATAGCCCCATAAAAATTAATCCAGAGGCGTTAAATCGCACGAGGCGGCCAGTGAGCAGGACCACTTCGGGAAATAAAGTTGTCGGTATTTTGATTATTTGTTAAGTTGCGCAGTCTTGTTGGAACCAAATGTCGTTGATGTTTAGCTGATTCTATCAGCATGACTCCGCTAGCCATTCACCGTTGCGGTTGCTCCATGCACTTTTAAAAAGAAATAAGGACCGATGATGCCGCCAGCATGTAAACCGCACCAAACAGTCAGTTTTAATTGCTGTAATGTGATTCATTAACGGCTTGAAGATTCTCTTCGCCGCAAATGTTGGTAGTACAATAGACCAAGTGCTCTTTTGGATTCTGCCCAAAAAATTGGTAAATGGCAAAGGTACTAAACCAAAGCGCCAGGGTGTGATAGCCTTAGCTTCCTCCAAAATCTGCAGCGCGACCTATACCTTCGTATAGGAAGTAAGACTCCAAATTCAGCTAGGTAAAAATTAATAAGAGTTTAATGGTGCTCCTCCAGTGAAAATCTTGAGTTTATTGGTTCTCCTGCACTTAATATTGAGTTTAATGGTGCTCCTCCAGTTAACAGTTGAGTTTTTAAAATGGTGCTCCACCAATGTCCGACTTATTGAAATTCAAATTTATAGATTATAAACGACAACCAAACGATTACACGTGGCTGCTTAAGCAACCACCAATAACAGTACCGTAGTACAGCTATTCGAGGCCGCCAATCAGCCAGTGTGAGAACGAGACGGAAACCACTCGAAGGCCGAGCAGCAAGGACGGCCTGATTGACTTTAAGCGATAATGACAATGACGCACGCACGTGTTCCCCGACCCAGAGCTACTTTACGACGTAAGCGTTGTTTTGGCGTTAAACGATACATAATGACTTACCCAACCTTTTTGAATAGAAATGTCATTACAGTTTGACATTCTTAGCTGATGAACAATAGTTTTCGATATCGATAGTTCTTACGCAGCATGAAATATTTTTTGTAAATTTTTTTTTAGCTAAAGCAATTAGTAATCGATAGGGATAGGCGCCCTATGCTCCAGTGGGAGTTAGAGGAATAAATAAAAAAAAGAATACAAAACACCAATTTTGGGAATTTTTGTCTGTCTTTTTTCGAATCACGTTAAAACTACTGGAAGAAATTTAATAAAGCTTTGTGGGGGGCACCTTTGTATCTCGATCCAAATATAGGATACTATTTTCCATAAAAATATCTCATTTCTAACAGAAAATAAAGATAAAATCTCGAATGTACACAATTTTTGTTTGTTTTTGTAAACGGGAAATTTTCAATATCCTGTGTAATTATCCAGAGGCCAAAGTAAATAAATAAAACATATCTGCAGCACTATAAAATAAGGGTTTAAAGGTTTGTTAGGATTATTTTCAAAACAAAATGCCTATTCGAAGAAAATAGTGTTAGCATCCTGACGAAGTTGCGGGCACTGCTAGTCTATATCTATACATCTATACATATAATAAAACTGTAACAGAACCATTTCTGTACATGAAATATTTTTGGAAAATTTTGTTGCTGTTGCAGATAGTAATCGAAATGGAATACAAAACAGCCATTGTTAGAATTTTTGTCTGTCTGTGTTCGCATCACGTAAAAACTACTGGATGAATATTTATAAAATTTTGTGTTTTTTCCTCCAAAATATCTCGTTCCCAAGAAGTATAAAGATAAAGTAGTAAAAGTTCGCAATTTTATCGAAAGTACTGCGAACTTGACAGCACCTTTTACAGAACTCTACAACAATATTAGAACTTTATATAAATTTTAGAATTGTATCCAGGGATGGGTATCTCTACATAATACAGAAAATATAAAAATCATAAGTGATTATATACTTCAAAGCAAAATCGACTAACCGAAAATATTATCAGGACGCCCACGTCGCGACTTGGCGAATACAGCTAGTAATTAAACAAAATTCGAAAATAGGTTAAGATCATATTATTTTGGCATTCCATTCCACATATCACTCGCATTAAGAGTGTACAATTTACTAGAAATAAATTGCGATGAAAACATTAAATAAAGATGACTCATGTGAGAAAAATAAGAAAAAACGTGTTACTTTTTTCTTAAATAAAAAATCCGCTCTAGATTTTATTTTATAGTAACAGTGTTATTTTAGCAAAATTCATTATTTTATAAAATTAAGTTGAAAATAAAATAAACAATAATTTTCTTAGATTCGATCATAAATAATGAGTCTAGCTACGTTTTCCTTATAACTCTTTTAATTTACAAAATTTTCAGCTTGTCTTGGTGGTTGATAATGTTTGTGGAAGGAAAAATAAAGTTAATAAGTTTTTTGATATAAAATCACAGGACAAAGAATGAGTAAAATTTGCATTTTATTGTTTGTATTAAACCTTTTAAATTTAATATGAATGATGTAGAACTTGGAATATAAAAAGTTTCTTAATGTTAACTTTCACTAAAAACATCTATAACTCGAAATACGGCTGCTAACTTGTGTAAGCCCCAAACAATTTTTCTTTATTTTTAAAAAATATATGTTATATTTTTTAATGAAAATTTAAATTCAATATTTAAATTTCATTAATTTAATTAGTCGATATACACACATATGTGTTTGTCTATACCAATAGTAAAATAGTAACTCATTTGCTGATTCATTTCTTTTTTATTTGTGTTCGCATCACGTAAAAACTACTGGATGGATTTTATCAACATTTTGTAAGGAGGTACCTTAGTATCTTGATTACAATATAGGATACTTTTATTCCGCAAAAATATCTTATTTCGAAGAGAAAGTGGCGAAAAAGCACTGAAAGTACGCTGATTTTTTTCACCGATTTAAGGCCAGTACGCAGCTCGCTTGAATTTCAGTTTCCCATAAGAAGTATGTGTAAAAAACAGCCTAAAATTCAGGTTGGAAAATTTTCAGGCAACTTTCCGTGTGGTAGTACGCAGCTAAAAAGAAAACTAAACGGAATTTTTGACTATTACAGGGATATTCTAACAGAAAGTGTAGACTTTTTTTCTTCAACTGAAACAAAAATTAATGTTCAGGCAATTGTTTGGAAACGGAATTTATGACATTTCATTTTTTGTATACTTTTAAAATATTTTTTGTTCATTTCTGTGTCGATATAATGTTATTGTGTACAATCAAGGTATATTTATCTTACTAGGTAGTGTCGTCCGCCCAGCTGATTTAGTAGTTCGACATGTCAAAAGTTGTATGTGTTCAGAAATTTTATAGTGTAGAAGTGAGAAAGCAATAAAACACATACACGCCTTCTCAATTTTCTGATATGTTTTTTGACATTTCGAACTACAAAGCAACAACAAAATACCATGTTGTTCTTGTATTGTTGTATTTGTTGTAGGGATGCCACTACCTAGTAAAATAAATATACCTTGTGTACAATATACAATAAAATTTTCAAAACACGACAACATGGTTTTTATTTCTACAAACGACCACATGATAATTTTTACTTTTGTAGAAATATAGGGGAAACAAATCAAACCTGAAATTCTGTAGAATTGCGTACTGGGCTTTATAGGTGAAAGCAGTATATTTTAAGCAATGTTGCGCAACAGATGACGCTGTTTTAAAATAATGCGTAACTCATTTCCTTTACAATAATTTTTAGAATTTTAGAATTTCATATAAATTATAGAATTTTATCCAGGGATGGGTATCTTTATATAAAGTAAATAGTTAATAGTCTTTAAATTGTGTGTGGATTACTTTCGAAGCAAAATCGAACAAAACATTGTCAGAAGGATGTGGGTTCAATTCCCACCAAAGAATCTGAGCGTAATTGTATTGCAACATTGAATAAATATGGACGCTATAACAGAATTAAGTAAAGAGTGTGACTTGATAGCGCTTATGATTTTATTTTTTGAATAGTAATACACAGACACATCAAATATACACGAGTATGTAAAATTTTGTCTGCTATAACAAGTATAAGAAATAAAACTAGAAATTAAAGGGAGTTTCGATATTGACGCAATTTGTTTATTGCCTTAAATTTGAACAGTAGGAGGCAACCATTTTAAATTTACACAGAGTATGTTTTACAAAACCTACTGTAACAACAATTAACAAAAAAATTAAATTAATAAATCAGTCAAGTGGAAGTTAGACTCACACACGTAGAGTTCCGTACTATATTCAGTACAACTTTAAAAATTCAAGTTATTAATGTTTGTATGTACTGTTGTTATAGCGGCCATGGTAATACACTTTTTATAATAATATCATTGCGGTTCGTGTGTCACTTTCAGTTTTTAGTAATTGTTATAGCGGTCGAAGTAACACATCTACTGTAAATATTTCAAGAGTTTACTTATTACGGTTAAAAAATAAGGCTGTTCACGTATAAATCATGGCACTGTGGGACCACCTTTTTATTTTTATTCTTCGTTATAGCGGTCATGGCTATGAATATATCAAGAGTCTACCTATTACGTAAGTCACTATACGTGAAAAACATGAAACTGTGGGAACACGCTTTCCACATCTTCTGTATAAATTTCAAGAGTCTACCTATTACGGTTCAAGAAATAAGGCGTTATATGTGCAAATCACGCCACTGTTGGAAAACCCTTTAATTTTTACTGTTTTTTATAGGGGTCATAATAATACACCATCTCTGAAAATTTCAAGAGTCTACCTATAAATTTAAAAAATTAGGTCATATTCATGCAAAACACTTCACCGTCGGAACACCCTTTAATTTTTACTATTTGTTATAGTGGCCATAGTAATACATCTTCTATTAAAATTTCAAGAGTCTACTATTATGGTTCAAAACTTAGGCCATATACATTCAAATCACATCGCTATTGGAACACCCTTTAATTTTTAGGTTGATTTTTTATACGTGTTTATAAAGCGAACACAGTTTAAATTACTATCTGCAAATTTTAAGTGGTTTGTGTTTATGTTTTTAACCTTTGGGTTCGGAACCCTTATAAAAATGAAAGGGTGTTCAATGGAAGTCACAATTTTGCCGAATTTGGCCTAATTTTGTTAACATTAAAGGCAATTCTTGACATAATAAAAAGTATACAGTTATTAGAAGTTAAATGGTGTCCCCAGAGCACACGTGATTGTGACGTGTAGGTACTTATGTTTTGAATTATAACAAGCAGACACTTAAAATATTTAAAAGCAAGTAATGAAAACATAAAACTAAAAATAAAAAGGTTTCGCCAAGTCGTGAAAAAAATTTTCATGTATTTTTAAGAACGTAGTACGGAACCCTACTTGTGTGAGTCTGACTCGAACCTGATTTATTTATTTTAGTTTACTATGGCGTGGTATATGGTAAGTTTTTTGCGAGAAGGTCGCACGATCAATAAGCAATATAACCTTGAAGTTATGCGTAGATGGGGTGAAGTTGTGCTTAAAAAAAAGAAAAAAATAATAATTGATTGGAAAGGTGTCCCAAACACATACTAGAACTAGAACAAACAACTCGTTGTTGAAACAAAGCAACATATATGTGTGTCGAGGTTGCGGAAGCAGAATTTTTTAAGGCCGGAGAATCCGTCATACGATATACGTCGTCTTTTTCAACGTACAAGAAAGTTGAAATACAGCTTTTCTAATGAGTGTTGTCACAATCGGTACGTCTTCGTCAACGCAAAGTACGAAAGTTGGGCAACTTTTAACTTTTGACGTACGTTGAAAGCTATAAATTGGTTTCTTTCTCTCAAAATTAAATTTTTGTGTTGAGTGCAAGCAAAAATAAAACAAAATACAACAAAATAAATTAATTTAATAGCAAGGCGAATTCATACCAGGTGGAGTCGATAGCCCAGCTGATTGTTTTTTCTCTCGTTTTTTGCTAATGTCTTGTCAAAAAATTCATTGTTTCATATCTGCTAATCTAATGTCAAAGTTGTTGTTCTGTTGTAGTTGTTGTCCTACCGCTCACACCTGATATGAATTCGCCTTGTTTAATAGAGTAAAATGGAGAAAAAAGCTTTTCTCGTTTTTTCGTTTCTGATTTAATATGCGTCAAGATAGTATTCAGTGTGTCAACCTCTTCCGTTGTTACTTTGATTTCAGTTGAGTACTTTAAAGTAAAACGTATGACGGATTCTATGTGCCCCGGCCTTTAGCCCATTAATCGCGAGCTTAGGAAATCAGAAGGTTTTTTATACTTTATGGGGTTACGAATAAATTTTGTAAAAATTACAATTAGAATGACATAACTTAATAAATTGTAATGATTGTAATGACAATTAAGAAAATACTATATAAATAACTAATCCACCGGCCGTCCATGAAGTCATTAATTTATTTTCCCCCAAGAAAACAAGAAAGAATGTTACTGTTAAAATTGTGTACATCATTAAATTACGTCGCACAAAATCGTAAAAACTATAGTGAAACGCAAAACATAAAAAACACAACAAAAGAAAGACAAACAAAAAAATCACTATTTTCTTTGACGTCGTCCGCTGCACATAAATCACGAGAAAAATAAGTAAACAAATAGGAATTTTATGCTCGGGCCAGAACGAATTTTTTGTACCCAACAACAACAGCCAAAGATAATTGAAGCAAATATTTAGATTTCTAGTGGATTGCTAATTTATTAACTGCTTAATTTTATATATATATTTTATATATTTATATACAAACATCTATTTAACAAATCGGTACCACCGTGGTGTTTCACTACAACGATAGGCGGTCATTGTGACTATTCTCCATAAACTAAGTAATTGTATTGTAACATTTAAAAAATAAAAATAAGTAGCTTAAATTGTGAAACTCTCTCTCTACTTGGTTTTAGGGGGTTAACAACACTTATTTTTGTACCCACATACATTTGAGTGCAAAAGAAAAACGCAATAAATAGCAGAAAAAACATAAAACAACATAATTAATACAATTTTTTTAAATTAATATTATATACAAATGAACTTTGAACATCACTTTATTTGTATTATTTGTTCCTACACCAACTATAGTAATACGTATATTGCCAAACCTTTGGCTATGAAAACAACACTGCGTTTGCAAATGGCAATACTGTTAAGATAACAACAATACATATACACTTTTTCACTAATACATGCACACTTTTTCAATTGCCGGAGTTACCGATGTGTCACATCCAATTATATTTACATATACATTGTTTTACAGACACTAATATTTTTTGTTAACTTGTTACAGTTAGTAGCCACTATTCGCTAGTATTATCTCTAACCATTAGTAATGCAGAATATTATATTTTTCTATGACAAAAATGTTCTCTTCGTAACTAGGAATAACATTCTGTTGAATGTTCTAACCCACTTGATGGGTAAAGGTTATGTAGAGATGGGTTAATTGCTCCCTTCGTAGGATATTCCAATGTTAAATTCACCAGCTAAATGCATGGGAAGTAGATTGGATTGGGACTAGCGGTAGTGCGGAGTTAGCTACCTAAACCACTGGGTACTGTCTTGAATATTTTGAAGACAGTAAATAGGACAGTGATTAGACGTACATACATATGCCGACAATAATTCAAATGTTTGTGTATAAATAATCTGAGATCTTTGTACAAAAAGCATAGTTGTTGAGATCAATAGCATGCATATGCATGGGACAAAATCAAAATATTTCGGAAATAACTTAGCCACTTGTAAAGGGCTAGGGCGGTTGATCCAAAATTTGGCATGAGCATAGCAGAGAGAGATCTCAGCTTAAGTTTTCACGGTGGGCCAGGGGTGGCGCTATGTGGTCCTAAAGTTGTTTGATTATCAAAAATTAAACATGGACTTAAAGGTCTAGTTAATACTTACAAAATAATGCTTTAATTTATAAATTATATTGTAAGCATTTTAAAATTAAAATTTTTGATTTTTCGACACCCGGTTTTTCAAAACGTTTTAAACAATTTTCAGCAAATTTTTTAAAATTTAAAATATTTTGGAAACATTTTAAGATTATATCCTCTCTGAGTTAAAAACTAGACGATGTTCAAGTTAAAAATTCCAAATTTATAAAAATTTTGTGTATTTTAGTCTAAAAATGGCCGTCAATCTTATTTTTTTTATTAAAAAAAAAAAAAAATGACTTAAAAAATATAAAAAATTGTATATCTCTGTGTAAGCTAACAATATGTACGTACTTTTAAACCAAATTTCGTGTAAAACTGATCAACCTTGTATAATATGGAGGTCTTTCAATTTGATTTATTTTACATCGAAATTCCCAAAGCTAGAATCGGAAAAAGAATACTGCCATAATAAAGCTATATATATTCCCAACTATTGCTAAAAGTATTTCATGACCCCTAAACCATATGAAGACTTTATGGGAATACTCGTATTTAAAAACACATAGTTTTTCACGTAAGAAAGATATTGAGCCGAATCTTTTTTTGTTTGATATCAGTCTACCTCATCTGCATTTATATAATATTAGGAAATAATTTTAAAATTTATTGCTGTTATCTCTAAAATTCGAAAATTTGGTAAAAAATTGAAATATGCAACAAAATTAGTTTTATTAGTTGAACGATTCAAATGAATTTTTTTGTGGATATGTTATTAGTCAGCGAAAATAAAATCGCGAAAAAATCCTCTGCTACGCTCATACCAAATTTTGATTCCGCCCCACTGTGCTATACAAGATCTCCAAGTCGGCAATCAATAAATTTCTTTAAATAAGTAAAAATTAAAGTAAGTTATATGTACAAATTAACAACCCTGAAATTACACTCTCAAATTTGTATTTATACTTTTATTTACCCAATAGCAAGACAGTTTTGTGACGTCATTTGTCCAACAGGCGTAGAAAATTTTATTTTTAAATGCGCAATGGTGTAATCTTGTTATCATTCTTGCTTTTTCCAAACTTGCTTCATTCCAACATTTTCCAACATTGTTCAAACGCCAAACAATTCACTTTGGCCTCACAGAGGTGTTATAATCAATATATCAGACAGACAAAATCTATTAGTTTCAAAATAAAATACAATTTGAACTACTCATATACAACAATAATAATAATGAACAATTTTTTTTTAGTCGGACTTAGTGGATGACCCCTACTCATGCAATGCATGGTGCCAGAACTAGAGGGAGTAGTGCTTGTGTACAGACAGTGCGACAGAAAAGAGTTTATTTCATATGTAATGTGTAATCCGATTCACCGGCCAATCGACTACAAATGGATGGGCTCTTAAGGAAAATAGTGTTAAACGAAAAAACGTTCGGGTATCGGGAACAAGTTGCCTAATTTTATTAGAGCCTACACTCGTCTCAGGCGTGGTATAAAAATGACAACAAATGTTTAAATTGTACCGCCTCAATGATAAAATTGTACCAAATCTGCATCAATTGTATCAAAATTTGCAGTACCTCGAAATTAAAATAGGACAAATCAAAACTTTTATGATATTTGACCTTGATTCATTGTGTTGCTTATTTGCTAACAATTATTTTGCCAAAATACATAACCATTTCATAAGCAAAGGGCTTCTTTAAGAACTTGCATCTAGCAAGTGCTTGAAACTCCACCAAAGTAAACGATTCTCAATTCGATAGAATACTTCTGGAGTTATTTTTAAGAAAGGAATTATTTCGAAGAGTCGTCTAATTACACTGGTCTGCAAAAAAAAAATTGCACCCTGAACATAAATATGTGGAATATAGTGAACTCAACTCGTTAAACTCAAATCCGCTTTCAGTTTTCGCGTATCACTTACAAATTTTTTTATGGGCATGGCTAACATTTTCCCCTAAACAAGGCCACCACGCTAACTCATTTCTAAATAACTCTTAAACGGATTGTTCGATTTTAATAATTGAAACACCAAAAGATTTTTTTTTTCGTATTCAACTGTTTCGGAGTTATTCAGAAATTGGTGGCAAAAAAAATATTTTTTCATTTTTAATGAAAAAAAAATATTTTTTCATTTTTAATGAAATATTTTTTCATTTTTAATGAAAAAATATTTTTTGTACGAGTTTCTAAAAACTCGTAAAAAAACTTAAATCGTTAAATAATTTACATTTGTGTCCTTATCCGGAAAGCTAGGTATACTACGAATAAAATAAGCCATAAATGATGAAAGTTGATGCACAAATGTTGATTTTATTCACATTTAAGTGCAAACATTAAGATTATTAAATATTTTAATATCAGTATGTTATTTAATTAAGAATATCTAAAAAACTAGATGTGATAGCATCAATCTGTAAACAGATTTGGATGCAGCATATAAAAGTCCATTAAAACCACATAAGAAGGTTCAAGCTCCCGACTTTTTTTTGCCGACCATTGTTATCGCAATAACTACATATCTAATATTTTAATATTTTCATTTAAATAGGAATATCACGACTAGACATGTTAGAAAAATTCTGTGAACAGATTTGGACTCAGCACACAAAAGCCAATTAAAATCACATAACAGAGTTCTTGCTCCCAACTTTGTTTTTTTACGACCATTACTATCATAATAAATTTCCAATATCAGTATTTTATTAAAATAAGAATATTTCGAAAACTAGGCGTGATAGATTTGGATTCAACACATAAAAGTCCATAACAAGGTTTCAGCTCCCGACTTTTTTTTATTTTATGCTGGAAACTATTAAGGAGATGCAAAAACTTTCAAATGCTGTAGTTTAGCAAAAAGGTATTGCAAACTAAATTACCTATCAAAGGTTATCTAAGTAAATAATAATAAAATCCTGAACATAAATCAAGAATGTTGCAATTTTGAAATTAGAAATATTTATTATTGTTTTAATAAAAAATTTATGAAATAAATTTTATATGAAATTGTACCAAAAAAGCATGAAGTGTACTAGCGTACCACTGATCTTTCGATTGTACCAAATTTGGTACAATTGTACTACAAATCCCAACACAGGTCCAGAATAAATGTATCTTTTTTTGCTCAATAATTTAACCGCACTATAAAATATGTTACAAATGGGATAATAAATTTAAAATACTTGCCACGTCTCTGATAGAGCATATGTATAATAAAACTTTAAGAAATAAATGAATGAAAAAATGTGCAATTGGTTGATGCTTCATAATGTTTATTTGAGTTGGTGTAAAAGAAAGATATTCAGATGAAAAAATAAAGAAGCTCAACAAAAATGTTAAGTGCATCTGCAGTAAAAACACTGAAATTAAAAAGAAGAAAATTGTATGAAGTAAAGAGTTCTCATTTTCATTTAATGTTGTACTCTTTATTATTAAAAATTAACCTATTAAGAGGTTCTATTTAAGTGGCCATGTTTGTTTTTTATTTGTTTATAATTTCAGATAGTTTCTTTGAGATTTGCGATTAAAGCGAAAAAAATTATAGGATACTTTTTTTGCGCAAAAATATCCTATTTTCCAGAGAAAGTGGAGAAAAAGTATTGAAAGTACGCAGATGGCGCTGTTAGATAAAGTAAATGCATAAACCATAAGCACTAACCGCATATGTATGCCTCGATAGACCGATTGGTAGCTCGCTAGTCTATCAGTCTGGAGGTTGTGTTTTCTGCAGACAAGGAAAAAGCTTCGCACAGGCAGTGTTGTTTTTGTTAAACAAAAATACGGCAGATGGCCCTGTTTGATAAAGTAAATATATAAACCATAGCTGAAGCACTAACCGATATGCAGCATAGTTTAAGGCGGGATTAAAAAAAGGGTTTTTGCTGTGGATTGTTTGCAAAGCAAAATCGAACAAAATACTACAACGACGCTCACGACGAGGCGGGTACAGCTAGTTCAATATAAAATAATCTCACATGTGGTCTTGTCTTTTGCCGGTCCCTTAAGTGTTAACCAAATAAATATTTAGCCATAAAAAAATTGCTCTCTTTTATTCACTTTGATAAATGTTTAAACAGAAAATAAATATTTTATTATCTTTTTTCTGCACTGCATACAGTTTGTAAAACTTGTACTTTAACCTCAAAATATTCAAACATCACTTAGACAATGTGTCATGTTGAAAAAATTTAATTAATTAAATAAGTCTGATGTTTAGTTTCTTAATTGCATCAGGTGTTTTTATGAGAAAAATACACAAGATTGTTAAAAAAGATTTATTATGGTGTTTTTTTTGTTTTCTTTTAAACTTAATTGCCAAAAACGTGACTTTGTTTTATAGTGATGTGGAAACTTGTGGCTCTTTTTGTTCGTTTTATAAAAAAATTCTAATAAATTCGAAATAAAATTAATTTTCGAAATTTACACTCTCTTCTCTCTCTCTCTGTTCTATTTTTTATTTACAAATTTTTCTTTTTTTTTTTGTTTACGGAAAGGCGGTGCAGAAGGCGTCTGTCTGATTTGCTTTTTGAATTCCAAGTTAATATTTTAGTTAATATTTTAACATTAGTATTAATAGCATGTATCTTTTTCATTGAATTTAATTTAAAAAATAGATAAAAAGATCTTAAAAATGATGGACAGGTTTTGAAATACGTACACAGTAATTGCATATGAAAAAAAATATAGTGGGCATGGCACCTCCCATACAAAGTAAATATTTATCATCGAGTTTACCATCGCGTAACAGTCCAGTAATCTCTATAATAATATACATAGTTTAGATAAACACAGATTGGTTTGGAATAGTGGGCGTGATACCTCCCACATAAAGTGAGAAATTATTATCCTGTATCTTGAGAACTGCAATGGGTAGCTCTTTGCAATTTCGCACCAGTAACCCCCATATTAACGTTAATAGTTTAGCTAAATATAGACGGAATTGGAATAGTGGGCGTGGTACCTGCCCTACAAAGTGAAAAATTATTATCGTGTTCCTGGCGAACTGCAATAGATAGCGCCTTGAAACTTAACATGAGTTATCCCTGTGCTAATGCGCATAGTGTGCCAAAATACCAAATAAATTGGGACAGTGAGCGTGGTACCTCCTATACAAAATAAAAAATTATCCCTTATCTAGAAAACTGCAATAGGTAGCGCCTTCGAGTTTTGCATCAGTAACCCCCATATTAACGTTAATAGTTTAGCTAAATATAGACGGAATTGGAATAGTGGGCGTGGTACCTTCCATACAAAGTGAAAAATTATTATCCTGTTTCTAGCGAACTACAATAGATAGCGCCTTGAAACTTAGCATGAGTTACCTCTGTGCTAAGCGCATAGTGTGCCAAAATATCAAATAAATTGGGACAGTGAGCGTGGTACCCCCCATACAAAATAAAAAATTATCCCTTATCTAGAAACTGCAATAGGTAGCGCCTTCGAGTTTTCATTCAGTAACCCCCATATTAAGATACATTGTGAAGAGAAACACGGAATGGTGGGCGTGGGGTATCTCCTAAAGTGAAAAATTATTATCGTGTGCCTAAAAACTGCAATAGGGCAAGCCTTGAAACGTTTTACGAGTAACCCTTATACTAATCTTCATAGTTTAGCAAAATATAGACTGGATTAGGATAGTGGAAGTGGTACCTTCCACAAAAATTAAAAAAATTATTATCGTGTTAATACGAATAGTTTAGCAAAAAACGGATTAGATGGGAACAGTGGGCGTCATAACTTACACATTGACGTGAGAATAGCGTGCGCTTTAGAGTTCAAGATTGGCCAAACTGTTCTTCCAAGTTGTTATTGTATTTTTTTGTGAATGGGCGTAGCGAAGCGCACCGAGGATAGCTAGTTATTTATAAAATAAAGTGTTAAGTGATTTTTAATAACTAAAATAACAAATAATGGAGTATTTTATTATCAAGAATGTTTAAACAAAAGGGCCTTTATGACATTACATTATTTTTAGTCATGTTATAAACATTTAAATTCACCATATAATGTTTATGTTTGATTATTATATATTAATTTTTATTCTGTTATGGTGATATTTTATAATTTAATATATTTTATAATATTTTTTTTTTCAAGTCCAGCCAGTGCTAGACAAAACTAATGTTTGTTTGGATTTTGAAATCATTTGCGGGTCATCCCTCTAATGTACGGCCAAGAAAAGCAGTATCTCTTCTTCTTAGTCGAATGTAACCAGGTTCATTCAGTATGTTACGCGCCAAAGGGTTTGGATGAGATTCAAGCCTCTTTAGATATGTGACTGCATGTTTCGCTATTTCTGCTTTAACTGATGGCATGTTTAGGTCTTTGTGGATGTTCGAATTTTTTATATACCAGGGAGCAGATGTAATAATACGTAAAATCTTATTTTGGCGTCTTTGAAATTTTTCTACATTGCTAGCTGAGGCAGTGCCTCATAACTGAATCCCATAACACCAAATTGGTTTGAGGACCGACTTGTACAGTAGAAGTTTACAATCTAAGCTCAGGGTGGAGTTTCTGCCAATAAACCAATTTAGTTGTACTGCTTTTAGTTTCATTTGTGTTAACTTGAAGTCAATGTGGCTTTTCCAAGTAAGGCGACGGTCAAGATGTATACCCAGGTATTTAACGTCTGAAAGCTGCCATATCATTTGGTTATTTATGCGAATAGGAGGGCATGAGTCCCTGCGCAGTGTGAAAGTTATGTGAGTGCATTTTTGTTCATTCACTTTTATTCTCCATTTTTCTAGCCATTTTTCCAAATTGAGTATGTGGTCTTGTAAAAGTTGTGATGCTTCTTGGGCACATTCATGAATACTTAAAAAAGCTGTGTCATCTGCAAAAGTTGATGTGTGGACTAGGGTGCTAATTGGCATATCCGATGTGTACAGTAAATATAAAATTGGTCCCAAAATACTACCTTGGAGAACTCCGGCTTCAATGAGCTGTGGCGAGCTTAAAAAGTCACCTTCTTTTAGTAAAAACTTGCGATTCGTTAAATAATCTTTTAAAAGCTTATACAAGTTTTCGGGCAAGTTCAGCTTTAGCTTAAATATTAGGCCTTCGTGCCAAACCTTATCGAATGCTTTTATAATATAATATGTTTATATTTAAACAATTTTGGTTATTTTTAATAATGTCATATATTGTTATAATATATAATAATAATATGGTTTGACTACAACCTTATAATTTAATCATAACATGTTACTCATCGATTACGGGTCCTAAACCATTTTTCTCTTTAAGTGTGAGGATAACCTTTAAATGTTTACTTTATTTTAAGTGTTTATATCTTACGGTTTAGGATATACACAGACAGGAGAGTGAAGGTCAGACAGACATCATAGCGATATTATTAGGGTGTTTACTTATACTGGATAAAATTTAAAAAATTATTATTAATGAGTATTGAAATAATTTTGCGAAAGTAAATATTATTATAAAATCCTTATCATATGTTTTGAATCAATTTTTTCAATATTTTTTTTAATACGAAATTTCAGCTGATGCCAAAATGAGAAAGTTGCCTGTGTGTGTTGAATTCAAACAACACAAGCACTTCTCTACTCAAGTATTGTATAAAATTATAAAAGAAAATGAACAACCAAAAAATAAGAAGAACAAAAAAAAAAAACAAAAAAATTTTGAAATTCATTTTTCGAAAATACTATTTTTAAAAATAGCATCAACCGTCAGTTTTTCACGAGTAGTGCTGGCGATAACATGGCATTTTCCTAAAAACACACCAATTTTCTTTTGTATTTAAAAATTTAATTGTAGAAAAAAAAAAAACAAAACGAGGTAGAAAAAGTGAAAATATTTTAAAGATTTGTTCATTTCTTAATAATTTAAATTATTTTAAAAATATTATAATAAATAAAGGATTAAACCAATATTTTTTTTTTTGGTGAAAATTGCTTTTAAAAAAAGTGAAAAATACAAATTTTAAAATAAATTCAAAAGAAATTTTTTTTTGTATTGTGTTGGTGATTTGAAAGCGAGAGAAAATGAAAATTTAAATCATTTATCTATAATAGAATTGTGTTGAAATTGAAAAATATAAAATAAAAATAAAATAAAAATCGTAGCAGTAGTGCGCTGAAAACAACTATCAAGATAATTAAAGCGAATAAACCTTTAAAGCGATTCTGAAACGCAATTTGTATTAAGAAATCCTTTGTCTTTTTCCTTCACCTACTTGTGTTGTTGTTCTGTTGAAAAGCGAAACAATTTAGAACAATTGTTATTCATTTCTTGAAGAAGAAAAAATAAAATAAATAAAATTGTTGCGTCTTTACCCCCGGGCTAGTGAAAGAGTAAAATTTTTACATAAATATCAAAGTCATTGTTGATACAATGGCCAGTAGTGAATCGAATACCTTTGAAGAATCAACTCTAACAACGACGACTAGAGAAAATATGTCTACAGAAAATCGTCCAACACAAACGCAAAACGATATCGAAATGGATGGAGTGGAAACGCAAAAGGAAATTAGCAGCCATGATGTGAATTTAAATCCAGCTACAGCCACACAAAGATCAGCCGCTTACAGAGGCCTACGTTTAACCGAAACAACAGACACAAACGATGAGCAACAAGCCGACGATTCTTGGTGGAATGAAATAGAAAATAATGAGTTATTATTGGATCATGTGCCCAATGTAACGGCGGTATTTACACCCACCCCCGAAGCCATACTAGAGAAAAGTATTTCGCTGGCGGAAAGTGAAAAAGTATTGAAAGAGGACAATTTCGATCGTTTGCATAAAATAGCCGATAAAATAAAAATGACTTTAAGTGAACATGCCAAAAATAAAGAGAAAGAAGAAGAGACCGAAAGAGAACGTAAGTTAAGCGAAACCAGTGATAAGGAAAACAAAACCGGTTACTGTGAAACCGATTACAGCAGCAGCGGTGGCGGCGGGGGCGGCGGCACATTGATTGCACACAAAGAACAATCTTTGGAGGAATTCAAAGAGGAATTGCGCACTAAACGTTTAGAAAGACAAAACGCAGTACAAGATTTGCGTGAGGAACTTAACACACTACGCCGTCAATTGGCTTTGGAACGTGAAGCCAATAGACGTTTACGTCGTGGCGAACATGTTGAAGAAAGTTCATTTCTTACCTCTACTTTAGATTCTGGCATTTCTTTGGAGGATGCTCGCGGCATTGATCTTACAGATGATGAAGATCCTTTGAGACGCAGTCGTCATGCCAATATAGAATTGGCTAATGCTCAGCTGGCCTTACAAATGGCCACTTCGGAGAACATTTCTTTGCGTGGCGAATTGGCTGTGGTGCAAAAACAAGTCTGTACTTTGAAAGAGGTCATCGCCTGTTGCAAACAGATGTTGGCTGTTAAGGAAGAACAATGCAATGAGGTAAGTTAAGTTGTAGGAGAATTTTGTTCTAAAAAGATTTTTTTCATCATTTATTAACACTCATGGAAAAATCTAGAAATTCCTTAGAAAAAAGCTTTTATTAAAAAAATTAATTAATCATTGATGGTGAAATTAGCAAAAACAAATCACAGATACAAATATTAATCAGATAAAATGTATATAAAGTTCTTGAGTGTACGAGTGGGCAGTGGCGAACGTGTAGACGAGGTATATGTTGGCAGAAAACCTAATTGTGATAGTGTGGTGACAGTAATTTTAGTTTCACATGCCAAATTAATTTTATTGTCTCTAGATGATCGTGGCTATTTGCGTTCAATATTTTACGCAACATTTATTACTTAAACTATTCAATTATATGTGACCGCGCAAATAGAAAGGGACCTAAGGGTAAAAAAGTAAATTGTATAGAAAGTTTACCCTTTTTTTCGATATTTTTTTTAGGAGTGTAAATGCTGTTAACATGCCTGTTATGACTTCGAAATTACCGATTATGAACGATTTTTAATTTTTTTTCCGGTACTCAAATTACACACTGAAAAATTTAAATACTTAGAGAGATTTTCTGGGTTTACTTGCATTTGATTACTCATTAAATTTTACCCCAATTATAAAAAAAAAAAATTTTTTAACCCTTTAAAACGGTTCACTGCACAGAAATTTTTTTTTGCACCAATTAAAGGTTTTAATTAGTTTTAAATTTTAGTTCAATTAATTTGTTAATTGATTCAAATATATATTTGTTTAAAACAGAATTAAAAAATCATTAGTAAACAAATAATTGAATAAATTAATTGTTTAATTAGATTTTAATCTGAAACCGATTACAATTTTTAATTGGTGAATATATTTTTTCTGTGTGAAAAACTTCAAAGTTTTCAAAAAAATTTAATTTTTCTGTACTCGACTTATAGATAGAAACACCAAGTTTCCAACAAGAATCAGGCTTCGGCGAGTGTCTAGGACCACTCCATTTCGATGACTTAGTAAATTTTACCCCACTTTAAAAAGAAAAAAAAAAAATCGGTCAACATACCGTTAGATCCCTTTTCTGTGCGTGGTCACATATTCCAAGAAATAATTTTTAATTAGACTTAAATATTCTTTTTCTTAAGCCTAATCAAAAATTATTTAATTGGGAATGTACTCGTAAGTCCTTGTTTAATTCTTTTGTGGAAAGAAACACAGTGGGGGATTTGTCAAAAAAAGGAAAAATTTTAAAATTTCTAAAGGACTAGACTAAAATGATTAAAATTCACATGGCTATAGTAGAGGTATAGTTACGGTTAAATTTAAAACTTGGTCCTTATAGGCTTTAGGTGAATGGTAGCATACTAGTTTGGAAAAGGGTACTATGGGTATATGAAGAATTATATTCAATTCTAAAGAGAGCACAGAATTTACTTAACATTAATTTATGTATATTATTTTTACCTTGACTTTTTCCTGTGTAAAACGCAATAAAATATAGCATCTTGTTTTTATTTTCTTCAACAAAATACTGCGTCATAAGTGGGAAATTTTAATATATTTTGCAAATTTCCAACATTTATTTTAAATGAAAAGAAAAAAATTTATTGCACCAATTAAAAGTTTTAATAAGTATTAAATAATTCTTTAATTTATATTTTAATTGATTTAAATATAAAATTATTTAAAGCAAAATAAAAAAATTTCCTAATTAAACAAATAATTGAATCAATTAATAATTTAGTTAAATCCAGTTAATAATTTTTTAATCCTATTAAAACCTTATTATTTTTTTATATTATTTTTTATGTATAATCTGTGTCATAATAATATCGGGAGGTATTCGAGTTTTAAAATCGAACTCTATCGGCTTCTATGAATTTCGAAATATTTTATATACCGTTTGCAGAATTTTTGTTTGATACTGTGTCAATGTCTGACTTTTCACCTTAACCTGACAGTGGTCTTACCACTGGGTGACTATGATTCAAGTATCAATTTTTAACTCCCGCCACTAAATCGCCCTTTCTGCCACCATTTCAGTCCCCAAAGAGTCACACTTACCAGTTTCCGTGGTACCAGTCGGTTGTATACAGGTTAGACCTTAAAGGATCTTGTCTTAATGTGCTTACTCTGGGTTTTATTTTATTTTTTACTAACAAGTGCCTCGTTATGTTGCTTGTAGACAAAGAAAAAAAATGTAGATGTAGAGATGAGGTGGTTTAAGTACAATCGATACTAAGAAATTTTTTTTATACTTAAACCAACTTGTCCAAGTGTTTGTCTTCAGCAATACGATTTTTTGTGGGTTCTGTATAAAAACAATAGTGATGCTTTAACCTTAATAATTTCTCTTGAAATATGTGTGTGTTTTTTACTCGATATCACATTCAAGCCCATGTTTAATATTGGCGACAGCCAAGATTATGTGCTTGGCATTGTAGTCGACAGTTGCTAGAAAAAGGAAAGAAAAATTGTATTTGTATGTTGTTAAGGCGTATGTAATCTATTTCTTTTAATATTACATTACATTATTTTTGCAAATAATATTATTTATTTTTGCAAATAATATTTTATGTCACCGCCCACAAAAGGGGGCGGGGTGAGATATATTAAGTTTAGGTTTTGAACATTCGCTGACCTTAAAATTTGCATTTGCTAAACAAAAGTATGGAAAAACAAAACAAAAAATTAAATTTTTCAGAGGTAGGATTAGTTATTCTAAGGAAAAATTTTTTCTCCTTGGTCCGAGTTTTCATTTTTTTTTCAAGTTTTAACATGCTAAAGCCATTTTCCCGCCAAGTTTCATTAACCTAAAGGCACTAAATAAATTTTCAGAGCCAATATAAGCTATAAAAGTAATGTGCAGCTATAGTGCCAAAATACCGCTATGTGTGTCGATGAAAGTCTTCAAGTCAGATATGTATTGCTTGCTGGTATCTTAATCTGTAATGCCGAGCTGCAACATTGTCTATTACCGCAGCTCTTAAGAAATGTACTTAGAACTCATTTTTGCGCAATAAAATAATAATTCACCTAAAATCTTTTTATTTTCTTTTTGTTTAAAAATTCGTAGCATTGTGTACATTTTGAGCAATATGAACTTGTAGCTACACAGAAAAAAATATTTTCACTACTTAAAGGTTTTAATTGGTTTCAGCTTAAAAAATAGCATTTTTTCTATTCTGTTTTAAACAAACATATTTGAGTCAATTAAAAAATTAATTGAACTTTATTTAATTTGAAACTGAAAAAAAATTTTTCAGTGTACAGATTGAAAAATTATTTTAGATAATTAAATCAACACATATATATTTAAACTCGTCAAATTTTCTTATTTTCTTTGATTGATAGATTGTAAATAAAATAAATGAAACATATACATATATTTGAAAAAAACAAAATTTTCTCTATAATTAAATCATTAAACAGATAAAAACTTTCATAATAAAAATAAAAAGTATTTAATAAATTATACATAAATATAATAATTCCCATTTTCATAATTTACATATAGATTTTTCGATAAAGGAACTCGAAAAAAGTATGGAGAGAAAACCAAAAAATATATAATACAAACATTTTTATCTATGAATTTCTCATTTTTCGAAGATACTTTGAGCTCTACAAATGCACACACATCACCAAACAACCACAGCCAGAGGAAACAATTGTTGGTTGGTGAGAAACTTAAAACAATTTCGTCGTGCTGTAAGAATTTAAATATGGAAGCAATGAATTTAAGTGCTCAAAAATCTAACGTTGAAATATTCCAAAAACAAAACTAAATAGTCTATAAGAAATGATTACTTTTTTTATATATTTGTATTGTATACAAAATGATTGATGAAAAACTTTAATATTGTTATAAAAATAATTTTGTAAAATATGTATTTAATTATTTTTAAAATAAAATAAAAATAAATCTATGAAAATTACTTAAGGTACAAAGATTTCACTTTGTTATTGAAAAAGAAACATTTGTTTGAGTTAAAGAAAATATTTTTTTTTTGGGCAATTTATTTAAAGGTACATTGAACAATAAGAGACTCCAAAAAGAACTTACGATATCCTAGTAAGGGAAGTTATCATTTACGAGATCTTCTCACAAAATAATTGGTGGCAACCATAGCAGCTTTCTTTTGAGTTTTTAAAGATACTCCTACAGTTAATCCATCAATTTTATTTAATAATTATTCTTTTGAGTTTGTATGGTACTCCACCAAGACAATCCAACATCAAAGTGTAGTTAATGTTAGGAATTTTTTTCTAGTTACTTAAAGATATTCAAAGTAGAAAAGTGTGGTCTAAATAATTGTTATGGGTACGGGATTGCTTTCCTAAGCAGACCACTATTATGCGTCCCCTTTCAACGTCTCCATTTACCATACAGAATTGCTTGGGCTGCTGCATGCGTTGGATAACCTGCTGGAAAGCCGGGTGCATGGAAGAGAGGAGAAGACGCATGAGGCAGGTGAATGTGTACTTCAAACTAGTGCTGGACTATGTTTTAAAACTTAACAGATGTGTCTCTGTTAATGAGGTAACATTGATGTAGGTTAAGGGTTATATAGGCACAGCTGAGAATTAATCAGCAAATCAACTAGCAACAGTGGGATCTGCTGTGAATTTCTGTGGATGAGAAGCCAGAGTAGCGCTGGTTAATAACATAATACGAGCTAAGGTTATACAACGGGTGAACTCATTAAAGCTGAAAAGGTGGAGGGAGGGAGGCCACTACGTGTAAAAAGGTTCGAAAGAACCCATGCATGAAGGCCACTAAGGTTCTCAAATGTAATAGAAGCACCTTAAGCTGGCTAACTGCGCTGGTGACAGCGCAGATTTAAAAGTAAAGGCTGCTGGGTACCCATGTGACTTGATGAATATAAGGTTGCTATAAATATAATTTGGTTGCTTATAATCATTGAGGGTGGAAGAGGGTCGAAAAGGGACCCCAGAAGTGGTTTCCCTACATTAGTATATAACCCCTCATTGTTTATTAATGATTTTCGATTAGCATTTCTTCAATCGCCACTGAAATTTGCGCAATTATTCAAATTTATTTCCACCTTAGTCATTTCTAATGCTCGACTGTTAGTTGTCAATATACCTTCATACCCTCTATGTCTGCCGCGTAATTGCTAGTCTTTATGATGGGTTCCACCATGGCATCCACATTAAGTATGCGTTTCCTGCGACCCTCAATCCAATTAATTTCATATACAAAGTCTTAAAGTACTTTTTAACTTAAATACAAAAAAGTACCTTAAGCATAAGGTACTTTTATTGTATTTAAAACGATTTTTTGTTTTTATATCTAAGGAAATCCTAAGCATAGAGTGATTCTTTCCTTTTCCGAAGCTGGCCTAGGTTTAAGTTTACAGATTAGTAACCGTTAAACCTCTATCGCAATTTTCCACTTATCTTGGATATTATAAGAACTAAAGTCTATGTGGCAGTTAAATTCGCATAAATGCATTCGATAGTGGCAAATATATATTTTTAACATTTATTTATAGATTTTCAAATAAAATAACCATAAATTCATACAAATTAAAAGCATAAATTTACTACAGATTTATGAAACTTTTAAAAATATATTATTTTTTATAAATTCGAATTTTGCGGAAAATGCATTAAAAAGTATTGTGGCGAAAGTCAGCTTTAATAAATAGTGCAGAGTTAAACCGCAAAATACAATAAGTAATTGATGAAAAATTATTGTGGTTAAGCGATGCATACAGAAATAAAAATATTTTTAAATATAAGCAAAAAAAAAAAATTCGAATAAAAAAATAATGATTTGCTTTTAATAATAAATTCTATTGAAGGTCGTTAAAAAAATCAATGTTTTCTTTGGCCATAAATTTTTTTGTGGTCACAATATTATAATTGCTGTCAAAGTTTAATTAGGTAAAATTTTCATATATTTTTTTTCTTTCGAGGAAAATTAGTCAATTATGACTAAAGAAACACATAGTGTCTAGAAAATTTATATAAATAGTCATTTATCATATGCAGCGTGTGTCTCATAGTGTTCGATAGACAAACGTTTATCTACATTAGTTTAACCATGACATTATGATGTAAGAATAATGATGATGATGATGATGAGGGATACACTTGTGCCAAAATTTCTTAGAATTTAATAAACATGGATGTTATTAACCCATTAAAAAAATAAAATGGGGTTTATTTTAGCTGCATGAGAACTTAAAATGATATTACAGAAATATTTGTGGAATCAAATTTTTTTTAATTATAATCTGGTAGATAATTTCAAGGCATTTTTTAAATATAATTTCCATATACCTGTCGCGGCTACGAGTTACATCGTTCGTTTTTTCAGTAAATCCGGCAGTATGGCAACAATGGTGGCTTTAATGTTGGTTAACAATGCTTCAAGAGTTGCTGGTTTATCGACATAAATCAATGACTAAATATAGCCCCCTAAAAATTAATCTGGAGGCGTTTAATCACACGAACGAGGGGGCCAGTAAACAGGAACAATTCTGGAAATAAAGTTGACACCAAATTGATTTTACAACAAATCGATTGGTAAGCTCGCTGTATAGCAAGTTGCGCCATCTTGTTGGAACCAAGAGTTGTCTTTTAGTTGGTTAATTAAAATAAAAAAAACTCAGTCAACATGGCTCATTTTTAAAGAAATAAGGATAACAAATAATAGTGTGTTTGATTAGAAAGTATGCACAGAAAAAAATGTTTGCATCAATTAAAAGTTTTGATTGGTTTCAGATACAACTTTAATTTAACTTTTAATTAATTCAATTATTTACTTAATTGAAATATTATTTAATTCATTCTTAATTAATTATATAATTGAGTCAATTAAAAATTAATTAAATTTGTATCTGAAACTAATTAAAACTGTTAATAGAGGCAACAAATTTTCTCTGTGTACTTATATAAACAAATAAGGTGTTTTTATAAATGTATATGAGCCCTTGATTTTGAAAGTGGTATAAGTCAAAAATTTTAAAAATCTATTTTATCAGCTATTTCATATCAAATCCTAGTAAAATAACATAATCTGAAGTAATTCGCAATATGCCATGAAAATTGAGTTTATTCTTTGGTTGGAAAACAAAATACAGTTACTGTATATTTTAAAAGTGGTATAAGTCAGTCTGTTTTTAAAGTTTGGCAAAATAATTATTAGTAATTTTGTCATGTCTTCAGATAGCGGTTCAGGTATGATTATTTAATCCTATTAATGTAAAAATGCACTATTCATAGTTAATTGTAGACATTATACATTCCTGAGCATTATTATCATTTAATAGAATTATGTAAAGAGAGAAACCCATTTTTGGTAAAACAAATGGTTCAAAAAGATTTCATTTCGATGAAACAACTGGGAGAAGGAGGAGTTATAGAAAGAGAAATACCAATGGAGAAGCTGTGTCTTGGATCAAATTTTAAAAAATGCTCCATACAAGATGTTTTATAAAAATTCTTTGGATGACAATTCCAAATTCGAAGTGTTAGACCTTTCACCTAAAAAAGGAAGGCGAAGACTATACAAATTTATTGATTTGATTCCATTATACACAACCATTACACCATTAATAGAAGAAAACCGTAAAGATATGATCGATTTACTGCCCTATATCCCACTAATTTTTCACAAACACTTATAAATTACTTGTTTACAATGTAATGAGTTTAAATAAAATGTAAATTTCCAATAAAAAATTTTCTTTGATGGTTTAAGTCATTTATAAAGTCATGCAGTTAATTTTGAAAATGGTATAAGTCATTTCAACCTTTCAAAACCACATTTCCTTTTAAAAATGGTTATAAATTTCACAATCATAATATATACTTATTTGTTGGCTCTATTTAATTGTCAAAATATTCTATTCCATAATACAAAAATATTTTTAAATCCCTTAAAATGCAAACCTCTTGATATCTCGAAACAATAAATATATGACTTGTAACACTTTCATAATCAAGGGCTACTATCTCACTTTATTTATTTAATTTAAATTATAATCAAATTTTATATTTTACAATGTTATTTTTAAGTTAGACAATAATATGGTTCTAAAAAACATTATTATTTCCTTAGAGAGTCGAATAACTTGCAAATGATTTATTAATTAGATAATTTCATAGCATTAAAATTAGTTCGGACTTTTGGCCACAATGGCTAGCACGTACATGACTTAACACACTCTTCGCAGTAAATTCGGGAATAGTGCATCGAATATTGGCTTCCAAAATCTCGATCTCTTCTATATGCATAGATCTGGAACTTTATATATATATACTGAGAAAAAAATTACTTAATAGCGTCAAATCGCATGTCGAACGAATAATTCCGGTTCTTTCAGTAAATTGCTTGTATAGCATGGTGTGGAGCATATTCGTTCATTTTGCTAAATCTTTCAATACAATTATATGAAATAGTTCTTTATTCATCGTTCTTTTTCATAAAACAATGTACGCGTGAACACAACTGACTGACAAAAAGTATTTTCTCTTGATTGCAAGCGTTTCAATAATTTAGTAGTCAAGCAATTTATAACAAAAATCTATATATGTAATAAAATAGTAACTCATTTTCGTCTGTCTGTCTGCTTTTATTTAGCGTTCGCA
Source organism: Phasia obesa (assembly GCA_949628195.1). NCBI lineage: Eukaryota > Metazoa > Arthropoda > Insecta > Diptera > Tachinidae > Phasia > Phasia obesa. The sequence goes on along the minus strand of OX451216.1, from coordinate 17,905,470 downwards.
TCACGTAAAAACTTCTCGATGGATTTTAACAAAATTTTGTGAGAAAAGTGGCGGGTGCAGCTAGTTTATTTACAAATTGGTGTTTCGTTTCTTGTATAGTACAATAATAAATAATTGTGTTTCAGATATTCAAGAACTAGAAACTTACCTAAAAACTTACAAAAGTATTGTGAAAGATTCTTATAAAAAAAATCTATTTAGAACCTCGCTGATTAATTTCTTATTATGAACTTTTGTTTAGTAAAAATCAGATTAGAACGTAATGAACGATAAAAAAGAAAAACACTGAAGGAGTCAGTATCGTTTAATTTGCTGAATCGTTCAAATAAACTATTTAGATCGTTCATGAAAGTTTTATTTTTAGTATGGCGTACTGTGTGACAAACTCTCCTAGAATTAGTCGGCTGAAACCACATGTCTGCAATACTAATGTGTTCCAATTGAGGGGGGAAAACCAAAATGCTTTCTCAAATTTTTCCATAAAATCGATGGAAACATGTTTAATTGATGACATATGTCAAAGAATTGCGACATTTTGTTCATCATTAATACTACGCTGCACACCATTTTGTTCGGTGCGCACTGTACCGTATTTTTCGAGATGCATATTATCGTTAAGAGTAAACATATTGTAAAAAAGATCCTTAGTTTCTTGAATTAATTGCTCTGAAGGACGATAATGAGCACCAAAGAATACAGGTAATATCTGATGAGTTTGTCGAATTCAACCATGATTTTAAAACTACCGAGAACTGTCAATTAAGCTGTCACAGAAAATACATTTATTTACTACTATCTATATAAAAAAAATAAAATGGAGTTCGTTGGTAATCGCATCAGTTAAGAAAGGCTGCATCGATTCGGCTATTTTTTTTTTAAATCTTCATCATAATCCAACTTAGGTTTAACGGAAAGAAAAATTGATCACGCCCACTTTTACACAAACTAGTAGCTAGAGAACTAGATCTTTAAAATTTTGTACCAAAAATAGATTTTGTGCATTATTTAGCGAAACACAGCCTGTTGTGGAGTAGTGGGCATGGTACCTACCACACAAAGAGAACAATTATTATCATATTCCTGGAGGTCTGCAATAGGTAGAGTCTTGGCACTTTACACAAGCAACTGTTATACTAATTTGCATAGTCTAACCAAAAACAGACTGAATTGGGACAGTAGGCATGGTACCTCCCGTAAAATGCGAAAAATTATTATCGTTCACCTAGAGAATTAAAGTCTTGAAACTTTACACAAATAACCGTTACACTAATCTGCATAGTCTAACAAAACACAGACTAGATTAAGAGGGTGAGCGTGGTACCTCGCATAAAAAGTAAAAAATTATCGTGTACCTACAGAACTACAATATGTAGAGTCTTGCAAATTTGCACCCTTACACTAATGTGCAAAATCTAGAAAAATACAGATCGGATAGTGAGAGTGGTACCTCTCACACAAAGTAAAAAATTATTATCGTGATAATACGCATGGTCTTGCAAAAACAGATTGCATGGGAACAGTGGGCATCGTACCACGCATATAAACTAAAACATTTTTCTCATGAGAATAGCGTGCGTTTCTGAATTAAAGATTAGCCATACTTTTCTTTTCTTTATTGTATATTTTTGTATCTTTTGTGGATAGTTGTAGCAAAGCGTTATTATTTTTATTAACTTCATAGTCGGTGTCTTAGAGTGCCTCACAGTGCTTTAAGTACCCAAATTTGGAATTGGGTGGTTCTTATAGGATGAATTTATAGTCATTGGCCAAAAATGAAAATCATAAATTTCAACATCACTTCTCTAACAAATTAAATAACAAATTACGAAATAAACATACCAGAAACAACAATCGCTCATCATTCTGTTTATAGTTAAATATAATTTCGAATAATTGTGCAACAAATAAAACTTATTTGACAATGACACTGTAAACCAAGAAAAAAAATTGAACAAAATATTGAAAAAAAAATATTTTATGCCGTTTTTGTAGATTCAAATAAAATTATTAAGTATCTTTTTTTGTTGTGTTATAAAAAGAAATTATAATTCGTTTGAACATAAACTACAATGTATGAACACATGTATGTCATACATATGTATGATGTGTGTGCGTTTGCTGGGTGCTGGCTGTGCCCATTTCATGCACGTTTTTCATTCGATTCAATTCAATTTCATTTCATTTCAGTTCTTTTTATTTGAATATTATTTATCCCAATATGAACAATTATTTTTAACTTCCTCTTTTCGCCTTTTTTGATGCATTATTTGTTTATTATTATTTTCTTTGTTATTAATTATCATATAAATTTTTAATTATATTTCTTACTTATTTTCGTCACTCTTTATTTCTTGTGTTTGTTCATTTTAGTTGAAACGACGACTCACTGAAATTGAAAAATCATTTGCTGAACATGAAACGAAAATCATGTCGGATAATTTACGCCAGGAATATGAAAGACAATTGGTTAATATCCGTCAATTGAGGCAATTGTATGAGGAAAGACAACGTGTGGCTGCAGCGGAATATGAAAATTTGCAACGTTTAATATCGATTAAAAGAGATGAACTGGCGCAGGAACAGGAAAAGTAAGTGAACATGAAAAAATATTAATTAAAATGAAGTAAAAGCACAAAAAAGAAAATAAGGATAAAAACATATGTGACCTTGATTTTGAAAGTGGTATAAGTCAAAAATTTAAAAAATCTAGTTTATCAGCTAATTCATATCAAATCCTAATAAAATAACATAATCTGAAGTAATTCGCAGTATAACATGAAAATTAAGTTAATAATTTGAGTTTATTTTTTGGTTGGTAAACAAAATACAGTTACTGTATATTTTAATAGTGGTATAAGTCAGTCTGTTTTCAAAGTTTGGCAAAATAATTATTAGTAATTTTGTCATGTCTTCAGATAGAGGTTTATGTATGATTAGGTAATCCTATTAATGTAAAAATGCACTATTTATAGTTAATTGTAGACATTATACTTCCCTGAGCATAATAATAATTTAATAGAATCATGTAAAAAGAGAGACCCATTTTTGGTTGATTAAAGGGCCCAGAAAGATTTCATTTCGACGAAACAACTGCGAGAATCAACGACTAATAGAAAGAGAAATACGAATGGAGAAGCTGTATCTTGGCTAAAAATACAATGGGTCAGATTTCTAAAAAATGCTCAATACAAGATGTTTTATAAAACTTCTTTTAATGCTAATTCCGCATTCATAGTGTTAGACCTTTCACCTAAAAGAGGAAGGCCAAGAATATACGAAAATAATGATTTGCTTCCATTATACACAACCATTACACCAATAACAGAAGAAAAACGTAATGGATGATGGATTTACTATCCTATATATTCCACCAATTTTCAACAAAAACTTTATTTCCCCAAATACTAAAAAATGTATTACTTACTTACAATGTAATGAGTTTGAATAAAATATTAATTTCTAATAAAAATTGTTCCTTGATGGTTTAAGTCATTTATAAAGTCATGCAGTTAATTTTGAAATTGGTATATCTCATTTCAACCTTTCAAAACCACATTTCCTTTAAAAAATGGTTATAAATTTCACAATCATAATAAATACTTATTTGTTGGCTCAATTTAATTGTCAAAATATTTTATTCCGTAAATAAAATGCAAACCTCTTAATATGTCCAAACAATATATGACTTATGCCACTTTCATAATCAAGGGCTTATATATTTAAAAGAAATAGCATAAGCTTTGGTGTTGGGGTATTTAAGAAATCTTGGAAAAGTATTGAAAATTTAGAAATTTCAAACTACAGAGAAAAAAATTGTTTTATCAATTAAAGGTTGTAATTATACTCAGAAACGAGTTAAATTAAATTTTTAATTATTTACTTAATTGAAATATTATTTCATTTTCTTACTTTAATAAATAATTGAGTTAATTAAAAAATTTAATTAAATTTGGATCTTTTAATTAAAATCTTTTATTGGTGCAACATTTTTTTCCGTGTATTTATTAATATCATATAGATGAAATTTCAAAGTCAAGCTTAAGTTCGTTTTATTTTCTCTAAGTCGAAAGAATATTTTTTATTAGAATTAATGCACAGGTAAAAATGTTGGTCCAATTAAATGTTTTAATTGGATTCACGCACAAATTTGAATAAAGTTTTAATTGACTCAGTTACATAATTAATTTGAAAAGATTAAAATAATATTCTAATTAAACAATTGAATTAATTAAAAATTTAATCAAAGTCGTATCTGAAACTAATTAAAACCTTTAATTGGTAAAAATATTTATTTCTGTGTGTGATTAATTATAAAAAAAAATGGAAAAATTTTATTTTAGATGCTAGCAGAATATAATGCACTTTCTGGATCGCAACATCCAACTTAAACAGAATAAAACGAACTAAATTTCATCTAAATCTTGGAAAAACTTTAGAACAGATTCTTAGCTTGCAAGCAGTTTAACAAGTCTTTCTTTCAATAGATTTAAACTCTAAGTTTATTTTTTAAAACTAGTAAAGTGTGAATTTCTTGCTTTTAATGCTACAGTTGCTTGCTAAAGTTATAGAAAATATGAACCATTGTTCAACGATGACAAAAACTCTGAGAATATTGTTTCAAGAAATTGCTTCAAAACTTTAACACAATCGTTGATTGTATTGCTAATAAATACTGAGACCATTAATCTAGCACTGGTTTTCCCCCGAATTAACTTTAATTTAATGACCTCATTACAATTTTAGTTTATGCCAAAGACAGATATTTTTTTTTAGTCATTATAGTCACTTTAAGAGTACCATTTTTCGAACGCTGACTTATAACTGCTTATAAAAAATAGGTAATCTTATGGTACTCCATCACTCAAGCTATCGAACAGTAAAATAATTAATCTGAGCTTTAATGTTACTCCACCAAAACGTCCAACTGAAATACAAATATACAATGTAATTACTCATCTGAATTTTCATGGTGCTCCAGCACAAAATTAGTTTAAAGCACAGAAAACAACAAAAAAACGAGAGTATGTTATTAATAGCAAATAACAATAATTTCGTAAACTGACACAATTAGCTGAAATCTACCCATTCATTGTAAAAATAAGACGCAAATAAGGTAGAACAGGTTTGACCGCCCTTAAGACTGTGTTAATGGTTTTTAAATTACCTTCTAAGAATAATTAAACGAATGAGTCTATTATGACATAATCCATTGTCGCCCTATTGGAGCTATATGTTGCTCTTATTCAGTTAATACTTTACCATACGTAGTACAAGGTAAAGTATAGTAATCGTAAAAAAAATCGAGGTCGGAATTTCCACGGATTTATACGTTTTGAGATCTCCTGAATTCATTTTGGTTATTTTCGCGATGATGTCTGTGGGTGGGTGTGTGTGTGTGTGTATGCTACTATTTTTGTTGCGTTTGTATAGGTCACACCGTTTGAAATTTAGTATGTGCCTTTGGTATATGGAGACGAAGAGCTGTATAGTTTTTGGGCATAATCGGGAGGGGGCAAGGGATGGTTTCTTTACCCCCAAATTTTGTCAACGCTCTAAAGGTCATACCGTATGACATATTAAAATTAAATTCAGTATGTGCCTTTGGTATATGGAGATAAAGAGCAGTATAAACTTTGTGCATAATCGGATGGGAACAAGGGGTAGTTTGCTTACCCCCAAATTTTGTGAACGCTCTACAGGTCATACCGTATGACATATTAAAACGAAATTTACTACGTGCCTGTGGTATATGGAGATAAAGAGCTGTATAAATGTTGGGCATAATTCGGAGGGAGGAAGGGATAGTTTACTTAACACCCCAAAACCGAAAATAATAAATTTTTCGATTCGAATACACTTTGAACTTATATTCTTTATGTAATATATTCATAAAAATATCTGTTTCCATTGGGTATGGTAAAGTTGTGTGTAGGCCACTGTAGATTTTTTAATGTACGTAAATGGAAAGTCTTGGGCACATAATAATTTAAATAGCTTATCGCTCATTTTTCTAATTTATGGCTGAACCTCTTACTAAAAATTTTAAATATTTATAACTAATCGTAATTTTTCCATCTTTTAAGATTACATGTTGATATTTAATAATATCGAAAAACATTTCCGAATGATTTCCCTCAATTTTTTTTATTTCTTAATTAGATGAACATAAGAATTCTTAAGGCTCTAAAGAGCTTTTAGAAGCCCTCCTTATTAAAACTTAAAATAGAATTTTCTTTTGCTATGTCATGGAATATATTAAATTACTTCTAAAAAGATGTGATGCTGTACCATTGTGCGCTGTATCTTTCTATTGTCTTAAAACTGAAAAAAAGGAAAAACTAAAAAATAAATAATATAGTAGTACCTTCTACCTGTCCCTATTATAACTATAATCTTTAACTATGGTATCCCTAATATTTCTTGAATGGAAAACGATTTTGTTTCTCTTACTTTAATTACAAAATTCCGTGTTATTCAAAATTAAATATTTTATTTTTCTGTGTTTTTATACTTTTCACTAGAGGCAGGTCAGGGTGTTTGTAATTTGTAAAAACTTCCCATGAAATTTGATAAAGAATACAAAAGATATTTTTAAAATATATTATCTAAAAAAGGATTTTCCAAAGACCCCATAATTTTATCGGTTTGCTGGTAGATGGCGACCACTTCTGTCATTACTGAGCTTTAAGAAGACCATTTGTATATGTATGTGCCTGTTCTCTAGCTCTAATGCCAGATAGTACTGGATATTTGCATACAATGTGTTTTGCCACTTAAGACTTGGCACCATCAATGCAAAGAATTTTTTCTTTAATTTTTCCCTTTCAGATTATATTTGAAGTTGCCGTGGAATCTCATCAACGCAAGACTGCTTGCAAACCAATCGTAGCAGCCTACAAAAAGCGAATGAGCAACATTTGATCTGATCTTTTGCTATTATATATTGTTTAAGAGCCTTAACTGATAAATATCTCTCTCCACATTTATAATGATCCTCGCAGTGCCTTGCATCCAATCTCACGATCGCTAGTTTCGAATATTCATAGATACACGGTAGCTCTCCCATTTCTAATGAGTGGTTAAATTTAAAGGGACGATGTTGAATATGAACCACACTTAAACTTCAAGTTTATTTCTGCATTTAATTTGACATTTATCAATTTCAGACTAACTCATGTCTCTGTCGAAACACCCTTTAATTTTGTTATTTGTTATAGCGGCCATGGCAATTCTCTTTCTATGAATATATCAAAAGTCTACCTATTACGATTGAAAAAATAAGTTGCTATACGTGAAAAACATGTCACTGTCAGAACACCCTTTAATTTTTAGTAATTGTCATAACGGCCATGGCAACACATCTTCTATACAAATTGGAAGAGTCTACTTATTACGGTTCAAAAAATATGTCGTTATATATGCAAAACACGGTCAATGCCGGAAAACCCTTTAATTTTTACTATTTGTTATAGTGGCCATAGTAATATACCTCTTGTAAAAACTTCAAGAGTATACCTATTACCGTTCAAAACTTATACAAACAAATCACGTCACTATCGGAACACCCTTTAGTTTTTAGGTTTAATATTGTATACTTGCTTATAAAGCTAACATAGTTTACTATTACTATCTGCAAATTTTAAGTGCTTGCCTCCTATAGCTCAAGATATAAATACATAAAACTAAGTAGCTCGTCACTTCCAGAACACCCTATAAGTTTTAGTATTTTTTGCTATAGCGGTCACAGTTATACACGTTCTATGAAAATTTGAAGATTCTACCTATTACGGTTCAAAACTTAAGCCATATACATATTAATCACGTCACGATCGGAACACCCTTTAGATTTTAGGTTTATTTTTTATACTTGTTTATATAGCGAACTAAGTTTTAATTATTGTTTGTAAATGTATGCCTCCTACAGTTCAAGGAATAAACACATATACGTGAATAACACGTCTCTATCGGAACACCCTATAAGTTTTTGTATTTGTTCCTATAGCGGCAATAGTTATACATCTTCTGTGAAAGTTTCTATTGTCTACCTATTACGGTTGCAGAGATAAAAGACGCTGACAGATAGACATTGTAGCGAAAACAATAGGGTTGCGTTTTTACCCTTTGGGTACGGAGCCCTAAAAAGGACTCACAGAGCAAATATGCACGTAATTTTAAAATTTCGAAAGGACACCCAATATAAACTTTATTCTCCTCACATTTAATATGTTGTAAATGAAAATACAAATCTAGGTTACCCACTACATTTCTGGTAGTGGAGATAAAAATTAAATTTGACCGAAATTCATGCCTCACGCTATTTAATTCACAAAACTTTTCAAAGTAATTCTTTTTAAGACAAACAAAACACTGAATATTTAAAACAAAATTTTTTCGCCCTTCATCTTTTTTTCTTTCATTTGAAAATTGTTACGTTAAATTTGTCTAAAAAAAAACAAAATAATTCGGCTGCTTTTTGAAAACAGTATGAAATCGCACATTTACACTGCGTGTGTGTATGTACAGAATAAATACAACAACAATGAAATGGCCTAAATGATTTTTTATGGAAAAAAAATCAGTTTAGAATAAAATGTTAGAGAATACAAAATAAATATTGTAGACAAATTAAAAAAAAGCAAATTGTTTGCAACGCAATACAACACAACTTTATGTATTTCGACAGTATGTCGTCAGGCATTAAAGTGGGAGAAAAATGAGGGGAGCAGATCTCAAATGAAATTATTTTCATGTCCAATTTTTCTCTCAAATATTGCTTTTTTCTTTTGTTTTTCATAGAAATTTTTTTGTTTCTATTGTTGTGTTTTTTATGCTTGTGTTTTCGTCAAAAAACTTTCACTTGTGGTGTAGCCTGGTGTGAATTTGTTGGTTGCAAATCGAGTTTGTTGCTTCTGAAATAAATAATAAAAAAAATAAAAAAACTTTAAACATGAACAAACAAAACATGTGGTGTTTTTTAAAACTAAAAGTTTTAATTGTTATTAAATTTTTTCTTTCCGTCCACAAGTTCGTTCGTTTTACAGCAAACAGGGGTTTCGTTTATACTTAAATCTCAGAAAAATTTTAAAAATTCTGTAATAAAAATGTTTTTTTTAAAATAACTTTTAAAATGAACCTCTTTCAAATGTCTTTTTACAAAATGTTATTTCTTAGAAGAGTATTTAAAAAAAAATGCCTTTTAAAAGAATTTTTCAAATGAATAATTTTTATTTAGGCTCCAGTTCATTTACGAAAGAATATTTTTGAAATTGACAATTATTTTAATATAACTATTTTGAAGTGTCCTTGGAAAATGGAATTTTTTAAAAATTTTTTATAAAGGATGTATTTTTAAAACCTCTTTAAATAAGTACAATGTTTGTTTATTTAAAATTTTTATTTTGTTTCTTAGAAGAACATGAAAAAGATGCTTGAAAAGTCCTCTTCTTAAAGATATAAATTTTTAAAAGGTACTACATCAATTTAATATTTTACCGCATGTATTTTTAAAGGTACTTTTTGTAAAGGTGCTTTTTGTGAAGGTACTTTTTATAGAGGTATTTTGTAAAGTCTCTATGTAAAGGAACTTTATTATAGCTAGTTATTCAAACAAACTTAAAAAACTCTTTTCTAAAAGTACTTTTTGTAAAAAGTTCTTTTTTGGAATGACACCTTTTTCAAAAGTATATTTCACAGTTTTTTAAAGCTTACCTTTTAAAGAGTAGTTTTAAAAAGGACATTTTAGTATATATCGGTTGTTATTCTTTAGCTGCATGAGAATTTAAAATTGTAATACAAGATAGAAATATTGTCGGAATGAAAATTATTTATTATAATCTGGTAGATAATTTTATACCATTTGTTTTTTAAATATGACCATCACTCTCTACGAGTTACATGGTCCATTCGATCAGTCAAATTTTTGAGTACTTTTTCCAATAAATCTGATCGTATGGGATCAATGGCGACTATTGGCTTTCAATGCTTCAAGAGTTGCTGGTTTCTCATCTTCTGATGAACGATGGGGCCAGAAGAGGTGCTGTTTAACTTCTGAAAATAAAGATGACACCAAAATGGTTTTGAAATAAATCGATTCTTAAGCACGCTGTATGCTGGCGAGTTGTGTCGTCTAGTTGGAACTAAATTTCGCTGACAAAAATTAAGATCGCCATTCACCGTAGCGGCAGCTCCTTGCTTATTTGGAAAAAATACGGACTGATGATGCCGTCAGCATGTAAATCGCACCAATCAGTAAAATTTAATGGATGTAATAGTGATTCGTTGACCGTTTGAGGATTGCTTTCGCTCCAAATAAGGGAAATTTAATCAGAAATGAGCTTCATCATGTTGACAGTAAAATGGACGTAGTGCTGTAGTGCTCTGTAAACTTAGCGAACTGATATGTTTTTTTCAAAGTTTTGGAAGCATTGTTCTGGCGTTAAACGATTCGTAATGACTTGTCAAACCCTACAGAACAGAAATGTCAAGGAGGTTTGATATTCCCAGCTATCCCATAATTCCCATAATTTCTCATGCAGCTAAAAAACACCCTTTAGATTAGTGATATCTTAAACAAATTTAATGAGAATTTTTTTAAGATAAAAGTAATAGGCTCGAGGTACTTTTGTTTTTGGATACATACTTTTGAAATGTTTTTTTATTTCTTAAAGGTATATTTATGAAAAAGTTCTTTTTTAGAAAGGTACTTTCCTATAAAGACAATTCTTGAATAAGCATTTTAAAAGGGCTATTTTTAAGAGGTACATTTTCAAAGTAAACATTTTATAAAAAGTACTTTCTTTTTTATCTGGAGCTAAAGTATTATTGTAAAGTACATTTTGAAAGCGCTGTTTTCAGAACGTACTTTTGGAAAAGTTTTTATTGGATATTGCCAATCCTTGTTTTTTTTTTTTAAATATGTATACTTTTTAAAAATGTACTTTTTAAAAGGCATTTAAAAAAAAATCATGTTTTCAAAGAACTCTTTTAATTGGAACCTTTTCTAGTATACTTTCATTAGTAATTAATTTCAAGGTGCATTTTTTAAAATAAATTTATTTTTAAAAGTACTTTTATAATGTCCTTTTAAATGTAATTTTTGAAAGGATATATACGTTTAAAATTTTGAATTTTTTACAAAGCTGCATTAAATTTTTTGTGCTTTAAAATTATTAATTTTTTTATAAAAAGGTACTATTTTTTAAACTTTTATTTAATGTACCTTTTTTAAAATAATTTTTATGTGTTTTTTCATAATTTCTTTTTTTTAAACAGAAAGACTGTAATAAAATGTTTAAAGAATATTTTAATACACTTTTTTAAAAGGTACTCTCCTTAAAAGGTTCTACTGTTTAACATAACTGTTTAAAAATTTATTTTTTAAAGTCACCTAGTTTAATAGTTGTTTTTTTTACCTTGTTTACCTTTAGTAAAAGGGTTTTTTTCATAAATTATTTTTTAAAAGATACCTTTATTAAAAGTACTTTTTTGTAAAAGATACTTTTTTAAAAGATACTTTAGAAATTACTTTTTTAAAGGAAATAAAAAAATGAAATCTCACGTACTATAAGTTATTTTTTAAAAGATACCTTTATTAAAAGTACTTTTTTGTAAAAGGTACTTTTTTAAAAGATACTTTAGAAATTACTTTTTTAAAGGAAATAAAAAAATGAAATCCCACGTACTATAGTATATACTGTTCATAGGTACATTTTAAACATATTATTAAGGTATTTTCGTAAAATGTACTATTTTGTGCTTTTCTAAAACGTACATTTTAAGATACTTTAAGGGTCTTTATTAAAAGTGTATTTTTAAAAGATTTGTTTTTTTGTAGAAAGTGCTTCCTTAAAATGTGACTTTAATTACTTTTCTTGAAAAGTACTTTTTTAAATGTACTTTTTCTTATTATTAAACATATTATTAAGGTAGTTTTATTAAAATGTAATATTTTACAATGTTCTTTTCTAAAACGTACATTTAAAGATACTTAAATAGATCCTTATTAAAAGTACATTTTTAAAAGATTTTTTTTTTTGCAATAAGTGCTTTCTTAAAATTTGCTTTAATTACATTTCTTAAAAAGTACTTATGTAAATGTACTTTTGAAGTAGTTTGTTAAGTGGACTTTTTTTAAAAAGAACTTTTCTAAGAGGCTCTGTTATAAAATATATATTTTTAAAGTACTTTTTTGAAAAGTACTTTTTGAAAAGTACTTTTTTGAAAAGGTACTTTGTTTAAAAACGGCTTGTTATGAGGTTAAATATGTTTTTAAGATACTTATTAAAAAGTATTTTTTTTAAGATAATATTGAAAGGGTTTTTTTTTAAATTCGGAAAGTAGCAGTTGATAGTGAAAATTAAATTCTTTTCTTATTCTGCTTTGTGAAATGTTTAGTCGCTTTTGTTAATATTCCCAAAATTAGGAAAAATTAAAAACTGGAAACTCTACTAAATGGTTATTTTTTATTTTTTAAATATTTTGTACTAAAAGCCCAATATTTCGTGTATATATGTATGACTATTTCATTTTAAATATGATGAACATCTGTTCATCCGTTTCAGTTTTGTTGCCTGGCATTTATTTCTGTCCTACTAAAGTAACAATAAAATCAACCAAGAAAATATGTTGACCTCATTTAATTATTTTTATTTAAATTCTATTGACTTTTTTTTTACAAGTTTTTAAATTTCTTCTATTGCACATAAAATAACTTTCAAATCAATTTTCTTTCAATCAATTCAATTGTATCCCTTTTGTATTTGTTTAGTTTAGTTTAATTATACTTTCATTGTTTAACCAATGGCTATTTTCACACCCTTTTGTTGTAAAGTTAAAGAGAAAGCTTTTGAAAATTACATTTAATTTTATTACAAATTTTCTACGTTTTTTTTTAGATTTATTATAGGGAGTAAGGGAGTGAGTTGTATATGTGTTAGTAACATCCAACTTGAGAAGAAATGTAAAGGAAACATTGCAAGTACTACATTTTGGGTAAATTTTAAATTTGTCAAAGTAATGAATCTATCGCTCTCTCTCCCTCTCTCCTTCTTAACTTCTGAGTTGTAATTGAGAAAAATAAAATTACAGAGTTTTTTAAATAACACTTAAACACATCTGAACATAAAAATATATCGTTCATTTGCGATAACTACTAGTCATTAAAGTTTTTATTTTTATTATTTTTCTGTTTCAATTATTTTAACACTCGTTTGTTTAGAAGATAAAAATATAAAAAATGTATTAAAGGGACCGCATAATAGAATGAAAAAATTAATAACTTGTACTTTTAAAATTGTATTGAACATAATACGGAACCCTGCGTGGAACTGCGTGAGTCTGAATCTCGCTTGACTGATTTTTTATATGTATATTTTTTATATGGTAGATGTAACCATAATTAAAGAGCAACATATTATGATCAAATTATATAGTCGAACCCAACAAACAACGTTATTATTAAATACTATAACAATATTGTTATATTACAATCATATTATTGTCAAACCTGTTAATGACATTATTAAAAATAATCAAAATTTATTAAATATAAACGGACCATAAAATATGACCATAATATAATAAACTTTAATATATAATGATCAAATATAAACATTATATGGTTAGCTTAAATAATTATTATATGATCAAAAATGATGTCATAGTCATATTGTCTGTTTTATTTCACCATTTAGGTTATAAATTACACAATTATTTATTATTTTATTTTTTACCATTTCCTTTATCTTATAAATAATTGCTATCCGCGGTGCACTTCGTTCCATCCACCCACAAAAAATATAATAAACACTTGGAAGAATAATATGGTCAATCTTTAACTCGAAAACGCACACGTGTTAAATAATAATTTTTCACTTTGTTTGGGAGCTACCATGCCCACTATCTAAATCCAGTATGTATTTTGGTGAACTATGCACATTACTTTGAAGGTTACGATAAACATTTATTACTTTGTATGGAGGTACATGGCCACTGCCCCAATCCAGTTTGTATTTTGGTAGACTACGCGCATTAGCATAGGCGTCACTCGTACAAAGATTCTATCTATTGCAGTTTTCTAGGTACACGGTAATAATTTTTTACTTTGCATAGGAGGTACCACGCCCACCACTCCAATCCACTCCAATGTATCATAATATGTGGGTTACTGCTGCCAAATTCCAAGATGTTACCTATTGCAGTTCTCTAGATACAGGATAATAATTTGTTACTTTGTATGGGGGGTACGATCACTGTATAGTATACGCATGGGTATAAGGGTTACTTGTACGTACTTTTAAGAGCATACCTATTATAAGTCGATGTAAAAGATAATAATTTATCACTTTTTATGTGAGGTACGACGCACAGTGAGACAACGCCGGCATTAAATACAAGGAGTGATTATAGAGCTCTGAAATTTTGCACAGGTTATTTTTGAGACATTTCCAGTTAAAAAAAAAATTAAGAAAATTCGCCCACTTTTACGCCCATCTTCCATACAATCGAAATTTGTAAAATCCCGTATTGTCCGTAATACTTTAGGTATAACTTTCAATTTTGGTATACTTGAATGTTATATTGTTACAAACATTATCGGAAAAAAATTTTGAACTTTGGCCCACTTTTACCCCCACCACCCATACAACCTCAACATACAAAGTGCCATATTTTCTAAAATATTTTAGGTACAACCTTCAAATTCAATATTACTGTAATTTATATCATTTAAAATGCAAAAATTACAATAAAACGCCCACTATTACGCCCACCTCCCATTGAAATGCAATAAAAAAGAACAATTTTTATTTTCATTCTATCAATATTTTTTTAACATCATCATGGTATTCTAAATTTTTCAATTTCATTCTCATTCTAAATGAATTAATATAAGGATCTGATGATATTTGCAAATAGTGCATTACATCTTCATTCGTAGAAATACGTGAATGGAATAGCCTACAACAATTAAACTAACCACATTAGAAAGTGAGCATAACACAACTTAGATAAGAACAACAGCTTGCACTATCAATTTAAATTAAAAATTATGCAACTATCGAACCCAAAGTCAATGACCTTCAAAAAATGATCAATCAAATGAATAATGTAAATAAAATAATAATAAACAATAAGTGAATAGTTGTAAACAATTAAAAAAATAAATTGCATGCTAACATACGTATAGCGACAGAATGTGCGCGTTGCGTATTTTTTGTAGTTTTTTGCAGTTTTTTGTATGTTTAAAGTACTTTTGCAAACTTTTGCTATATGTCCTTTACTTCAAATGAAAGCTGAGACTTCAATCTTTCATTTGATATAAGTCTGCACCTAGGTCGAGAGGCTGCTCTTTATTTCCTAGTCCGTTGAAAATGCAAAATGTTCAATTTTTACACCACAATTCTGTTATTAAGAAATTTTTTTTTGTGTTTTTTTTTTTAAATTTATTTTTTCATCTACTCATTCTACAACTACTAAATTAATTAAAAAAAATACTTTAAAGTTATATTTATTATGTATTTTTTTATTAAATAGCCTTTGAATATTACATATTGAACTGACATATTTCAAGCGCGTTGGCATACCCCAACTTTGACTTGTTCTAGACCAAAAAATAGTGAAGTTATGAGGCTGAAATATCAGGGAATTGTTACTCATATATCTGTTAATACACTGTGAAAATTTCATCCAAATTGGACGACACGCCAAAAACCATTTTTTGCAGCGGTTACACTGTGCGACGCCCCCACTAACAGTTCATTCTGTACTAAGGTGCATTATACGCATTTGTACAGAGGTTACTCATGCAAAATTTCAAGGTGCTATCTATTTTAGTTCGCTAGAAACATGATAATAATTTTTCACTTGATATGGAAGATACCACGCCCACTATTATAATTCAGTCTATGTTTAGCTAAACTATGTACGTTAATATGATGTTTACTGATACGCTACAATAATGTTTCATTTTCTATGGGAGGTACCACACCCACTATTTCAATACTCTTTCTCTAAACTATGTATGTTAATATAGAGGTTACTGGTGCAAAATATCAAGGCTCTACCTATTAGTGTGTCTAAGCAGTTTAAAGGCCACTTTCTACCTTAAAAACAACAGTTTTTTATATTTGAACCTTGTTTTTGCATTTGATCCTTGTTTGTTGTTGTTGTATTTCTTAGATTTTTTCGTTGTTTTGTTGTTGTTTTTCGAATAAAATTATCGGAAAATTTAGGTTTTAAGTTAAAGAGCGATCATAATGAGCAATTTAGGGTTCCATAGACACGTTCAGATTTTATTGGTATGTTCATGCATCGTTATGGTATGGTCACAGGAACCATACTATGGTCTCTGTGACAATATATGATTGAAAAGAAGAACTTATATTTGTTTTATTCATTACTAAGGTGACGAAAAGAAAAAAAATCAATATGGTTGGTATGAACTGTACAATTTTCAAAGCACAACCAAAGTTTTATTAGTATTACAAAATAATATTGTATTTATAACCATACTATATTATTAGTAAATTATGATAAGTTTGCTCGTATGTAACCACAGTATGACTAAAAACCAATGATTGTTTTTTTTCTAAAATTTTGTGTTTAGTTTTTAAAATTATTAGAATCTAATTTTACGGGTTTTTCTTAAATAATAATTTATTAATGGAATTGTTTCTCATATAGAATGCTTAATAATTTTTTAACCAATAATTAGTTTATAATAAATAATTGTGTATATTATCTTAATATATTTATTAATTTATTTCATAATAAAATTTTGTATTTTACAATGTTTTTTTTTTAATTGGACAATAATATGGTTCCAACATAACATTATTATTATTACGGTAATAATAATATGGTTTGACTACAATCCTATAATTCAGTCATAATATGGTGCTCTTAAATTATTGTTACCTCAATCATTGTTTTTTCTTTGCGTGTTGACAAAAGTTGTTCAGTTTTACAGTGGGTACAATTTTCCCACATATTGTTAGTCAAAATTTAAGAGTCACTGTAAGTTAAATTAAAAATATTTTTTTAATTTTTCTTTTCAAAAAAGAGCAGGATAAATTATTTATTTAAGATTAAATGTATACACAATTTATTCGGCTACATCATTACCGAACAAAGTTAAGCGCTATCACCTGGTTTGAATGAGATATTAGGCAAAAGCTGAAGACACCCTTTTTGAAGGGCCCACAGATTTTCCTAATCTTTCGAGGCGAATAAATAAAAATTTTTCAGTAATTTCTCCAAACTGAGTACAGGGTTTTACTACCACTTGACAACAGTAGAATCGAAATTATGTTGTCAAGTTCGTTATGTTACCCCCGGAGGTTCCAACTGTCACTGCAGGAAATTGCAAATGCTTTGACGCGGTTCACTCGGGGAAAATAGGGGCACCAGGCGCTAGGGTTCCTGGAACCCAAACCTGGAAGAAAAGGTCTGTGTTTTAAAACGCGACCAGTGCCCAAACGACTGGTACCACGGGAATCGGTGGCCACACAGAGACTCCCCTGTCTCTGTGACCGATTACTGGTGAGGTCCCCTACGGGGGTACCCATGGTGGTTGTGGTTTAAGATCGATGTATGCAGGGTGGATGCATTGTTGATCAAAATGTGCTGTTGCATTCTCAACAGAAGGAGTTGGGTAGGCTCCAACCCCTAACCAAGAGGTTAGAACATGGGTCCAGGCTTGCCATGTTCTAAGAATTGCTACTCACTGTGACTGTGTGACACACCTGAATTACGTAGGGTGCGCCGTTACTATACAGAGGAAGGGGGGCGTTAGTCTACGTTTTTGTTTCACTCGGTGTTTGGAGCACCGTGGGATTAAGCCACCGTGGCAGGTACCCACGTTAATCTAGAACACATCTGTCAATTTCGTATATTTTTCAAAAAGTTTTTATTTGTTGCACTGTGTTACTTATATACCGATGAAAAGGAATTAAGCCCTCTTATTGCACATTTTTATTTTTATTTATTTTGTTATTATTATTAGTCAATATGCATTCCTAGTTAATATTATTTTACACGTTTTTTTTGTAGATCGAAAAGTCTTGAGGAACGTAATCAAAATTTGTTAAAAGAAATTGAGACAGCCAATAACGAATTAGCTTGCCTGCGTGATGAATGTAAGGAGCATAAATTTGAAAAGGCTGTTTTGAAGGAGGAAATGGGAGCTGTTAATACGGTAAGAATTATTCAATTAAATTTTTCAAGAAATTCATACACATACGATCAATAAAGAAACATACTCACACACTCATACTAGCGCATCATTACATTCTGCTAATATCTAAGTTTTCTTTATAGTAATGAACTTAAGGAAGAAAAATTTATTTTTCATTTATAAAAATAGTTACAATAAAATTTAATTATATAAAAATTAAATAAATAATATCTTTTGCTTTTGGTTACACTGTACCAGAACACTTTTCAATGGTCTTCTTTTGTACGAGTAATTAAATACTAATAAGACTGACTTACTGCACAATATCAAGTTAAATATCAAAATTAATTTAAAATTTCTAGAAATTGCATTAAAATTGTGATAAATAATATGAAGAGCTTTTGTGTTTATTAGAAAAAAAAAACTTATACATTTTTAAGTTCTCTTCCTTTTTTAACAAACACACACACACACATTTATTTAAATATCCCAAATCATGTAGTCGATCAAATGGGTAAAAACTAAAATAAAAAAAGAAATTTAAAACTTTGAGTGATGCAAACACTTTGCTTACATCATTCTAATTCCAGTAATATTTTTTTACTCCCACACAAGGATATGAGCAGAGAAAAGGAATTACTTTCCATTTTTTTTTTTCAAATCTATAGGCTTAGTTTTTGGTACTTGGTTTTGGTTTTTGGTATAGAATGATTGATATAAACTGACATAAAATCTCCCAGAAAATATTGTGTGGTTAAAAATATTGAGCTCAGGATCTATTAAAGCGTAATCAAACTTCACACAGACATAGCACATCATCGTTCCGAAGTCATCTTATATATTTTTGGGTAGTAAAATATTGTTTCAATAATTTTTATTGGTGTGGTGTAAAAATAGTTTTCCAACATTTTTGTCACATGTGTAGTGTTTGAAGTTCTACATAAATTAGTCTGGGTTAAAGGACACATAGGCATAAAAAAGGGAGATCTGCTCTGGGGGTGAACTTATCAAACTTCGAAAAGGTGAAGGGAAGCTACCACATGTAGACAGGATTGAATGGTACTCAAAGGACCCCTTGGCAGGAAGGCCAGTAACTTGCACAGATATAATAGAAGTACCTTAAGCTGTTTAACTGCTTTAGTGATAGGTCATGAATTATTATCTAGTCAAGATGAAAATCCAAGAAGATGATACTTGCAGACGGAGAATTAAATGTCCAGCAGTGGCTAGCATAAGCCTTGGGACCACGGGCAGAAACTTATTAAATGTAGATGCCATGGGGGAACTAAGCCTTGGACAAATGCTGGGAAATAATAGAAACTCCGTAATGAGGAAGATGCCTGGCAGTACACTGAACCAAAAATTTACCTAAATACTGTAAAATGGGGTGTAGAATCGAAGAAAAGTAGGTTAATATACAACTAACAAACTGTTTAGTCAAATCTACAGTCGATTTTAGTAAAAAAAAATAATTTTGTTAAATTCGTTCTATTGAAGAAATTTCTTCTATATTTTTCGTTATTTTATAGGGTTTAGATTTGACAAAAAATAAGTTAAATTAACTAAAAATATTTTAATTAATTCTTTCTTAGAGAGAATAAAAACGAACTTAAGCTTGATTATAAATTTCATTGTATCTAAAAATATTAGTTAATTTTTTTATTAAATTTTTATCATTAAAAGATAAAATCTGCAACATAATCTGAAAATAAAAGTGCATAACATTAATGCCTCATTACACCCTTATTCCTGTTTTAAGAGGAATAAACGAATAATAATATATTTCTTATTTTCTCCACGAAACTATATCTCTTTCAAATCGCTAATAGTGTAAAATCTATTAGAAATTTATTATCTTAATTTTAATTTTCACAACACACCGAAAATGTATTTTATATGTATGTCAACTCAAATAATTTTTCTGAAGTTAAATTTATCGAAATTTCTTCTAATTTACAGTTCTTTTTTTAATTTTTTATATATTGAATTTTCTTCAAAAATTAAATAAAAAATTTAGTAAAATAAACGAAACTTTTGTCAAATCAACATTAACTTCCTTTAGGGACGTATATTTAACTAATTTTATGGGTTGTTTTTCTTAGAATGTTTTACTACTTTTTAACCGACTTCAAAAAAAGAAGGAGGTTATCAATTCGTCTGAATGTTGCTTTTTTTTATGTTTGTGCCCACATAACTCATTCATTTCTGAACCGATTTTAAAAATTTTTTCTTTATTAGAAAGGAAATGCTTACAGATTGGTCCCATTTTAAAAGAAGTTCAGAATTTTGAAAATTAAAGGGTGTCCCCATACAACATACGTGTTTTTTACGTGTATTATGAACCGTAAAGGGCACCCTTTTAAAATTTAAAAAAACTGCTTTTTACTATAGCTGCCAATAACAGAAATTAATAAAAAAAATAAACTTAAAAATTAAAGGGTGTCCCCATATGTGACGTCAAGTTAAATATGTATATTAACCATTTCAACCATTGTAGACAATCACTTGAAAATTGGACAGAATGTCCAATACTAATAATCAGAAATTAAATATTTATAATTATAAGTTAAAGGGTGTCCCAATAGTTGATGTAATTTGATGTATATTGCAAAACTTTTGAACCGTAACAGAGAGACGGTTAAAATTTACAAAGAACCTGTTTATCTAAGTCCTTTATAACATCAAGTATATAATTTAAATTTGGAAACTAAAGGGTATCCCCGTAATTGACATAATTTTACCAATCTAGCCCTATCTTTTGAACCGTTATAGACAAACATTTGAAAATTAGACAGAATCTCCACTACTATGTCCCGTAAAATAACATTTATCAATATTTAAAATTTTAAAGGGTGTCTCAATAGTTGATGTAAATTGATGCATATGGCCAAACTTTTGAACCGTTTTAGACAGACATTTGAAATTTACAAAGAATCTGTCCTTTAAAATAAGTGTTTAATTTAAAATTGTACATTAAAGGGTGTCCCCTAGGTGATATTGTTTAACCTATATGGCTATATCTTTGGAACCGTTACTTTTTATTACTGTGTCGGTAATAATAAGTGTAAAAAAAATAAAGGGTTTCCTCATATCTGACGTAATTTGTTGTATATGGCTTTATCGGGTTAACCGTTACAGATAGACATTTGAATGTACAGAACGTATATTACTATGTTGTTTAGAATTGATACACATATATTTGTTTTGTAGTCGGTTTTTTTGCAAGAATTATTTGACTAAATTTTTGTTAATTGAACAGATTTTTATTTAAATTTCTATAAGTTTTTTGAAGTTTTATTGAAATATGTTTTCAAAAAAAAAAAAAAGAAATTCTGTTGGTTTGAATAAAATTAGTTTTAAAAATTTTTGTCGTTAAGGATTAACTAATTTTTTTCGTTAATATTACCTACGAAATTTGGTTCAGTGTAACCATTTGATAGTCTAAAATCACATAGGTCAAGAGTTAAGGCTATTTGTAGCACGTAACTTAATCAAAATAAGGTTACCATACTTACAAATTGGTTGCTGATAATTCCCATCAAAAGACCAACAACCTGTTGGAATAAAACATATAAATAAGTTATTCTTTAAAATTTAATTGAAATTGATGCTCTTTATATTTTATTTTGGTCAAAATTTTAGATATTGTATCGTAGCATTCTATCGTTTGTACTGCATGAGCGATCGGAATTGATGGTTTTATATTTCCATTGTGTATCAGAGCAGCTTTCAGGCTGTATTTTGAACCATCTATGAATAAACGCCATTAATTTAAATCGTATGGTGTATTCATCGGATCAAACAAACCGTTCATATCATGGCAGAACCATATATTCTCCTCTTTTTCGAAAAATGGTAATAGTGCCTCATTTCTGGTTCTATATACAGTGACTTTTGTTTGACTGTAAAGAAATTTCTACTCCTGCATCCGTGAAGCGAGCATTTCTGATTTTTGTTTCGATAAATTAAAATCACGAACCAAATCATTGAGTTCACTTTGCGAAACTAAATGTTTTTCATCCATGTTAAAATCGCTTCCAATGGTCGTCGAAGATAGACTACATATTCCCATGGAACTTGCACTCGTACCTGGACAAATTGGCAAAGGATCATTGCTCGCACGAGGAACTGGCTTAGACACTGATGATACTTTAGGATATTTATATTAAGCTAGATTTTTTTTGCATTTACACCGACGATATTCATCAAGCAAAAGTAACAATCATCTACATGACTTTTCGGCTCTCTCCATAACATTGGCAACGAAAATGAAAAATATACTTTTTTACCGCGTAACCACTTGTATAATATTGAGTTACACGCGTTACAAATCAATTTCGGTACCCACGGCTTTAGAGTGTTTGATACAGAGAAACCAAAATAATAAAAATATGAATTTCTGATCACATCAGTAATAACTTTGCCACTTTTTCTGATCATATAACATCCGCAAATGTAACAAAAACACTTTGGATCAACTTTACAATTCTGCCTTTGCATTTTCACACGTTTTGGATGCCAAAAATAACTTTAAAAATACAAATTAAATAACGGTACTAGCGATGCTAACAGCTGACTGTCATTATGATAACCCAGTGTTGCCAACATGCGAGGAACAGCAAACTAGAACCAATTTCGAAAAAAGAAACCCGGATTTGAATTCAGCGCCTCAAATAACATCAAGATTAGTTTTTATATTTTCTGATCGAAAAGTTGACCTGGATTTGTAAACTTGTGTATTTAGTGGGGACGGAAGGGAGTCGAAAAGAGACCCATTAGGAAAGTTGAGTGGCAATGGCGCCACCTTTTGGGAAAAATTTGTTAGCACATGGCGCACTAATTTTTTTCTCCAAATATAATAAAATCACTTGCATATGCGACCGCGCTAATAGGAAGGGTACAAAAGTTAATTTTACAGAAAAGTCGTTTATTCTTTTTTCAACGTTTTTTTTAGGAGTGTTAATGACAAACCTGTTATGAATCCTAAATGACCGATTATGACCGAAAATGTTAACGTGAGTTCATCTCTGAAAAAACGATAGTGTTTACATTTTTACACTTCAGAGGCGAGTAACTTTTAAACTAAACGTGCTATCAGGACAAAGCCTTAACAAACATTCCGATTATAAATAACTGCACTAGATAAAAAAAACCAAGGCCAAAAATTGGAAAAAAATTATAAGTCAATTTTCTCTCCAAGAGAGGTAGAGATAACCCAGACAGGTAAGCAAATTTTTTTAGATATTTTCGAGGACTATTTAATTTTAGGTATCTTAACATTTGAATTTTAAATAAACTTTTGGTGACATTTTGAAAAAAGAACAAACAAAATAATATATGACCGAGGTAGCCAACTATGGGGTTATACTACTGACAAGCCCCCCCTCACTCTAGGAGGCCGTTTGTCGGCAGCTCCACTCAAAAGTACTTCTGCTATTTCTCTATGAAATTTTATTAAGATATCTGTATTATTTTCAAAATAAAATGTTTTTCAACCACCTATCGTAAGGTGATGAAATACAATTTCTCGTATTCTATTTTCTGAGTTTGTTTGGTTAAATAGACGAAGTTAATAAATAGTTCGAATAATTAATTGAAATATTAAAATATCATAACATCATTTGTATGTAAAATCAAGCCTCGATGTCAATAACAATGTAACAAGTGTTTTGTATTGATAGCATTGATGCTTACATAAAGTTAATCTAAGAAAATGAAAACTTTTCATTTTAACACGCTTCAAAGATCACCCTATATTTTTTCTAAAAATGTTCTCTTCAAAGAGCCCAAATAGTCATAGCAATATAAAATTGTGTGTAAAACTGTGTCGAAATTATTTGCTGAATACTTGAGTTGATTGATTTGGTTTTTATTTGCAAATTTTACAAGCTCTTATCAAAATTTACTTAATTTTATTTTTATTATAACTTTTCGTTTCCATAAAAACCCATAGATGTGAATTTGTTTGTTAAATTTAGCAGTGTGTATTAAGAACTGTATTATTCTTTTGCTAGATTTTAATTTGAATTTAGGATGTTGATTAGAATAGGTTTTTATACCCCCGACTGAATTAATTTGAAGCAATATTTTTATTTTAAAGTCGGTTGAATCGAATTAAATAAAATATTAAACATACGCTAATCCTCATCTTGAATGTGTAATTGGCTGAATCTGTTTTACAAGCTGGGGTGAAGGCAGCAATTTATTTGTAATAATAATGTGTTACAGTATTCAACCCATTTCTATTTGTTTTCTATGTGTAACCTTGGTTACAGACTTGATGTACTAGATGGCACTGCAGTGAAGATATAAGAAAATGTTTTGCTTACTTAAAGAAACTAATTCAATTTCAAAAATTTTTTCTTTTGAAACAATTTTTTTGCCAAGTTAAAAATTAAAAATTAAAAAAAAAAATACTTAATTTGGACAAAAAAAAAAGCGATTTTTAAAAACACTAGTCATCCGATAGTTGAGTCATTGTCGAGGCATATTCAAGTTGTGGTAAAATTACAGCCAACACGTAGTCAGATACTTACTGAGACATAGTTAAGTGTCATTCAGAGTAAAATTTTAGCCAGGTCATAGTCGAGTCATAGTCAAGTGATCGTCAAGTCATATTCAAGTCATAATCAAGTCATAATCAAGTCATAGTAATGTCATAGAACATGGTCAATTCATAGTCAAGTTATAGTCAAGTCATAGACAAGACATAGTAAAGTCATAGTGAATTAGTAGTCAAGTCACACTCTAGGCATAGTTATAGTCTTAGTTATAGTCAAGAGATAGTCAAGTCGTAGTCAAGGCATAGGCTTAGTCATAGTTAAATCAAAATCAAGTTATAGTCAAGTCATATTTAAGTCAAAGTAAAGTCATAGAGAAGACATGGATTGACTATAGTCAAGTCATAGTCAAATTTAAGTAATAGTCAAGTCACAGTCAAGTCACAGTCAAGTCATAGGCAAGTCATAGTCAAGTCATAGTCAAGTCATAGCCAAGTTATAGTCAAGTCATTGATAAGTCATAGTAGTCATGGTAAAGTCATAGTCAAGTCATAGTCAAGCCATTGCCAAGCCATTGTTAAGTCATTGTCAAGTCATAGTCAAGACATAGCCAAGTCATAGGCAAACCATAGTCATAGTCAAGTCATACTCAAGTCACAGTCAAGTCATAGTCAAGTCATAGTCAAGTCACAGTCAAATCATAGTCAAGTCATAGTCAAGTCAGTCACGACAAAGTTATATCATAGTCAAGTCATATTCTAGTCATTGTAAAGTCAGCGGTAAACCACAGTCAAGATATAGTCAAGAGATAGTCATGACATAGTCAATTCATATTCTAGACATTGTAAAGTCAGGGGTAAACCACAGTCAAGTTATATTCAACACATTGTGAAGTATAAGGAAGTCAAAGATATGTCATATTCAAGCCGCAGTCAATTTAGAGTCAAGTTATAATCAAGTAATAGTGAAATTATAGGATAGCCATAAACGAGTCATATTTTAGTGATAGCCAAACCACAGTTATATTATAGTGAGATCATAGCGAAGTCGTGATCAAGTCATGTTGATGACATATTTGCATAAATTTATAATTTAAAATTTTTAAATAATACTCGTATAATTACACACCGTGTAATTTTTTAAGTCATGGCAAAATAACCATATACGGACACCACTACGTCATAAAAGACCAATAAAAAAGACCCCTGTCTCCCAGTTTTGCCCAAAGTCATCCAGGTTTTTTTTTATGGGCCCTCAAAGATGTGGGGCCTCGAGAGAATCATTCCTAGGAAGTTCATATGTTCTAGAAAGTTGTTTATTGAGATCTTAGGTTCATTTTTGTAGTTGATTGTTTCCTTGAATTTTGAACGGTTTGCTACCTATGGACCTGAACAGGGGAAAAAGGGTAAAAAAAATTTAATTTTTTAAAGTTTTTTGCGATTTTGACCTTGAAGATGAAGTTTTTTTGATTTTATATGTTCACAATTTTTGTTCCTTATGACAAGTGCTACAACTTTGCCTCAGAGAGTATAACAAAATTTCAAACGGTTTGCAAAATATGAGCTTGAGTAAATGATCATTTTTTGCAAAAATGACATCGAGGCCCCACATCTTTGAGGGGCCATAAAAAAAACCTGAAGGACTTTGGGCAAAACTGGGAGACAGGGGTCTTTTTTTTGATCTTTCATCACGTAGTGGTGTCCGTATATGGTTATTTTTTTCCGTGTTGCACTGTGTTATCTATTAATGAAATGTTTTTTAAATTCGTCACAAAATGCTAAGCAATTTTCATGTCAGTACTTTCAACTGTAGAACAGCTTTTGCAATACTATTGAATAATGACAGTAAGATTTTGTAATAAAAGATATCTTATATTTAAGGAATAAGCTAACCATGAAAATAAAAATTTCTTATTAAAGCTAACATCGATCCTTCAATAGAAACTCTAATTTCAATATTGTTTTAGTTCAAGCCATCATCAATTTTCGAATAATTATCAAACACAAAAAAGGCATACTTTTAAATTAATTACTAGACTTAGTAAAATCTACATAAAACATCATTTATTTTTTTTCAACTAAACTCGTCTATCTTGAAAAACTAATCAAGCATAGCGAGTTGCAATGGATGGATAGATAAATGACAGAGTGAGTGAATAGATGGATGTTTGATTGCATGAGTAAACAGAAAACATAAAGTAAACTACAAATTACTTACACACTCGCACATACACAACATACTACATACAAACTTGAAGGACAGAAATAAATTCTACCCTCCTACTTACACGTTACACATTAATTTTTCCAAAAATTGTCTTCCATCAAATACTGTTTTTTTTAATTCTTCTCATGTTTTTTTTTTTTGCATGAACTCTTTTAGCTCTTCAGTCAAATGGTGATGGGTTTTAATGGTAAAAACAATTTAGATATCGATAGACTGACAACCATGTTGGAAGAAAATCGTACATTGTTAAATGACATGGCAACCAAGGAGTGCACGGATGGTGCAACTTTGCCAAAATTATTATTCGAATTAGTAGAGCAGGCAACAACAAGTACACACGATGGCAAGAAAAAGATAACGACGCCATTACAACTCAGTCGTAGTCCAAGTCCTGGCAATGAAGCAGTCACTACTAAACAAGTCGTTAAACAACAGGCAGATGAAGTCGAGGAGAACGATGAAGAAAGTGTAACTGAATATGAGAATGATAATGATAATGAAAACGAAAATATGGCAGAATTAACAGCAACCGTTAAACAATTGCAACAAGATGAGCTGCCAACAGAAGAAGCGCCTTCATCGTCATGTAATCATGACAGCACATCACCTGCTCGCGTCGATACTTTGACTAAAAGCCATGCCAATGAAGATGTTGATGCTACAACAAATAACACTGATGGAAGTGTTATTGTGACAACACAAAATAAAAATAAAAAACATCATCGTAAACCGGCAACAAACAATAAAAAGTCTTCCTCCTCTTCATCGTCAACGGCAAGTGGCCATAGTTCAAGTGTTGCGGCTACAACAATGCAGCATCTACATGATGGCGAAGTTATTAGTAGCGTGACATCAGCACAGGAAATTGTTGGTAACTTACCAAAAGTTTGGCGTGTTTTAATGGAACTTTTAAGTCATCACAAAATCGACCCAGTGCAATTTGAGGAAAATGGCAAAAGTGAAGATTGCTACAAATCCGTCGAGACCCCGAATGGCCCTAAAGCTGAACTAAGTGTTAGCAAGACGTATATTAAATTAAAGGTAAGTCTTTTTAACAGCTAACATTGGTATTTACTGTTTCCTTTTGAGCAAGAAATAACAAGTAATAAAAAAAGAAATTAATAAACGATGCACAATGGGGGAAAAATGGAAATATCTATAAAAAGAAAGAAATTTTATAATTTTTAGACAAAAAAGTCACCTGATTTTAATTATTAAAATTATATTAATTAACATATAGAGCATTTTAATTACTCTAAAAGGTTTTTTATACACGATACAACAGATACTACCAGAAATAGTGTCTTCCGAATAATACCAATTTTTTTTTATAAAATCATAAATTTTGAGCCAGATTTTCTTTAATTTTAAAGCTCTTATATGGTTTGTATAGTTTATAATTTAGAAAATTATTCAATTGAATTTTCATAAAAATAACGAGAATTCGAAATTTTTTGGTGAAGTTTTGATTTTTTGTGAAATATATCTTGCTGTAGTTTCGGTGATTTTCATTGCAATTGCATTGGTATTACATGGAGGCAATTACAAAGACAAACATTTTAACTACCATTTGACCAAACTGGGGGAATGTCAATTACATTTTATAATGAATTACACATGCAATAACGCGATTATATGTAATAGTAATTGGAAAATTAACTGCCTGTCCCACAATGCCGCAAGAAATTTTTCTTTCGAACAATGACGTTTTAAACAAAACAAAAAATTCAAAAATGTTTTTTTTTTACATAAAGTATGGTGTCAAAACACATGATCTTGGCGGCCAAATGACATCTCCAATACTTGAGATAACACGACCATTGATTTTTGTCGCGCAAAAGATCCAGTGTTTCGTTAGCTGAGTGGCAAGTGGCATCGCCGTGTTGAAACCGCATATCGTCCACATGCATATCTTCCAATTCGGGCAATAAAAAGTTCGTTATCATCTAACGATAGCTAATACCATTCACAGTAACTGCCTGACCGGCCTCATTTTGCAAAAAATACGGCCCGATGATGCCGCCAGCCTATAAACCGCACCAAACAGTCACTCTTTGTGGGTGCATTGGTTGTTCGACAATCACTCTTGGATTATCATTCGCTCAAATGCGAAAATTCTGCTAACTGACGAATCCACTGAGGTGAAAATGTGCCTCATCACTGAAGATGATTTTCTTCGAAAGTTGATCTTCCACTGTTGCCATTTCTTGCCGCGTTGCTCGATTGTATATCTTTCCATGGTTCAAATTGAGTTAGTCTGATATTGAGAAATGTCAAATTAAATGCAGAAAAAAACTTGACGTTTAGGTGTGGTTCACATTCAACAACGGCCCTTAAAATTTAACCACCATATATATTTTGATTTTAGGTGAAATTTTGTTTTATTTTTACGAAACTTCGGCTTTTAGTGAAATGTAGATTTTGGATGAAAAATAGTTTGTTTTAAGTGTGAAATTCTGATTTTTTGTGGAATATTCCATTTCATGCTAAAATCATACTGTCTGTTCTACGATGTCGCTTTATTTAAAACAACATTTTTGAATTTTTTGTTTTGTTTAAAACATCATTGTTCGAATGAAAAATTTCTTGCGGCATTGTGGGCAGTTAATTTTTTGATAAAATTTTAGTGAAAAGTTTTAGTGATAATTTGGTGATTTTTTTTATAGCAATATATCGGTTATTGGTAATCATTGTATTGTTTATAGTTTCGAACTTTTTTACATTAAACCAAAATCTATACACAGAAAAAAATATTTGCATCAATTAAGGGTTGTAATTCGTTTCAGATTAAAGTTTAATTAAATATTAATTATTTATATTTATTTAATTAGAATTTTTTTTTTACAAATATTTAATTGAATCAATTAAAAAAATAATAGAACTTTATTTTTTTAGTTATAAAAAAAAAATTAATTGGTGCAAAAATTTTTTTCTGTGTAAAATAATATTTTTTTCCTGTCTGTCTGTATGTGTTCGCATCACGTAAAAACTACTGCATGGATTTTAATAAAATTTTGTTAGGAGGTACCTTAGTATCTTGGTTCAAATATAGGACATTTTTTTTTGTCTTAAAAATATCTCATTTCTAAGGAAATTGGAGAAAAAGTAGTGAAAGTGCATTATTTCACCGATTTACTGGTACTGGCAGTGCACACTTGACAGCAACTTTTATTTTGAAAGCGGTATGTTTTCAACACTATTTACAGAACTTTACAATAATTTTAAAATTTAATATAATTTTTAGAATTTTATGCAGGGATGGATACCTCTATATAATGAAAGTACATAAACCATAACTGAAGCACTATAAAAGTAAGAGTCTTGAAATTAGTTGAGGATTACTTTCAAAGCAAAATCGAAGACAATATTGTAAGGACACACTGACGAAGTGGCGGGCACAGATAGTTAACAATAATTTGAGTTTATTTTTTTTTCGTTGAAATGCATTTTTTAACCGTCTTCAAAAAAAGAAGGAGGTTATCACTTCGTCTGAATTTTGCTTTTTTTTATGTTTGTGCCCGCAGAACTCAGTCATTTCTGAACCGATTTTAAAAATTGGTTCATTATTAGAAAGGAAATGCTTACAGATTGGTCCCATTTTAAAAGAAGTTCAGAATTTTGAAAATTAAAGGGTGTCCCCATACAACATACGTGTTTTTTACGTGTATTATGAACCGTAAAGAAAACCCTTTTAAAATTTGAAAAAACTGCTTATTACTATAGCTGCCAATAACAGAAATTAATAAAAAAATAAACTTAAAAATTAAAGGGTGTCCCATATGTGACGTCAATTTTAATATATGAACCATTGTAGACAATGGTTCAAATGGTTCATATATTAATATATATTGATTATAAATATTGGACAGAATATTTATGATTAGAAGTTAAAGGGTGTCCCAATAGTTGATGTAATTTGATGTATATTGCAAAACTTTTGAACAGTAACAGAGAGACGGTTGAAATTTACAAAGAACTTGTATATCTAATTCCTTTATAACATCAAGTATATAATTTAAATTTGGAAACTAAAGGGTGTCCCCATAATTGATATAATTGTACCTATCTAGCCCTATGTTTTGAACCGTTATAGACAAACACTTGAAAATTGGACAGAATCTCCACTACTATATCCCGTATAATAACATTTATAAATATTTAAAATTTTAAAGGGTGTCTCAATAGTTGAAGTAAGTTGATGCATATGGCCAAACTTTTGAACCGTTTTAGACAGACATTTGAAATTTACAAAGAATCTGTCCTTTAAAATAAGTGTTTAATTTAAA
The DNA here is from genome assembly GCA_949628195.1 of Phasia obesa. NCBI lineage: Eukaryota > Metazoa > Arthropoda > Insecta > Diptera > Tachinidae > Phasia > Phasia obesa. Next base: position 17,874,286 of record OX451216.1, on the reverse strand, counting down.
ATTGTACATTAAAGGGTGTCCCCTAGGTGATATTGTTTAACCTATATTGCCATATACTTGGAACCGTTACTTTTTATTGCTGTGTCAGTAATAATAAGTGTAAAAAAATAAAGGGTGTCCTCATATCTGTCCGTTAGAGCAACAAGTATTAAATTATTTGATTTGAGTACTATTTCTTAGATTACTCCCCTTTAAATTTTTAGTTTAGAATTGATGCACATATATTTGTTTTGTAGTCGGTTTTTTTTGCAAGAATTATTTGTTAATTCATATTTATGGTGATAATAATGGTTAAATTGCGGTTTATTGGAGAAATTTCTGTTTTTTAGTGAACTTGTATTTTGTTGGTAATTTTTATATTCTTTTTTTTTGGTGAAATTTCGATTTTAGATGTTGATAATGTTTGCCAAAAAGTCAATCACCTCGATTCTAAAATTAAAATTTTCCGCGAAAAATATTCACCTCTATATTCTAAACAGTCGGGAAGGGAATAAAAATGGAGATAATTTTAAATATTCGTAGTCAGCTGTTTTGCTTCTGCTGTTTTGGTTTAACTATAAAATCGTTAAACGCTAAACAAAAATGTTTCATGAAAACATCTGTGATCATGAGTTGAGGATTCAGTACGTTGATTCTTTCCGTTTCGGTGCGAAGTGGAAGCTAACCTTGAGAACACTGAATAACAACGGAAAGTGGTTATAAGTTATTAATTCAATTTTTATTAGGCATCCTGCGCTGCGTTCACTTAAACCACGGTTCCTCATAGATATCCACAAGTGTGGCAAATTTTAAAATTTAAATTTTGTTCAAGAACTTTTATAATTCGATTGAATTTCTCCAGGTGTATTATTTGATTTTTTTTTTATGTAAAAAAAAGGTAAGAACAACATGTCACTCCAAGATGTTTTATTCTGTTCGTGAGTTTATTTACTTTCGTAAAAAAATTCATAACAAAAAATAACAAGAAAAAATTGTAGAAAGCAGCAAACTGCACATATTAACTCATCATTTTACTTCTTAAATATAAAGTCTTGAAGTATGTTACTTTTTGTGCCCTTGTGCCAGTCAAGCTAGACATGCTTCTCATATTAACTTTATTATTTTGCCAGTAGTGTTTTCATATTTTCTATAACGAAAGATTTTGGGAAACAACAAAGTTTTCTTTTTTAATATTTTTTTTACAAGTTTATATTTAATTTTTTTTATGGTTGCATGTTTGTTACCCTTCCTTCGCCTTGTGGTTGTAAATTTCTTAAGTACTTTAGGTTGAAAATATAAAATTTATTGTGGCATCCGGTGGTTTTTCGTATACAAACTCTTGACGAGTTTTCGTAACATTTTTACAGTTTCTTTTCTACTCACTTGACTATAGTTGGTAATTGAATTTATTGTCTATCTCCGTTCAGTTTTCACTAGCTTCTGACAGGAAAGTTTTTATTTGTAGAAAAAAAAAAATATATAAGAAAATAAAATAAAAGAAAATATAAATAAAATTATGTTCAAACTTAAACCTTTTTATAAACGAGGGCAATTTGATAATTTGCGTAAATTTTTGTATAAAAGATATTTGTTACGTTATGACTCTTTTGGCCGAACCAAAAGTTTGGCGTCAATTGTGCTGGTACAACCACAACGAAAGGGACTCAGTAAACCACTCTTTAATTACTGAAATTGTTGTTGTAGATTCCCCATAGTATTTGTCAAGCCTCTCTTCGATTGTATAGCCATGGGTATTTTACGTAACAAATAATGAAACATCACACGAAATTAACTTTTTTTACTTATGTTTTGCATTAGCTGCCAAAAACAAACTTTATTCAGTCTGATCAAAATTCGACCTATACAAGACCGGAGCGGTGGTGAAAGTTACTGGGCTGAAAAAGGGGGCCCCGGTGAATTTGTAGGTAGTGTGATAGTCTATTAGTTTGCGATTATAGGTTTGATTCCCACCAAAGACTCTGGTATCTTTTTACATGGGTTGCCAGATTTTTTTTCACTTAATTCTCTAAAATCGATGTGAAAAATCGCCAAAATCCCCAATATAGTTTTTTTGTTTATTTTTGCCTATAATATAAACACTATTTTTTAATTAAAAAAAAAATTAATCAAAATAGCTAAAATTCCAAAAAAAAAAAAATTAAAAAAATCGCCAAAATATATATTTTTTGTATATAAAAAGATTAGTGAACAAAAAGAGTACAATTTTTACTTGAAACACTTAAAAATAGTTTGGCTATTAAAATATATGGAGACCTGATCATACACTCATTCTCAAGGTATTTGTCACCATGTTCTTATTTAGAATATATTTTATGGGAATTAAATTTATTCAACATTACTAAAATAAGATTGAAAACCGCCACGTTTGGAGAGAAATCGCCAAATACTACAAGTTGGCAGGAAGACCCGAAAAGTGCTTTAATATAATATGAATACCTTAAACAGGTTAACTGAGCTATTGGCAGGCCAAGATGATAATGGAGGTAAGAATATTTGTAGCCTGTGCTGGAAAAAGGCTGAGACGGAGGAAGAAACATAGGAAATGTGGAAGGAATGTGGGGACCTTAGCCTTAGGCTAATGTTAGAAATTACGGAAGACTCTGTGATGAGGACGAGGTCGCCGTTTATAGATTGTCAAACACTGAAAACACTGTACTCGAGGCTAGTGATAGCACGTGAAGCAGTGAAACTAAGGTAGTCGTAAATTACCAATCGGGTGCCAGTAATCATTTAATATCGAAAAGGGTTGAAAAGAGACCACCATACAGTTCATCGGTTCATGGTGTTCATCGGTATTCCCTCCACAAAATAATAATACTACTACTACTGGGTTGTCATGCAATTATCAAACTGCCCTCGTATTAACCTAGATACTGCTAAAATAATGTCGAAATGTTGTGGTTGCTTTTATTTATTTTTTTTTGACTCCATCTAAAGCATTTTAAATTAATATTATTGACAAAGAAAATCATAAGACAAGGAGTAAAGGAAGAAAACTACTATTATGAACATTGTGTTGAAGGTTTTATTAGTATTAATGTTATGCTATTGAAGGTTTTATAGTTATTCCAGGAGGAACTAGAAAACTTTTCTCTAAAGACAAACCATTAAGTGGTGGATTATTTTCCAGTTCTGATAATCAGCAATACTTAAGTGTTGAATGCATATTTTATAAAGTGTTCTGTTAATAAGTTGTATCATTTTTTGGGAACTCATCATTAGTTTAAAAAGTGGTTAGTTGGAAAAAATAAGTAGAATGAATAGGAAACAATAGAGTATTATTATATACTTCGCTACAAGGATTCAGTAGCAGATCACTAATTTTATTCGAGCCCCCCTTTGTGAATCAATGTATTTTGATGCCCGATTGGTATTTTGTGCCTATATTACCTTCAGAGAATCTCGTTCTGTCATACTTGCATTCAATACTTAAGTATTGCTACTTTATTCTTGACAAAGGTGGCTACAAACATGTAGACCTTCTTTCTCATCATAGACCCTCTTTCTTGTAATATTTTTTATAACTAAGGTCTCATTAGCATCTATATTTAATATGTGGTTTTACTTGGCCAGTGTGCTGAAGACTCACCCACAATGTGCCCTACCATCTCAGGCACAGTCTGCAAGTATCATCTTATTCGATTTTTACCTTGGCTATTAAAATTAAATTTTTCATGACCTATCACTACCGAAGCTAACCAGTTTAATGTACGCCGATTATATCTAAGAAATTTTTTTAAAATTACTCCTGAGATCCTTTAGAGTTTGAACCGCTTTTGTCTATCTGTTAGGGCCAATGAAAACCGTGGTTGTTTCAGAGATTAACCATTCTATCTCTTACCAGGGATTGCCACGGTGGGCTAGTAGGTAGTATGCTAGACAATCAGCCCAAGGATGTAGGTCCGATTCCCACCCAAAACTCTAGAATTTTTCACTACAAATTGGCAGAAGAAGAAGCTTGGATATAATTTGGGTGCCTACAAATGGTTAACTGCGTTAGTGACAGGTCACGGACTCTCAAGTATTATCTGGGAAAGTTAAAAATCGACGTAAGACGATACTTGTAGACTGCGGCTTTAGACCAAGGGCAGATACATATCAACTCTAGATGCTGTGGTCACCTTACCCTTAAGCAAATGATAGCAATTACCATAGACTCTGTGATGACTAAGAATGTATCAGTCGCCAGTCTGAAGTCACTACAGTCGAGTGTAAAAGGCTAGTGACAACACGAGACAATGAAAGTGAGGTAGGCGTAAATTTCCAGTCGGGTGCCAGAAATCGTTGATGAGAGAAGGGAGTCGAAAAGGGACCCATGAAGTTATTAGTCTGCAAGGATTTATTTATCATTCTTTTAAAATTCTCACGCTCTTCTTTAATTTGATAAAAATTAGAATTCAGCCTCCTCGAGTGACAAGACCATTTTTACCTTTCTTACAGTTACGAAGAATGATGAAGAGGGATGTAGCGATGTACAAAATTCAAAATTCTCGTGACTTAAATATATATATATTTTTTATTTGGCTTTAAAAATTAATCACATAATTTACTAAAGAACTAGCTGTGCCCATACACGGTGTGTAAGTCCTGACAATATTTTGTTCGATTTTGCTTTGAAAGTAATACACATCAAATTTTAAGACAGTAAGGTATTTACTTTATATAAAGGTACCCATCCCTAGATGAAATTCTAAAATTTATATAAAATTCTAAAAATTATTGTTAAGTTCTGTAAAAGGTGTTATAATATTTAATAACAATGTAATTAATAACAATTTAATTCCACAAAGTAAAAATGCAATTAATATTTGATTCAATGGGCTATTTGGCAGTGTGTAATTCATATTTTGTGATTATTTTAAAACAGCGCCATCTGTTGCGCAACCGTGTTTAAAATATTCCACTTTCAATTCAATTTGTGATTATTTTATAACAGCGCCATCTGTTACGCAACATTACTTAAAATCTCGCGCTTTCAAAAATGCAGTCCCTTTAAATCGATAAAAAAAATCGGCGTACTTTCACTGTTTTTCTCCATTTTCTCTTGGAAATAATATAATTTTGCAGAATAAAGTATCCTATATTGGAATCAGGATACTAAGGTACCTCCTCACAAAGTTTTGTTAAAATCCATCCAGCAGTTTTTACGTGATGCGAACACAAAAAAAGAAAGACAGAGAGACAGACAAACAGACAGGAAATGAAATACTATTTTATTATATGGAGAAATATTCTATTAACGCTGTTGGTTGAGACAACTTAAGTCTACCTAATAATTCACTCAACCAAAAATATTAAGTTCTTTTTTAACTAAAAACTAAAAGAAAATGTTAACATTTTCCCTCATACACTAGAGATTAATGCAAAAATTTATGAATTAATTTCCTCTTATATTCTTTTCTCTTTTCATAATGCCTTCAACAACCAATTTATCTTCACTTCCGCCATGGTCTGCCATAAATTAAATGATTTATTCATCCATCAATAACCGCTAACAAAAAAACCAATGAACGAACGTTATAAACTACACAAGGATCTCATATTGGAGAAAAAGTCGTTGGTTAAAGAAACTAATCGCCTGAAAACCTTAAACAGTCACTTGGATTATCGTCTCAACGAACAAGAAAAACGCTTGAGTGCTGTTAGTTTGGAATTGACAAAAACCTGGCATTTGGTTGGTAAAATGCAACGTCAACATCGTCAATTGCACACTCAGGAGCAAATCTTACGTTACCAGCTGCAACAGAAACGTCGCCTGCTGAGTGAACTCAAGGATGAACTGGAGTATTGTCGCCGCAAATGGGCAGCAGCACGTGCCAAAAACGATGAAAGTCAAGAGCAGTGCAATGATTTACGACGTGAATTTGCCAGGCGTAAGTTGGAAGATGCCAATAATTCCGCAGAAAGTGGCTACAGTGATTCGGGTGGTCCAGCATCTGATGAAGATGTAGCGGTGCCAGAAGATGGTGCTGAAGGCGGTGAGGTGTTAAGAAATGTAAACGATGGCCATGATGATTTAGACGATGGAATTTTGGCTGTTAGCACATCAGCAGCAGGTGGCTGTGTGAATTATAGACGCAAACGTTTGAGGGAAATGTTCGAACATACTCGTAAAATTAAACGTATGCAAAGTACTTCGCCAGGCAGGGCGGGTAATGTATTGCAAACGGAAATGGTGGTGTTGCGTTGGAATAGTGCACCGCCTACCTGTGGTTGGAGAGATTCGGTTGGTGTGGAAGAGAATTTTATTGATGATGATGTAGATGGCACGACAAATGACAATTCAGCTTCTTCCTCTAACCATTCATCGGAGAGAGGTGCTATACCCAAAGCCCCCATAAGGCCATCGAGGCGTACAAAACTGCATTTAACAGATAAACCCGAGAGTGATGATAAAAAGCCGGTCATAAAGAATGAAAAAGCTGCTTCTCCTGAAGAAAGAACCTGCAGAATTCAACGTCTAGAGGAGCAATGTAAAACCTTGATTAAACAAGTTTTGGAAACTTCAGACAATCGTGAACGTTTGGAGGTACAACTTAAACGTTTTCAAGATGAAATGTCTCCCGCTCAACATGCTGTTCCTTTAGAAGAAATTATTAAAAAGAAACGTTTTGAACGTATGACTCGTGCCAGTTCAGTGCCTCTTACATTTTCAGGTTGTTTAACACCGCGTGAAGAAGAATATACACGCAAACGTTCCGAGCGTTTGGAAAGGTTGGAAGAAGAAAGTCGCCAGCTAATGTCTCGCATCAAACGGACTTCTGATAGAGGTCATTATTTACGCTGCTCTTTGGATCGTATAAGAAGGGCGCCTCTTAGTCGTGAGGGTAGTATTGAAAGTAATACTGAAGATGATTCCGCCAAGAAGCCGGCAGAGGAGGAGGAAAATATTTCAAGTACTGAAAGTAATTCTCAAGATAATTCGCAGTCAGAAAATGTTGTTGCCCAACCGACTGTTAGTAAAGTAAATCCTTTGACAGCAGAAGAGGAAGCCTACACAGCACGTCGGGCTGAGCGTTTGCTAAAGCTTGAAGAAGAGAGCAAACAATTGCTGACCCAGCTATCGAGAAATAATCAAAGAGGTGATAATATAGGTAATAGACTTGATACTCTACATGAGCGTTACAAAACTCAGGAAGATGCCAGTGCTAGTGGCTCTCATAAAACATATACATCTCCAGCACAGACAGCCTCAATAGCTAGCAAAATATCTGTGGAACAAAGGATAGAAAATATTGAAAAAATCTCCTCTAATCGCGAAGAACGTTTGCGAATTTTGGAAGAAGAAGGCCGACAATTAATCAATAAACTATCAGAGACTTCGGAGAGGGGTAGCAAAATGATAAATAGAATTGCCGAGAGAGAGCTCAATCGCCAAAAGCGTTCCTCCTGCACCCCAATTAGAGATACATCTTTAGATAAGAATGCTTCAACCTCAGTTAAAGTTGTAAACCACAATTCTACCTCAGAAGAGACACCTGCAGCTGCTGCTCTCTTACCTACGCCAAAGAATGTGGCCTGTTCAAGCATAGTGTCGGAAGAGCTAAACGATCGAGTTACCATAACCACTATACCAAGTCAAATAGCAGCTAATCAGGGTGCCATACCAAAATCTAAGCCCACTCTACAACTGTTAGCCTCACGTCCTAAATCCGCCAGAATACAAAAAACCAAAAATAGCAACTTGGATAATGCAAATGAAACTCTGGAAGACATGGTAAAGCGTTTGCAATCATTACCTTTTCCGGGAGAGGAGTCAACAATAAAACAACAAGAGAGTGAGCCAAATGATTTAGAAGTTACAAGCATTAAGCCAGACATTGATGTATTTGAAACAATAGCTGAAGTAGATAAAGCTCAAGATCAGCTTATACCACCTCCCGTTGCCGTTGAAGATGAAGCCGCTGTTATCCAGATTTCGGAAGAAACCAATTTGCAACAGTCTAGTACTGAAAAAGATTAAATCTATGACGATAAGACTTTGTTCTTCGTGTTCAATTATTTTTACTCTTTTAAACTTTAATATCAATACCAATTGCTGATTGTTCATTCGATTATCATTCTGAAATCGTTTGAATTTGTTCACTTATAAATGTTCAGATATTATTACTATATTATTTATAACGATATATATTTTCAGATTTATTTATATATTTATATTTTTAAAACGATTTTTAAATAAAGTTTAACGATCTACAGAAATAATGGTAACTCGTGAGAAATAAAGTTTGCTTTGTTTTAGCTGCAAGAGCAAGCATTTTTATTTTAATATTTTTTATAGAATCATTTTTTTTTCTAAAACGGGTGACTCAAATACAAGTATATTTATTTTTCATAATTTAATGAAATCAACTAAACTATAATGGGAAATATTAATATCATTTATGGATTACAATAGCTGCCTTAGCGTTAGCTTTTCTTATCTTTCCAATTTTCCAAGTCTTTGTTGAGGGTTTCCGGTTCTATCTCGAGAATTTCTCGAACGTTATTAGCATTAGGAATTTAAATCGTGCCTAGCAAAGCTTAGAGTCGTTCTCAGTTATTTTGTGTTGTATATTCTGCTTCACTTTTGCAATTAACTTGAAAATAGTTAAAAGACAATTGCTCTTATAAACCCCTACAAAGCCCCAGCTATTAAGTACGTTCTCTCAAAATGAAAGAGTACTATTGAGAAACTCTTTGAGAATTTTTTGAGATACTCTCAGTATTTATGCTGAACCAAATTTGTGAGAAATGATGTAATCCTAATTTTGATTTAAACGAGAATTCATTACTAAATAAAAATTCATATAGAGCCATAGAATACTATTGAGAAAATCTTTGAGAAACTTTTAATATTTAAGCTGGGTCAAGTTTTGAGTAACAAGAGGTGTATTCCGAAGCATCAATTTGAATTCACAAGTTAATTCAGTACTATAGAATAAAGATGAAAAGATCAAACAAATTAAAAATCATATAAAAACATATTACTATTGAGAAAAATTTTGAGAAAATCTTTGAGAACTTTTTTTTATTGAAGCTAGGCCAAATTTTGAGCGAAAAAATTAATTGGTATTCAGAAGATAAATCAGTACAATAAAATAAACCTGGAAAGATCACATAAAGTTAACATCACATGAACCCATAGTCCTATAGAGAAACTGTTTGAGAAAAAGTTTGAGAAACCGTTTGAGAAACTGTTTGAGAAACTGTTTGAGAAACCGTTTAAGAAACTGTTTGAGAAATACTTAGTATTTATTTCAAATTATCATTTCGGATTCAGAAGGCAATTAAGTACTATTAAATAAACAACAGCTAAGTAAATGTAAAAAAAACATTACGAGGAAGAAAATTCTAGTCAGAACATTTTCTAGCCATTTCTCAAGTATTTGCAATTAAAAAAAGGTTCATGAGCTGCTAGAAAGTTATGAAACTTTAAACTATATTAAATACAGTTTTAAGTTCATCTCAGCTAATTTATGCTGGAGTATCCCAACGTAATATTTGGGACGCACTTTAGACTTTTTGTTTCCTTTGGATATGACAAATGTCGACATCGACACTTTTGTTCACGAAAGCCTCCTAGTTGCACTACGATATTTAAAGGTCCATATATTCTATTTGGAATAGAGGTTTATGGAATGGGTTGTAAAGATTAATGCTTACATACTCCTGCCTTACTATTCAAATAAATGATCAAATTATACATCAACTCTTAAAAGGACGAATAAGTCGATATGACTTGTGAGAGACGGCTTATTTTGAAGAGCCGTAAAGACACAAGGTTTATATGAATATTATATGTATAAATGTAGAGGTGTTAAATAACAAGATTTCGAAAGCCAAGTAATGTTGCTATATTGTGAAATGTTGAGGCGAAAATTAGTGTCATTACCTCGGGATGGGGTTCATGTAGCTGCACATCTTTTCTCATATCTACTTCCCAATCTTGCTCTTACCTCATCAGGGCCCAACGAAGTTTAAGAAAACAATTATAAAAGGCGTTGAATATACTCCAACTTGCAAGTGGAGCTACCAAGCAAAAATGTGTCTAGAATTTTCCATCGATTCAGTGCATTGTGGAGAGTACTGTGAGATATACACCCTATATATGTATATATTCACATACATATATGTAAATGGACGTAGTGGTAGCGTACACTGGAAACCACACTGGAACCACTACCCCGGAATCTTTCTGTCGTTACTTTGGGATGGGGTTCATGTAGCTGAACACATTTTCCCCATACATACTCTACACTCGTCAGGGCCCAACGAAGTTTTAAGAATACAATTCTAAAAAGCATTGAATATACTCCGGACACCACCACCTCGGAACCAATTTTTGTCAGTTTGTAGTCGGTATCCTGATGTTGTCCATGTGTTTAATGAGTCTAGGTGAATTGGTTTTAAAACATAGATCTTATCTATTTAAGAATCAATTTAAAAAAATATGTTACTCTATATATATTCTTAATATGTATTAAAAATATGTTATGTTACACACATGATTATCATTTTCATAGAATATAGAAATTTATTTTTAAATATTTCGAAAATCGTTGGCAAAAATTTTTGTAAAAATATTTTTTTTTTAATTTTTTTGTAAAATTTTGTTTGAGAATTTTTTTTTAATTTTTTTGAAAAGTTTTTATTCGAAAATTTTTCTGTCCGAATATTATTTGGAACATGTTTTTTAAATTAAAAAAATTTTTTATTAATATTTTTACAAAAAAACAAATTTAAATTTTTAAAATTTTTTTTAAATTTAGGACCTTCCTCCATTGATTTAAAATGGTCAGACTAAAGCAAAAAAAATAAAAAATTTCCTTATATTGGCCCCCTTATGTGCCCTTTAACTCCTATTTACCAGTGGCTACCCTGTGGGTCCATTGGCTACCTTTATGTGTATTGCTTTCTATAAAGGTCTTTAATACAAATCAAAGCAGAAAAACCTTATCAACCTAAAAACAAACAAAAATCGCCCCTCGCAGGAGGTTATTGATCCCTCGAGATTTGTATGCACTTCATACGATCTACTGGACGCTGTCTAATATTTATTAAACAAAAAAAAAAAAAAAAGCACAATAGAACCATTACAACCGAAAAAATTAAAACAACCTGAAAAAATGTTAATAAATATAGGTAGGCGTGGTTTTTTGCCAGCTGCCTCGAATTGAGTAGTCTGATGTTGCTGAATTTCATTAGAAAAAATTTCGAAACTATACCTGGCATATTGGTGTGCTTAAATTTTCTGTATCTCTACGGGTGCCTGGGCAAAGTTGTTTATAAGGTTCCAGAATATATATACTTTATGGGGTCGAAAGTTAATATTGTAGAAATTACCCTTTGTACTTGCGGGGAAGGGTATACAAATCGACTCTATATTTACCGTCTACTCGACCAACATGTATCTTTGTGTTTGCGGGGTTATGCAAATCCTTTGCTGTGTGAAGGAATACGAATGCTACAGTTATTGTAATTAGGGACAAATAGATATGCCTGGATCATCAGCCACACTATCTCATTCAAATTTTCTGACTGAATATACTGATATATTTACATATGACGGACGGAGAAGGGTCAGCATGTATGAAATTCTAGACCAATGTCCAAATTGTGTCCGACTAATTCCGATACAACAGATTGTATAAATAATATAAATTGGCCACAGCAGCCAATGTATTATACAGATCCAACTTAACTATCTGTGACACTCAGCATCTCTGTCATCCATTTTATAATAATCACTGTAATTCTTTAAATGTGGGAAAGTACCCAAGACAATATGAATTGAACCAAGAGTTTTTTCAATCATCGTTGTAGGCTGGTAAATAGCTTTTCAGTTTGCCAGGCTAAAAAGGAAATTATAGATTTTGAATTAGCCGCACAGAAAGGTAGGTTTCCTATTATAACTATACACTTCACTTCAAGTAGACTTTATTTCTTTTGCATAAGGACAATAGTCTTTAACAAAACGAGATAATTGGTTTGATGTGTTACAGGCTTTTACAAATTTTTCAGATCTACCATAAGCCTTTAGTAGAGGACTTACATACTAAGAGACTTGATTTGAAAATTCTAAATAGTTGAGAAATAATATTGTTAGACTATTATTGATGAAAGCAAAGGTAAACGGTTACCGGCACTGTTTGACTTTATACTAATTTAAATTTTTAAATTTATTTAATTACTTTACATTTTCCTTTAAAACCACAATGTTTTATAGTCATTTATATGAGACAACATCGTCTATAAATTTGTTATCTCTACTGTTTTAAATACCCCAAAGAAAGAACCAGCATTATTTCATAAACATTTTTAAATGCTCAAATAACTTTTTAACGTCTAGCTTTTGAAAATACAACAATTTAACTTTAATATTCTTATAAATTTAATAGTTTGAGAGGAATAATTATTATCATAAAAAAGTTTTAAAACAATGATAAGAAGAATTTTTTTTTGGTTGTCACCACAGTCGCATTTATAATATAATATAATAAAAATGTAAAACAAGTGCCTTAAGACAAACAGACAAACAGACAAACGAATAAACAGTCATGCTTTCCGGCAGTCAAATGGAGTTGAGATGCTTGAAAGGAATTTTAAAGTGAATCACACAATCAGGAGTTGAAATAAAATAATAACCATGAATATGTAGTTGTGCAGTAGTTAGATGTATGAGTAACTACACCCATTGGAGTGTTTTTGTATGAGAGACAAATTTGATTGTTGCTGTGTTGTTGTATAGTGTGTTTAAAAGGGTTGTATGAGTGGATTGTTCTTAATTTAGTATTCAACGCTTAGCTTTATAAAAATAATAACTTGTATACTCATGCTATAAATGCTCTTGTTAGTCTTGTTTGTGTTGCCTTTAGTAACGTGTAGGATTTCCCAAACTTCTTTATTTCCCGGGAAACGAGGAAAAATATTCACATTCCCGGGCTTCCCGAAAAAAAGAAATTAAAAGAATTTTTTACTGAAGTAGTCTGTAATAATTTATAGATTTTATTTAAGACATGTCTCTTTTACTATTTTAATTTTTTAATTTTTTCCATTTTTTTCATTTCGCACTTACACGATGATTTTTTCATGATTTTTTTAACTCATTCTCAAACTGAATGATTATCATTAGATAAATTAAAAACAAAATCAAATGCAATAAATTATAGCTTAAGAATATTAAAAATTTCACTGCACAGTGGGGCATAATTAAAATATTTTGTAAATAATTCAGCCATTTGTAAACAATGAGTCCGATTGATCTAGAATTTGACACGAGCGTAGCAAAGGAGTATCTCCTGGGGTATGGGCTACAAACTAGTCATGAGTAAACTAGCGGCGAAACACCCTACAGGGAACATGGAGGAAGAAACTATGGAAAACTTTGTTGTAAATACACTATTTTCACTACGTGATATACCTAAGGAAATAACAAGCCCAGAAGAAATACCAGACATCCCATAGTTTACGCAACAAGAGCTGATAGACGAATCACGCCGACTAAAAGCCGGTCAGGCTCCTGGCCCTGATGAAATCCTAGGAGAGGTAGTAAAAGCAATAGCGTAAAGCGCCCAGGAGTTCTGCTGAATATGTTCAACACCTGTCTTAAGAAAGGGGCTTTCCCAAAGATCTGCAAGAGGCAACATCTTGTGCTTATAAGAGGGTACTGTAGCTTAGGTGGTTAGCACATTGACTACTAAGCAATGGTCACGAGTTCAATACTCAGCCATGGCAACATCAATTTTTCTGATATGTATTAATTAATTTCTCTTTATAATAATGTATATCACAGCGCCCTCCTTCGCCGGTATTACCACATAGCACTAAATCGTCGGCGAAGTAAAATAATTATAAATTGGCTATGCTAGCTTCAAACTAATTCGCCTAAATAACACCAGAGGCGCTGAAATACTGTTCTAAAAATAATCATAACGTGCAATTGCAGTGTTACCAGAAGCGAAGCTTTACTATCAACTAACCATCTGTCTTATCTACTACTCGACCACTTTGCATGCTGGAAACAGCGAGATAACTTTACGAAAGCTTAATAAAACCCCGAGTGAATGAAGCCATAACAGGTAGAGGAGGGCTCTCAGACAGGCAATATGGCTTTAGACCAAAGAGATTTACCATAGGAGCCGGAAAAGACGTGATGCGCGCGTATGAGGAAACACAGACCGGGCGCCACTCTACCAGATCATTGGTTCTCCTGGCTACACTGGACGTTAAGAAGGCTTAGATGGCCTGATGTAGAGAAAGCTTTAGAAGAACGCTTTCACATTTCGGATTACTTGGCGAGGGTTCTAAGCAAAGGCTCCCAACCAAAAAAGTGGTTAAACTGAAAATGGGTTTGCTAAATATTTAGCAAAGTGACACAAATCTACCTTGTTGAAAGCTGGTATGCTACTGATTTAAAATTTTCACATGTTTTGTTCTCTTTGTGTGATTTTGGTTGAGATTGTGTATTTGCTCACAGATCCTTAGGGGTTTACGTGGGGGCTCTTGGTTATAAGAGACTATCTTAAGTACAGAGAACTTATTTAAAACACAACAGAAGGTCAGTAGACGATGCAGGTTATAGCGGGAATTACCCCAAAAGACCTTCACATAATAGGACGAAGGAGGATATGGTTAGCAATACAAACCAACGATACAGAAACCAGGAGAGAAGAGCTAATCAGACAGAAGATATAAAAAAGTGGGTAAATAGACGACACGGTAATGTTAATTACTATTTGACCCAAATGTTGTCAGGCCATGTATACTTCCGGAAATATCTACACAAAATGAATAAATGCGACACTCCCTATTGCCTTAATGAAAATGAAGACGTAACAGATGATGCAGAGCATACCTTCTTTAAGTGTTCCCGCTGGTCAGAAAATCGGCGAGAACAGGTAAGCGTCACGGGACACTTGTGTCAAATTCGACACGTATCGTGACGACTATGTGTGTAGTGCGTAAATGCATTTTTACGTCCTTACCGCAAAATAGCACAGGAGGATCTGAGCCTAAGTATTGACGCTGGGTACCATTCAGTTACCAGAGGATGCACTATATGGCTTAAAATTTGGAGACTAAACAAAACATTCTCAAAATAATTGAATGTGTTTGATAAGTTGGCAATCAATATATGAAAAGCTTATATATAATAGGCACGACTCCAACCACTTTGGTACTAATAACCTTACAGACATAAGTGGATAATTTCTTTGCAGCAGAAATTAAATAAAAGATTTTAATAAAAAAAAACTTTCCCCTTTTTAATTTTTCTCTTTACAATTTGGTCACAGTTTTCGTACTGAAACTATAACTTGTTTAAGAATTTATAGTAAAATGTTGTTGCTGATATAAATGTCGAGACTGTTGGTTGGTATGAAAATGAAAAAAATTATGTTTGTATGCGTGCGAGGGTATGTGTGTACAGTGTGTAATATGGAATTTATAAGTTCTGTTGTATTGTTGTCGTGGTATTATCATGTTAATCTTAAAAGTTGTTTTGTTGTTGCCATTGCCATTGTCATTGCTTTCTGTTGCTGCTAATGCTGTTGTTTGTTTTGTATCTGTTTAATTCCTTTTGTCACTTTTCTTTCTCGTTTTATTGCTTTCTTTAGTTGTAGTGTAATTGTGTAATTTGTTTGTGTAGCTGGTTGCAAACTTTAAAGTCATTTTGATGTCTTTTGTTGTTTTTATATTCATTTTTATGCATTTGGACAAGTTGTGTATGAACACTTATGGTTATAATGCTAAGTACACTCTGTCATGACAAGGTGTCCGTTGATCAATCTTGGAAATTAAATCCGCAGAAAAGCATAAAAAAGACATGATATTATCCAAAAATTTTGGCAATTGAATTTACTTAAATCTAAAAATTGACGATTGAAATTTTTGCATAGGAATTTGCAAATTGGTTCCTCTTTTGAAATCCATTATTTTTTTTATCCCATCTGTATAACTATTTCCACATATATAGCGCATCCCTTATTGACACAGCGTATACCTTTTTCGGTTAAGGGGCGGTTTTTTTCATATTATTCAATACTAGCTATACCCATACACGTTGTTTACGTCCTGACAATCTTTTGTTAGATTTTGCTTTGAAAAATAGATTATTTTAAATTTTAGGACTTTTGCGTCATTACTTTACCCATCCCTGGATAAAATTCTAAAATTTATATAAAATTCTAAAAACTATTGTTAAGTTCTGCAAAAGGCGTTTAAAATATTTTAATAACAATTTAATGCCACAACGTAAAAATACAAATCAAATACAAATTTTATTCCATTGGCTATTTTACAGTAAGTAATTCATATTTTGTCATTATTTTAAAATAGCGCCATCTGTTGCTCAACCGTGTTTGAAACATCGCGCTTTCAAAAATGAAAGGTACCTTAAAGTAAAATTGCGTACTTGCACTGCTTTTTCTTCAGTTTCTATTGGTAATAAGATAATTTTGCGGAATAAAGTATCCTATATTTGAATCAGATATAGATATTTGAATGAATAATAGAAAGACATAACATAAGTCTAAAGTAAAAAGTAAGTGAAAAAAAATATATACTTAATGAAGTCCAGACTGTGCTAATAGATGCACTTGCTGGCCATCTCTTTGATGTTGAGCCATATTCTTATCCCACGAAACCACGATCACTTAGGATGCTACTTCCCAGGATATTGTTGCTGCATGTTTGGTTTTAGCAATGGGAATCATCAAACCAACACTCTAAAATATAGTATGCGCTTTGTAAGCCTTGAATTAATGCTCCAGGTCTGCCCAATACTCTGCCTTCAATATAGAGAGCTATTGTAGACTTGTCCTTCTTACATTGGATGCTAAAATATAGAAAAACCTCTAATGTCACGCTCAGCTAGAGTAAATAAATTCCAAAAATGTTGATATATTGTGTCTTCTCGCCAAGTCTATAGTATTCAGCCAAGACTCCTTGCATCATCCACTAATTAGTCTGATGATCGTAACTAATGCGAGACTATTTACTGGCTGTTTTGCTGATACCGCTATAGCATTAGCCTTGCTTCGTAGTAATTTAATGATACGATTTTTTTATTTCTTAATATTTAATATTCTAGTTTTTCTTTTGATTTTTGTAGATTTGTCAAGAAATATTCCTGCAAATGCTGCTAAAGTGAAAAAACCGCAGATTTTAAGAAATTAAAAAATTATACATCCCTATGAAGTACCAAAATTTCTACTCAGAGATATTTTTCATGGTCAACAACTCCAACGTACAAGAATTATGAACAAAATTGTGATTTAACTATCATTTTTGCTAAAAGTATTTTGTCTTGAGTAGAGTCTTTTCAAAAAGAGCATAATTCTAATAATTTAAATAAAATTTTTTTATGAAAGCTGTTTTTAAATAAATGATTTCCATCAAAATTAAATATTCTTTTTTTTTTATTTTTATTTATAATTATGCTAATCACCCGTAACATGTAGGAATGTTATTCTAAAAAACAGAATGAGAAAAAAATAAAATGAGTACTTATAGAGTATTTTTGGCTTCTTTAAAATTAGGAAACATTTTATGAGTAATTAGCTTAATATTAAATAAATAATATTTAAATTCACAAAAAAAAAAAAAAAAAATATAAATAAATATTCTTTCTGTATCAACACACATATTAAGTTATCTTAGCTTTGTAGAACTTTTAGATAAAAAGCTGTATATTTGTTAATATTGAAAAGTTTTGTTTAACCCTGTAACAACATATGGGAAAATTGTAGCCACTGTATCGCCAATGTATTAGCTGGCGTATGAGTAATATTTAATATGAATATCAACTAATATCTAACTGATATTGCTCATACTTTACAGAGTTCAAAAAGAGCACAAAGCCAATAATAACACAGTGCAACAAATAAAACTATTGAAAAATACACGAAGTTGACAATATAGATTCGATTCCACTATTAAAGGGTAGTAAAAACCTATACTAAGTTTGGCGAAATTGGAGACCAATTTTTATTTATGAGCCTCGAAAGATTCATAAAATCAGTGGGCCCTTCTAAAAAGGTGTCATAAGTTTTTTTAATCAAATTTTCATTCAAATTAGGTGATAGTGCTTAATTTTGTTCGGAAATAAAGTAGCATTCATTAATTAAATTCCATAAACATTTTATATATATAAAAAAATTTATTCCCTCACTTTTTGAAAAAAATAGCACTTTCTTCCTTCTTGCATTTGTTTTGTTGTTGTTTATTAATTAAAATTGTCGGTCAATTTAAGATAAAAACATGGTTTTAATGAGCAGTTGTGAGTGCCTAGACATCTTCAGATTGTATTGGTTTGTTTACAAAAGTTATTCAGTTTTACATATATTATTATCTAAACAAGTTATATTTTTTTTCGAAAAAAGTGCAGGAATAAATTATTTTTTGCCATAAAATGTATAAAGGATTTATTAAGCGAATCCTCTGCTATATTGTTGCCGAACAAAGTTAAAGCACTATTACCTAGTTTGAATGAGATATTAGACAAAAACTGATGACACCTTTTTTGAAGGACCCATTGATTTTCCGCATCTTTCGAGGGCGATGAATAAAAATTGGTCACGAATTTCATCAAACTGAGTATAGGGTTTTACTACCCTATGATAGTAGAATCGAACCTATATTGTCAAGTTTGTGTATTAGTCAAATCGTTTTTATTTGTTGCACTGTGTTATTATTACTTGTGCTCTTTTTAAACAATGCTACGTATGAGCAATATTATTCATATTTAAATATTATTAATATTCATATTAAATATTACTCATACGCCAGCGAATACATTGGCGTTTAGATTAGTAAGCAATAAAAAATATATATTTAAGTAATAAATAATTCTATAATTACAGAAGCAATTAACACCAAGAACATTCTGAGTTTTAGTTTCTTGATTTATTTAGTGGAGCATACAATTCATTATTTCCAATTTCTTACTTAAGTTTAGAATGTAAAAAGTTCAGCTGGAATTTATATTTCATTAGCAATGAACTTTACCTCTAATTATGTACTTGGCTGTATTGATGTTTTGTTTGTGTTTAAAATTATTTATAAATTTCTTGTTTATTCCAACTAATTTTTATTTTACTACGCTTCTTAATTCATGTTAAGGATTTTTATACATTTTGCTTTCCTTTGAGACTTTAATATTCAACACAACACAACATTCTGCCATTTATTTGTATCACCTAAGATCTCTTGAAAAATAAGTTTGTGACAATTTTGTTTACTTTAAGGGATTTATGCTACATTTTTTAATTGTTCAGCAGTTATTGCTTTTCACATTCTTCTCTTGCATGTTCCGTACGTTTTTTCTTCGGGCTATTGTTTATTGGAGTTGACCTTGGGGACATAATTGCCCAACTAATTAGGGAATTTTATATTGTGGGTTCATTTCGTGTAGTTGGGTAAACGCAAAACACGTGATTATCCTTAATGATTTTATAGCTTAAAGCCATATATGAAAAAATGTGGAAATTTAATTACCTAAGTTGTTTTTGAAGCTGCGGGTTAGGGGTTTTTCTACATGTATGTGGATTAAATAATATCAAAGTTTTAAGATTTTGTCCTGCAAAGGGGTTTTTTGAGTAATTTAAAAAGTTTATACAAATTTAATTCAAAAAGATTATTAATTTTAAAATAATGGGGAAAATAGTTAACCTTTTGTTGAAGAAAAAACAAAAGATAAAAATAATTAAGAAAAGGCTCAACGAAACGAAAGGAGCTTTTTTAAGTTATTTATTTGAAGTTATAAATATAGCATTAAATAAACAACCACTAATCTTGGGTTGTTTTTGTTAAATGTTCATAATAATTTAATGGTTTTGGTTGAAATAGAGGTTCCTTCTACCAATAATAAAGAGTATGCTGTAGTCCACAGTATTTAAAGGTGTTTAAAAAATTTTATTAATAGCTACAAATTTAAATTTTCAAAGAACAAATCTAAGTAACTGAATCCAATCAGTAAGCAAATAAATTTAATATTACTATAAACCGATTGCACTTTTAATTTTCTCGTATAGTACAAGCTCCTAAATATTTCTAACCTTAACAGATGTGCCCCGATTAATGTGGTAACGTTGATGTAGCTTATAGAACACATAGGCATAGCTAGGAAAAAGCAATAGACAAACTTGCAAAAGGGGAATCTGCTGTAAATTTCTGGGGACCGGAACTTAGAGCAGTATAGTAATGGCCTAATGCGAGAGAAGGAAGGGCCTACATTGGGTGAACCTATTAAACCTGAAGAGGTACAGCGAAGCTAACACATGTATATAGGCTGAAATAGTGCTAAGCCCTTTGCAGGAAGGCTGGTAAGATGTTCAGATATAAAAGAAGTACTTTAAGCTATATAACTCTGTTGATGGCAGGTCACAAAAACTTTAAGTATCATCTAGTCAAGATGAAAATCGAAAAAGATGATACTTGCAGTCTGTGCCTGGAAGAGGCTGTAGCGCATTCATTGTTTGTGAATGTCCAGCACTGGCTATCATAAGACTTAAGACCATGCTAGCAATTATTACAGATTCTGTGATGAGAAAGACAGTTAGTTACCAGTCAACAGTCTGAAATCACTAAAGTCAAAAGTAAAGGCTAGTGGTACAATGTAACTCATTGAAAGTAAGGTTAGCGCAAATTACAAATCGGTTGCCTATAATTACTAAGGATGAAAAAGGTTCGAAAAGGGAGCTATTAAAGAAGAAATTGCTTCGATATGCCCCCTATAATACATATAAATAACTAGCTGTGCCCACACACGATGTGTTCGTCCTCACAATATTTTGTGCGATTTTGCTTTGAAAGTAATCCACACCAAATTTTAAAACTCATATGTATTTACTTTATATAAAGGTACCCATCCCTGGATAAATTTCTGAAATTTATATAAAATTCTAAGATTCTAAAAATCATTGTAAAGCTCTGTAAAAGGTGTTTAAAATATTTTAATAACAATTTAATGCCCCAAAGTGAAAATACAAATCAAATACAAATTTTATTCAATTGGCTATTTCGCAGTAATTCATATTTTGTCATTATTTTAAAACAGCGCCATCTATTGCTCAACCGTTTTTAAAAAAATAAAAGATACCCTAAAGTATGCAGTACCTTTAAATCGGTAAAAATATTAATAAAAATCTGTTGCTCAACCGTGTTTAAATTATCCCGCTTTCAATTCATATTTTGTCATTATTTTAAAGCAGCGCCATCTGTTGCGCAATCGTCTTTAAAATATCCCACTTTAAAAAAACAGATGCCTTAAAGTACTTTCACTGTTTTTTTCCACTTTCTCTTGGAAGTAAAATATTTTTTATTTTTAAAAAATATCTTATATTGGAATCAGGATACTAAGGTACCTCCTACAAAATTGTACAAAATTTTGTTAAAGTCCATTCAGTAGTTTTTATATGATGCGAACATAGACACAGAAAAACAGCTAAGTAGAGCAAAAAGTAGGGTAGAGCTAAAAGTTGAACGGATACGTATAGGGAATTTTGTTTTCTGTTGACTGGTATACAAATTTGCTTCAATATATCATTATGAAATTTCGAATTAATCTTCATTACAGAACATTTGTTCTTGTAGTCGAAAAAAATAGATTTCCAAGTACCTCGATCGTCTACGCTTCTTCTCCAATTTTTAACACCAAATTACGAGATGTCTTCCTTCACTTGATCTTTCCATCGAAGTTGTGAAAAGATCTGCTTAGATCATTATATTTGTATTCAAATGACTCTATAGCTGGGGTATATTCATTCATTCTCACAACAATATGTTTAACTAGCTATGTCAATGTCGGAATATGCTTTTTCTTTATTCTCCGTCAACGCAGATTGGTCCATACATTTTTCGAAGAATTTTTCTCTGAAACACTCCAAGTATTTATTATTATTGCAAGTGCTACGGATAGACTAATTTATAAATGTGGTAAAAGGTACAAAAATTTACGATACGGAGAGAAATCAAAAACATTTACTAGAATGACCCGATTTTGTATGCTGTAAATTTCTTTAGTTTTCCGTAAATACTACTATTAATTAATACTACTATACTACTACTACTACTATTATTATATACGAATATTATATATTAAAAGGTATTTGTCACTACTGAAATAATCGTACTTACTTTTTACCTTTCATATATTTCTTTTCGAAAACTAAATATAAAATTTTCCTCCTAACATGTAAACTATTACATTTAAGTACTTTATTGAAATTTATCTTTGGGTTGAAAATTTTCCATAAAATAATTTAAAATACACACTGGCAATAAAAAACAGTATGTAAAATTCTTTTATATATTTTGTGCAAATTAAAATACAAACCAGAAAAGTAGAAAATTTACTTAATTTTGCTTTTAACAATATTGTTGTCTTAAAAAATATAAAAATCCAAAACAGTTTTTTATGGCTGCTGTTACCACTACTACTACTTCCACAACCACTGATACCATTAGTATCTAGATACTGGTAACTGCTACCAACTGCTGCTATATGTTTTAAAATTTATTGTTGTGTTAAACGAGTATGTGCGAATGTATTTGTACACCCAACTGACCTCAGGCAAGAATTTACAAACAATTTTACAAAAGTTTGTTAATTCAGAAATCGGAATGCCTCAGTGCGCTAGTAGGTGGTGTGCTAGTCTATTAGTCTGGGATTGTGGGTTCGATTCGCACCTAAAACTCTGGTATTTTTTGCTACAAGTTGCTTGGATATAATCTGGGTGCCTGTAAATATGGTTAACTGCGTTAGCGATAGGTCAAGGAAACTTCAAGTATTATCTGGCCACGTTTGAAATTCGATGCAAGAGGATACCTGCAGACTGTACCTAAAAAAAAGGCTAAGACGGCAGAGCACATTTTGTCTGGATGTCCAGAAGACAAAGGCTTTGGATCACTTACGGACAGGCACATATGAAATGTAGATTCTAGTAACACCTTAGCCTTAAACAAATATTAGCAATTATCATAGACCCTTTGATGAGGAAGAATGTGATTATATATCAGTCGCTTGTCTGAAATTACTACAGTCGAGAGTAAAATGTTAGTGACAGCACAAGACTCAATAAAAGTAAGGTAGACGTAAGTTAACCGTCAGTTACTAAAAAAACATTGAGAAATGAAATAAATCAGTAACCCCTATAAAAAATATGTATTTGAAAATCAAATGATAATTTATCGGTAGGAAACTCTGTTGTTTATAATATATATTCCAACAATTTACTTCTGTACCCTTCACCACAGGTAGAAAGGGTATACAAACTTATATGTTAGTTGGTTATTCCGTGTGTAATTTCTACAACATTCATTTCTGACCCCATAAAGGATATCTATTCTGGATCATTATACATATAGAAGTTAATTAAGGGATGAAGCATCAAAAGAGATTCAGAAAATTAAAGCCCGCCAATCTGCAAGGCCTAGTTTCAAAAATTTTTGCTAATGCAATTCAGCAACAACAGATCATTCCATTGCAAAAAAACCACGTTCATCTATATTTTTTCACTTTGTTTTTATTTTTTTTCGGTTGTAATGATTCTCTTTTGCGTTTTTTGTTAAATAAATATTAGACCGCGACCAGTAGATCACATGGAGTGCTTACGGATCTCGGGGCATCTATAAACCCTCTGCAAGGGCGATTTTTGTTTGTTTTCCGTAGGTAGGTTTTTTGCTTTGATTTGTATTAAGGCACCATACAGGGTGCCCACTGGAAGCCAGGAGCTGTCAATAGGCACAATGTCTGACCATTCTAACAAAATATAGATTGCTGGAAGGTTCTAACTTTTCTATAAAATTTATCCAAAAAACTTTAAATAAAATTTTCTATAAAATTTTTACGAAAAGTTTTCTATAAAATTTTTACAAAAAGTTTTCTATAAAATTTTTTATTTTTTTGTAAAAATTTTTTAAAAAATTTTCTTTAAAATGTTTACAAAAATTTTTCTATAAAAGTTTTCCATAAAATTTTTACAAATAATTGTCAATAAAATTTTTACCAAAAATTTTCAGTAAAATTTTAACAAAAGATTTTTAATATATAAAAATTCTGTAAATTTTTAGAAAAACTTTTCTATAAAATTTTTAGAAAAAATTTTCTATAAAATTTTTAGAAAAAATTTTCTATAAAATTTTTAGAAAAAATTTTCTATAAAATTTTTAGAAAAAATTTTCTATAAAATTTTTAGAAAAAATTTTCTATAAAATTTTTAGAAAAAATTTTCTATAAAATTTTTAGAAAAAATTTTCTATAAAATTTTTAGAAAAAATTTTCTATAAAATTTTTAGAAAAAATTTTCTATAAAATTTTTAGAAAAAATTTTCTATAAAATTTTTAGAAAAAATTTTATAGAAAATTTTTTCTAAAAATTTTATAGAAAATTTTTTCTAAAAATTTTATAGAAAATTTTTTCTAAAAATTTTATAGAAAATTTTTTCTAAAAATTTTATAGAAAATTTTTTCTAAAAATTTTATAGAAAAGTTTTTCTAAAAATTTTCTATAAAATTTTTAGAAAAAATTTTCTATAAAATTTTTAGAAAAAATTTTCTATAAAATTTTTAGAAAAATATTTCTATAAAATTTTTACAAAAAATTTTTACAAAAAATTTTTACAAAAAATATTCCATCAAATTTATACAAAAAATTTTCGATAAAATTTTTAAAAAAAATTATATAAAATTTTTACAAAAAATCTATCTATGTCTTTAAAGTCTATCTATATCTTTATATTATATTTGTAATAATGACGTTGAAGATCATTAAAGTAAAAACCGAATGTATATTATTGTGAAATTGGGAAACACAACACAGTAAGGGAATATTTAACATTACTATGGTGAAAGGTATGTACATATATAAGATTCAGCATGGCCGAATATAGCTCTCTTACTTGTTT
Source organism: Phasia obesa (assembly GCA_949628195.1). Lineage (NCBI taxonomy): Eukaryota > Metazoa > Arthropoda > Insecta > Diptera > Tachinidae > Phasia > Phasia obesa. Next base: position 17,849,401 of record OX451216.1, on the reverse strand, counting down.
TCATTAATTTTTCAAAATTAATTTTTTTCTATTATTTCATAGATATTTAGTAGATACCTAGAAGAGTAAAAACTTTATTAGAAGCCTGCTTTTTTGCACTTTTCCCCCAAATGAGAATTTTAGTTCGGGAAGGTGTTCAATAGGGTTTAAATCAGAGCTATTAGTAGCCCAATGAAATTTCTAAATGTTACTTTCCACCAATATATTTTTTGTTCGCCTTTCTGATATGATATGTTGGGATAATATTTTTTGACTAAGCCTTTTCGATGGATCACCCCATACTCTTTTTCGTGTTTTGTTCATAATTTAAAATTACAATTTGGATTCCTCTGTCCAGATAACTTTTTTCCAAGATGTTTCTGGCTTATTTGGGTTTTTCTTAGCGAAAGCCAAACTCTTGTTTATATCTATAGAACGTAGGAGAGGACTTTTCTTAGCGTAGGCACTGCTCTTTGAACACTGCTCTTTGAATATTTTGTGTAGAATACTTTCAAGAAACCTTTCAAAATTAATTTTTTAAACAAAATTCTTGGTCAAATGGGTATCTATGACAATGTAATTGTGTGTCTAGATGTTGCTAACAGAGCATGAATAAATGCACCTTTAATGTTGCAGTGACTCATTTAAAATTCATAAATTGCTTTTTTATTCAAAAACTAAAACTTGATACTAAAATATTTTTAGTTTCTCTTTTTTGTTGTTGTTGTTACTGTGGTAGTTAAATCTACAAAAAAGAACTGTTTTGCGTTTAACTATTTTGTAACATAAAATGAAAAAAAAAACAAGAATTTTAAAGAGGTAGACCACTATCGTAAATACAAACAGTCAGCAGTACCAAGAGAAGACAATCATGGTGGAATTTTGATATGGCAATGAGACCAACTAGTTAGAAGGGATGCTGATGTTTATAACTTAGATTACCTTTTTATAATTTATGAAGTAAATGGGATAATTGCAACATCTACTCACACACGAAAATTTAGTATCACAGATTTACATTTAACTTAACATTTAAAATACCTTACAAATTTAATAATTTATTAGAAAAATTTTGCAGCATCACAGAGTTAACTCCAATTTTATTAAAATTTTGAAAATAGAAAGTAACTGTTCAAAAATGAAGAATGAATTTTAATTGCCTTTGTATTTGTTCAATTATTTGTCACCTAAAAATGGAGTTAACTCTGTGATGCTGCATACCCTTCAGTTGTGGAATTAACATAAATTACTTATATCATTTTCACTTTCACCTCTGGCGATCTTTATAGAGGCGGCTGCTAAATAGGGGAAGGGCAAATAGGTACTGTTGTATCCTCTAGTTAGGTTATGATCACACATAAGAAGCTTCAGCAAGTTTAAATTAAGTTATGCGACCACTTAATGGAACACGAATAGAAGTACCGCAAATAAACTGCCAAAAGTCTATGGGAAAATTCCAAACAATTTTTAAGTACAGTTGCACTCAATTTAATATTAACAGCGATACAAGGGAAAAGGGATATCTATCTTCTTAGATAGTCAAGGCAGCTTCAAAATGCAGTACAACACTGAATCAGTTAGGAAACACCAAAAGGGTTACTCTATGCTGGGTTCCCAGAAACTTTGGGGTAGAAAGCCAAGAAATGACAGACATCTTGGTCCGAAGGGGTGCATGTAACATCTATGATTGCACCATCGAGAACAATTTTGTGAACTTGAGTCAAAAAGAATATTAGAGGAAATATGGACTGAGATCAAGGGCACCAAGGATTTTCACAGGGTTAACTTCTCCCGTCTAAAACATGCTTTAGAGCTCTTATGTCTCTAATTAAAAATAATTTAGAAATATTTAATGGTTTCCTCACCAGGCCACTGTTGGTCGAGGAAACAACTAAACAGACTAGACATTGAGGGCAACAACTGGTAGATTTTGAGATTATGATGAGGAAACTCCAGAGCGTATTTCGACAGACTGTTATGTGTTATGTTACAACGAATACAAACCGGGTGGTTAAGCACCTACTGGAAGATAAGGTTCTGCCAACACTGGAATAATCCTCAGATTCCTTCTCCCTCTTATTACTGTTATTAATATGTAAAAACTTTATTTTTCTATTTGTGTTCCATTAAACAAATCTTTTTAAATATGTTTTTTGTGCTCTTGAATGTTCGATATTTTCCAAAAAAGAAAATTTAATTTTCTTTCCATTTCTAAGTAGCAGATTTACCTTTTTTGTTACCGTTCACAATGTTAAAAAAATCCTATAGAATATTCCATTCAGCTACCTCATAATGATATCGGTAATAGATGTTGTTAGATGCCTTGTGGACGCCTAAATAAATCCTAAAATATTAATTATAAATATTTTGTTTAGCTCATGAAATCGTTCCTAGCTGGTCACATTTTCCCACCTGAAAAAATAAACAAAACAAAACTCATTGTACGTGTTGTATAACATTTTATTGTACCTTTTGTTAAAGGTCTATCACTCGAACAGGATGGAAAATTCAAAATGAAAAACACTTTATACTGCTGCCGTTGAGAATGGAGTCTGCTCTATTTGGCCACCAATGGTTTGTTTTAAATAATATTTTCATGTGGTTATTTCTATTGCCATCGAGATTTTTTTAAAAATATTTTTCTATGAAAAATTTATTCAGTTTAGAAAGTTTTAATTTCAGCATAAAGTTGAAAATATAAAAAAAAAAAAAAACGTTTAAAAAAGGAAATGTTAATACCTTATGAATACCGTCAGTAAGGATTGAGAAACTGCCAACTGCTGTTATTTGACAAACATAAATATTTAGCAGCATGAAAAATGCAAAATAGATCAATTTAAAGCAGAATATTAAAAAAAAAGAAATGCAAATATTATTCTCGTAGTTACTTTAACTGCAGAAAGTTTTAATTTAAATAAAGTTATAAATTGCTAAATTTGAAAATTTTGTATTTAGGTAAATTTCACAGAAAACGTTTTTTGGTAATGAAGTAATACATGAATTATCATGAACGGATTGCGTTGAAGTATTTCGGTATATCTAAAATTATATAAACATCACGTTATAAACTTGGGCATAATTATAGATAATCTTACTTACCTCGAGCGTTTCTTACTGTGCTTCAGAAATATTCCTTTTGATTTGTCATTCAGTTTTAAATGGTATTTAGGTGTGAAGGCTTAAACAGCTGTGCGAGGAGACATCACACAGGAAAAAATTTTTGCACTAATTAAAGGTTTTGATTTGTTTCAGATACAACTTTAATTTACTTTTTAATTAATTCAATTATTTAGTTAATTGAAATATTATTTATATATATGCATATTTGCAATTAACACATCATTTCGAAAAACCCTATATGTTTTCGCATTTTTTACAGTTATACACCATCTGTGAAAATTTCAAGAGTCTACCTATTGCGGTTCCAGAGATAGAAGGCGCCAAGAGACGGACAGATAATGTAGCGAAAACAAGTTAGAGTGCTATATTCGACCATGCCGAATCACCATAGAGTGCTAAATATTCCCCGACTTTCTTATGATTCCCAATTTCACAATAATATACATTCGGTTTTTACTTTTATGATTTTTAACTTCTTTATTACAAATATAATAGAACATTTTTTCTGTAAAAATTTTATCAAAAATTTTTTGTAAAAATTATATCGAAAATTAACTGTAAAATTTTATCGACAATTTTTCCTAAAAATTTTGTGTAAAAATGTTATTGAAAACTTTTTTAAAATTTTATATAAAATTTTTTGTAAAAATTTTATCGAAACTTTTTTGTAAAAATTTTAACGAAAATTTTTGCCAAAATTTTATAGAAAATTTGTATAAAAACTTTATCGAAAATTTGTGTAAAAATTGTTTGGAAAATTTTTGTAAAAATGTTATCGAAAATTTTTGTAAAACTTTAATTGAAAATTTTTGAAATAATTTTATCGAAAATTTTTGTAATAATTTTCGAAAACTTTTATAAAATTTTATAGAAAATTTTTGTAAAAATTTTATAGAAAATTTTTGTAAAAATTTTATAGAAAATTTCTGTAAAAATTTTATAGAAAATTTCTGTAAAAATTTTATAGAAAATTTCTGTAAACATTTTATAGAAAATTTTTGTAAAAATTTTATAGAAAATTTATGTAAAATTTTATAGAAAATTTATGTAAAAATTTTATAGAAAATTTCTGTAAAAATTTTATAGAAAATTTCTGTAAAAATTTTATAGAAAATTTCTGTAAAAATTTTATAGAAAATTTCTGTAAAAATTTTATAGAAAATTTCTGTAAAAATTTTATAGAAAATTTCTGTAAAAATTTTATAGAAAATTTCTGTAAAAATTTTATAGAAAATTTCTGTAAAAATTTTATAGAAAATTTCTGTAAAAATTTTATAGAAAATTTCTGTAAAAATTTTATAGAAAATTTCTGTAAAAATTTTATAGAAAATTTCTGTAAAAATTTTATAGAAAATTTCTGTAAAAATTTTATAGAAAATTTCTGTAAAAATTTCTGTAAAAATTTTATCGAAAATTTCTGTAAAAATTTTATCGAAAATTTCTGTAAAAATTTTATCGAAAATTTCTGTAAAAAATTTTATCGAAAATTTCTGTAAAAATTTTATAGAAAATTTCTGTAAAAATTTTATCGAATATTTCTGTAAAAATTTTATCGAAAATTTCTGTAAAAATTTTATCGAAAATTTCTATAAAAATTTTATCGAAAATTTCTGTAAAAATTTTATCGAAAATATTTGTAAAAATTTTATCGAAAATTTTTGTAAAAATTTTTTCGAAAATTTTTATAAAAATTTTATCGAAAATTTTTATATAAATTTTATCGACAATTTTTGTATAAATTTTATCGAAAATTTTTGTATAAATTTTATCGAAAATTTTTGTATAAATTTTATCGAAAATTTTTTAAAAATTTTGTCGAAAATTTTTGTAAAAATTTTATCGAAAATTTTTATCGAAAATTTTTGTATAAATTTTATCGAAAATTTTTGTAAAAATTTTATCGAAAATTTTTGTAAAAATATTATCGAAAATTTTTGTAAAAATTTTATCGAAAATTTTTGTAAAAATTTTATCGAAAATTTTTGTAAAAATTTTATCGAAAATTTTTGTAAAAATTTTATCGAAAATATTTGTAAAAATTTTATCGAAAATTTTTGTAAAAATTTTATCGAAAATTTTTGTAAAAATTTTATCGAACATTTTTGTAAAAATTTTACGGTAAAGTTTTTTAAAAATTTTATCGAAAAGTTTTTGTAAAAGTTTTATCGAAAAGTTTTTGTAAAAATTTTATCGACAAATTTTTTTTAAACATTTTATCGACAAATTTTTTTTATATGTTATCGAAAACTTTTGTAAAATTTGATTGAAAAAAATAGTGTAAAAATTTACCGACTATATTTTGTAATTTTACCGAAAATTTTTCCGATAATTTTTTATAAAAATTTTATCGATAGTTTTTTTTTAAATTTTACCAACAATTTTATTGTAAAAATTTTTGAGATAATTTTTTGTTAAAGTTATGACCTTCCTGCAGTCTATATTGCGTTAGAATGGTCAGACAAAAACACCTTAGGGAGGCCATAGTGACCCCCAAAGTGCCCTTTGCCTGCTCCTGGTTCCCTGTAGGCATCCCGTGGATCTATCGGTTACCTCTATGTGTGTTATTTTCTATAAAGGCATTTTAATACAAATCAAACCCTACCATCCTAAAAATAAGCAAAAATTGACCCTCACAATGGTTTACTGATCCTCCGAGATCTGTATGCACTCTATGCGATCTACTGGTCACCGAAAAAAATAAAAGCAATGTAAAAAATATAGGTGGGCGTGGTTTTTGCCCTCAGCCTCAACTGTAATGGTCTGACATTGCAGAATTGCATTAGAGAAATTTTTGATACTATGCCTGGCAGACAGGCGGGCTTAAATTTTCTGTATCCCTTTTGATGATTTGGCAAAGTTGATTTAAACCCGAACACTGACGGACATCGCTTAATAAACTTATCAATGTATGTAAGGATCCAGAATAAATATACTTTATGAGGTCGGAAATTAATATTCTAGAAATTACACATAGAATGACAAACTTATATATGTAATATCCCCTTTCCACCTGTGGTGAAGGGTGTAAAAAGGCTATTGCTTACTTGCTGTCTCTGCACTTTATAAAAAAAAAAAAACTAAAATTCACAACAAATTATAAAGTGTATTTGATATTTTTTATATAATTTATTTGATCTTTATTATTTGTAGTTGATAACCACTTTTAACTTAAATATGTGTGCATTTTTAAGTTACGATCAAATAACTTTTTAATATGAAATTACTTTAAATTTCTTCTGTGAAATATTTTGTAATTTTATTTTTCGTTACTTATTATTATTATTTTACGTTATTAAATTGTTTTCGTTTTTATATCATATCATTTATATTAAGTTGTTTTTCTTCTTCTCTCTTTAAATCCAATAAAGTTTCTTTTATTATTCCATCAAAATATTTGTGGTGTTTTTGGTTGCACCAAAAGTCCAAGAAATACTTTTACTGCTCCGTATGCTTGTTATTTATGTAGCTGCTTTTTGTTGTTGTTGTCTTATTTTATCTAAAGAATTTGGTCAGTCAGTTTGTGAAACAAGAATTTGTAATGTTTTTCAACATTAAATTTAAGTAAACAAAAAATATAAAATGGAGCGATCATAACATAAATTTTCTTAAATATGTTATTAAATAGATGTGTTTCTCAAGCGCTGCCTTACAGTGGGAGTAAAATTTAAAATTTTAGGTACATTTTTTAGGTACCTTTTTTAATGTACTTTTTTAGGTAAATTGAAAAACTATTCTTTTATAAAAATAGTATAAAACAGGCCTTGAAAAAGTCTGAAGCAATAAGTACCTTTTAAAAACGACCTCTTAACAGCAACCTACAACAAAACATTTAAAAAAAAAACTGGCTTTTGAAAAGTACTATTTAAAAAATATTACTTAAGAAATAAACCTTTTAAAGAAGCGCACTCAAAAAATTCTTCTTTGATGAAGCGTCTTTAGTAAATGTTTAATTAAAGTTTTTAAATCCTCTTTAAAATGAGTTTTACCCAACTTACTGGAGAACAGGAATGCAATATACAGGGAGTCAAGGAATATATACATATATAAAAAAGTTCCAATGAAATGTGAATGCCATGTGGATTTGACACTCCTTGTCCCGAAAATAAAATATTTTGAGAAAGGTATCTCCGAAAAGTGAGACTTAAAAAAAAGTATCTTTAAAAAGTACCTTTCAAAAAATCTACTTTTAAAAAGTATATTTTATAAATGTATCTTTCAAGAGGTATTTTTTAACAAATACTTTTTATACAAGTTCTGCCTACCATTTAAAAAATATGTTTTTATAAAAGTACTTTTTAAAAATACTCTTTTAAAAAGAAAAAATCAACTAACTTTAAAAAATGTACCCTAAATAAAAAAGTGCCTTTAAAAAGAGTCACGTTTGAATAAAAAGTTTCTGTAACAAACAAGTGTCTCTTAAAAGTTGCCTTATAAAAAGAGAACTTTTGAAAGGCCTTTGCTTTCAAAAAAGTAACTTCTTCTTTTTTTTTAGAAAAAGTAGCATTAAATAATATTTTTTTTATTAAAAAAGTACATTTAAAAAAAATCTTTAACAAATGTATCTTAATTCAAGTACCTTTAAATAAGTAACTTTTGAATAAAATGTTCCTTTAGCAAAAACTTTTCTGTAAAAAGTTGTAAAAAAATTATCTTTCAAAAGGTCTGTCGAAAAAGAACATTGCTTTCAAAAAGTACATCTGGAATTTTTTTTAGAAAAAAAGTACCATTAAAAATTTTTTTAAAAAAGAAGCTTTGTATTTAAAAAGTAGCTTTTAAAAGCAATTATCTTTAAAAAGATCTTCAAAGAGGTGACTAAAAAATTTATCTTAAATATAGAATTTTTAAAAAAGTAACTTTTGAATAAAAAGTTCATTTAACAAACAAGTAGCTCTTAAAAGTTAGTTAATAAAAAGGAACTATTGAAGGCCCTTTCAAAAAGTACATTGTTTTAAAAAAGTACCTTTGGTTTCTTTACTAAATACAAACTAAACTTTAAAAAAGGAACTTTTGGGTATTTCCAAAAAGTACCTTTGGAATTTTTTTTTAGAAAAAAGTACCATTAAAAAAGTTATTTAAAAGGGAAGTTTTTTGTTTAAAAAGTACCTTTAAAACCCCAATTATCTTTAAAATAATCTTTAAACAGGTGACGTTTATAAAAAAGGAACTTTTGGGCATTTCAAAAAAGTACCTTTGGATTTTCTTAGAAAAAGGTACCATTAAAAAAGGGAAGATTTTTTTTTTATTAAAAAGGAACTTTAAAAACTCAATTATTTTTAAAAATATCTTCAAACAGGTGACTTTAAAAAATGTGCCTTAAATCAAGTACCTTTAAAAATAGTCTTTTGAATAAATAGTTCCTTTAACAAACAAGTATCTTTTAAAAGTTGGTTTATAAAAAAGAAACTTTTGAAAGGCCTTTTGAAAAAGTACATGGCTTTCAAAAATGAACCTTTAAAATAAAAAGTTTCTTTAGCAAACAAATGCCTCTTAAAAGTTGGTTTATAGAAATGGAACTTTTGAAAGGCCTTTCGAAAAAGTACATTGCTTTCAAAAAAAGGTACCATTGGAATTTTTTTTTATAAAAAAAGTTGTATTAAAAAAGTTATTTAAAAAGGGGGAAGTTTTTTATTTAAAAAGTACCTTTAAAAACACAATTATTTTTAAAAGTATCTGCAAGCAGGTTACTTTTAAAACTTTTGAAAGACCTTATGAAAAAGTACATAGCTTTTGAAAAAAAGTACCTTTGAAATGTTTTTGTAGAAAATAGTGTTAATAAAAAAGCTATTTATAACAAAAAATATTATTTAAAAATTATCTTTAAAATAGCCTTGTAAAAAAGTTAATTTAAAAAAAGTCAGTGAAAATTTGCTTTAAAAAGTACTTTGAAAAAGGTATTTTAAAAAGGTAAAAAAGTACCTTTAACAAGGTAGCTTTTAAATGAGAAATTCCTTTAACAAAAAAGTATATTTTGATAGTTGTGTTAGTTTAAAAAAAAAAAACCTATGGAAAGGTGCTTCCAATTAAAAAAAATAAAAAAAATGCTTAAAAAAATATCTTTAAAAAAACTAAAAAAACAATTTAAAAAAGTACCATTGAAATTGTATTTTCAAATAAAGTTTATTAAAAAAGTTTATTTAAAAAAGTTAGTAAAAGTTCCCTTTAAAAAATGTTATGCAAAAGTTCATTTAAAGAAATACCTTTTAAGTAAGTTTTTTTAAAAAAAAGTACTCTTTGGAAAAGTACATCTTGAATAATTACATTTTTAAAAGTTGAGATTTAAACAGTATCTTTTACGTTTTAAAATAGCCTCTAGTAAAAAGAAATAAAAAAATTACCTTATAACAAGTAAGTAAAGACCTTCAAAAGAGTAACTTTTACAGCGATACCTTTTTGAGGAAAATTAAATAAGTATTTCTTTAAAAAGTACCTTTAAAAAAATGATGTTTATAAAATATCTTTTAGATTACATTTCTAATAAACAGTCCCTTGTAAAAAAAGTAACTTCCAAATAACATTTAACAAAGACCCGCTTTTCAAAACCTGGATTTAAAAGAATAATTTTTCTCCTTTTGCTTGTTTGTTGCATTTTCACCCTCCGTCTCCACGTTTTATCGCCACTTTTTACAACGATTCTTAAACTTTTATGTAAAAAAATTCATATGTGGGAGTGTTTTTTTGCGGTAGAAAAAAGCTGTTGGTTGTGTTTATTTTAAGAATGTGTGAGAGAATGTTCACCGTAGTGTTAGTGACAGTATTTCCAGTTAAATATGTTGTCTTTATCATCTCTGTGTGTGTGTGTGTGTGGGTGTTTTTCTACGGACGTGTTAGCAACTGCCAACGTCTTGTTGCAATTTGTAATAAATTTGTTGTGTTAAGGAACTCAAATTAAGTTGGAGAAAATAATAATAATAATAAAAAAATTGAACATTAAATTTAAAAAAAGAGAATGTGAATGTGAAATGTGATTAAAAGAAAAAACGCTGAAAGAACTAACAAAACAAAAACGAAGTCAGGAAATTATTATTAGTCTTTGAGAATTGTTTTCATTATTTCCCAAATAACAATGGGTCGTTTTTAATAAAATTTAATCGTGATTCGTTGCAATAACTTTTTGACTGCTAGCACCGAAAACTAAATGTATAGTAAATTTCGCATTATTCGTAAAAATTTTTATTCATTATTATTTAAATTTGTAGTATACGAGGGCGGGTGCAGAACTTCTTATCTTAATGTTTAACTAGTGAATAGTTATGAAAATTGCCAACATTGTTAAACTTAAGATTGCAGTTGATAATTGCAGAAAAAGCTTATTGTTGGTATGTAAAACACTTGGAAAGGCTTTGCAGAGCCAACATATGCGGGATCTTTTTTTCAAGAATCTTCTTTAGTCCTCGCCTAAGTTCATTAACATTATATGAATTGTAAAGGTGGCACCGCATATTTTTCACAAACAAAGTTTCCACTTTTATTTCTTTACAACAATGCCGACCATATTTATTGTATTTAAAACCGAAAGATTTCTTCATTCTGATTAATCTGAAAGTCAAATTATCAACGAAAAAAATATGAGGGGCCTTAAGCCGTGACTAGAACAAATACCTCCGGCCATATTTATGCAGCATCTGAAAACCTTCCGTAGCCCTTGTAGATTACAAATAGACTCTCGGCACTGTTCCATAAAACTTGTGAAACCTCATGTTAATGTATTTTTCCTAATGATCAATTCTGAAAGCCAAATTATCAAACATATAAGCCAACGCCCTAAACATTGGGTTTCGTCTTGGATGGGACAAAAAACCTTTAGCCACATTTGGAGACTTTCCCAATCGTTTCGGGATTACAAGTACACGAAAAGAAATAACATGGTTGAAGTAACCATAATCTATGTTATGATTGTATTATATGGTAGTAGTGAACCATATTAATATTAACATACCAATATTATTGTTATGTTAGAACCATATTATTTTCTAACTTAAAAAAATGTCTGTCTGCTTTACTGGATGGATTTTAACAAAATTTTTTGAGTAGAAACTTAAGTATCCTGATCCCAATATAGAATATTTATTTCCAAGAGAAAGTGGAGAAAAAGAAGTGAAAGTACGCAGTTGAAATAAGCGGATATGCATACTTTATTTGTTGTAAAGAAAAAAATACATAAACTGATATGCAGCATAGTTTAAGGCAGCACTACAAATGTAAGGGCCTTTGGTGTGGATCACTTTCAATGCAAAATCGAACAAAATATTGCAAGGACGCTGATGAAGTGGCGGGCACAGCTAGTTTATTTATATAAACATATCTTATAATCCAACAACCTGTTATTTTGTATTTTATTTTTTAAGCATTCGATATGAGAAATGACTCAATTTATTTATTATTATTTTTTTAAAGATAAACCCTTTAAATTATATTTTAATAATTTTAAAAATTAAACAAAAAACTTAAAAAAAACCAAACATTATATGTTTGTTTTTAGTCATATTATGGTTACATGCCAATATTCTTATCAAAATTTTTTTTACTAATAAATATTATGGTTATAAATACCATATTATTGTGGAATACTAATAAAACTTAGATTGTGATTTGAAAGTTGTATTATTCAAACCAACCATTGCGTGTAGAATCCATTTAATGATCAAATACTGACAAAAACTTATTTATCGTGACCATAGAATGATTAAAAAAACTAAAAGTTGTTCATCGTAACCATATATTGTTGCACATAACATAAGATGGTTGGCGTGACCATACCATAAAAATGTTTTTCGAATAAAACCATATTTTTCTTAAAACTTAAAATTTTTTTAACAAATAATCTGTTTAAAAAAAAATAAACCCAAAATTGACAAAATTACAGAATTTTTAACTTATCGTAACACTTTTAGCACCGAACCCTTCAAAAACTCTTTTTAATGGCAATTCATGCGAAAAGTTAAGTTTATGCCTTCTATGGGCATGACCATGGCGCAGTTCCAATTTATTTGTAGTGCTCAAAAATGAAGAATGATCAGCGAAAACTATCTTTTTAAACTTATTTCATCCACACTGTACTCACCTGTTTTTATAAATTTTATGGGACGATGTTGATTTTGAATAAAACACAAATTATTTAGGAAATTATTGTCATTTCTTTTTATTTTGATAATATTGGTATGGTTCAATTATGTATGGAACAAAATAACGGCCAAATGGTTGCCGTCACCGCGGTGGCACACCTCATTTCGATGCTCCAAATTTTCGATGACACTGAGGCATAATTGAGGTTCTATGCCGTTAGTGTACCGAGTTATCTCATCCTTTACACCTTTTCTTTTAAATAACTCCAAAGAAAGAAGTTCATCGGTGTCAAATCACATGATCTTGGCGGCTGGTTGACATCGCCACCACGTCAGATAACACGGCTATTGAATTTGTCACGTAAAAGAGCCATTGTTTCGTTAACTGTGTATCAAGTAGCACCGTCCTGTTGAAACCACATATCGTCCACATCCATATCTTCCATTTCGGGCCACAAAAAGCTCGTTATCATCTCACGATAGCGAACGCCATTCACATTAACTGCCTGACCGACCTCATTTTGGAAAAAATACATCCCGATAATGCCGCCAGCCCATAAACAGTACCATGCTGTTGCATTGGTTTTTCGACAATCACTCATGGACTATCATTCGCCCAAATGCGGCAATTCTGATTATGGACGAATCCACTGAGGTGAAAATGTACCTTATCACTGAAGATGGTTTTTTTTTCGAAAATTGATCATCCAACGTTGCCATTATTGCCACTGGTACTCGATTGTGTATCTTTCCATAGTTCAAATTGTGTATTTTTCCATGGTTCAAATTGTGTTAGTCTGAAATTGAGAAATGTCAGATTAAATACAGGAAAAAAACTTGACGTTTAGGTGTGGTTCACATTCACATGGGCCCTTAAAATTTACCCAACCGATGCAATGCAATGTGCCTTAATTTGGTTATGCAAGGGACTGTTGGGAGAATAGTGTTTGTTCAATTTATATTTTTCATAATAAAAGTATCAGGAAAAGACCTCTTTGTGGACTTGGTGAGAGCAGTGTTGAAAACTAACGTATTAAAATCGCATCAATCCCAAACAATATAAACTCTTCCTTAATTGTTTGAACTTATGAAGCTGTTTTTACAAAATTGTTTAGGTTTTAATCACTTGCCTGGGTAATATAAAAACAGGTCTCGTACAATTTGATTATATAGAAATTTATTATGCTTTCATCAAATCATCAATTCGTCATTACTGACTTTGTGACATTTTATCGTTTCTTTAACATAAATGCATTTCAAGCACAACATTTCATAAAAAACTAATAAAATAACACACAAAAAAAAAAAAGGAAGGGAAGGCAAAAAGAAAAGAAAAAGTCAACTTTATTTATTAGACTGTATTTAACAGAAATGTAGATATGTGAATTAATAGTATGACAGTAAAGCGGTAGATAATATAAAACTGAAAACCCACAGCGCCAAAGAGGAAATCTAATAAAGTTTTACCATTGAAATCTATTCAAGTGTTAAATAAGCTGGCAATAACTGATATTGTTTGCAACTGCTTCAGTCACTCAGCTAGTCATCCAGCCAGCCAGCCAGCCAGCGACTGCTGTTACTGATGGTGCTTGAGGTTTTTTCCCTTTCTTCTTCTTTTTTTTCTATTGTGCCTGGTTCACAAAATGTTTCATTTTATACTGCATTGAATTTCAATATTAAAGAAAATTTAAATGAATAAAAATATACTTTTGTCGAAAGATATAAAAATGAATTTTAATGCAATTTATTGATAAAGAAATGGCATTCAAGGCAATTGATTTGATTTTGATTTTATAACAAAAAAAAAAAAAGGAATAGAAAAAAATAAATTTGAAAAAATCTTTATGCAAAACAATTGAGATGTAAATTTTCTTTTTCAATTTTATACTTAATAAAAATTATGTCTTGAGGCGAATAATTTTTATTAAACGCAACTGCTGATGGAATTTACATTTTTTTTTTTTAATAATGACTCAAGATAAGATAAAGTGTTTGTGTAAACTTTATTCAAGCAAAAATGTTGATTTTTTTTTCATAATTTATTTATTGTATCTTCAATAATTTTTGAACTAACAATAATTACTTGTATCTTAAGTCTAAAATAAAATATTCTTTTTAAGTCCAGCCAGTGCTAGACAAAAATAATGTTTGTTTCACGGATTTCGAAATCATTTGCGGGTCATCCCTCTAATGTACGGCCAAGAAAAGCAGTATCTCTTCTTTTTAGTCGAATGTAACCAGGTTCATTCAGCAAGTTACGCGCTAAAGGGTTTGGATGAGATTCAAGCCTCTTTAGATATGTGACTGCATGTTCCGCTATTTCTGATTTAACTGATGGCATGTTTAGGTCTTTGTGGATGTTCGAATTTTTTATATACCAGGGAGCAGATGTAATAATATGTAAAATCTTATTTTGGCGCCTTTGAATTTTTTCTACATTGCTAGCTGAGGCAGTGCCCCATAACTGAATCCCATAACACCAAATTGGTTTGAGGACCGACTTGTACAGTAGAAGTTTACAATCTAAGCTCAGGGTGGAGTTTCTGCCAATAAGCCAATTTAGTTGTACTGCTTTTAGTTTCATTTGTGTTAACTTGAAGTCAATGTGGCTTTTCCAAGTAAGGCGACGGTCAATATGTATACCCAGGTATTTAACGTCTGAAAGCTGTGGTATCATTTGGTTATTTATGCGAATAGGAGGGCATGAGTCCCTGCGCAGTGTGAAAGTTATGTGAGTGCATTTTTGTTCATTCACTTTTATTCTCCATTTTTCTAGCCATTTTTCCAAATTGAGTATGTGGTCTTGTAAAAGTTGTGATGCTTCTTGGGCACTTTCATGAATACTTAAAAAAGCTGTGTCATCTGCAAAAGTTGATGTGTGGACTAGGGTGCTAATTGGCATATCCGATGTGTACAGTAAATATAAAATTGGTCCCAAAATACTACCTTGGGGAACTCCGGCTTCAATGTGGCGAGCTTAAAAAGTCACCTTCTTTTAATAAAAACTTGCGATTTGTTAAATAATCTTTTAAGAGCTTATACAAGTTTTCGGGCAAGTTCAGCTTTAGCTTAAATATTAGGCCTTCGTGCCAAACCTTATCGAATGCTTGAGAAACGTCGATAAAGAGCGCAGAACAGTATTTTTTTTTCTTCAAAGGTCGTTTTAATTACATTTACTAATCTGTGTGTTTGTTGGATCGTACTATGTTGTTTTCTGAAGCCGAATTGATGGTTCGGAATGCATCCTTTCGCGCTAAGAATTGGATTCAGCTTAGTTATTAATATTCTCTCAAATAACTTTGACACGTTTGATAAAAGGCTTATAGGTCTGTATGATTCTACTTTTGTGTGGTCTTTTCCTGGTTTAGGAATCATAGTTATCAAAGAGACCTTCCACTCTGTGGGAAAGTACTCAAGACGCATTAAAAACAAACAGAATAATTCTGCGACCTATACGGGGCAACTCAACTAACATCTTGTTACTTGTTTTATCAACGCCAGAGGCTGTTTTGGTGTTTAAATCTGCTATTGCCCTTTCAATATCGCGACATTCAAATCTTAGGGGTACTACGGCACTAGTCTCTACTGATGGTAACTCAGCTATATCAGTACATACATTTGTTCTAAATAAAAACTACCTATTAGTGAACTATTTTAATATTTCAGAATTAATTTGGCCGAATATCTTTTATACCCTCCACCACAGGTCGAAGAAGGTTTATATAAGTTTGTCATTCCTTTTGTGATTTCTAAAATATTTATTTCCGATCCCATGAAGTATAATCAATAGCAGACAACAAGCTTGGAAACAGCGGAAAACCAAAGAGAAAAGAATGGACGACAAAGGAAATACTAGATATGATGAAAGAATGCCGTAAATACAGAAATTTGAACTACGAGGTATACTATGGATTAAATAGAGAAATACAAACGGCAATACGGATAGCAAAAAAAAAAAATGTCGGGAAATAGAAAGATTACAGGAATTGCATGATAACTTTAATCTTTACAAAAAAAAATTAAAGAAGCTGCTAAGATATACCATAAAGCAATACCAAAGGTATTATATGATAACAACAATAAAGCCGTTTTAGATATCGCTGAAAGAAAAAATATATGGACCGATTATATAAAACAAATGTTAACCGATGAAAATCGTTCAAGCTACGAAATAAATACGCCTCAACCCCTTACAGGAAGCTCAATCACTAGAGAAGAGATCGAAACTGCAGTTATGTTATTGAAGGATGGAAAAGCCTGTGGTCCTGATGGGATTCCGTCAGAAATTTTGAAGTTAATAGAAGGCAATAATCTAAATCTTTTGACGAAGCTGTTTAACTTGATTTATGAAACAGGTGAATATCCACAAAATTGGCTGGAATCAACTTTTATTACAGTTCCTAAGAAAGGCTACCCAAAACATTGCAGTGATTATAGACTCATCAGCCTTATGAGTCCAGCTCTTAAACTTTTTCTTAAAATAATTCACGCCCTTATTTATGACAAATGCGAGCAGGTAATGGGTACGTCCCAATTTGGGTTTAAGGAAGGATTGGGTACACGCGAAGCATTATTTTCTCTTCAAGTATTAATTCAAAAATGTAGAAATGTACAAAAAGATGTATTTTTATGTTTTATTGATAACACACTGTGTAATTTTTTAAGTCATAGCAAAATAACCATATACGGACACCACTACGTCATAAAAGACAAAAAAAAGACCAAAAAAAGACCCCTGTCTCCCAGTTTTGCCCAAAGTCCTCCAGGTTTTTTTTTATGGGCCCTCAAAGATGTGGGGCTTCGATGTCATTTTTGCAAAAAAATGATCATTTCCTCAAGCTAATATTTTGCAAACCGTTTGAAATTTTGATATACTCTCTGAGGCAAAGTTGTAGCTCTTGTCATAAAGAACAAAAATTGTGAACATATAAAATCAAAAAAACTTCATCTTGAAGGTCAAAATCGCAAAAAACTTTCAAAACTTAGGTAGCGCTTAGGTAGCCGCAAAAGTGAAAAATTTCCCGGCTACCTAAGCGCTACCTAAACGGTGTTAAGAATCATTCCTAGGAAGTTCATATGTTCTAGAAAGTTGTTTATCTTAGGTTCATTTTTGTAGTTGATTGTTTCCTTGAATTTTGAACGGTTTGCTACCTATGGACCTGAACAGGGGAAAAAAGGTAAAAAATTGAATTTTTTAAAGTTTTTTGCTATTTTGACCTTGAAGATGAAGTTTTTTTGATTTTATATGTTCACAATTTTTGTTCTTTATGTCAAGAGCTACAACTTTGCAAAAATGTCATCGAGGCCCCACATCTTTGAGGACCCATAAAAAAAAACCTGGAGGACTTTGGGCAAAACTGGGAGACAGGGGTCTTTTTTTTTGGTCTTTTATCAGGTAGTGGTGTCCGTATATGGTTATTTTTTTCCGTGTTGCACTGTGTTATGAAAAGGCATTTGATACTGTATAACATGATAAACTTATTCAGATCCTTATTGCCATTGGTATAGATGATGGAGAAATTCGTTGCATAAAGAGTTTATATTGGCACCAAAAAGCACGGGTTAGCATCAATGGTGAACTGACGGAGTATATTTCGGTTTCAAGAGGCGTTGGACAAGGATGTATATTATCCCCTGTATTATTTAATGTTTATTCCGAGAGAATATTTCAAAAAGCACTTAACAATGTTCGGAAAGGAATCTATATAAATGGAACTTTTCTTAACAACATTCGATATGCTGATGATACGACTCTTTTGTCTGATAATATACAGGGTCTCCAAGATCTATTAAACAAACTGACAACTTACATTGAAACCTATGGACTTAAAATAAATATTCAGAAGACAAAATATATGATTATCAGCAGATATAACACTGATAATACAAACATGTTAAAAATAAAATACAGTTGCGTGGAAAGAGTACACATATTCAAATATCTCGGTGTTAACATCAATGACAAATGGGATATCTCAAAAGAAATAAAATGTAGCATTGAAATGGCAAGAGATGCGTTCATTAAATATAAAAAAGGCTTCACTAGCCATAGCATTAACCTTCAAACAAAACTGCGATACATAAACACATACGTGTGGTCGGTTTTGCTCTATGCCATGGAAATATGGACAATAAAAACTGTGGATATAAAGCGATTTGAAGCTTTCGAAATGTGGACCTACCGTCGCATACTTAAAATACCTTGGACCCACAATACACCAAACAATGAGGTGCTACAAATATTACATCATGGACGAGAGCTTCTGAATACTATAAAAATAAGAAAAACAGCATACTTAGGGCACATAATGCGTAACCCAAAATATAAGCTGCTGCAAACTATTATCCGTGTAAACATTGTAGGAAGACGTACTAGAGGAAGAAAAGAAATGATATAGATCGATAATATTCGGACGTGGACCGGTATACATGATGTTGTAAATATTCTAAGCGAAGCAAGAAATAGAGAGCTGTTTGCAGAAATTATAAAAAAGTTATAATTTACTACTAGAATGATAAATGTTATTACATTGGCCGCAAACATTCGGCAAAGAAGAAGAAGTATATATATTCTGAACCCTTATAAATAGAGAAATTGATCCGTCCACCTGTCTGTCCGTCCGTCTGTGCATCTGTGTTCGGGTTGAAAACAACTTTGCCAAGGCCCCAGAAGAGATACAGAAAATTTAAACCCACCAATCTGCCAGGCATAGTTTCGAAAAATTTCGCTGATGAAATTTAGCAACATCAGACTATTCCCTTCGAGGTTGTGAGCAAAAAACCTCGCTCCCCTATATTTTTAAGTTTCTTTTTTATTCATTTTCAGAATCATTCCTAGGAAGTTCATATGTTCTAGAAAGTTGTTTATTGAGATCTTAGGTTCATTTTTGTAGTTAATTGTTTCCTTGAATATTGAACGGTTTGCTACCTATGGACCTGAACAGGGGAAAAAAGGTAAAAAAATTTAATTTTTTAAAGTTTTTTGCGATTTTGATCTTGAAGATGAAGTTTTTTTGATTTTATATGTTAACAATTTTTGTTCTTTATGACAAGAGCTAAAACCTTGTCTCAGAGAGTATATCAAAATTTCAAACGGTTTGCAAAATATGAGCTTGAGGAAATGATCATTTTTTTGCAAAAACGACTTCGAGGCCCCACAACTTTGAGGGCCCATAAAAGAAAACCTGGAGAACTTTGGGCAAAACTGGGAGACAGGGGTCTTTTTTATTTGGTCTTTTATGACGTAGTGGTGTCCGTATATGGTTATTTTGCCAGGACTTAAAAAATTATACAGTGTGTAATCATTGTATAATTACCGTCTTAAAGAAACATGATTTTAAGTTTGTCTGTTTTGAAGTTGGTTTTTTTTGCAAGAATTATTTATCTCTCACCTTCACGTCCGGAAGAATTTTTATGTAATTTTTAGCCAAATTTTGTTTTTTTATTAAGGGAACTTTTCTAGCTTTTCTTTCCGCAAGATTAGCCTTCTGTAAGCGTCGCCGAACTGTTGGAGCGCTAACAAAATTTCAAAAAAATTTTAATGATTAAGTGCCGCCGCGGTCTGAATTTTTATACAGAAAAATTGGGAAAAAAATAATATAAAAATAAATAGACGACTACGGCAACAACTACAAGAAAAAAAAAAAACTTTGACATAAAATAATTGATATAAAATAATGCATTTTTGACAAGACATTAGCGCATAAAAGGAAAGCAAACAATAGTCAGCTGATTTATCACTCACAGCTTGTAAATTAGAATCGCCTAGGTATAAACCGCGTGATTAACAAAATTGATACAGAGCTGTATAAGTGACATTAAAGTAAAACTATGGTTTTAAAGGTATGGTTTAAAAAGATACTGGACCATACGGTATATTGTATAGTGGTGTGAAACCCCATGTGTTTAGGTTTAACCCGCACTTGCCCTATTTTTATTTAAAATTAGTTTTTATTTAAAATTTTAAGTTTTAGTTGGTAAAAAGAGGCATACTTTCTTAGATTCCAACATAAAACGTCTTTGTTTTTTTTAATAACCATAATATTTTGTTTCTTTTAGAATTTTATTTTTTCAATTTATCTTTTTAAACACTTCTTGAATATTGTGTTTCTTAAGGATTCAATATATAACGTGTTTTGCCTCAAGGTGTCAATTTATAATTTTTCTTTTATAATCTTTAACAAATTACAAAAGCTTAAGATAAATATTTTAATAATATGTATTTGCATTTATTAATACGAAGTTCTAAACAAAATTTACATGGCATGGAAAAAATTGTAAGTAACATAAGCATAAGGAATCCTTATGCAAATTTACATAAGTATGTACAACAATACAGATAAAATGAGTTAAATTATAAGAAAATTTATAAACAATTTGCATAAATTATAAAATATTAAAAAGAAAGCTCTTAAATAATATGTAGGCTGATAAGAAATATTACAGCAATTTTTTATTGGCGTTTTTGCTAGCGGTGATATGTTTCACTGATTTTTCAATAGAATTTTTCTGGTTGTGTGGTATATGTGAAATTCAATTCATTTCATAATAATTTTAATAATTTTTAGGTAATTGATTCATGCAAATTATATAAAATCAGTAGGAATTTTTATTGTACGCAATTAAATACGTGTGCAAGCACCTAGTGTGTCTGGCAGATTTTTGGAAGATTTTATTATATTTTTTTTTAATAAAAAAAAATCTATAGATTTTAATTTTATTTAAAAACCTACTTTTTGTGTAATTTGTCAATTTTTAGAACACATCAAAGTAAACATTTAAATATATATACAAATTTTGTATCACCAAATTTAATTTAAAAAAAAATTCATTTATAAAAACCATTTTTTTCTTAGCTGCCATAGTTCTTCCTAGTTTTGTGTAAATGCTTACTAGTTATTTTTAATTAAATTATAAGTTATGTGGCCATTGTTTATCAGAATATTTATGCCAACACTAAATAATAAGTGTTTCAACCATAAGTGTCTCAATAAGCAATCTAAATCAGCCGAATGTTTATAAACACAGTTGGTGTTTCATTTTTTTGTGTTAAGCAGTCTATCAACACAAAATGAGTGACGGTGACGCCTACACCCTATTCTTATATATTTCTGTATAAATGTTTATACTTTATCATGCGCGAAATGAAAATACGCAAAATTTTGGCAAGTGCTCATAATAAAATAAGACAGAAAAAATTGCATGGTTATTATATTCGTGACAGTTATTTCAGATTTTCAACATCATATCATTGTATCATTGTGATTCTTGCGACAAAGATAATTTCAAAATTATTCTTATTTCTACTTTGTGTTGGCATTTAACCGAAATGAAGACATTTCATTTGACTTTATTTGGGTGATATTTATTTGGCTTTAAAACGCCATTAATTCACACCAGCAATATTTTTACAATGTAGTTGAAGATTTAAATAATCCAACAATTTATAATATTTGTGAATATCATATTCATACGCAATAACTTTCATATGAGGGAGTACATGCATGCGTATGAGTAATATTATTTTTTCTTTTTTAAAATTTTTTTATCTCTGTCATTGTTTTTTTTAAGTTTTATGTTAAAAATATGCAAATTTATCCCTGCATGAATGTTGATGCGCGTAACTTTTTACTTCCTAGATACGGTTTTTAATATCATATAAATAAAAACACAAAATGAAAATGTAAAATAAATGTTTCCTTTTGCCTAAGAAATTTCAACACTGAAATAATAAATATTTATAATTTAATTTATCATATATATAATAAAATTTATTTTTACTATTACTCACTATAGTAAAGTTAAAAATTCCCTTACTCAGTTATGTTTCCCAAATTCACAATAATATATATTCAGTTATTACTTTTATGATTTTCAACTACGATTTTCATTATTACAAATTTATTCATATAATATAAAGATAATATATAGAGATGTTTTTATAGGAAATTTTTTGTAAAAATTCTATAGAAAATATTTTGTAAAAATTCTATAGAAAATTTTTTGTAAAAATTCTATAGAAAATTTTTTGTAAAAATTCTAGAGAAAATTTTTTGTAAAAATTCTATAGAAAATTTTTTGTAAAAATTCTATAGAAAATTTTTTGTAAAAATTCTATAGAAAATTTTTTGTAAAAATTCTATAGAAAATTTTTTGTAAAAATTCTATAGAAAATTTTTTGTAAAAATTCTATAGAAAATTTTTTGTACAAATTCTATAGAAAATTTTTTGTACAAATTCTATAGAAAATTTTTTGTACAAGTTCTATAGAAAATTTTTTGTACAAATTCTATAGAAAAGTTTTTGTAAAAATTCTATAGAAAATTTTTTGTTTAAAAATTTCTATAGAAAATTTTTTGTTTAAAAATTTCTATAAAAAATTTTTTGTTTAAAAAATTCTATAAAAAATTTTTTGTTTACAAATTTCTATAAAAAATTTTTTGTTTAAAAATTTCTATAAAAAATTTTTTGTTTAAAAATTTGATCGAAATTTTTTTTGTTTAAAAATTTTATCGAAATTTTTGTGTAAAAATTTTTGTGCAAATATTTTATCGAAATTTTTGTTTAATATTTTATCGAAATTTTTGTGTAAAAACTTTATCGAAATTTTTGTGTAAAAATTTTATCGAAATTTTTGTGTAAAAATTTTATTGAAATTTTTGTGTAAAAATTTTATCGAAATTTTTGTGTAACAATTTTATCGAAATTTTTGTGTAAAAATTTTATCGAAATTTTTGTGTAATAATTTTATAAAAATTTTTGTGTAAAAATGTTATCGAAATTTTAGTGTAAAAATTTTATAGAAATTTTTGTGTAAAAATTTTATCGACATTTTTGTGTAAAAATTTTATCGAAATTTTTGTGTAAAAATTTTATCGACATTTTTGTGTAAAAATTTTATCGACATTTTTGTGTAAAAATTTTATCGAAATTTTTTGCGTAAAAATGTTACCGAAATTTTTGTCTAAAAATTGTACCGAAATTTTTGTGTGAAAATTTTATCGTAATTTTTGTGTAAAAATTTTATCGAAACTTTTGTGTAAAAATTTTATGGAAATTTTTGTGTAAAAATGTTATCGAAATTTTTGTGTAAAAATGTTATCGAAATTTTTGTTTAAATATTTTATCGAAATTTTTTTTAAAATATTTTATCGAAATTTGTGTGTACAAATTTTATCGAAATTTTTGTGTAAAAATTTTATTGAAATTTTTGTTTAGAAATTTTATCGAAATTTTTGTGTAAAAATTTTATCGAAATTTTTGTGTAAAAATGTTATCGAAATTTTTGTGTAAAAATTTTATCGAAATTTTTGTGTAAAAATTTTATCAAAATTTTTTATCGGTATTTTTGTGTAAAAATTTTATTGAATTTTTTGCAAAAATTTTTGTGTAAAAATATATCGAAATAAATTACGCGGAAAAATATAGGTAACTTTCTGCTTACTAGATACGGTTTTTAATGTCATCTTACCTTAAACTCATATGCTCTCATTAGAATATTTAAGAATGGAAAAATTAAACAACTTCACGATCGAATGAATGATATGTCAAATGTAAATTTGACACCAATTTTGAACCAAAGATCACAGCATGTGTGCCAACACAAAAAAATTTCTTCATCCGCCATTGAATATACCTTGAATAACCTTCAAAACAACCCTATAAAATTCGTACAATTTATAAACTCGTATGTAATTTTTTGTAATATTTTAAAAGCTTCTCTTTGTTAACATCTTATCTATTGTACAAGAATTCTTTATCGCCTAGAGACTGACTTTCTTTATGTCCTTGTAAGTGAGCTTGAATGATTTACTCCTTTTTAAATTTTGTTTTTGTTTGTTTTCTTTATGAAAATATATATCGTAAGTAAATATCTGCACAGCGAAGTGTAAAGAGCATGTAAATAGTAGCAGGTATGTGCTAAGCGGCATTGCTCTTTGTATAAACGATTTTGCAACAAATTATTTAGATATTTCCCTAATGTTTTAATAATATACGCGAAGATATTGATGTCAAAAATTATAAAAGCATGATCAGTGATTAAATTGATTAAAGGTAAAGGAAGAAAAAAAATCACATTGTTAACGTATACATATCAAACATCAAATCAATTTTTATATAAAAAAAAATGTCCAACTTGGCAGAATTATGA
Source organism: Phasia obesa (assembly GCA_949628195.1). NCBI lineage: Eukaryota > Metazoa > Arthropoda > Insecta > Diptera > Tachinidae > Phasia > Phasia obesa. The sequence continues at coordinate 17,825,089 of OX451216.1, read as the reverse complement.
TTTTTTTAAGCAATAATAATATTAGACCAAAAGGTGTCGAAAAAGATATTAAAAAAAATTATAATAATATGAATGTATGAAAGATGTGGTGTTTAGTGAAATTAAATTACATCCACTTGACGTTAGAGATTTAAAAATAGATACGAAAAGACGTTAAAAATTCCATTATTTACGAGTATACCAGCTGTGCGTATTTTTTATTATTAATGTATATAGGGAGATATCGATGCTGATCACTATCTTTATGGTACCCTTTTCGAACTCCTTCAGTCCTCGACTGGTAGCTGACGACCTTCTTCTCATCACAGAGTCTCTGGCAATTGCTAACATTTGTGTAAGGCTTAGTTCCCCTATGACATACATATTAATAATTATCATACGAGAAACTAATGACCTTTTTTTTCGTAGTAATTTTTTTCTGCTTTTGTGCTGATACTCCTTTAGTGATAAACTGAATTACAAGCCCACGTATCTGTAAATATCTAATTAAATCTTATTGTTGGCTAAATATTATAGTCAGACATCAAAATCAAATCAAAAATAATTGTTTCGCTTAAAATCCTCTAGAGCATGTATTATAATTTGTTTGCTCTTAACGCAAGAATTATCATTAGCAAACATAAACTTTTGAAGTAATAGTTGTTGCATTAACTTCACTATCATCATCAACATCATTCTTATCATCATGCTTATTTTCAAGCATCCACTCATTGTTATCTACATCTCCTTCCTTGTCAGTGGAGAACAAAGTCCATTAGCTAACTAACGGTCTTATTGTTTCAGAAGTGAGTTAGAAGAACAAAATCAAAAAGAATATATTGAAAAACTTTTAGAACGTGTTGGATTTTCCATTATTGATTCACACATACCGCTATGAATACTGTTGTATGTTGTATTAAAACTGTTTGATATTTAGTTTAAAGAACACCTACACCCACACACAAAACCATAAACCAGTACTAAACTGCGATAAGTTCACATAAGTAAGAATACTTTAATGAATTTTTATTAAAAACAAACAGTTTTTTTTTCCTAAAACCAAAGAAACAATGTGATTTTAAGTTTACAGAAAAAATACTTGTATTTAATTAAAAACAGGAAAAGAACTTATTTTCGAGAAGGTGATTTAGCAGTAAAGAAAACAAAACAATGATAAAAAAAACAAAAGCCAATTTAAAAATTAAAAATAAATTATAAATATATGAAGTACAGTATTCTCATAACAAATACAGAAAAAAAATATTTTTTTATTAAAAAATTTTATAATTATGTTTTTTAAGCTTTATTTCTTGTTTATAAAAATTTCATATTTATTTTTATTTTCAATATTTCGCTACACCATTGGGTAGCAACATCAGGAAATAAAAATAGAACTATTTTTATTATTATATTAATAGGACTATTTTTATTTCCTGACGATGCTCCTTAACCTCAGTTGCTTTGTTAGTTGCCGAAATTGTATTACGTATGGCAACTGGCAACTGGCAACTAAAACTTGTTACTTTTAGTTGCCAAAAATGGCAACCATAAATTTGCGGTTACTGTTGATTTTTTTTTCACAGATTATAAAGTAAAAACTGCACTAAAACTGAAAAGTAATTTTTTTTTCATCTCACACAGACAACATAAGTATGATGGCACCCTTTCTGCATTGGCTACGTAATTCCACACAAAGCATCTGCAATGCAACAAAGGAACAACGATGATACGAATAATATTTCGTATTTTTATAGACACATATTTTTATCAGCACCTGCTTCCAGCTTTTCAACTTTTGATAAAATGGTCCAAAAATAGCTGCTGGTATGAAAGTTGGTATATCAAAGGCTTAATGCTCAAAAAGGGGTTGTAATTTACAGTATGATCTTTAGGTGGATGAGGAGTATTTTATTTATTTGTTTATCGCCTTGGCTGGAACATGATGATAAACTTACATTAAATTTACAAGTGTGTTTAGGACCATTTGTAAAGAGATTGGTTATTAATTTCAAAAAGACTCAGAACTGTAGACTGAGATATTATTTTTTTGTATTTGCTTTGATATTTATTAAAAACTATTTGATTATTTATATATATTTCCAGTTGCTTGACTGTCGAAATTGTATTATCGATAACTTTATGGCAACTGAAAAAAGTTGCTTTAGATAATAACAATTTATTTCCCTGTTGCGTTGCCTGTTGACAACGCAACTAAATTTCGGTTGCCATCCATCAATTTAAAATTTTTATAAAGAAAACCTAAATCTTAAAAAAAAAATAATTATATAATTATTAAAAAAGGTCAAAAATTACAATAATTATTTTGTTATAAAAACCGACTTCAAATCTTAACCAAAAATGTTACATTTAGCAATCTATAAGCATTTACTTTCAAAAAACTCACACATGTAGGGTTTCGTACTATGACAAAGACTTGACATTAAGACTAACTTTTATGGGACCCCTTTATGATTTGATTTAAAAAATTTTAAATATCTGCTTGTTGTTGAAAATCACATCAGGATCGAAACGCCCTTAAAGTTTCAGTAATTGTTGTTATAGAGGCAATAGCACTACACCATCCGAAAAAATTTCAAGAGTCTACCTATTATGGTTCAGAAATAAGGCCATATTCGTAAAAAACAAGTCACTATCAAAACACCCTTTAGTTCTTCGTTTTATTTTTTATACTGGTTAATATTGCGAAAATAGTTTTGAATATTCTGTGTAAATATTAAATTATTTGAAATTCATGTCTCTATTGGAACACCCTGTGATTTTTAATATTTGTTGTTAACGTAAATTGTATTTGAAAAGTATAATATACTCATATCAAACATAAAAAAAATGTATGTTACATATATAAATAATAAAATAGTAACTCATTTCCGTCTGTCTGTCTGTCTGTCTGTCTGTACGTCTGATGTCTGCTTTTCTTTTACATTCGCATCACTTAAAAACTACTGGATGGATTTTAAATTTTGTGAGAAGGTACCATATCATCCTGATTACAATATAGGATACTTTTTTTCCGTAAAAATATCTCATTTTCAAGAGAAAGTGGAGAAAAAGCAGTGAAAGTACGCAATTTCCGGTTTTAAGTTACTGAAAGTTTCGGTTTAAAACTGGGAAGTTTTAAACACGGTTGCGCACATTTTATATTTGAAAGTTGGATATTTTAAAAGCTGGGCTATTTTAAACACGGTTTGGTGCCTTTTATTTTTGAATGTGGAATATTTTGATCAAAATTGCCCACTAGATGGCGCCAATTGAATAAAATTTGTATTTGGTTTGTATTTTTACCTTGTGAAATTACATTGTTATTAGAATATTTTAAACATCTCTTACAGAGTGTAAATGTTGAGATGAGGTTAACTTCTTCGACAATTGGAATTCCAAAGGCAATTTTGTGAAGATCAATAGCTCACATAAAGATGAAAATAAAAACAGGAAAATGGTGGTTTCAGTATTCAATAAAAAGGTACAATTAACTTTTTTATTGCTTACTTTTTGTAATAATGATAACAAATCGAATTTTGATACAATATATTCATTAAACCGCAAAATCAATTTTAACAAAATATTTAAGAAATTTTAAATAGGAAAACAAGGTAATGGCGAAATTTTGAACACGAATGAATAATAATGTAATCTATCCGAAAAAAAGATAAACTAAAAAAATTAACGAAAGTTAAACACCAAAAAAATAAAGCATACAGCAGCGCCTCTTAGACGTCAGATCCTTGCATCCATCATTTGGCATCACCCATTATGATTCAGGGATGGATAACGATTTACGTTCATGCATGAACATCCCGGCCGCCTTGCTGTATAGCAATTTAAGAACCAATGCATATCTAAAAAACTTATATAAAAAGAAAAATAGAAATTTAAAAATAAAAAAACCATTGTTTAACCAAAAATGTAAAATCCATTTATTTCTGGTACTCTATTCTATTAAAATTATATTGGCTGCTGCAATTTCAAAGAGAAAAAAAAAATACATCAGCCATCCAACAACGTAGCTAAAACTAAAAATAAAAAACTTCATTTATGGTAATACATATTAACACAACGAAAGATATATACAAAAATATAGGTGTAATATTGACTAAACCTTTATGGAGAACATGATCCAGATATGATATACCCAAAAATTGTAAACTGAGCCAACGGTTTGCCAAAAGAACCACCGAATACACCATTCCTTATAATTCGGCTGTACACATCACCACCTAACAGAAGATGAACTGGAGCAGCTACATTAAATTGAGGATCAGCCAATTGCAGTCCTGGAAACTCATCCAAAATTCTATTATCTACGGATTTGACCGGCACCATAATCTTATATCTTCGTCGTATTTCCGCGAAACATTCTACCACTGCGCTGCTACCATGATTACCAGCAATTTTGAGACAACATCTCTCAGTGTTACCAACACGAACTTTACCAGCTAAAATTCTTTGTACTGCCTCCGCCGATATAATTGATGTCTCGGCACTGGGGTCAATTACAGCTCGTTCAGTAATAAAACGCCCTTTTGATTCAAGCCTTATAATTGCAGTAGGCCTCAACAAAACAGTCTCACGTATGAAATAAGATGGTAGCGATGTGATGTCTCCAGTCCTTCTTTCTGCGATCTGCGAATTCTGAGATTTGCGTTTGTGGCGGGTGTAACGGTTCTCCGAAGTACTGAGAACCAGAGCTTGAGACGAACGAGGCCTCTCACTCTCATGACCATTGGACGAACGAGGCCCTCTGGCTGGGTTATCGGACGAACGGGGCCCTTTCCCTACTTGGCGTTTGGGCGAACGAGGCCCGTGATGTAAACGTTTGGGAGCTTTTCGGGCCGACGAACTTGGTCTTACACCCTCTTTATGCAACAAAGTGTGATGCATGTCACCACAACGTTTACATCTGCCGGTACTTTCGCAAGTACGCCAGATATGGTCATGACTTAAACAGCCCGCGCAATACCTGTAGATAGACACAAGCCGCATCCTTTCCTCATAGCCAACTTGCTGAAACTTTTTACAAAATCTCAGTGGGTGACCCTTAAGACAAACTCGACAGACCATCTGATTATCGCTGCGCCGGTTGTCAGCATACTTGCTCGCATGAACCATGTTCCTAAAAAAAATAATAATATATAAAAACTAATAAGTCGGAAGCACTACGAGCTTCACAACTGGTCTAGTAACCGAGCCACGCGCTGTCTTTAACTCCACAACTCTGACATGGTTATCTTTACCTGTGTGTACCTTCAATACACGGCCCAAGCGCCATTCATTCGTTGGCAAGTTGTCGTCACGAATGACAACTAGATCACCGATGCCCAAATCTTTCTTCATAAATTTCCATTTATTTCGTTTGTGAAGTTCGTTTAAATAATCAGCTTTCCATCTCGCACACAAACGCTGATTAATTGCTTTAACCCTTTGCCATCGATTAATAATTGAAAGTGGGGACTCCAAATTTTCTACCTCGGGTGGAGCTAAGAGTGGACCGCCAATGAGAAAATGACCCGGCGTTAAAATATCGAGACTATCAAAATTCTCCGTCAAAGGACATAATGGCCTTGAATTCAGACAAGATTCAATACGCGCTAACAATGTCGAAAATTCTTCAAAAGTATACTTCAAGTTACCAGCAATTCTTTTAAAATGGTACTTAAAACTTTTAACACCTGCTTCCCACAAACCTCCCATATGGGGTGCTCCAGCAGGGTTAAAATGCCAAGAAAGGCCGTGAGGTCCATACCTTGAATTCACTGCAAAACCTGTGCTACGGAGAAAAGCCCGAAACTCTGACCTTATAATTCTGGAAGCACCAACAAAGTTTGTGCCATTATCAGAATGCATGTCCTTTGGATATCCACGCCTGGATATAAATCTTTCAAATGCTGCCAAAAAGGCTGGTGTTGATAGGCTGCTAACTGCTTCCAAATGAACAGCCTTTGTAGCGAAACATACAAACAAACAAACATAACCTTTGGTGATTAAACAAGCTCTACCCGTATAGTTCCGAATATCAAACGGACCGGTAAAATCCACACCAGTGGTGGTGAAAGGTCGAGAAATTATTGTCCTAGAAGTTGGTAGGGCTGCCATAATTTGGTTCTGCGACGCCTTTTTTTGTATTGTGCAAGTTTTGCAACGACCTATAACGGTCTTAATCAGATTTTTAGCACGGGGAATAAAAAATTCAGTCCGTAGGACCCTTAACATCAACTGATTGCCGCCGTGTATCGTAATTCTATGTAAGAAATCGACAAATAAAATGGCAAATCGACTGCCCGAATGCAATATTATTGGAAACCGTTCGCTATACTTCAAGCTTTCAGCATTTGCCAATCGCCCTCCCACACGAATTATTCCGTTTTCATCCAAAAAAGGGGACAAATTCACTAATTTTCCCTCTATAATAGGTTGCTTGTTCGACAACCTGTAGTACTCAGTGGCAAAAAAGGCTTTCTGCGACACAACAATTAACTTCTCTTTAATCGATTGAATTTCTGCTGAACTGACCTCTGAACTCGAAAAATGGTCCTCTTTCTTCAAAATAAGTTTCCAACCTCTTACAACTAAGGCCAAAACACGCAATGCTCGTGAGTAAGATGAGAAACGTTCCAATAGGTCATGGAAAGATTTAAAAAATGTAAAAAATACTTGCGGGTCTCGCTCTTCTTCCCTAGTTCCCAATTCGCTCACCGATAGACTATCCCAGCGGTCAGATGACGAACGAAGCCATGCGGGCCCATGCCACCAAAGTTCATTTTCGACAAGATCTTCTGGTCGAGTACCCCTACTTATTAAATCGGCAGGATTGTCAGTAGAAGAAACATGCCTCCAACTATTTCTATCAATTTTCTCTACAATTTTTGAAACCCTATTTGCAACGAAAGTCTTCCAAGTACAAGAGGGTTTTTGTAGCCAAGCCAGGACGATCATCGAATCGCTCCATGAATAGACTTTGGTCCGAGTGTCATCAAATTTAAAGTCATTTTTAATTGTGTCAATTAAATCCGCCAATAGGCAAGCGCCACAGAGTTCTAAACGCGGCAAGGATATTGTTTTTAACGGAGCGACCCTAGATTTTGCTAGCAACAAATGAGACTGAACAACGCCACTGTCATCCTCAAGCCGAGCATATACGCAAGCTCCATAAGCCTTTTCAGAAGCATCTGAAAAACCATGAATTTGTACCTTACATGAAGGTGTAAAACCGACCCAACGATCAATTGTTATTTTATTAATACCATCGTAATCAGCTAGAAATTGATTCCAAACTTGACGACTTTTTTCTGATAGCATTCCATCCCATTCGGTTTTCTCACTCCAAATTTGCTGCATTAGCATTTTCGCTACTATAATTATAGGGCCTAGCCAACCAGCGGGGTCAAAAAGCTTAGCGATTATAGATAAAACTTCTCGCTTAGTAAAATTTTCCTTTGCTCCAATAAGAGAAGTTGTAAAATAAAATTTATCTACTTTCGCATTCCACCTTATACCTAACGTTTTGGTGGTACTGTCGCCATCAATCTCCAGAAAATTTCTCTTCAACAAAAATTCCGATGGCAAATCATGCAAGATGCGCTCGTCATTTGACGTCCATTTTCTCATAGAAAATCCAGCTGATGACAGGGCTAACAACAATTGATCACGGGCTTCAAGTGCTAAAGAAATATCATGAGCTCCCGCTAGCGCGTCATCTACATACATCATTCGACGCAAAATCTTAGATGCAAGCGGCCATTTCTCTTGAACGTCACTTGCCAATTGATTTAAGGTTCGAATCGCTAAGTAAGGTGCACAATTCACCCCAAAAGTGACGGTTTTCAATTCAAAGTCTCCTAACTCATCCGTAGGACTGCGGCGAAAAACAATCCGCTGAAATCGAGTCTGTGATGGTTCCAACAAAATCTGACGGTACATTTTCTCGATGTCTCCGTTGAAAACATAACGATAGAAACGCCACCTAATTATTAATAACGTTAAATCATTTTGTAAAATGGGCCCGGTATATAAAGTATCATTAAGACTTAAACCTGAAGACGAACGACTCGATGCATTAAAAACCACTCGAACTTTGGTGGAAGAGCTTTCAGGCTTAAAAACCGCATGATGCGGTAAGTAAAATGATTGGGATCTCTCGGAACTTATTCTCTCAATCGGGACCATATGATCTAACGTCAAGTACTCGGACAAAACATCATCATACGTCGCTTTAAGAACTGGTTTATTATTTAGCGACGTTTCATTTCTAAAAAACTGACGCTGGGCCTTTTCACGAGACGATCCTAAGCCACTATATACCAAATATTGAGGTTTAAACGGCAAAGATACTACGTAGCGCCCCGTGCTATCCCGCCTGGTAGTGTCTTTATAGTGATGTTCACAATATTCATCTTCTGGTGTTAACTTTGAGGCCCTCGGGAATTCTTCCAGTGTCCAAAACTTTTCCAATTGTTTTTCTAAGTCTACTTCTGTGTAAAATGAAACTGATGTCGTCAATGCCCGTTGTCCCCTCCCATAAAGGGACCCCGTTAGAATCCATCCAAATATGGTTTCCTGGGCCATTAAATCTCCGAGAACATTTCGTTTTACACCATCTCTCATGATTTTACAATAGATATCAGCGCCGATAAGTAAATCAATTTTACTACTCCTAGCAAAAAATGGGTCGGCCAAGTTCAAACCAGATAACGAGGAAGCTTGTGAAACAATAACGCTCTCAGTAGGCAAATTCCCTGTCAATTTAGGCAAAACCAAACCTTCTACGTTCACTCTTAGTCGGCTATCTAAGGTCGAGACCAAATCGAAGGAACAAAGTTTCTGAACGGAACCAGCTGAGGCATCATTTAAACCAGACACCCTAGCTCTTATTTTTCTAACAGGTAAATCTAACTTTTGTTGTAAACTCTCAGAAATAAAAGTCGCCTGTGAGCCTGAATCGATGAGAGCTCTTGCCTTAAATATATCACCGCGATATATCACGTTGACAATTGCTGTTCCCAAAAGAATTTGGCGCGATGTAGCTGCAAAACAGTTCTGAACTGTCGAATTCTGTGCTATAGCTTGGCTCGTGCTAGGTATCTCGATTTGGTTATTGTTTTCTACCTCCCGATGTAACAGTGAATGATGCTTCATTTTGCACACCGAACAACTAAAATTGCTCTGACATGTACTTAGTTTGTGACCTTCACTAAGACAGTTTATGCATAAGTTGTGTCTTTTAACTACAACAAACCTTTCACCTGGATTTAGCCCTAAAAATGTTGGGCAAATTCTTAAAAAATGGTCCTTTGTGCAATGAGGGCAAGTCCTTTTCGCAATTTTTGCCTGATAGGTTTTTACTTTTCTATTAGTAGAATTTTTCCCACGATCTAAGCGATGATCGCCTCGGCCTTCAGCCGTAAAATGTTTGAGAGAACTAGTCTTTACGCTATACTCTGTTGGGCTAGCTCTGATTCCTGAAACGGTTTCCAATGTTTGAAAACGAGAAGTGAGAAACTTATCCATGTCTTCCCATTTAGGGATTTCCGTTTTGTCCATTATGGATTGCTCCCAAGATGACAACGTAAAATCAGGCAATTTAATAGAACAAAGAAATATAAAAATTGAATCCCAATTTGTGATATCAATTTCATGCAAATGAAGAGCCGAAATACAATTATTAATATCCCTTTGGAGCCGTTTTATTTCAACAGCTGATTCTGTTTCAACTTCTACTAAATTAAATAAGATTTTTAATTGAATATTCACTAAAATACGTTTATTCTCGTAACGGTCCTTTAAATTTTTCCAAGCAATCTCAAAACCCTCATTGGTAAGGGGAGATTTTTTACAATCTCTAAAGCTTCATCTCTAGTATTCTGCCGAAGATAAAATAACTTCTCAAGTAGAGACAATGAGGAACAGTTATAATACACTGCTACGAACATATCCCTGAACGCTGGCCACGACTGATAATCCCCATAAAAAGGTTCAGTGGTACACGGTGGCAGCCTGATATGATTACCTCCAACAACCGAAGTCTCATTCGAATTACATTGGGTAGAAGAAAGGGTAGTCTTGCTTACAAAAGTTTGCGACAATTCTCTCATCAACGCTGCACAAGTAATGTATGCTAAACGGCATTCTTTAAACAGACTCTTAGCAGCTTCGCAATCCTCTACTGAATCTACATTATCACTTGTAACAGCAAAAGTTTCATAAGATACCCTAACTTTCTCCCATAAGGCCTTAAACTCTTCCCTCTCAATTTCAATAGTGTACGCTGTTTGGCTCTCTTTATGAGATTCATTGAAATCGTTTTCAAATTCAAGAAAGAGTGCAGCATATTTCTCAAATTTTTGCAAATTATTTGATTTTGCCATATTTGTAACACAATTCTACACTACTTAGTCTTCTACCAAACGAAAGGTGTAATAGTTTTAATAGCTTTGAAAAACACGAAACTGTACAACCAAAATCAAGAACAAAAAAAGCAAATCCTTTATATCACCTAGCCCACAAATAAAGTATAAGATTTCCTGCACAACAATGTAAATGTAAAAATGTATACAAACCAAATAATAAGAAACTAATTAACAATTCAATACACTAATAATAATACTAAAAACGCCAAATCAAAAGTTCACTTCACAAGAAAATCTCATACTCCTTAATGTGTACGAAAAACAACCACCAAATATACTACTGGTATAACCAAACACACAATAAGTAGGGAGATATGATTTTTTATTTATAAAAATATTTGTAATTTTACAAAGGTAGGAGCTTTTGCTTAGTATATTATTTATAAGTATAGAAAGCAAATTAGTTAGCAAAAATTCGACACAAATAGTTTTTGCTTTAACCAATTATTGTTTAAGAAAAACTTTTCGTCTCTGTAACTTCAATAAATTTTCCTTACGGCTGTAACAAACAGATATAATAAATGCTGTATGTATATACAAATAAACAATTGGGAATTAGTTCGTCCACTATCCGTCCCTCGACAACCTTCAAAATAAATTTGCCAACAAAACACCGACAGAGATTCTTGGGTCGTTAGGTATAAATAACAACTCGTTCTTAAAATAACTATTTATGACAAAATTTGCTTCACAATCTCTTACATATATGAATTGTGTACAAACTACATTAAGAACGATCGTAATAAAATATATCGTTGTAACTACTCACATAAGAGGCTAGAATTCCAGAAACCTACGTAAGTCACGGTCCACCTTGGCAATTTGATCTTCAGCCCACGCACTTTGATAATCACAGTTAATTAAAGACTATGATTTTAATTAATTTTATATATTTAATATATAATCTTTAAATAGATACATTAAATTCTTATTGGCACTAAATTTCTTTAAACATCTATGAATGTAAATAAACAAGTGTCAAAATCCAGATAGCACACAGACAGAGTTGTGCAATAAACAGCTGAACCACTCGGTTGTATTTATTTAAAGTTGGTTTGTGTCTTTGATAAAAATTTGAAAAGGTAATGCAGTGTATAATATTTCGTATGGTAATTTTTACCAATTGCTTTCAAACTGTGCTCGCACGATCAATTTTTGTTTCAACCGTAGCAAAGTTAAGAAAAAGCTTTTGCTTGTAATTTTCTACTACAAGTTAAATGGAACAAATAAAATTAATTTTCACCTTATTTTTCGTAAACTCCTGGGATTCCGCTCCAACCAATTTCAATTATCCGGTTCGAAGGACCAAATGTAAATGTTGAGATGAGGTTAACTTCTTCGACAATTGGAATTCCAAAGGCAATTTTGTGAAGATCAATAGCTCACATAAAGATGAAAATAAAAACAGGAAAATGGTGGTTTCAGTATTCAATAAAAAGGTACAATTAACTTTTTTATTGCTTACTTTTTGTAATAATGATAACAAATCGAATTTTGATACAATATATTCATTAAACCGCAAAATCAATTTTAACAAAATATTTAAGAAATTTTAAATAGGAAAACAAGGTAATGGCGAAATTTTGAACACGAATGAATAATAATGTAATCTATCCGAAAAAAAGATAAACTAAAAAAATTAACGAAAGTTAAACACCAAAAAAATAAAGCATACAGCAGCGCCTCTTAGACGTCAGATCCTTGCATCCATCATTTGGCATCACCCATTATGATTCAGGGATGGATAACGATTTACGTTCATGCATGAACACAGAGCTTTACAATAATTATTAGAATTTTAGAATTTTATGCAGGGATGGGTACCCTTATAAAAAGTAAATACATAAACCATTACTGAACCTCTATAAAGGTCTAAAGAGTATTACAATTGGTGAGGAATACTTTCAAAGCAAAGTATTGTCAGGATGCCCACGACGTGGCGGGCACGGCTAGTGTAGTTATATAACAATACTAATATTTTTAATCTTAGAAAAAAAAAATGAAGATAAACATAAAGAAAATAATACAGAATAACAAATTAGATCGAATCAGAAAAAAGTATTCCTTTACAAATACATATTTAGTGTTGCACTTCATTAACACAAATTTTGCAAAGGAAAATTCAGACAATGATTGCCGCCTTAGAGTGTTGACGTTCCCGGTTTATTATTCTTTTTTTTTAGTATTTCGTAAGAGTAAATTTTCTTTATTAACTTTTCTTTCTACTGTTTAATTAAAAAAAAGAGCCCGAGTACGATTAACATATTTTTTATCATGAGCGTACATGATCGTGAGTAAAAGCGTTTCCATCTCCGAAAATAATAACAAAAACAATAAATATCGTAAGTAGTTGTTTTTAATTGCATACAAAAATGAAATTAAGAAGATCAAATCATTCAATAAGAGGGAGTGCAATAAACTTCATAAATTCTTAAAAAGAATTAAACTTAATCTTTAAAAGTAGTCGGCTTATTTTTTGATTACTTTTGATTCTTTTCGATTATTTATATATAATTTCAAGTAATCCAGATTAATTTTCGATTATTAGTAATCGTGCGAAACTGAATATAATCGTAATTTAATCATTACTTCAAATAAAAAAAGAACCAATCAAATTACTTATTATTAGGATTACTATTCATTACTTAACTGCTATGCGTTGGCATTATCGCTATCTGTGCAATAATGAAGTAGAACCAAAGAAACTTCACACAAATGCTCAGCCTATTGCTGACATCAACATTTTATGATATAAATTTCAACAACTGAATACACAGAAAACATTTTTTGCTCCAATTGAAGGTTTTAATTAGTTTTATATACAAATTTAGTTTAATCTTTTATTAATTCAATTATTTTTTTATTTAAAATTTTCTTTCTTAATTAAGTACATAACTGAATCAATCAAAAAATTAATTAAAATTATAACTTAAACTAATTAAAACCTTTGTTAGGTGCAACAAATTTTTTTCTGTGTAACATAATGTGACACACGGGACGATCAGGACTTTCTACAGAATTTTGCTTAATCAAAGAAAAATATATTACGTCAATCTTTTAATTTTGTGACAAACAATTGGAAAAACTAAAAATGAAACTATCATTCGGTTAGTGCGCTTAAATTAAACTTGAATTCAAAGAAATTTTCATTTAAACACAATGAGTAAATTATCGTTATGTATGAACATTTGTGGGAAGATACCATGAAAGTAGTAAAAGTACTCTTACGCATGTATGCTTAAATCCGCAACATATCCTATATAGCATGTTCATTAGTACGTAGATATATATATGCATATATACATACATACATACATACATACATACATACATACATACATACATACATACCTACATACATACATACATTAGGCAGGACCTATTTATTTTAACAAAATTATGAATTTAATTTACTTTGAGTGAATATCCAAAAAAAATTTGTCTTAAAAATTTTTTTCTATTTATATATTTATATATTTATATATTTTTTATCCAAAAATTTATTAAAGCCCGTTTTACACTATAATACTGAGTATTAAGATTTTCATTGGATTTGGGAAATAGATCAAATGAGAATTATTGTGATTATGAAAAATCTAACGTTGCACAACACTTCGATTTCACACCATCAAATTAAAATAAAATGAAAATTATAAGTAAAAATGAATTAATCAGTCAATTGCGAGTTAGACTCACACACGTAGGGTTCCGTACTATCTTCAGTATAATTTAAAAATGCAAGTCGTTAATTTTTTTATGTCTTATGGGGCAACCTTAAATTTAAAAATTAAAGTAATATTCGCGAAAATTGCATCATTATTGGAACACCCTTTAAATTTTAGTAATTGTTGTTCTAGCGACAATGGTAATACACTTTCTATAAAAATATCAGGAGCCTACCTATTGCGGTTCAAAAAAAAGGTAATATTCGTGAAAAACATATCACTAATGGACACCTTTCAATTTTTAGTAATTGTTATAGCGGCCGAAATAACACATATACTGTAAACATTTCAAGACTCTGCCCATTACGGTTTATTGTTATAGCGGCCATGGCAATTCTCTTTCTTTGAATATATCAAGATTATACGATTAAACGATTAAAAAATAAGTCACTATACGTAAAAACATGTCACTGTCGGAACACCCTTTAATATTTAGTACTTATGATAGCGGTCGTGCCAACACATCTACTGTATAAATTTTAACAGTCTACATATTACGGCTCAAAAAATAAGGCGTTATACATACAAATTACGTCACTGTCGGAAAACCCTTTAATTTTTACTGCCTTTTATAGGGGTCATAGTAATACACCATATGTGAAAATATCAAGAGTCTATTACGATTAAAAAAATAAGTCACTATACGTGAAAAATATGTCACTGTCGGAATACTCTTTAATTTTTTGTAATTGTCATATCAGCTTTGGTAAAACAGCTCCTGAACAAAATTTCAAGAGTCTACCTATTGCGGTTCAAGAAATAAGGCGTTATACCTGCAAATCACGTAACTGCCGCAAAACCCTTTCATTTTTATTGTTTTTTATAGGGGTCTACCTATTATCGTTCAAAACTTACGCCGTATACATGCAAATCACGTCACTATCGGAACACCCTTTAATTTTTAGGTTGATGTTTTTACACTATTTATATAGCGAAGTAAGTTTTAATTACTGTCTGCAAATTTTAAGTGGTTGCCTCCTAGAGTTCAAGAAATAAAGGCATAATCGTAAATAACACGTCATTTTCGGAACACCGTATAAGTTTTAGTATTTGTTGCTATAGCAGCAAAAGTTATACACTTTCTCTCAAAATTTCTAGAGTCTACCTATTATGGTTCAAAACTTAGGCCATATATATGCAAATCACGTCATTATCGGAACACCCTTTAATTTTTAGATTTATTTTTTATACTTGTTTATATAGCGAACTAAGTTCTAATTACTGTTTGTAAATCTTTAGTCCATGCCTCCTATAGTTCAAGAAATAAACACATATACGTGAATAACACGTCTCTATTGGAACACCCTATAAGTTTTAGTATTTGTTGCTATAGCGGCAACAGCTATACATCATCTGAGTCTACCTATTACGGTTTCAGAGATAAAAGACGCTAACGGAAGCACAGACATTGTAGCGAAAACAATAGGGTTACTTTTTACCCTTTGGGTACGTTACCCTAAAACCGCTTTCTTATAATATTGAAGTGTTTTGCAAATCTTAATACTCAGTATTTTGGTATAAAACGGGCTTGATAAACTTTTTATAAACCAAAAGTATTATTTATGTATGTAAAATTGTAAAGTGCTAGACTTAAACTGTATGATGTACGGTTGATTTTATCATTTGTGAGTCGTCTCTCTGTAGTTCGGCCAATATCCCTTCTTCTTAGTGGAACGTAACCACGGTCATTTAGGGTGCAATTGTAATCATTCGTTAAATCCTATTTGGGCGCCTTTTTTGTTAAGGCTCTACAGGTCATACCGTTTGACATATCAAAATGAAATTCAGTATAAGCCTTTGGTATATGTTTATGAAGAACTATATAGTTTTTGGGCATAATCGGAGGGGGGGCGGGGGAGGCAGTTTACTTGACATCACAAATCGAAAATTATTATTTTTTTAATTCGAATATATTTTAAACATTTACTTTTTTTATGAAATATAGCAATACAAATATCTGTTTCCATGAGTAAAAATTCCATGGTAAAAATCATTTTTTTGGTTTGTCCTAATATGCAACTGAGTGAACTAGTCCTTTTGAAAATATAAGTGTGTGTTACACAAGTTTTCATTAACTTTGAAAGAATTGTAAACATGTTGTGGTGGTTTTTAAAACATCTAATGCGTACATGGAAAATTGAATCGGCGTAGCTCCTCTTGGGGAGTTAAATCAATGTAAGTATGTGGGTGTGGTTGTAAATGTATTAAGTTCATTTTGTTCTCTTACATAATACCATTAGATTGTTAACTCCACTTAAACTAGCGATACAAAATCTTATTATTACTATGACTACATACTTTAATCGTAGTACTTTTAATGTAATTGAAAAAAGTTTGCAAATACAAGTAACAGAGAGTACTAAGACTGTTGAACAAATCTTAGCAGACAGCGCGGCATGACGACAAAAAGGCAAAAAGGAGTTGAGTATATAAGAAGACAAATTTCCCCATGGTATATTCTTTTGTTATACCCTTCACCACAGGTGAAAAGGGTATATATAAGTTTGTCATTCCGTGTGTAATTTCTACAATATTCATTTCCGACCCCATGAAGTATATATATTCTGGATCCTTATACCTAGAGAAGTGGATTAAGCGATGTCCGTCTGTCCGTGTTCGGGTTGAAATGTCATTTGCCAAGGCACCAGAAGAGATACGAAAAATTTAAGCACACCAATCTGTCAGGCATAGTTTCGAAAATTTTGCAATTTTGCAATTTAGCAACATCGGATCATTCCTTTGGAAGATGCGGGCTAAAAACCACACCCACCTATATTTTTTTCACGTTCTTTTCGGATTAATGATTGTTTTTTGCTTTTTTTGTCGAATAAATATTAGATCGTAACAGGTAGATCGCAAAGAGTGCATACAGATCTCGGGGGATCAATAACTCCCTGCGAGGGGCGACTTTTGTTTGTTTTTAGGTTGGTAGGGGCTTTCGGCATTGATTTGTATTAAAGACCTTTACAGAGAGCAATACACATATAGGTAGCCAATTGACCCACAGGGTACCCACTGGTAAAAAAATTTAATAATTTTTTTTTAAATTAAAAAAAAAAAATAAAAATTTAAAAAAAAAAAAATTTTTTTTTTTCAATATTTACAAAAAACTTTACAAACCGTTTTTAAACGAAATTTTTCGAAAAAATTTTTTAAAAAATTTTACAAAAAATTTTCGAATAAAATTTTATAAACAATTTTCCAAAAAATATTTTTACAAACAATTTTCGAAAAATTAAAAACAAAATTTCAATATTTCTGTGAAAATGAAAATCATGACTGAAGGAAATTTGGGGCAATTGCCCCCATGTCACCACTTTTGTCAACTATTATGGTGACTCTTTAGCGACAGTGTCAAGAAATCGTCTACATTTTTATATTTGAAAAAAATAATGTTTATTTTAAATATTCAAAAAATCAATATAAATTGTGTTTCAAATCATCAAAACGGCATAAGACCTTACTGGACATTCTGGCGGTGTATAAAGTTTTGCTAGACAGAATTGTTAAGTAAAATATGGTTGCTACAAACCTTATTTTTCTCAAGTAGGAGTGAGTAAAATTTAAAAGAACTGGACGCTATTTTAGCCATTAGAAAAAAAAGAGATTGCGTGATTATCCATATGTGTTTAAAGTTTTATTAGGTAAACAGTTTGTTGTTTGTTTTAAGTTTTGTAATATTTTGACAATTATTTTTTTTTTCATAATATTTAGATGTTATTTCAACTTTTAGTGAATTTTTGGGTAAAACGCTTCGAGCAGCATTTCAGCGGCAAAAAAGAAAACTTTTTAAACAAATAGGTCGAGACAAAGCAAAATCAAACGGAAAACAAATGGATGAAGACACTTCAAACAAAGATTAATTTTAAAAATTTTTTTAACTGAAATTATTTAAATTCATACTCTTAACAATCTTATTGAATTGTTCGTAATAATTAATTTTAACTTAAATTTTTTATAATCATAGTCTTGAATTGTTCATATTAACATACGAAATATTTAAATTTTTAGATTTTATGTTAGAAAACTGTTATGAATTAGTACTTTTTAAACATTTATTAATTTTTTACTAAAGCCACAAAAGTTAAGAAAATATGCATTTTCATTGTCCAATCTATTTCAGAAAAGTACCAAAAGTGTAGACTAGAATTACTACTATGGTCCCAAAAGAACTACCTAGTCAATAGTACCGATGTCAGTAGTGGATTTTCAATGGCATCCACATGTTAAATGTCTATAGTAAATAGCATTGTCTGGGGTATAATGACACTAGTACTGGTGACTGTGTCAATAGTAAGTCAGTACAGATTCACTATTGACATTTTCTGCAGGGATAATATATTTTAATATTAAGAATATATGTATGTATGTATGTATGTATGTATGTATGTATTTATGTATGTATGTATGTATGTATGTATGTATGTATGTATGTATGTATGTATGTATGTATGTATGTATGTATGTATGTATGTATGTATGTATGTATGTATGTATGAATGTATGTATGTATGTATGTATTAAAGGTGAGCGCAAGATGTTAAAAAGTGTACAGTATTGCATGCTTTTGAAACGCAAATATTGATTGTATGTGTAGTGGAATATTACTAAACAGTAAATACAGAGAACAAGAGAGCAAACAGTGCAAAAATCAGTGCACCTGATTTGACCGGACAGTTTTATCAAGTGTGCAATAAATATGCTGAGCATTTCATATTGTTCACTAGCTCATTTTACTTAAATTTTCTTGAGAGTAAAATCTCTGATTTTTGAGAGAAAAAATTAAATTAGATTTTTTTATTCATCAATAAAAGTTAAATAAATTCAATCTACTACAGTTTTCTATTTTCAACCACTCAACGCGCAAATTAATATAAAATAACTAAAATACAAAGTACAAACGCTTGCTTTTAACATCATACATTTACATACATGTTGTCTGCTATAACAGTATTTCATATCAAGAGACACTATTGAAACAAAATATTCACTACTGAAATTTTATTTCAAACAACAACAAATATTGCACAACAATATTTGTATACACATGAAATCAAGTGCAAGAAAAAAGAGACCAATTCATTATTGAACATTATGAAGTTAGTCTAACAAGACGTTTTATGCTCACGTTTAGTATGTATGTATCAAGGCGAATTCATACCAGGTGTGAGCAGTAGGACAACAACTACAACAAAACAACAACTTTGACATTAGATTAGCAGATATGAAACAATGTATTTTTTGACAAGACATTAGCAAAAAAACAAGAGTAAAAAACAATCAGCTGGGCTATCGACTCCACCTGGTATGAATTCGCCTTGGTATGTATATAGAGTAACATATTTTTTTAAATGCGTTTTTTTAAATAGATGAGATCTGTGTTTTAAAACATAGTCAACATCTAGATACCGACTACAAACTGTAAAAAACAAAAAAAAAAAATACACACGTTTGAAGGTAAACAATTATTTTAAAGCCAGTATAGCTACATGGATACACGACCACCGTTGTGGCTGTCGTAAACTTAAGCTAATTTATATTTTATTCAACAAAAGAAAATGTCACAAAATTGCAAATTACAAATTCATATACAAACAAAAAGTTTTGAAGGAAATATTTATAATTTTTTAAAAAAGGTTATTTAATTTTATAAAATCAAAATAAGTATTTCTACAAAAATGTCAGAGTTAACGATGAAGCTGTCGTTTTCAATATCATTAACTAGCTGACAACACGGCTACAACTTTAGCCAACGGAATTTGTTTTCATTTAGCTGCGTCGCCGCTGTATTCTATTTCTTTAAAGTATGAGTAATGAAGTTTTTTCTTATATGACTTATTTTAATTTATGTAAAGAGCCAACAATATGGATAATGCTGTACATGTCTGTATAATTGTGGAACAAGATTAACGTGAGTACCTGCTTACTCGGCCTAACCTCACGGTGGTCTTACCACCGAATGAAACTTAGGCGTAGACTAGCGCCCCCATTGTGTAGTATAACAACACCTTACGATTGCCATCAATCGCTTTTTGTGTGTGATACAGTCACAATGAGTAGCAATTTATATAATATGGCAAGCCTTTCCAAGGCAAGCCTAGATCCACATTATAACCTCTTGCTTAGGGGTTTGGAGACTATCCAAACTCCGTCTGTTGAGAGTGCAACAGCACACTTGATCGACCGTGCACCATACCTACATAAATCGATCTTAAACCACAACCACCACGTGTACCCCCGAAGGGGCCTCACCAATAACCGGTAACAGAGAGGATAGGCTCTCTGTGGGGCCACCGATTCCCGTGGTACCAGTCGTTTGGGCACTGGTCGGGCCTCGACCTTTTCTTCCAGATTTAGGCTCTAGGAACCCTAGCGTCTGGTGCCCCTATTTTCCCCGAGTGAACCGCGTCAAAGCATTTGCCATTCCTGCAGTGACAATTGGAACCCCCGGGGGGACATGTCTGTATAAATAAAATCACTGTGGTGAAGGGTATAGAAGATTCGGCACGGCCGAATAGAGCACTTTTACTTGTTTTCTTTATATTCGTTTTGACGCTGTGTTTTTATAGCTTGTAATTATATTTTTTAAATTTATTTATTCCTTTGAAATATCAAATTTTTCATGACTCATAAGGCGCATAAATCAGACTAATTTTTAACCCAGGTTATGGATTATGTTGGCTTTCAGGTCATTATAACCAGTGACTTAAGAAAATTACACAAACAAATCTAATGGGATCAAATCTCATGTGAGACGACCATACTCTCAAATCGCTCGTGTCGTTTGTCCAGTGTTACATGAGCTGTGTGGCACGTTGTGCCGTCTTTTTGAAGTCACATTCCATTGGTATCCATATCATTTAATTCAGGCCAAAAAAGTTGTGACTCATCGACCTATAGCACGCGTCCTTGACAATCATGGCCTGACCAACGCCGCACATAGGGGTATTTTTCCAATCTAACCGGACATTACTTTTTTTAGCTTATATTGGCTGCAAGTGCCTGAGTGCCCCTAGATTAATGAAACTTGACAGAAAAATCTCTTATGCTCATAGGCTTTTAAGACTATAAAATAAGAAAATTCGGACCAAGGAGAATAAAGTTCCCCTTAGAAGAACTAATAATACCTCTGAAAAATTCAATTTTCTTTAAGTTTTCCCATACTTTTGCTTAGCAAATGCAACTTTTATAGTCAGCAAATGTTCAAAAACCTAAGCTTGGACCCTCTAGATCCTAAGATGGCATTTTTCACCCTTCCCCCTTTTGGGGGCGGTGACTTTAAATATTATTTGCAAAAATAAAGTAATTATTAAAAGAAATGGATTAAATACGCCTTAATACCATAAAAATAAATTTTTAAGTTTTTATGGGCAAACACACCCCCCGAAACGTACATGTAAATTTTTTTAATTTTTTTTTTGCTAATTTCCAATAAATATTCATTTTTCCCGTCAAGAAAAGCTACTGGTTAAAATTTTAACCATAAAGAAACTAACGTTTTTTGATAACAATTTGCACTTCACTTGTTTTCAAACCACTACTTTCGGGGGTTCTTTTTTTAAGCTCTTCCTTGCTATATAAATAGTGATCCACGAGGTCGAATATTTTCAGCTGATATCCCATTCTCATCATTATTTTGTTGGCCGTCAAATGGAAAAAATTGATAAACTTTCTCATCACTTATCCCGATCTTTAGGCTGCGGTCTTACATATTATTCACATTTTTTCCACAACCTAAACCCAGCCATTGGGTTTATCTTGATGGCGCTATTTGAGGAGAAAACGAACTGAGAAAGGCAATTCAGTGCTGCTGGTCACAAAAAAATTCAAATTATCCTTGTAGACTCATTAAATAAAATTTAATTTCTATTAAAATACAATTTTAATACTGGTCACAATTCTGTTAAGCTTTTTAATCGAAACAATGCATCTTTTTAATTGCAAATATAAACGCGGTTTTAAAATTACTTTGGGATTTGTTAAACTTTGCCATTTTCCATTTTCTTTTTTGGCCAGTTTTTATCACAAGAAAGAAATGGAGGCAAAATAGTTTTGTTTTTAAACATTTTTTTGATGCTTGTTTTAAATTGCAAAGTATTGTTTTTATGTTTTTTTTTATAAATTTCTTTTTGCTCAACGGAAGAAAAAGTTTTCATTTGATAAATGCAATTTTCTTAAAACTTTTTGTTCTTCTCATTTCTGCCTTAGAAAAAGAAAGTTGGGTATTTTGGTTTTTTTTTGTAGTAGTAGTAGTAGCAGTAGTAGTAGTAGTTGTTGTTATGGTTGTATTGTGGCTAAAATGTTATTGTCATTAAAGTTGTAAGTTGTGTATAATGTTGGTTTTTGCTGCCAAAAAGTTTCTGCATACATTCATGCAACGTCTATAATGCTCATGGCAACTTATTGATACTAACGGTAATTTAAGGAGCGGATATTAAGTACAATTTATAAAACTTTGGTCAAAAGGAAGTTGCCAATAGATTCTATTTAATGGGTAAATTGTTTAAGAAAAAATCCAAAAAAAAAAAAATTGCACTTTAGGTTTTTGGCGTAAAAGTATTGACAAAAGCAAGAGTAATTGGCGTAAAGTTTTGGAAATTATAAAAATAAACATAATATAGGTCAACAGAGATTTATAAATAAAATAATAAAAAAATGACTCTAAAAGACAGATGGGCTGTGAATCTAAACTAAATATTCAAACATGAGTTATATAAAATAATAAGAAAAATAAACAATTCACTTAAAAATTACACTTTATATGAAAACAGCCTTTAATTTTATTTTTTATAGTTAAAACTATAGCGGTCAAAGTAATACATACTACAGGTAAATTTCGAGAGGCTGCCGGTTATGGTGTAAAAGATGGGCCCATATACGCAAACATCATCTTTTATTTGGGTCACCCTTTAGTTTTAAATGTTATAATTTTGCTACTACTTCTACTCTGTTTAGATTACAATCGTCTATTGCTTTTTTCGTAACAGTATTTGTTCAATTCACAAGCCTCTGTTATCATGCTATAGGGTTTATCGTCAACTTATTTTACAATAGCTTATGTTTGTTGTTGGTAATTTGTTTTGAAAAATTTGTTATAAAAATACAATTTCATTTCATATGTTTTGAAAATATTGTATTTTTTAATCTACTATAATCCTTTACAACAAATCCGTAAGCTATCTGAGTGCATATCTGAATGCATACACATGCAATTAGTTAAAGTATGATTTTATTATAAAAAATCGGAAGCAAAATTGTAAGGTTACAAAATATTTAAACTAGGAACAATACAGTCAAAGTTTTTGTAGAAAATACTATGAAAGACGTAATTATTTGTAAAAATTTGTCATCTTCATCCATAAAATCGAATTTACAGTAATTTTGGTTAGACGCTTGAGGTACTTAAGGACACGCACTTCCCTGGTTGTACCACCCTAACAGGCGAGCACTTGACCTGCTTAGATTGCCTCCCTGCAAGCTCCAATCCCTATTAGCAGGGAAGGACTCTTGTGGGCTATAAAGAGCTTCGACCCGTTCAAATCCCCGGGTCCAGATGGCATTATACCTGCTGACCTTCAGCATAATGCGGATCTTATAAAACCATGGTTAACCCGAATATACACAGCATGTCTGTCATGGGCGTGTATTTCGGAACTATGGACCAGGTGTTCCGTTGTTTTCATTCCTAAAGGAGGAAAAACATCGCACACCTCACCGAAGGATTTCAGACCTGTAAGAAGGGCATAGGTAAAAACTGGGGCATTAGCCCCGGAAATGCCTACTGGCTCTTCAATACAGTGATAAAGCCTATACTAACGTATGGAGCGCTAGTATGGTGGCCTGCACTAGGCAAGCCTACATACTGTAGTATAGTCAACAAAGTACTACGCACCTCAGCCTTGATGATCACGAGTGCCATACGCACGACGCCATCAAAGGCTCTGCTAACAATGTTGCACTGGCTTCCAGCCGATCTAATGGCCAAACAGCTGGCCTTGAACTCGGCATTATTGCCTAGTGCAGCTGGGGCATAGATATCGAAGAGTTTCGGCCATACGACTATTTTGGGATGTGTGCGCATATCGACTATCCCCGAAAATATTGATTATTGTGCACCCTCAGCCATGCCGACCAGAAGGTTCGGAGTATCAACTTCATCTATGATGACACATGAAGACGTGTTTGAGGTCTATACAGACGAATCTAAAACGGACAATGGAAAGGGGGGGAGGCGTCTTCATTCCTAATTTTCAAATAAAGATAAGGTTTAGGCTGCAAAACTAATTCAGCACTGTTCAGGCTGAAATTTCTGCCATAAAAAGAGCGCCAAACTGGCTAAGGAATCACAGGGTATATGGTAAAGATATCCAGTTCTGTACCGATAGCAAAGCTGCGATATACTCCCTATCGGGCGTTTATATCACGTCCAGTTTGGTTCGTGAATGCCGGACATCTCTAGATGAGATGGCGAGACATTCCAACCTGGAACTCTTTTGGGTTCCGGGGCATGGGGGAGTGCCCGGAAATGAAACTGCGGACGAACTAGCTAGATCTGGAACCTACCTTAGGGATCACGAGATAGATCAACTACAATACAAGTTTTAATATTTTTAATTTCATTCAAAAATTTCTTCGAATTAAAATGTTTATCAATGCATATTTCGGATTTTAAGCCAAAGACATCAATGTGGCAATTTCCAATTGTCCAATCAATTTCAGTATTGTTACTAATGACCAAATTATTTTTTAAAAAATTACTCAAATTAGTTAAAATATAGAATCTATTTATGAATATAAATATTGTTAACATTAACTTTCTTTAAGAACTTACTTTAAGAAATATACATATATCTCCTCCGGCGAGTTTTGGTTTATGTGGCCTATTCTATTTTCTTTATGTTGTATAAACAGTAGTTTTTACAATAAAAAATATTTCAATCTTAATATATTTTCTCAATCATACTAAAATTAGCTATCGCCTACCATTCAAAAAATCCCAAAAAGATCTACCAAATTTGAGAGAAAAAAATCCAAACTGGTAACTTTGGTTTTGAAAATATTTATTGTATTTTGAGCATTATTATTTTTTGAGTAAAAAACGATACAATTCCACAATTTCAAAGCCTGCTTACAAGCTGTTTGAGTTAAAGTGTATTTATGTAAACTTTAAACGATACAAGGGAGCTTGTGAAATGAGCAATTATTTATTCTATCATTAATATATTTGAAATAAACAATTGCATGAGCAGGCTCATATAATGGGTGTGCTCATTAGCAAGTGGCAGTACTCGAATATACTCGCAAACTAGCTTAATGGCACACATGCCTACTTATGCCATACAATTAGTTAGCAAATCTCTGTTCATATCATAAACGCAATGAGCTGATGGAGTAAAACAACTTTTTATACTGGTGAGTTCTGTTTTTACTCATCTCTTGAACTTTTGGAAGAGGCTTAATGCATTTTGCTTGCACTAGTAGTTTTTTGTTGTTTGAGTTTATTAAGAAATGAAGACCTTAAAATGAACGGGAGTGATTTTTTTTTAAAAAATTCAATGTTTTTTGAACACTTCGTTTTCACTCATAACATAAAATGGCTTGAACTTGCTCAAGTTCATTGTTATTATGTTCAACATTTACTTATATTTATTCAAACCTGCTTATGAAAACTATACAAGCTCATCGCATTTAGCTCGTTGGTCTTCGGTGTTTATTATTGTCCACTCATCGTTACTCATGTGCAATCAACAGACATGAATTCGAAGAAATATCATAATGATCATCTTATGCGCACTGCTCATGCAGTGCTTTAATTTGAACTAACAGATGTGGTCAAGATTAACGTGGGCTCCTGCCACGATGGCTTTATCCCACGGTGCTCTTAACACCGAGTGAAATAAAGACGTAGACTAGCGCCCCCATTGTGTAGTATAACAACACTTTACGATTGCCACCAATCGCAATTTGTGTGTATACAGTCACAATGAGTAGAAATTTATACAATATGGCAAGCCTTTCCAAGGCAAGCCTAGATCCATATTATAACCTCTTGCTTAGGGGTTTGGAGACTATCCAAACTCCGTCTGCGGAGAGTGCAACAGCACACTTGATCGATCTTGCACCACATCTGCTTTAATCGATCTTAAACCACAACCACCACGTGTACCCCTGAAGGGGACCTCACCAATAACCGGTCACAGAGAGGATAGGCTCTCTGTGGGGCCACCGATTCCCGTGGTACCAGTCCTTTGGGCACTGGTCAGGCCTCGAAGAGGACCCGTGTTAAAACAACAGACCTTTTCTTCCAGATTTAGGCTCTAGGAACCCTAGCGTCTGGTGCCCCTATTTTCCCCGAGTGAACCGCGTCAAAGCATTTGCCATTACTGCAGTGACAATTGGAACCCCCGGGGGTAATTTGAACTAACAATAACTACTCTTAGCGATTGCCTCGATAGACTGATTGGTAGGGCGCTAGTCTATCAGCAGTCTGAGGGATGCGGGTTCGATTCCCGCCAAAGACTCTGGGTGTTTTCTGCAGACAAGCAAAAAAGCTTCGCAGTTGGTGTTGTCTTTAGAAAAAAAGTCAGAAATCACAAAAAAAAAATATATATATATCTACTTAATTAAGTCCAACCAGTGCTAGACAAAAAGGTATGATGCACGGCAGATTTTGTCGTTTGTTGGTCATCCCTCTGATTTTTCACCAAGATATGCAATATCCCTCTTTCTTAGTCGTTCGTACCCCCTATCATTTGAATGCGCTTCAAGTTTCATTAAATACGTTACTGTAGGTTTTGCTATTTCTGCTTCACCTAATGGAACCGTTATATCTTTCAGCGTTCAGCGAACAAGTTCTATGCCACGGATAAAACCATTTCCATCACGTGTTCCGAAGTCTCATCATGTAGCTAAGTTAGTTGTGATCTCACAGTTTCCTAAATTGAATTGATGGTAACGAATACCACAATGCCGTAAGTAGTTTTAAATCACTCTTATTGAGTGATAGAAGGCTTTTTTTCAAAATAACGTGATAAACCGTTTTGTTAGTGTGAGCCCTGTCAGAGCTTTTAATCGCGAGAGAACTTTGCTTCGTCTTTATTCTTTAGCAATGACTGGGAACCAAACATGTGGGAACTGAGTTCACTTAAAAATGTTGCCTAATCAATGACTACCCCAGACTTTAGCACATTAAGGCGATTCGATATCAAATATATATTTAAACCATTCCTTCTCCTTAAACATTCCCTGACATAGATGAGGATGACCTATACTTTTGCCTGAAAGATTGTTGGGCCATGGAAATCGCCCTTTGAAAGTTTTGGGTTATGAATACCGGCTTCCGTGTTGCCATTTTCTGGTTGATGTCGTCACTAAGCCAGACCTGGTCTGCTACATAGTTCCACTAAGTCTACATCAAAATGCCTGTGCAACAACTTTTCAAGGTTAATCGTCTATCAAGATGTATGCGAAAACATTTGACCTGTGTGTGTCAAAAAAAAAAACGCAGAAAAATATTTTTTACCTCAAAGGGCTTTTTTTTAATATATTTAACAATCTTTAGTCTGCTTCTAAGTTTAGGAGATCTGTGTGATTGCCACTCTCTTAGAACTATTCTTTTATCAGTCAAGATAGGAATAAAATTTCTCGTATTCTATTATCTGAATATTGGTTGGCTAAGTAGATGATTTTTAAAACTTTGTGTTTAAGTCGGTCTGGCAACTCAAGCACCAGGTTCGCATGCTCTAGTCTAATCAGCTATTCATCCTAAACTTTAAGGTTACTGAAACCACAACAGAAAATCGCAATCAAACCGACCAATCCGTGCTGACCTATGTAATGAAACAAAGGATAATGGAACATTAGGGCAAAACAAATAAGCAAAATTTGCTCGCATTGCTAATCGAAGTTTGGCTGAAGCAAAAACTATTATAAAAGTAAATATTAAAGAAAAATATCATACAAGGGGGAAGCTTTATGTGGTGGTGGATTTTGATTGAACTCAGTTGCTGTCGTATTCCGTTGGGTGGTTATATAGATTAACACCGCTCAAAGTAGATAGATGCAAAGAATTCTGAAGATGTATGTAGCGATGCAGAAAATGCATTGCATTCTGCTAGTGTCTAAAATAAAATTTCCACAGTTTTTTTTTAAATTAATCACCGAATTTGTAAAAAAAAATATTCTTTAAATTTAGGGAGAATAAAACTTCAGATAAAAATTTCATAAAATTTTTAGGCCCATGATTATAACTTACAATAGCTAAAGTTAGGATTTTGTTGAAGCGATAAGTAGTTTTCCGTTATAATAAGTAAGTTAAAAACAACCTTTAGTTATCATGTATTATAGGGAAAATTTATAGTAATGAGCATTATCCTCGTTACTATAACGAGAAGCTAATTATCGCTCCAATAAAATCCTAACTATAGCTATTGGCAAGTTATAATAATGGGCCTTAATTTATTTAATTTATTTCTTAATTAGAATATTATATGTTTCTCTTGTGAAGTATATAAATTAAGTAATCAAAAATTTAATTAAACTTGTATCCGAAGCTAATTAAAACCTTTAATTGGTGTGAACATTTTTTCTGTTTCTATTTTTTTCCATTAAAAGTATAATTTAGTTTATTAGAGGTTTTTGCTTATAAATCTATTTATTTATCAATCTATCAAATCTATAAATTTTTTTCAAATGAAAAAGAAAAAGAAGAAAATATAATACATATGTGCAGGGAACCTTAGTAATAAAATAAGAGAAAATAAACATTGAAAAATATTTATTACTTTATACATAAATTTTCAAGGTAATTTTTCAAAACATTGCAATAACGATTTGTATTCTTAAAATAAAATAAAAAAAAAAACAAAAGCAAAAGCAAAAGAGCAAGCGTTGGTCTTTATACGTTCTACAGTTAGCAGCAGTATTTTTTATTAAAAAAATATGAAATATGAATTTTTTAAACAAACCGCGAAATATGTTACTATTTTAGATGTATGTACATATAATATTATATGTACGTATATAAATTGCAAAAAGCCATTTAGTTTAACTTCAACATAAAACAAATGTAATAGAAAGAAAATATAAAAATAAAAAAAAACTTCGAAAAAATAAATAAAAGTAATATTTAAAGTCCCTTTTAGAAAAAAATATTACTTATGTATATGTATAAATGTAACTACATATTTAGAAAGCATTGCTATTTTTACAAATGTTCTTTTAAATTTCGGCCACTCTCCTTTGACGACGAAAGACGTAAGGTGTTTTCTATTGCATACTAAATGGACGATTTCCTTTTCCAAAGGAGGATTATGAAAAAATTGTTAACAGATTTATAGAAAATCAAACAAAAAATGGCTTATTAATGTGGGGCAGACCACTTTGTTAACGAGTACTTTTTAAAACCCTTTCCTTCATCAATAAATTACACAGTGCAACATATAAAAACTTTATCAATAATTCTTGCAAAAAAAACCGACTTCAAAACAAATAGTTGGGTACCAGTTCTAAACTAAAAATATAAGAAGTAATCTGTCAGAACTATATACATATAAACCAAATAAAATATAAACAAAATGCGCCAAAATTAAGAGGAAAATAAGTAAAGACTATGTGAAAGCATCTCCTTATAACTGTTCAAAAGTTAAGCTATTTTCACCAACATCCGTCTTTTATGGGAACACCATTTAATTTTATATTTTTATAGCTGTAATAGCAACCATTGTACACATTATGTGTAAGTTTCAGTTGTCTATCTAAAACGGCTCAAACGATAAGGTATACATCAAATTTCATTAACTAATATTTCCTTTTATTTCCAATTTTATAATTCTTATAGCGGACATAAATAATACACGCTCTGTGTAAATATCAAGTCTCTATCTGTAACGGTTTCAAAGATAGGGCAACATAAATCAAATAACATGACTTATTGGGGGACACCCTTTAATTTACAATTTTAAATTAAAGACCTATTGTTATAGAGGACTTGGTCACAAAGATTTTTTGTAAATTTCAATTGTGTGCCTATAACGGTTTAAAGGTTTAGTCATATGCAGCAAATTACAGAACTGTTGGGACACTCTTTAATTCATAATTATAAATATTTATACTTGCTAGTATACCAGACAATGTAGTGGAAATTCGGCCTAATTTTTAAGTGTTTGTCTGTAACGGTTCAAATGATAGGGCCATATAGGTCAAATTACATCAATTATGGGGACACCCTTTAATTTCTAAATTCAAATTATATACCTGTTATAGCGGACTTAGTAATATAGGTTCCTTGTAAATTTTAGCTGTCTGTCTATACCGGTTCAAAAGTTTAGCCACATACATACATTAACTATTGGGACACCCTTTTATTTCCAAATTCAAATTTTACACTTTTTGTTATACCAGACTTAGTAATACAGGTTCTATGTTAATTTAACGGTCGGTGTACAAGTGCTCAAAAGTATGGCCATATACATCAAATTTAATGAACTATTGGAGCACCCTTTAATTTATAATTTTGAATATTTATCGTTTTTATTATAAAGATCATAGTAATCGACATTGTGCCAAACTTTCAAGGTTTTGTCAAATGATAGGCCCATAAGGGTCAAATTACGTTACCTATGGGGACACCCTTTCAATTTTTAGTTTATTTTTTTATTACTGTTTGTTGGTGGGAGTGATATGTAATTTTTTTAAATTTTAATTGGTTTCTTAATACACGAAAAAAACATGTATGTTGTATGCGGAGACCCTTTTAATTTTAAAATAATGAGCTGTTTTTAAAACGAAACCAATCCGTAAGCATAACCTTTCAAATAAAGCACAATTTTTTTAAATCGGTTCGGAAATGGCTGAATTCTGCGTGCACAAACATAAAAAAGCAACATTCAGACGAATTTAATACCTCCTTCTTTTTTGAAGTCGGTTAAAAATACACGAACTTGACAATATTCTACTATTGAAGGGTGATAAAAGAATGTATTCAATAAAAGAATGTATTCAAAATTGGTGACAAATTTTTATTTATGGGCCTTGAAAAATACGGAAAATCAGTGGGCCCTTCAAAAAAGGTGTCATCAGTTTTTGCCTAATACTTCATTCAAACTAGGTGATATACATTTTATGTCAAAAAAATAATTTATTATTAAAGCTAAACAACTTTTGTGAATATAAGAAAATAATCTGAACATGTCTAGGCACCCTAAATTGCTCACTTTTTATTTAAAACTGAAAATTTTATTTGAAAAACATCAACAAAACAACAACAACTGCAAAAAATACATGCACACGTAGGGTTCCGTACAATTTTTAGAACACTTTTAAAAATTGAAGTTGTTAATTTTTTCATGTCTTATGGGACATTAAAGTCATATTCGCAAAAATTGCATTACTATTGCATTACTATTCTTTAAATTTTAGTAATTGTTGTTATAGCGGCCGAAGTACAACATCTACTTTAAACATTTCAAGAATCTACCTATTACGTTTAAACAATTAGGCTATTTACCTACAAATGATGTCTCTGTCGGAACACCCTTTAATTTTGTTATTTGTTATAGCGGCCATGGATATTCTCTTTCTATGAATATATCAAGAGTCTACCTATTAAGATTAAAAATATAAGTCACTATACGTAAAAAAACATGTCAGTGTCGGAACACCCTTTAATATTTAGTAATTATCATAGCGGCCATGCCAACACATCTACTGTATAAATTTTAACAGTCTACCTATTACGGCTCAAAAAATAAGGCGTTATACATGCAAGTTACGTCACTGTCGGAAAACCCTTTAATTTTTACTGCCTTTTATAGGGGTCATAGTAATACACCAATGTGAAAATATCAAGAGTCTATCTATTATGGTTAAAAAATGAAGCCATATTCATGCAAATCACGTCACTGTCGGCAGACCCTTTAATTTTTACTATTTGTTATGGTGGCCATAGTAATACACCTCCTGTAGAAATTTCAATAGTATACCTGTTATCGTTCAAAACTTAGGCCATATATATGCAATTGACGTCACTATCGGAACACCCTTTAGTTTTTTAGGTTTAGTTTTGTAGACTTGCTTAAAAAGCGAACATTGTTTTAATTACTGTCTGTAAGTTGCCTTCTACAACTCAAGAAATAAAGACATAAACGTAAATAACACGTCACTTTCGGAACACCCTTTAAGTTTGAGTATTTGTTGCTATAGCGGCCACAGTTATTCACCTTTGTGAAAATTTCAAGAGTCTATCTATAATGGTTCAAAACTTAGGCCATATGTATGTAAATCCCGTCACTATCGGAACACCCTTTAATTTTTAGGTATATTTTTTGTACTTGTTTATATAGCGAACTAAGTTTTAATTAATGTTTGTAATTTTTAAGTGTATGCCTCCTACAATTCAAGAAAAAACCTATATACGGGAATAACACATTCTCTATTGGAACACCCTATATGTTTTAGTATTTGTTGCTATATCGGCAACAGTTATAACGAGTGATTTTTTAAGAGCTTGAGAACTTTTTTTTAAAAAAAAACGCATAAAATTTGCAAAATCTCATCGGTTCTTTATTTGAAACGTTAGATTGGTCCATGACATTTACTTTTTGAAGATAATTTCATTTAAATGTTGACCGCGGCTGCGTCTTAGGTGGTCCATTCGGAAAGTCCAATTTTGGGCAACTTTTTCGAGCATTTCGGCCGGAATAGCCCGAATTTCTTCGGAAATGTTGTCCAAAGCTGGAATAGTTGCTGGCTTATTTCTGTAGACTTTAGACTTGACGTAGCCCCACAAAAAATAGTCTAAAGGCGTCAAATCGCATGATCTTGGTGGCCAACTTACCGGTCCATTTCTTGAGATGAATTGTTCTCCGAAGTTTTCCCTCAAAATGGCCATAGAATCGCGAGCTGTGTGGCATGTAGCGCCATCTTGTTGAAACCACATGTCAACCAAGTTCAGTTGTTCCATTTTTGGCAACAAAAAGTTTGTTAGCATCGAACGATAGCGATCGCCATTCACCGTAACGTTGCGTCCAACAGCATCTTTGAAAAAATACGGTCCAATGATTCCACCAGCGTACAAACCACACCAAACAGTGCATTTTTCGGGATGCATGGGCAGTTCTTGAACGGCTTCTGGTTGCTCTTCACTCCAAATGCGGCAATTTTGCTTATTTACGTAGCCATTCAACCAGAAATGAGCCTCATCGCTGAACAAAATTTGTCGATTTCGAACATTTCGAACCGAACACTGATTTTGGTAATAAAATTCAATGATTTGCAAGCGTTGCTCGTTAGTAAGTCTATTCATGATGAAATGTCAAAGCATACTGAGCATCTTTCTCTTTGGCACCATGTCTGAAATCTCACGTGATCTGTCAAATACCAATGCATGAAAATCCTAACCTCAAAAAAATCACCCATTACATCTTCTATGAAAATTTCAAGAGTCTACCTCTTACGATTCCAGAGATAAAAGGCGCACACAGAGGGTTGGACAGAAGGACGACAGACATTGCGACAACAGTAGGGTTACGTTTTTACGCTTTGGGTACGAAACCCTAAAAACTGCTGTTTTTGAGGTAGAAAGTACTATTTCAGGTGCGCATCTACCCCATTTAGCATACTTTTTAGATTTGGACCATTAAGCCTATTTGTTGTTTCCAAACTTGAAGAAAAGTTTGGGTGACATGAGATTTGGATTAAACGAAGAGATTAGCATTGGAGCATATGGCTGTGGTATGGTCACAAGAACCATACTATGTTCTCAGTAACAAAATATGGTTGCGTTAAACAAATTTTACTCAGATCAATAAAAAATGTAATGGTTGAAAGTGAAAAAAAATTAAAAATAGTGGCAGAAGTACAATATTCATCTAAATTTCAGACTAAAGGCATTACTATTATAGGCCAAAAAATAGAACATAGTAGAGAAAGAAGACTAGATGGGGAAAAATTATCATAATAATAAAAAATGGTGATAAAATGGTACACAGAAAAAAATATTTTTACCAATTAAAGGTTTTAATTGATTTAATATTAAATTTTAATTAAATAGTTAATTGATTCAATAATTTATTTTTATTTAGTATGTTACGGGCCAAACTCATCCGAATCCACTGGCCCGTAACATACTAAACGAACCTGGTTACATTCGACTAAGAAGGAGGGACACTGCTTCTCTCATCCGTACAACAGAGGGATAACCCGCAAATTACAGTAACCGTGAAACATACATTTTTTCGTCCAGCACTGGTTGGACTTAACAAGTATATTTTTAGACTTAAGATATGAGTAATTATTGATAGTTCAATTATATTGAAGATACAATAAATAAAAAATGCGAAAAAAATCATTTCTTTAATTTGGATTTTTTTTTGGCCTGTTTTAAATAAATATATATTTGAATCAATTAAAAAATTAATTGAACTTTAATTTAAAACTAATTAAAACCTTTAATTGGTGCAAAATTTTTTTCTGTGTATACAGAGTGGCCCACAATTTTTTCCCAAGTGTCCGCACACTTAAATTATTCAGTTGAAAATTAAAGAAGAGTTTTGCAGGCAGAGAGAGCGTCTAAAGATAAACAACCTAATAATCATGCCCGAAATAAAAAAATATGTTTTAGAATTTCAGTAAAAAGTTATCAATATTTCCCTTTGTCCTGATTTTAAACGAACAGTTCCTTATGTAAATGTAACTATAATGCATTGCTATTTTACAAAAACATTAAGTTTTACGCGTCGTTTAAGAAATATGTACGAATGCATAAGTTTTAAGAAAAGTTAAGTTTAAAGAAAAAATATCTTTTCATATTTCTTACTTTATAAACACATAAGGAAAATATTATAAAATATTTATGAAATTATAAAAGAAAAATATTATGCACGAATGTATAAACATCAGTTAAATATATTACCAATTGCACACAAACATCGACAAATGGTTGCCCGAAAAGGAACGGATAGATTTTAAGATATGATTTTAATAATTGTCTTGTTTTTACATTTTCGATATTAAAGATAAATTATGGTAGCAAATTACATGGAGCAACACTAGGAAATCAGAACATATTATTAATAATTTTTTTTTGTTTAATTTAGGGAAACCTAGATATATGTTCTTCAAGTACGAGTTTTAATAAAAAAAAAATTAAACAAAGCTTGATTTTCTTTTCTTTTTTTTTTTTAAAAAAATTTGTCTTTTTCGCAAAACAGTCACGTGTTCACTGAAAAAAGTAATTTTTTTTATTAAAAAAGACACTTTTAAAAATAATTTCACTTTTTCACCCAAAAATTTCATTTGTTTACAAAAGATTTCAATTTTTCACAAAAAACTCGCCTTTTCACTAAAAAAGTATTTTTTCATCAAAAAACTCACTTTTTCACAAATGATATAAATTTTTAACGAAAGATTGCACTTTTTCACAAATAAATTTCAAAAAGTCACATTTTCAAAACACATTTCACATTCACTCAAAAAGTCCCTTTACTACGAAAAATTCACTTTTTTCACAAGAAATTTAAGTTTTTTACAAAAATAGTCTCTTTTTCACAATGATTTCACTTTTCACAAAAAAAAAAATTCACTTTTTTCCAAGAAACTTCACCACTTCACAAAAAATCTCTTTTCATCAAAAAGTCACTAAAAAATCACTTATTCACAAAAATTTCACGTTTTCACTAAAAAAATATTTTTTTTTCACAAAAAAAAACTGACGTTTTCACAAATGATATACATTTTTCACAAAAGTTGCACTTTTTTTCGGAAATAAATTTCAAAAAGTAACCTTCTCACAAAAGATTTCACTTATTCACCCAAAAAGTTTTATTACTACAAAAAATTCACGTTTTTTACAAAAAATTCAGTTTTTCATAAAAATAGTCTACTTTTCACAAAAAAGTTTTTTTTTTTCACAAAAATAGTCTGTTTTTCACAAAAAAGTCTCTTTTTCACAAATGATTTTTTCAAAAAAAAAATACACTTTTTCCCAAAAAAAAACTTCACTTCTTCACAAAAAGTCTGTTTTCACCAAAAAGTCACTAAAAATATCATTTTAACCAAAAGGTCCCCCTTAAGAAAAAACTGATTTATTCACAAAAAAAGATCATCTTTTCACAAAAAATAAACTTTTTTACAAAAATTTACTCTTTTCACCCTAAACTCAATTTTTTATAAAAAAAATTATTTTTTTTTATTAAGAAAGAATATTTTTCACTTAAACTTCACTTTTATAATGTAAATCATGTTTCTACACAAATAATTATTTTTTTACCAAACACGAATTTTGCGCCTAAAAAATTTCTATTTTTCAGAACAGTTTTTGTTATTAATTTACACAAAATTAAACATTTATTAACACAATCATCCTTATCTTCAGGATACGTTTTGACTATTTAGCATAAACGTTCTTTCCAGCCGATATTTTGCCGTTTGGTGGCAGTACCAAGGATGATAGAAGACGAAACGAAAATAAAATTGAACTTTTCTGCGCATTTCGGCCGCATGACGTCACGAAAATGTCTTCCTATTGGCTAATAATTCTGACTGACTGAATAACTATAAATTATGAGAGTTTTTAATAAAAATGTTGAGAGTTTATTTGCAGGGTTGCCAATTGTTGCGTATTTTTTTGTAGGTATTTATTTGAAGCAATTTGTTGATTACAGACTTGGCAACTTTAAATTGGTCGAACAACATCATCTAACGGGAAAACATGAGGATTGCGTAATCTTGTTTTCTATTTCTCAAAATAAATGAGAAATAGTAAACTCCATTTCATAATTCTGCAGTCATAAAAATTGGATAGAAACGAGATAAGACTTCAGCAGAGGGTCACTGATGTCATTCATCCATCTTCGTTACCCGATTGTTGTAAAACACTTTTTACCCGTAATTGATATGTATTGAAGTGCTATAATACTCTGCCAATATGTTGAAAATTTTTCATCTATATATGTGACCCAGTCTATGAAAAGGTGGCTTATGACTCAAAAACAAAATTTCGAAAAATTAGCTGTTAAAGATAAACAATGCATTTCGTCAGTTTCTTAGTAGTTTTTCTTTTGCATTATGAACAGTCATGCCCAAAAGGCAACCCAAAAAATGCAAAAGAGCATAAATGAGATAAGTTCTTGTGTGTATATACAAGAGCGATGATTTTTTCAATGCAAAGCACAAACCAATTTCTGACCCAGTGTTGTCAGGTATTTGGGGATTTTATCCCCAAAAAAAATCCCCAAATCGACTTTGACTTACCATAATTTCTAAGCAAGTTAGGACTTTCTAGTTTTCACCACGTGAAAGAGCTTCTCAAAAACTATCGAAATAAAAAAAAAAAGTGGACAAATTTTTTTTTAATCATAAGTCACCTTTTCATAGGCCGGATCACATATATGATTTTATTATTTTGATTAAAATATAGGATACTTTTTTCCGCAAAACTATCTCTCCTGGGGTTAAGGGAAGGAGTATGAACGCCTTTTAGAAAGCCCTTTTACTTCTTCTTTAGTAGGCTTAAGGAATTTCATACTTATATACTTTTTACACAAGTTGTCATTGCCTAAAAGGTTATTCGCAATCACTTATGCTTAAATTAACTTTTATTTTTCTTTAATTTATTCTTAATTTGATCTACCGGTTTAAAGGTACTGATTTAAAGGTACTGCAAACTAGACAGCAACTTTTATTTTTGAAAGCGTAATACTTTTAACACTATTTACAGAACACTATAATATTTTTTAGAATTTTATATAAATTTTAAAATTTTAGCAAGGGATGGGTACCTCTATATAATAAACATATACCTCTAAATATGTTCTTAAACCTTACTATAAAATTAAGATTCTTAAAATTTGAATTATTTTTAAAGCAATATTGTAAGGATGCTGACGAAGTGGCGGACACAGCTGGTCTATCTATACGTTTAACAAAACTGTAACTGTCTGTGTTAGCATCACGTAAAAAAAAACTGATGGAATTTTTATAATTTTTTTTTTTATGAGAAGGATACGTTTTAGTGGGGGTAAATTCTCCATTTTCTAATTTTTTTTAAATAGTGATGGCTAACATCTCTGTGCAAAATTTGGATTTCATTGGACAACATATACCATTTTTGTCCAAATATTCACTATCTCGTTACATTGTGCAACGTGCTAAGTAGCTAAGCTAACCTAACCTAAGAAAACGCCTTTATCTTTATTATACGTCTAAAACATGTTTTTGTAGTAGTGATAATATAGCGATGTACCTATTGTAGAAATAAGTAGGATTCAAAAGATACAGTCAGGCGGCCAGATAATTGAGTAATATTAACTAGGCTCAGTTGCGCACCCTTTGGCTACGAATCTTCAATAGTATTCGTCTCCTGATAAACAAATATTTCGGTTGCATAGTGAAATTGATTAAAACTGAAAGTTATCTGTTGGCAGCGGAAATATTTTTTTGCACTCACCCAATATTATGCCATCATATCAGATTACAATAAAATAAAATATTTATTTAAATACTAAAAATTTGTGAAGAAAAAAGAATTCTGAAACAAATAAATTCCAATTCATTCATTTGTTTATTCATATGATTCACTGCAAAATTCAGAAGAGTGTGTATTTGCGTGTATGTGTGTGTATGTGTGTGTGTGTGAATGATTTTCTTGAATATAAAAAATTACCAGTGAGATAGAAAGTGCCCCAGTGCTCGTCCATATGATGCGATACTTTATGAGGCCATCGCATAAAATATGAAGCAATAAAGTGTTGAGAATACAAATTATGGTAAATGGAGTACTTTATTATTATTTTTTTTGTTTTATTTTATTTATATAGATGAATAATACTTCACAACCGTTCAGACAAATTGTTTGCATAAAAATGTAAAAGGAAAAATAAAAATTCCTATTGGTTCATAAACATACAGGCATACGCAACACTACTGTCCTGGGGTTAAAGGAAATAGTATGAAGGCCTTTTAGAAAGCCGTTTTACTCCCTTTAGCAAGGGCTGATAGTACTATTCCATACTAAATATTTTTAACACAATTTGTGACGGCGGAAAAGTCTTAGTTTTCTTTAATTTTTTCTCAATTGGATCTAGCGGTTTCTACACGCAAATAAATAACATGGTTGAATCATAATCTAAGAATAACACATATTATGATTGCTTTACATGTTTGCAATCAAACCATATTTTTGTTAAATATAATAACAATATTGTTCTGTTAGAACCATATTATTGTCTAACTTAAAAATAACATTGTAATATTTAAAATATTATTATGAAACTAGCTGTGCCCACACACGTTGTGAGCGTCCTGACAATATTTTGTTTTGAAAGTAATTTACACTAAATTTTAAGACTCTTACGTATTTACTTTATATTAAGGTACCCATCCCTGAAAAAAATTCCTAAATTTATATAAAATTTTAAAATTCTAAAAATTATTGTAAAGCTCTGTAAAAGGTGTTTAAAATATTTTAATAACAACGTTATTTCACAAAGTAAAAATACAAATTTTATTTTATGTCATCAAAACAGCGCCATCTGTTGTGCAACCGTGTTTAGAAAAAACCCGCTTTCAAAAATAAAAGAATCCTTAAACTATGCAGTATCCTTATATCGGTAAAACAAAATCGGCATACTTTCACAGCTTTTTCTCACTTGAAAAAAAGGTATCCTATATTGGAATCAGAATACTAAGGCACCTCCTCACAAAATATTGTTAAAATCCATTCAGTAGTTTTTACGTGATGCGAACACAGACAGACAGACAGACAGACAGACAGATAGACAGGAAATTAGTTACTGCTTTATTATATGTATAGATGTATAGACAAATTAAATAAATATATATGATAAATAATATATCGCACTTGTTC
Organism: Phasia obesa; assembly: GCA_949628195.1. Taxonomy (NCBI): domain Eukaryota; kingdom Metazoa; phylum Arthropoda; class Insecta; order Diptera; family Tachinidae; genus Phasia; species Phasia obesa. Next base: position 17,785,100 of record OX451216.1, on the reverse strand, counting down.
CTCAAAAGTGTAACAACTCAAAATTCATGAATTTTCAGTAGAAGCCAAAAACTGTTTCCGTTAATTGAGACTAAAGAAGTTATACTAAAAACACAAAGAGGGTCATAATGGTTTTTTCACGGAAGAGAAAACAAATTAAAGGTAGATTTTTCCAGTGGGTAAATATGAACTCTGTGGTTAGGTTTTTAGCAAAAAGTGAAAATTTGAAAATTTTGAGTTGTTACGCTTTTGAGGAACAAGGGCGATATATGAAAATTGTATAGTTTTAATCAACCATATTGCATTTTTTGAGTGTAGTAACCATTTAGTGATCAAATGGTAACAGAAACTTGCTTGTCGTGACCATAGTAATGATTAAAACAACTATATATTTTTTACAGAGAACCATCCTGGTCTTGTGACCATATTATTATTATTTATTATTAATGTAGGGGGAATAACGAAGCAGACCGCTACTAAATGGGTCCCTTTTCGACCCCCTTCCGTCCTCAATAACTATAGACAACCGACATAACTTGCGGCAATCTTACTATCGTTGAGTCTCGTGCTACAACCAGCCTTTAATCTAGACTCTAGTGATTTCAGAGTGTCGACTGGGAATTATCGCCATTCTTTCTCATCACGGTGTCTTTAGTGATTGCTAGCATTTGTCTAAGGCATAATAGATAGTTAGATAGACAGATAGATAAATAGATAAAATTCTTTATTTGTTGTATTAAATTAACATTTCAAAGATATATCTTAATTGTAAATTACAAATTGTTAAACAATAAAGAACTACGACATGGTTCAATACCGTCTGTCGGAAAAATTGGTTTATAAATTTTTTGTTTTTGACGAAATTAAAAAATTAAATTCCCTTATTATCATACTTCTGTATTTTAATGAACATTTAAGAAAATTGAATAGGCTTAGCCATTTAGTACTTGAATTATTTTAATATCATCTGGGATCAAACTACCAAAATATCTTAATCTTAGAAAGTTAAACACCGGACATCTTCCAATAAAGTAGTATGTTGTCTCGTTTTCGCCAAGATTGCACATTGAACAAATTCTGTTATTACCTTCTTTGTACTAATTTCCGTTTAACCACAAAAGATCTCCTCGAGCTTTCATTATATAAGATATTTGCTCTTGACTATACTTCTCATTACAATACGTTTGGCCTTTAGAGAAATCTAAATGTTTAAAAATTCTTTGTTGACTGTTTTGGGCATTTGTAATGTGTTTTTGGCTTGTTGCAAGACTCATTGATACTATGAGACTTCTACAGCTATTTTTTCAACTTATTTTACTCTGCTCTATATTGATGTGGTTTATATTGCATTCTTGCAACTTGTCTAACAAATCCTTATACCAGAACAATTTCTTTGCTATGACTATTCTCGATAGTTTGTGGGGTAGCCTGCTTGCTTCGTAATCAAAAATTGTTTTTGAAATATATTGCAGGTGTAAACTATATGTGTAAAAGTGTCCTTCTATTTGTGCGGTTTCTAGGGCCATTACGTAATTTGGAGTGTTCTCTGGAAGGCGTAGCACACGTTTAGTAAAAAACCGTTGAAGTTTATCAACGTCATCAAACCATGAGTAACCCCATATTTGTGCTCCATAACACTGAATGGATCTGCATACCGCGAGAAACATTTTCCACTTGGCTTTAAGTGATACTTCCTTTTTGCCAATAAAGTTTTTCCAAGTTGTTTTGTAAAAGACAACTTCGGGGTGAGTAAAATCCCTAGATATTTGTATTCTGAGACTATTTTAACCTCCTCGCCATTAAATGTCCACTTTTCTATAGATCTAGCTCGGCCACCTTTTTTAAAAACCCCATAAATGACTATATTCTTCCAGATTGTGGATCATTTTTTGCAATATGTAAACATCATCAGCCACTAACAAAATATCATCAGCGTACATTAAAACTCGGACATTTAAATTTTCAACAAACAAACCTCCTTTCAAAAATTCATGAATATCATTTAAATATAAGGCAAAAAGTAAAGGTGATAATAAACAACCTAGCTTAACTCCTGTTTTTGTATTAAAAAAGTCGGAGAGATTAGAACCTTCCCACACTGCAGATTTTGTGTTGTGGTAAACTTGTTCTATAAAATTTACAATTTTGGTTGAAACGCACATTTATCTTAGCTTTATATTAATAATTTTCTTGGTACACGGTCAAAAGCGGCTTTAAAGTCTACGAAGAAAGCATACACTCTTCGGTTCTCTGAGAATTTTATATTGACTATTGATTATAGGTTATAAATACTATCAACTGTAGAATAGCCTTTCCGGAAACCTGCTTGGTACTCATTCAAGATGCTATTTCGATTTGACCATGCTGTTAATCTTTCATTAATTATTCCCATCATTATTTTACCTACACAATTCATAAAAGATATCCCTCTAAGGCATAGTTCCCCCATGGCATCCACATTTAACAAGCTTCTGCAGGTGGTCCTAAGTCGTACGCTAGCCAGTGCTGGACATTCACACACAATGTGCGCTACCGTCTCAGCGTCATCCAGGCATAGTCTGCAAGTATCATCTTCTTCGATTTTAGGCTAGATGATACTTGAAGTTTCCATGACCTGTCATTAACGCAGTTATCCAGCTTAAGGTACTTCTATTGTATCTAAGAACCTTGCTGGCTCTCCTGCCAAGGGGCTCTTGTGACCATAACATAACCATGTTTGACATACAAAAGAAGAAATATAAAAATAAAACGCTTCCCTACTAAGAGAAGGGTGGTAGCAAAGTCTAGTAGCTCTTCTAGAAACTCTTCCAAAAGATCTTCTTTAGAAGGAATAGAAAAATTAGGATCGCGTCGAGAGAAGATCTTCGAAGGCCTTAAATCACAAGGCCTCTTTTATTTTACCAGTACCCTGGCTTCTTTAACTAACACACACTTCCATGCTCGCATACACAAAGAAAAAAACTGATGTCTTACAAAACGAAAATTGCCATTTTTGTGGTTCTTAAAAGAAAATCTTCTTTCAAACAATTGCCGCAGGCAACACACGCGTACAAAAACCATAAAGAATGATAAATAATGAAAACACCAAAGGACCATCCATTGGCTGGGTCAGGCACTTACTAAAAACGTTACTGCCATACAAAGAGCCTCAATTGAATTAAATAAATAAAAATATCTAAGTTTGCTTTTTATTTTTGGAAAGCAAATGTTATTCAGTTCTTAAACGTATATTTTGTATTTATATTCAAGAAGGTTTTATAAATCTCAACAATCACATTAAAATAAAAAAAAACAAAAACTTAGAAAAGAATGTAAATTTAAGCAATTTGCAGCCAAAATATTTGCGGTTTTACTTACCAACATTTATTTGTTTCATTTGAAGACTATACTTTGTTTTTTTATATTTACTTTGTTATAAATTGAAAGGCTCTAAAAAATACATATTTTTAGTTTCAAGTTTATAAAACATGCCCAAGTATCAAATCAAATTTGCATAAAAATTTATGCGGTGAAGTATACCGCAACTAGGCAGAGTAATTTTTTAAGTGTCATGGATTTATAGGTTGTTTCTTGTATATTTAAATATATGTTTAAATCGGCTTCTATAGTCGGCTAAAAAAATATTACGCTTTAAACTCTCCATAAAACATCATTTTGCCAGACACAGCCAGCAACGTTCTTGAAAGTCGCGTGATAAAAATAAGCTGCACTGTGTTTAGGCTAACAGATACAGTTACACTGAGCAAATATTTCCGATGATTTAAATATGGTCACATGTTATGGCCTTGTACCGTCTTAAAGTTATTTTAATCATTACTATGGTTACGACAAACAAGTTTTTCTTACTATTTGTTCATTAGATCTTTACTACATCAAAAAAATGCAATATGTTTTTTTAGTATTCCAAAATAATACCGTATTTATAACCATAATATATTATTAGTAATAATTCTTGCAAAAAAAAAACCGGCTACAAAACAAATATATGTTCATCAATTCTTAACTAAAAATTTAAAAGGAAGTAATCTGTAAGAAATAGCACTCAAATCAAATACTTTAATACTTGTTGCTCTAACGGACATAGTAATATACGTTCTGTACATTCAAATGTCTATCGACAACGGTTAAGCAAATAAAGCCATATACGACAAATTACGTCAGATATGAGGACACCCTTTATTTTTTACACTTATTATTACTGACACAGTAATAAAAAGTAACGCTTCCAAAGATATGGCCATATAGCTTAAAAAATATCATCTAGGGGACACTCTTTAATGTACAATTTTAAATTAAACACTTATTTTAAAGGACAGATTCTTTGTAAATTTTAAATGTCTGTCTAAAACGGTTCAAAAGTTTGGCCATATGCATAAATTTACATCAACTATTGAGACACCCTTTAAAATTTTAAATATTTATTAATGTTATTATACGGGACATAGTAGTGGAGATTCTGTCTAATTTTCAAGTGTTTGTCGATAGCGGTTCTAAAGATAGGGCTAGATAGGTAAAATTGTGTAAATTATGGGGACACCCTTTAGTTTCAAAATTTAAATTATATACTTGATGTTATAAAGGATTTAGATTTACAGGTTCTTTGTAAATTTCAACCGTCTCTCTGTTACGGTTCAAAAGTTTTGCAATATACAGCAAATTACATCAACTATTGGGACACCCTTTAACTTCTAATTATAAATATTTAATTTCTGATTATAAATATTGGACATTCTGTCCAATTTTCAAGTGATTGTCTACAATGGTTCAAATGGTTCATATATGTAAATTGACGTCACATATGGGGACACCCTTTAATTTTTAAGTTAATTTTTTTTATTAATTTCTGTTATTGGCAGCTATAGTAATAAGCAGTTTTTTTAAATCTTAAAAGGGTTCCCTTTAGGGTTCATAATACACGTAAAAAACACGTATGTTGTTTGGGGACACCCTTTAATATTCAGAGTTCTGAACTTATTTTAAAATGGGACCAATCTGTAAGCATTTCCTTTCTAATAAAGAAAAAATTTTTAAAATCGGTTCAGAAATGACTGAGTTCTGCGGGCACAAACATAAAAAAACAACATTCAGACGAATAGATAACCTCCTTCCTTTTTTGAAGTCGGTTAAAAATGTAACCACAGCATGACTAAACATCAACAAATAATGTTTGGTTTTTTTTGAAGTTTTGTGTTTAGATTTTTAAAATTATTAAGGTGAGGTCACATTAGACAAATGTTTGCCTCAAAACTGTTTGTCGGTGTTTGAAGAAAATTTTTTCAAAGCAATAAAATATTTGTTTTGTGGTCACATTCAGCACATTTATTTGCTCATTTTTGTTTTAGGGACAAATGGATATTTGGATAGAGTAGATATTTAGCTAAGAAAAATATTTGATTAAACTGTCCTAAAACATAAATTTATTTATTTGTGCATACATAAAAAATATATAGTTATAAAAATTTATATGAAAGAAAAAAAAATGATTAAAGAAAAGACTGTATCAACATTTTGAATTTGTACAGTTACATATGTACATATCGCACACAAAATCACAAACAGTCACAACTCAAATTCACAAATGTTCAGGAGAGTCAAAAAAAGTTTTCAAAATCATGGTTGTAATGGTTTTAAGCAACAAAAAATTGTAATAACTGTATTCGAAATATAAATATATGCTGGTGAGTTTCCAATGTGCTGGAAGTTAGCTAATGTAACGCCAATCCCCAAAAAAGGAGAGGCTACCAACCCTGAAAATTACCGCCCAATTGCAGTCTGTTCTATTCTTTCTAAGGTAATGGAAAGTATGCTAAATTTTCATCTTGTCAAGTATCTGGAGTCCAACAGCTTACTAAGCGACCGCCAGTATGGTTTTCGTAGGGGGCGCTCTACAGGGGACTTACTGGCTTTCCTTTCGGAAAAACGGTGTCAATCCATTCACCATTTCGGCGAAAGTAAGGTGGTGACTCTAGATATCTCCAAGTCCTTTGATAGAGTGTGGCATGGTGCACTCCTGTCAACACTTATTGCTTTTGTTGTCGGTGACAGCTTTTCTCGATTTATATCTAGCTTTCTCAGGGATCGCACTATACAAGTTGTTATAGATGGGATTTCATCAAACGAGTTCAAGATTAATTCAGGGGTACCGCAAGGCTCTGTTCTTTCTCCTACCCTGTTTCTTATTTTTCTAAATGACCTTCTCTGTCAAACTTCCAACCCTATCTACTCTTTTGCAGATGATAGCAGCATTTGCCATTCGTATTCATTCTGCAGACGGCCGAGCCTTTTAGAAATTGGGGCCAAGCGGCAAAACATGAATGATACGTTCAATCACGATCTCGTAACAATATCTAATTGGGGCCGGACAAATAGAGTCGACTTTAACGCTCGTAAGACTCAATGTTGTATGCTAACGCACCGGCGTTCGGCCGAAAATGCTGCTACATCTGTATTTATGGGTGGTATAAGTATTAAGGAATCAGAAGCTCTTGATGTTCTTGGCATGAAAATCCAGTGTGACGTTCGATGGACTAAGCATATTTTTCAAGTCTCAAAAGAAGCTTTCAAGTGTCTCGGTTTTCTCAAACGGTGTAAAACATATTTCACCTCATCCGATCTCCTTACTATTTATACCACTTACATCCGGCCAAAAATGGAATACAACTCTCATGTATGGGCCGGTGCTCCAAAGTCTATTTTGGAACTACTTGACCGGGTGGAGGAGAGGGCGAAGAAGCTCATAGGTGACAGTAGGGTATCCAACTCTATTGACTCTCTTGAACATCGACGCAATGTGGGTTGTGTTTCGCTGTTTTATCGCTACTACAATGGAATGTGCTCTGATAAGATTAGGGAACTAGTTCCCGATATCCGAAAGTTTTCGCGCACAACACGCTTTTCATTAAGAGCTCATCCATTTGTGGTGGTCGATTGGCCAGTGAATCGCACAATGCATTACAGAGAAAATTCATTTTTTTGCCGTACAGTTCGCTTGTGGAATCATCTTCCTGTCAACTACAATGTTGGAAAATTCAAATCGAATGTCCACAAACATTACTCCCCCTATCTTCCTTCCCATAACCTAATTTCCTAGTTCTGGCACAATGCTTTGCATGAGTAGGGGTCATCCCCTGAGTGCTGGTCCGAAATAAAAAAAAAAAAAAAAACTGTATCAATTTAATGGTTTATTACAGAACTCTACAATAAAACTGCTTAAAAAAGATTTTCTCCTATAGACCTTGCTGAGTAATCTTAGATGTATTTTTCTCACTACAAAAATTTATTTTTGAATTTACAATTTATGTGCTGAAACACCCAAAAACCCTCACCTAATCCGTTTGTCCCATAGACGTGACATAAAAATCTGATCCCAGATTTGGAAACACCACGATACATTTTTTGTTGATCAGTGTAATTTTAGAATTTCATATAAAGCCTATGTTCCTGAGTAATTACTCAGGGATGGGTAACTTTATATAAAGTAAATACATAATTCATATCTGAAGCACTCGAAAAGAAAGAGTCTTCAAAGTTGAAGTGGTTTACTTTCAAAGCAAAACCGAACAACATATTGTAAGGATGCTGACGAAGCGGCGAATGAACACTGAATTTATAGATATTTGCCCTTATGCAAAAGATATTAAGTCTACTTCAAGTCTACTTTAAAACATATTTTATATGAAAATATTGTCTTAAAGTACACTTCAAGTAGACTTTATATATTTTGCATAAGGGCAATTATGTTTAAAGGAATAAGTTTTCTTCTAACTTGACTAAAGGCAATATGTAGACAAATTTTTTTAAAGATAAAGAATTATGTAATAAAATTGTGTATATTTTTATATAAAAAATAAATTTTTCGATTTATAACGTTTTTAACCGACTTCAAAAAAAGAAGGAGGTTATCTATTCGTCTGAATGTTGCTTTTTTTTATGTTTGTGCCCGCAGAACTCAGTCATTTCTGAACGGATTTCAAAATGCTTACAGATTGGTCCCGTTTTAAAATAAGTTCAGAATTTTGAAAATTAAAGGGTGTCTCCATACAACATACGTGTTTTTTACGCGTATTATGAACCGTAAAGGTCAGCCTTTTAAAATTTTAAAAAACTGCATAAAACTGTAGCTGCCAATAACAGAAATTAATAAAGAAATACACTTAAAAATTAAAGGGTGTCCCCATATGTGACGTCAATTTAGATATATGAACCATTTGAACCATTATAGACAATCACTTGAAAATTGGACAGAATGTCCAATATTTATAATCAGAAATTAAATATTTATAATTAGAAGTTAAAGGGTGTCCCAATAGTTGATGTAATTTTATGTATATTGCAAAACTTTTGAACCGTAACAGAGAGACGGTTAAAATTTACAAAGAACCTATAATTCTAAGTCCGTTATAACATCAAGTATATAATTTAACTTTGGAAACTAAAGGGTGTCCCCATAATTGATGTAATTTTACCTATCTAGCCCTATCTTTAGAACCGCTATAGACAAACACTTGAAAATTAGCCAGAATCTCCACTACTATGTCCCGTATAATAACATTTATAAATATTTAAAATTATAAAGGGTGTCTCAATAGTTGATGTAAATTGATGCATATGGCCAAACTTTTGAACCGTTTTAGACAGACATTTGAAATTTACAAGGAATCTGTCCTTTAAAATAATTGTTTAATTTAAAATTGTACATTAAAGGGTGTCCCCTAGGTGATATTGTTTAACCTATATGGCCATATCTTTGGAACCGTTTCTTTTTATTACTGTGTCAGTAATAATAAGTATAAAAAAATAAAGGGTGTCCTCATATCTGATGTAATTTTTCGTATATGGCTTTATCTGCTGAACCGTTATGGATAAAAATTTGAACGTACAGAACGTATAAAACTATGTCCGTTAGAGTAACAAGTATTTGATTTGGGTACTATTTCTTACAGATTATTTCCTTTTAAATTTTTAGTTTAGAATTGATGGACATATATTTGTTTTGCAGTCGGTTTTTTTTGTAAGAATTATTTCCGTCAATGATCGAATGTATATGTTTTTTTTTTATTAACTAAAAACAATGTCATTAATACATATCCGAATAGAAGGAACAAAAACAACAAAATATTTATAAATTTAATATTATTAGCAATCAATAACAATAAAATTTAATTAACAGTTACGAGAAATAGATACAATTTATTAAAGTTACAATTGCACACACATAAGCATAAAAACTCTTATACACAGGATGTTTTATAATACTCATAATACAAACAATCAAAAAAACAGAACCGACAAGAAGGTGTAGCGTGTTTCTGTAACTAAAGCAAAATCTGAACAGGAATTTTTTTTCTGTTTTACCAGGTTGAACTACAGCTAATCATAAACTTTTTCTTTTCATATTAATCAATGAAAAAGTTTATAATTAACTCTTGTTTACCATGTGCCAAACAATATGACTAGAATAAAATTTTCACTTTAGTTACAGAAACGAGGTAGTGTTTACGAAACTTTTTTTTCTTCAAAAAGCTCACTACTAAAAGCATAGAAAAACAAATGTTTGTACCAATTAAAAATTTTAATTATACTTAACTTATAATTTTTCTTGTTTTTGTTATACATATACATATGTAATTTTAAGTAATTTAAAAAATAATAAATTTTTAAACAATTTTTTATACTCCTGTTTAGAAAAATCAATAGGTGCGTGAACTTTTTTGAGAAAAATTACAAAAGATTATGATTTTTGTGGTTACTAGAACACATGGTTGACCTCATGGTACTATGCCAAAAAAATGGTTATACCCCTAATATACATATTTAATTTTTTAACTTATTCAATTAAATACTTAAATAAAAAAGAATTTAACAATAATTTTTTTGTAAAAATTTTATCAAAATTTTTTTGTAAAAAATTTATAAATAATTTTTTTGTAAAAATTTTATCAAAAATTTTTTATAAAAATTTTATCAAAAATTTTTTATAAAAATTTTATCAAAAATTTTTTATAAAAATTTTATTGTAAATTTTTTTGTAAATATTTTATCGAAAATTTTTTGTAAAAATTTTATCGAAAATGTTTTGTAAAAATTTTATCGAAAATGTTTTGTAAAAATTTTATCGAAAATTTTTTTATAAAAATTTTATCAAAACTTTTTTGTAAAAATTTTATCAAAAATGTTTTATAAAAATTTTATTGAAAATTTTGTTTGTAAAAATTTTATCGAAAATTTATATAAATATTTTATATTTATTTTTTGAAAAAAAATTTTATCGAAAATTTTTTGTATAAATGTTATCAAAATTTTTTTGTAAAAATTTTATTGAAATTTTTTTGTAAAAATTTTATCGAAAATTTTTTGTAAAAATTTTATCGAAAATTTTTTGTAAAAATATTATCGTAAATTGTTTGTAAACATTTTATCAAAAATTTTTTGTAAAAATTTTATCAAAAATTTTTTTAAAAAATTTTATCAAAGCAAAAAAACTCTTCCAACCTAAAAACAAACAAAAATCAGCCCTCGCAGGAGGTTACTGATCCTCCGATATCTGTATACACTTCACGCGATCTACTGGTCGCGTTCTAATTTTATTAAAAAAAAAGAGAATCCGAAAATAAATAAAAACAATGTGAAAAAATATAGGTGGGTGTGATTTTTTTCCCACAGCCTCGAATGAATTGGTCTGCTGTTGCTGAATTGCATTTTTTTTATAAAAATTTTATTAATAATTTTTTGTAAAAATTTTATCAATAATTTTATCGAAAATTTATATAAATATTTTATATTTATTTTTTGAAAAAATTTTATCGAAAATTTTTTGTATCAGAATTTTTTTGTAAAAATTTTATTGAAATTTTTTTTGTAAAAATTTTATGTAAAATTACTATCGTAAATTTTTTGTAAAAATTTTATCAAAGCAAAAAACCCTTCCAACCTAAAAACAAACAAAAATCAGCCCTCGCAGGAGGTTACTGATCCTCCGATATCTGTATACACTCCACGCGATCTACTGGTCGCGTTCTAATTTTATTAAAAAAAAGACAATCCGAAAATAAATAAAAACAATGTGAGAAAATATAGGTGGGCGTGATTTTTTGCCCACAGCCTAGAATGAATTGGTCTAATGTTGCTGAGTTGCATTAGCAAAATTTTCGAAACTTGGCCTGCCAGATTAGTGGTCCTTAATTTTCTGTATCTCTTCTTGTGCCTTGACAAAGTTGATTTCAACCCGAACACAGACGGACATCGTTCAATCAACTTCTCTGTATATAAGGACCCAGAATATATATATATATATATACTTTATGGGGTCGGAAATAAAAATTACACACGGAATGACAAACTTATACATATATGTATACCCTTTCCACCTGTAGTGAAGAGTGTAAAATTAATATAATTTCCAATTGAAGGTTATTAGTGTTAAAATTACTATTAACAGAGATATTGTTTTTTTTCGCTTTTATCAAAATGGTAGCCAATACACATTATGACAAGACATTGCTTTCCGCCACCTGTTATTGCCGGTGATGTTAATGTAAATATTTAATTAATTTTGGATTTATGTTAACAACAATACTGTTGCTGTTCGTGTTTCCTCTCATTTATTTTTTTTATGAAAATGTCACGGTTGTTTATGGTAAAGGAAACAAATTACGTAAAAATAAAAAAGAAGATTGAGAGGAGTAAAGAGTGATGTGAGTGGAGGCACCACAAAATAATGGCTTTGAAATGTAAATGATAAATGATGAGATAAAAAGCTTAAATGTCATGATGAAAACTTATAGCCATGCTGGCTGGCTGACTGACTGGCTTGTATTGGTTTTTAATAATTTATGATGACATGATGATATTGAGGTAAATGATTGTTGTTTTCCTTTACAAAAAGGTATTAATCAATTGCGGTTAAAAAGTCATCCATTAAGTTTATGTTAACATTTCATTTTTATTTGTTTTATGTTTGTTTTTGTTGAACAGAACTTTTATTTTTTTACTTGGGATCCCTTAATTTTTTTGTGCCTGTAGTGTATACAAAGGTAAACATTTGCTTAACAAAATTACAACTATCAATCACAAATTTGTTTGTTTAAAACTTTTTAATTTTATTAAATAAATGTTTTCAATACTCTTATTTTGAATTTAATTATTCTTATTGAGTTTTCTTTAAATTAGATTTGTCCAACACAAATGGGTACAAATTAAAACACCCCACAGTGGGGGCATTCTCAAAATAATTAAAATACATTGGTGTTTTCCACATAGTTGCACTATTAAGGCTTTGCACTCAAAACTAAGCCAAGAAAAATTTTAGGTAAGTAATTCTGCCTGGTGCACATATTAAATTTTTTAGTAGACCTTATGACTACAGCCATAAAAGCAAAAAACATTATTGATTGGGACGGTGGGCGTAGAAGCCCGCATACAAAGTGAAAAATTATTATCGTCTGTATGAGGATCTGTAATAGCTAAAGTTTTGAAATTATGCGCAAGTAGTGGCCATACAAATATACATAGTCATACGACGGAAGCGCCGGATATCCCCCATACTTATATGTAAATAACACTATTTGAATTCTATTTTTGGCATAGGGTTCTTTGAGAAAAGTATTTATTTTATTTTTTTTAGAAATTGCTCCAAGGTAATTATTTCTAATTACATTCCAAAAAAAAAAAAAAAAAAAAACTAGGAAAGGGGAACTAAGCGCACCGGTCATAACTAGTTTTATTAAAAATTGAAATACTTGTTATTGTTTTGCGAACTATGCATTTTGTTATTTTTTTATATTAAATCGTAACTAAATAAAATAATATAAAACTATGCCTTTTTGCAAAGAGTATGTTTAGTAGTCTGACCATATTATGATATCCTATTTATACTCGTAGTACTTGTCCATAATATCGATAATCTATTTTAATATTATAATCTATTTTTAATAAAATGTTTTTTGTTAGATAATAATATAAAATGTTTAATCACATTTAGATAAAATTTTAAGAAAAAATTTATTCGAAATTTTTTTTTTTTAATTTTATCGAAATTTTTTCCTATAATCTAGATTGCGTTAGAATGGTCAGACTAAACCATTCTAACGTAAAAATTTTTAGAAAAAAATTTCATAAAGTCTACAAAAAATTTTCGATAAAATTTTTACAAAAAATGTTCTATAAAATATTAAAAAAACGTTCGATAAAATTTTAACAAAATATTTTCCATACAATTTTTACAAAAAAATAATTTCTATAAATTTTTTCCAAAAACTTTTTGGTAATATTGTTAAAAAAAATTTTAATAATATTTTTACAAAAAATTTTCAATAAAATTTTTACAAAACTTTTTTGATAAAATGTTTCCAAAAAAAGTTCTATAATATATTACAAAAAAATTTACGATAAAAGTTTTTTCACAAATTTTTAAAAATATTGATAAAATTTTAACAAGAAATTTTCAGTAAAACTTTAACAAAAGATTTTTGACAAAATTTTAACAAAAACTGTTCTATAAAATATAACAAAAAATTTTCAATAAAATAATTACAAGAAATTTTCTACAAAATATTTACAAAATATCTTTATTCGATCAAATTTTTACAAAAAATTTTCGATATAAACAATTTTTTAATTTAAAAATTTTTTCATAATATTTTGACAAAAATTTTTCAATAAAATGTTTAATAAAAAGTTTACAAAAACTTCTATAATATATTACAAAAAATTTTCGATAAAATATTTACCAAAAATATTTCAACAAATTTTTACAAAAAATTTTTGATAAAATTTTAAAAGAAATTTTCGATTAAGTTTTAACAATAAATGTGCTATAAAATGTTACAAAAAATTTCGATAAAATTATTACAAAAAATTTTCAATAAAATATTTACAGAAAATTTTCTATAAAATATTTACAAGAAACTTTCTACATATAACATACATATATACCAAAATTTTTCTATAAAATATTTACAAAAAAGTTTCTATAAAATATTTTCGATAAATTTTTTTCAAAAAATTATAGATATTATTTTTCCAAAAAAAAAAAAAATTATATAAAATTTCTCCAAAAAATTTTTGATAATATTTTTCAAAAAATCTCAATGAAATTTTTACAAAACGTTTTTGATAAAACGTATTATATAATTTTCGTTAAAAATTTTACCAAAAATTTTTGATCAAATTTTTACAAAAAATTTTCGATAAAATTTTAACAAAAAATTTTCTGTAAAATATTACGAAAAATTTTCCATAAAATTATTACAAAAAATTTTCAATAAAATATTTAAAAAAAAAATTCAATAAAATATTTACAACAAATTTTCTATAAAATATTTACAAAAATTTTCTATAAAATTTTAACAAAAAATTTTCTTTAAAATATTACAAAAAATTTTCAATAAAATTATTACAAAAAATTTTCAATAAAATATTTAAAAAAAAGAAATTTCAAAAAAATATTAACAACAAATTTTCTATAAAATTTTTATAAAAAATTTTCGATAAATTTTTTTTTTTTTATTGTTTATTGTTTATTTTTATTTATTTCTACAAAAATTTTTTTATAATACTTTGCAAAGAATTTTTGATAAAACTTTTACAAAAAATCTTCGATACAATTTTAACAAAAAATTACAAATAAAATTTTTACAAAACATTTTCGATAGTAAATAAGTAAAAACCGAATATATATTATTGTGAAATTGGTAAACATAACAGCCTAAGGGAATATTTAACATTACTATTGTGAAGGGTGTATCAAATTCGGCATGGCTGAATATAGCACGCTTACTTGTTTGATTTAAAATATTTTATGCTCGTTGTGTCATTATACCGTGTTTAAAGTTTTAATCCCAGGTGTGTTTTTTATTTTGTGTATTAGAAAACTTTCTTCTCAAGTTTAAAGAAATTGCTAGAGAATAAAAGAAATTTTATAAACAGATTTTGAATGAAATTTCCATAAACTATTTTGGTAAAAGAATAACAGGGCGGATTTATCAAAATCCGTAGGATTAAATACAACTGTATTAGTGTTGAATTCACGACGAAATTTTCTTCAAAATAAAAGTACCACGATTTTAATAAGATGTGGCCTGATTTCTTTGGAAGGAGGCATAAGGTATATACAGCGAAACTTTTTGGTTCAAGTCAATATCAAAACAGGAGTCTTTTTCTTAGCAAAATATGAAAAAAAAAAACAAATGGTTTTTGTAGAAAAGAACACTTTGCAACATTATGGAGAATATTTAAATTTAAATTTTTATTAGTCGAACTATTTATTATAACATTTAAATGAATTGCTTGGATAGAGCAACTACAAATATAAGGTGGTAAAAAATGAACAAAAATATATGTGCAACAACAAGAAAGCTTTGGAAGTAGTGGTAGCCTTTGTTCTAACCAAACTGAAAATAGATGATTGGAATAAAAATTATCGTTTTTTTATTGTTTGTTTTATTCGACCTTTTAGTATATAAAATTAATTATTTTTATTTGGGCTTGAGTTCAATCCTTTTTATATAAATTAAACTCTATTTTGTTTTATTTAATATTATTTATTCTTTTCATATTTCGACCACCTTTGGTGTTCTTTATCACAGAGAAAAAAATGTTTGCATCAATTAAGTCTTGTAATTAGTTTTAAATACCAGTTTAATTAAATTTTGAATTGATGCAATTAAATATTTAATTAAAAACTAACCAAATAATATTCTAATTACATAAATAATGGAAATAATTAAATAATTAGATTAAAGTTGTATTATGACATTATCCTGTAGATTAGTTGGCAGTGAACTCTTGATTGGACAGGAAGTTTCACTTTAAATGACTCCTGTTCTAATTGGCAACAACGGGTTAAGGTCTTTTTTTTTGATCATGCTCGGTAAATAATCTAAAATATTAATTTTAATTGAATTGTGACATGAAAAAGACAAATAGAAAAAGGAATAATTAAGTTATTAAAACTAAGGTGAAAATGTAAGGCAATAATATTTGTAGATACTACGAACAAAACTAAACAACAATCAAATTAAATGTTACTGACAAACAGCCAAGCAACAAATAATAAAATCAACGACGATGACTCACCAAAAGCTAACTTTTATACATAAAATTCCTTTATAATTTCCTTTATTCGTCTTCTTAAAACAACATTAAAGTTTAAGTTGATAAAATTAACTCACTGTTCAAACAAAAAGAAAACTTACTTAATGTAATTTCCAGTTTATAGTCTCTTTTTGCATGTGAATGCGATATACATACGTATTTGTACACTCAGAAAATATTCTTAGAAATAAAGTTATTATTAAAAAAAAATATATTTTTTTCTTACTTGCAAATGAAAATGCTATACTTTTAAGTACAGAAGCAGAGATACAATTTCTTTGAAGACAAATTTCGAAAACAACAAAAATAATTCCTACAAATATAATGTGGAGTTAATCGACTTGACACATAAGGCATTTATCTAAGAGCAATAAAATGTATAAAAAAGTTGTTTTTCAGTAGAAACCTCCTTAGCAATGATGATCAGTCATATGCATATGAATTTTTATTGTTGCCGTTAATTATGAAAATGGTCTAAGTCATATATTTTTTGTTACGAGATAATTAATGTTTTGCGTTTGAATAAATTAAAAAAAAAATTCTATATCGTGGTGGTTGAATTTTTAGGGCCGATGTTCAACATCGGCCTTTGAAGTACAACTAAGCGTCAAGTGTTTTTCTGTATTTAATTTGACATTTCTCAATTTCAGACTAACTCAATTTGAAACATTTAAAGGTACACAATCGAGGAACGCTCGATTATGTATCTTTTGAGCGACAAATTCAATGGCCGTGTTATCTCACGTAGTGGCGATGTCAATTGGCCGCCAAGATCATGTGATTTGACACCGTTGGACTTCTTTCTTTGGGGTTATTTGAAAGAAAAGGTATAAGTCGATAAGCCAGCAACAATTCAAGAGCTAAAGGATGAGATAATTCGGCACATTAACGGCTTAGAACCTCAATTATGCCTCAGCGTCATCGAAAATTTCGAGCATCGGATGGAAGTGTGCCGTCGAGGTCGCGGCGGCCATTTGGCCGATATAAAATAAAATGACAATCATTTCCTAAATAATTTGTGTGATAATCAACAACGGCTCTTAAAATTTATTAAATTTTACCACCCTTTATTAGAAATAGTCCAAAATTTTCATACATTTTTGTGTTTCCTTTTTTAGGTGAAAGGTCTAAAATGTGGAATTCAGAGTCATCTAAAGCAGTTTTATAAAACATCTTATAAGTTTAATTTTTTTTTAGGAATCTCAACAATTGGTCAAGAGACAAATTCATCCGAAGTATTTTTTATTTTGCTTGTTATCGACCCTTCTGATGACTTTTTTAGTTTCCATATTTGAAATTAAATTCTGGCATGATTAGCATTACTCTTCTGCAGATTTTTGTATAGTATTACGTGGTGAAATGTCTGCAAGTCGCATCATATATTTTACAAATTTAATATAATATATTTATTTAAGGAGATACCGACGAAGACCACTAGCTTAATGAGGTATCATTTCGACTGTCGTCGTTCCAAAATAATTTTTGTCTCTAACTGGTAATTTACGACTATTTTATTACCATTGAGTTTTGTGCTGTCACTAGCCTTTTACTCTCGACTGTAGTGATTTCAGACTAATGCATGTCTATATCTTCCTCATCACAGAGTCTTTGGTAATTCCTAATATTTGATACATTTGGTATATGTATGTCTGCCCGTGGTCCAAAGCCTTTATGTTAGCCAGTCTGCTGGACATCCATCTGTTGATTTATAATTTATAATTTATAATTTCTCATTAATTTATTTATTTTATTTATAATTTGTCTTTTATTTATTCGTCATTAACGCAGTTAATCATTTGTAGGCACACAGATTATATAAAATCGCCAAATTGTATTGAAAAATGCCAACTTGCAGTGACAAATACCAGAGTCTTTGGTGGGAATTAAACCCAAAACCCCGGATTAATAATAAAAATTAAATTTGGTATGTGCCTTTGGTATATGGAGATGAAGGGAAGCTTTATAGTTTTTGGGCATAATCGGGAGGAGGTAAGGGAAAGTTTCCCTACCCCCAAATTTTGTGAACGCTCTACAGATCATAGCATATGACATATTAAAATTAAATTCAATACGTGTCTTTGGTATGTAGAGATAAAGAGCTGTATAACTTTTGGGCATAATCGGGAGGGACCAAGGGGTAGTTTACTTACTCCGAAATTTTGTGAACGCTATACAGATCATACCGTATGACATACTAAAATGAAATTTATTATGTGCCTTTGATATATGGTGATGAAGAGCTGTATAGTTTTTGGGCATAATCGGTAGTGGGCAAGGGGTATTTTCCTTACCGCTAATTTTTTGAAAGTTCTAAGGCGATAGCGTGCCTCTATATAGAGCTTTGTTAGTATTGGGCATAATCGGGAAGGGGCAAGGGGAGTTTAGTTAACACCCCAAACCGAAAATAATTAATTTTTCGATTCGAATATACTTTGATCGTATATTCCTTATCTAATATATCCATAAAAATATGTGTTTCCATTGGGTGTGGTAAAGTTGAGTGTAGGCCATTCCAAATTTTTTATTTATAATTAAAGAAATACTAATATTTAACTGATTTTATTGAAAGTTTGCACACATATAATTTTTTTTAACACTACCTGCAGATTCTTTGGCGGGAACTGAACCCGCAGCCCACAGACTAATAGACTAGCGCACTACCAATCACGCTATCGAAGCATCGTTGTCATTGCTGTCATCATAAAAATTTTTAAAAACTATTAAACTCAAGTACTTAAAATT
The DNA here is from genome assembly GCA_949628195.1 of Phasia obesa. NCBI lineage: Eukaryota > Metazoa > Arthropoda > Insecta > Diptera > Tachinidae > Phasia > Phasia obesa. Next base: position 17,766,287 of record OX451216.1, on the reverse strand, counting down.
TTTGACTTAAATAATTTTCATCATTAACCCTGAACTTATTCCAATAAACGTTCAAATGACATCCATTCATAAACGTTTCATTTTTAACAATATCATGAAAAACAACTGGAATTAATTTAGTTTAAAATAATATGGTATGAAGGAACTGATATACTAATTTTTCTAATTGTTTGACTTTTACCACTTTCATAAATAAGGATACATTTGAAAGTTATGTTTACATATAGGTCCCATTGATGCTCTTGGGTAATACCCGCTTTAAGTTACAATCACACAAAAATAAAAAAGAAAAAGATGTCAGGGCTTGACTGTGATGGTAGAAAAGGTGTGAAGTTTAACACCACATGAGCTGTAATACAAAAAGTAAATATAAATACAAAAAATAACACTCATAAATAGGAAAGTCCCAACTCTGGAACCTATTCTTCATATCAGCCTTCGGTCATCGCAACCTTTGGTTTCTTTGGCCTGCACCAGATGTTGCTTGCCCATCCCCTTCTATGGAAAATTCACTAGTGATTGGAACCTATGTGTGTCCCTTGATGACGTTATTTGACGTTTATTGCAAACATCGATTACTAGTGCAACGGCTTAAACCCAGCAGTTCTTTAAAAATTAGGTGAAAGTTTGTTTAAACAAAACAATTAATAAAATTTTTTTAATGTCGTTATCAGTTTTATTGAACAAAGTTATTAGAATCATGGATAATTTCTGTTATAATTTTTTTCCAAGTGTATTTGATTCAAGGACACAATGGTAGCAGAATAAAATGAAAAAGGAAATTATTTGTTTATTATTTACAGCACAAGTATGTGATGCATTACAAGTATCCTTGTACAAGATTGACATTTTATACCTTAGATGTTTGTAAATGTAATTTTATTGTTGTAACTTTTTTGGTGGCCATTCATTTTTTATGTGTGTTTTGAAAGAAAAATTTAAAATTAAAAAAAAAAAAAAAATTAAACTCAAAAACAGCATAAAGAAAAGTTAAATCCAACACTCTCAGCCATAACTCAATTATAAAAGTTAAACAAAGATTTATGTACATCGACAAAAGTTAAAACCACCTAAACAATGGCCATAAAGGACTTGAACTTGTTTATGTGCTCAAAGATACGACTGCTACGACTGCTGCAACAATAAGTAAATATTTTTTCATTTAAGTCATTGTTGTCAGTTTTACAAAAGATTTGTTAAGAAGTCGTTTGTTTTAGGTTGTAAATAAAACAAAAAGGCTGTTTTAATAAGAAATAAAATAAAGTGTGTAAATTAACAAGGTTATTTGCTTTTATATTATTACGTTCATAAGATTACAAAGGACAAATGTATGTAAACAATATTGTTTATTGTTGATGTGTTTATTAAAGGGAGATTAGGTGTTCTTTGGTTTTTGTACTTGCCCTTGCCCTTGCCCTTTTTACTGTCATAAGTTTGAGTTTTCATTTGAACGTAGATGTGTAAACTAAGATAATTTAGACGAGAAAGATTAAAGATAAACATACGGATTTTTTTGTAAATATATACTTAAGTTATGATAAAGCGGTTGGCTAGGAGATGAGTAGAGGTGGTACTCCAACGATATTAGTAAGCAAATAAACATTTTTTACTGACAATAATATAAAGTGAACTCTGTTTTATAACATGGCAAGTGTATGCTCCCAAATTGCAATATAATCACTGAAATTCTATGGCTGTTTCATCAACTTAACTGAATAGGGTTAATTTTTGGAGCTCCTTTTCGAACACTAATGCTGCTATATCACTTTTTGTGAATTTTCAAATTTTAAACCACCAACAAAGGAACACTTAGAAAATGTACTTATAACTATCATTTATGGACCACCAATTTTACTAACTTTTAAATAATAATCCAGACGGGTAGAAAGACATCGCTAAAATGACTCATCCACCTAAAAGGAATGAAAATATTAACTTTATTGGATTGCAAAATTAATATTGCTGAAAACACATACGAACTAAATAACTTATCTGTACTTTTTTCACCTGCTGCACAGTGGGGCAAAAGCAAAAATTTTTGGAAATAATTTAGCCATATAAAAAGGCCCAGTCCCAGGTGGGTATGTAAGCTTAAGTTTTAAAGGTAGGCATCATTCACTTACCAGGGGTCAAGCTTGGCATTTTTAAATGTTTTAAACATTTTTTTTGTACATTTTACATGGTCTTACAGATCTAGTTAAAACCTATAAAATTATGGTTTTTATCTGCAAATTCAATTTAAAAATGAAATGGTCTAAGCATTTTAAAATTACAATTTTGGAATTTTTCTTCCAGTTTTTTCAAAATATTGAACAGAAATTTCAGTAATTTTTTTCTCGTAGTTAAAATATTACGAAAAGATTTTAAAATGATATCTCTTTGCGACAAAAACTAGAAAATATTCAATTCAAAATTTCCAAAATTAATGAATTTTTGTGTATTTTAGCCTAAGAATAGGCTATCAATCTTTTTTAATAGAAAAAAATTTTCTTAAAGAATATATAAAATTTTTTTAATTTTGTGTAAGCTAAATATATGCGCGTACGTGTAAACCAAATTTCGAGTTAAAGTAATGATCCTTGTAGAAGATGGCCGCCCTTCAATTTGAACTATTTTACATTGATATTTTGATTTGTTTGTTCTTAAATCCCAAACCTGGGCTAGGAAAAAGAAGGTGGCAGCAAAAAAGCTATATATACTCCCATTTATTGCTGAGAGCATTTCATGCTTCCTAGGCTTTATGTTAGAGCAGCCATGAAATACATGGAATTTGCAAAAGTATTTTTTTTGGACTCCCTGCGCATTTTCCGGGTAATTTACTCCAGACTCACTTTTTGTTCCGTTAATCGTAAAATAAATAAATTTAAAATAATATATAAATTAAGTTCAAAACAACATAAAAAAGAATCGATTAATCGAATAATTTTTTAAGTTTGATTCGATTAATCGAATACTTTTTTTCATTTGATTCGATTAATCGATAATATCGAACTGATTTACTAATACTTACAAAACGCAAAAAATCGAACTGCGTACTTTCTAGAGTTTCAGTATTAAAATTGTTTAATAATATTGTAGGTCTGAGTCAGTTTTTGGTCGGTAGTAAGTCATAAAATGGAGGAAATTCATAAAAACTTTATTCACATACTAAATCTATCTCAGGATGATGAGAATTCGTGTTTTCATGCCTTCACATATGAATGAAAGCCACCCAAAGTTCAGTTTTAAGGCAAACAGTGGGTTGAACCGCTAAAGCTTCATCGTAAAGGTCATAAAGGTTTGAATGAACCAAATATTTTTTTCCTTTTATAACACAAAAAAGGTTATATAAATAAATCACGAAAACCTTTTTCTTTAAGAGTCATTGATAAAGTAAGCCACACATCTTTTCTACAGCTGTTTTAAGCCATTTTTTCACTTAAATTCGAGGGGCCTGATCGTTTTATGCTTTAGAAATAAAATTCTTAGGCACATCGTAGTTTTTATGCTCCATAACAGAAAATGCGTGTGGAACAAAACAAATAATGCCTTTGTATTTATGGGTGGTGTACTATTTGTGGACTTTATGGGAAAATTACTAAAAAAATAAAAATTTTGGGATTTTTGTTTTATATTTTGGGAATTGTGGGATTTTCTTAACCTTAATTTCCCCACTTATTACATATCCACTTAAAATTTTATTTGAATCGTTTAACTAATAAAAATTTGGTTGCATATTTAAAATTTTTACTTTCCACCCACCCCTGGTAAGTGCATAATGCCCAGCGTCAAAAGTTAAGCTCAGATACTCCCATTAGCGTAGGAGCTGAAATTTTCTAAAGCGGGGAGGGGGGTTTGCAAAACGATTTTTATTGGAGAATAATATTTAAAAAAAAAAAAATATGTAGTAAAATTTTTAAAATTTCTGGGGGGCAACAGCAAGCCTGGATAGGGCATTGCACCCGCCAGAATGGTCTTTTGATGCCAATGGATACTGTACGCTACTCCACTATGCTCATGTCAAATTTTGGCTAAGCCCTTTACAAAATGCTGAATTATTTCCAAATTATTTTCATTCTGCCCCACTGTTTATTCAAAAATTCCGGGATTATCTCTTAAAAATCGTTTAATTTTGCAACAAACTATTTTCAATAAAATCTTGAGTTTGATAATTTGAATTTCGGGACTAGCATCCCTAGTCAAAAATAGTGGCTTTTAATGATGACTTGTGTGTATTTAAAAGCTTTCACTATACGAATTGTTGATCGAAGAGATCTTTCAAAAGGCACTTAGTGCTTATTGGTGATTAGGTCAAAATCTTTTTTGCAAGAAGATTGATTGGATCGTGCAAACATAATTCTCTTAAATGGTCTTAATACAGAATATTTTTTGCTGCTTTAGCTTATGGCTGATACAAAAGCTTAGGAATCGAATCGACCGTTCTTGATATTCTTGAGAGTGCCTTTGCTAGACTTAAAATGTTCAAAGGCGTTTTTAATATATCCATTTAGCTGATAGTTATTCTCAATTTTTGTGCCACCTACAGCCGACCCAAAATGGAATAAAACTTTTAAATATGGACCGGTGCTATTATGGAACTCTTCGACCGCATACCGTAGAGATTGATTTTAAGAGTAAGAATTCGAAATTTTTTCTTTTCTTTGTTGGAAGAAAAATATTAGTTGACAACATGATGAAAATATTAAGCATTAACCGACAAGCCTTGTGAAATAATATTTGTTTACATTCATGTTGATTAACTCTTGTGCCATCCATTGTACAAAATCTAATTTTTATGCCAACAACAAATTTTTAAAATTGTATTTATCTTACAACATCCTCCAAGTCAAGTCACAAAAACAAAACAAAAAAATAGTTCTTTATGCATGAAAGAATGATAAAAAAGTGAATGAAGCTTAAAAAACAATCGCTACCAATTCCATTATTTTGCTCATCTTTTCATCATTCATTATCGCACAGTCAAGTCAGCCAGCTGTTTAGTCATTTTCTCATTCCACTGTCACAGCTTGTTTGATTTGCTTTGAGATTAAATTGTAATTAAATTATTTACGTTACACCGCTTCTTATAACACATACACACACACACACACACACACAAATACAAACAATCAAATAATAGAAATATAATAAAAGTTGGGAATATAACAAACATCAGGCCGAGGCTGTTTGATATGCAGATGGTGGCGGCAACACCAATTTAACATCCTCAACAACAATGTTAACAAAATATAAACAAATTTTCGTTAACTTTTCAACAAAAACGTTATTTAACTTGTTGTTGTTGTTTTCTATTTTAGAATGAGTGCAAAGCGAAAGAGTAGTATAACTTTGAAAACATTTCTACGAGTCTTGCTGGTATTTCCCTCTACAACATCCTGCTATCGTTAGTGCTGCTGCTGTTTTTCCTTCTTTTCATTTGGTAAAATTTTTTTTTTTAATATTTTTCAACAATTTTCGCATATTTGTTATTGCTGCCTTTTTGCTTGTTGTTCTTGTTGAAGTTTGTTTGTTTGTTTGTACAACGAGTACGTTGATGCTTGTTTGACTATGAAATTGAAAGGGAAGTTTTTTTGTAATATGAAAAATAAATATTTAAAAATATATATTTCTTTTATTTTATTTTGGATGGGAAACGAAATATCTGGACTTAAATTTCCGCTAATAATTTTGTATCAATCTAATTTTTATATTTATTTATTTATTTTTACTTTACCATACGTAGTATAAGGTAAAGTATAGTAATCATGAACAAAAATCGAGGTCGGGATTTCCACGTATTTATACGTTTTGAGGTCTCCTGAATCCATTTTGGCTATTTTCGCGATGTCTGTTGGGTGTGTATGCCACTATTTTTGTACTGGTCATACCGTTTGACATATCAAAATGAAATTTAGTATCTGCCTTTGCTATATGGAGATTAAGAGCTGTATAGTTTTGGGCATAATCGGGAGGGGCAAGGGGTCGTTTCCTTACCCCCAAATTTTGTGAACGCTCTACAGGTCATACCGTATGACATATTAAAACGAAATAAAGTATGTGCCTTTGGTATATGGGGATGTAGAGTTGTGTGAATTTTGGGCATATTCGGGAAAGGGCAAGGGGCAGTATACTTATTCCCAAATTTGGTAAACGCTCTACAGGTCATACCGTATGACATATTAAAACGAAATATAGTATGTGTCTTTGCTATATGGGGATGCAGAGTTGTATGAATTTTGGGCATAATCGGGAAAAGGCAAAGGGCAGTTTATTTACTCCCAAATTTTGTAAACGCTCTACAGGTCATAACGTATGACTTATCAAAATGAAATTCAATATGTCGCTTTGGTTCATGGAGATAAAGAGCTGTATTCATTTTGGGCATAATCGGGAAGGGGCAAGGTGTAGTTTACTTAACACACTAAACCGAAAATAATTAATTTTTCGATTCGAATATACTTTGAACTTATATTCTTTATCTAATGTATCCATAAAAATATTTTCATTGGGTATGATAAAGTTGAGTATAGGCCACTCCAGATGGGTGAAAAAATATTTTTTTTTGTAAAAATCAATTTTAGGAAAATAAATCGATTTTGGTGCAAGAAAAATGCTGTAGTGAAAATAGTGATTTTAGTAAAAATATTACTTAAAATATGATTTTTTTTGTCAGTCACCTATTGATTAATGAGTAAATTATCAAACAATTTATGATTTTGTGATAGATACTTATAGTTATTGTGAAAGGTGTGTTCTTAGTGAAAAAGTAACTTAAGTGTCACTTTAATTAAAATTTCAGTATATTTTATTTAATTTAATTCAATTTTTGTTAAAAAATCGTATATTTTGTGAAAATGACACTTTATTTATGGTGAAACAAGTACTTTAAGGGAACAATAACTTAAGTTTATAATAAAAATGCAGCGCTTTTCATTTAGAGCCCATCCATTTGTGGTCAAATAGCCAGTGAATCGCACTACGCATTACAGGGAAAATTAATTTTTTAGCAGAACTGTTCGTTTGTGGAATAAACTCCCTCCAGAGGTCTTTCCTGTCACTTTCAATATAGGAAAATTCAAATCGAATGTCCACAAACACTTCTCCCTCTTTATTAGGTTATGGGAAGGAGGAATCCCATAACCTAATTTCCTAGTTGTGGCACAAAGCATTACATGAGTAGGGGTCATACCCTGAGTGCAGGTCCAACAAAAAAAAAAAAAAAAAAAAAAAAAAATAAATCAGCTGTTGGTAAGAAAGCGTGTTTTTAGTGTTTTTAAAAATCACCTTTTATTCAAAACGTAACTATTTGATATCGTTGCTTTTAGTGAACTGACTTATTGAAAAACATACTTTTGTGGAAAAAAAAATAACTGTTTTGGTGTAAAAATATTTTTTGATAAAAATTTTAATAAAAAATTAACAATAAATAAAATAAATAAAATAAATAAAATAAATAAAAAAAAAAATAAAATAAATAAAATAAAATAAAATAAAATAAAATAAAATAAAATAAATTAAATTAAAATAAAATAAAATAAATAAAATAAATAAAATAAATAAAATAAATAAAATAAATAAAATAAATAAAATAAATAAAATAAATAAAATAAATAAAATAAATAAAATAAATAAAATAAATAAAATAAATAAAATAAATAAAATAAATAAAATAAATAAAATAAATAAAATAAATAAAATAAATAAAATAAATAAAATAAATAAAATAAATAAAATAAATAAAATAAAATAAATAAAATAAATAAAATAAATAAATAAAATAAATAAAATAAATAAAATAAATAAAATAAATAAAATAAGTAAAATAAATAAAATAAATAAATAAATAAATAAATAAATAAAATAAATAAATAAATAAATAAATAAATAAATAAATAAATAAAATTTGTTTTTGGTGAAAAGTTACTTTTTTGTGTAAAAAGGTCTTTATGGATTTTGGGAGGAAATATGTGAAAACCCGTTACTTTTCTTTGTGAAAAAGTGACTTTATTGGTGATAAAGTGACTTTAAGTAAAAAATAACTTTTGTTGAAAATTTAATTTTCTGGTGAAATTGTGACCTTTTTTAAAAAAAGGGATTTTTTAGTGAGAAGGGTAATTTTTATCTGTAAAAAACTAATTGTAAACAGACTTGGTAAACAAGTGACATTTTTGGTGAATAAAATTACTTTTGGTAAAAATGTGACTTTTTTGATTAAAAACTGAATTTTTGGTAAAAAAACATATTTTTTTGGTAAAATGTAACTTTTTTTTGGTGCAAAAGTGACACTATTAATCAAAGTGTACCCCTTCTGATGAAAAAGTGACTTGTTCCACTTTTTGATTAAATAGTGAATTTTTAGTGAAAATGTAAATTTGGTGATAAATAAATATTTGGTGAAACATTATTATTTTTAGTGATAAAGTTCCTTTTTTTTTTGGAGAAAAAGTAACTTTTTTGTTCAAAAGTGAATTTTTTGGTAAACAAATGACTGAGTTTGTTAAAAAACTGATATTTTTAAGTGAAAAGGGTACTTTGTATTTGAGAAAAACTGAGTGTTTTTGGTAAACCAATTAAATTTTTGGTGAAAAAAATGACTTTTAATGAAAATGTGACTTTTTTGATGAAAAACTGAGTTTTTGGTAAAAAACCATCTTTGTGGTAAAAATGTTGAAATGTGACGTTATTAATCAAAGTGTATCATATTTTGGTGAAGAATTGACTTTTTCTAAAAAAATGTTTTTTTTAAAAGGAATTTTTAAGAAAAAGAACATTTTTAGCAAAAGTGTATTTAATTTGAAAAGTTACTTTTCGAAATAAAAAAATGTTTTTTTTTGGCGAAAATTTTTTAAGAAAAAGGGAATTTTAGAAAAAGTGCATTTTATGTCAAAAGTTACTATATGATAATAAATAAATTTTGGTGAAAAAGTGAGTGAATTTGGTGAAAAGTGATTTTTGGTGCAAACTTTTTAAGAAAAAGAGCATTTAAAAAAAAATGCATTTTATTTGAAAAGTTACTTTTTGATAAAAAAAAAATTTTTTTTGGTGAAAAAATGAGTGAATTTGGTGAAAAGTGGCTTTTGGGTGTAAACTGTTGTATTGATGACAAGGTGAATTTTTCTGAAAAAGTAACTTTTATTGTTTATTTGTTATGGAGTTCTTTTGTAAGAAATTGTGAAAAAAGGAGTTTTTTTAACTTTTATGCTGAAAAGATAGACTTTGACGTTAAAATACTGTCTTTTTAGTGAAAAGGTGACTTTTTTAAAAAAGTGAAGACTTTTAGTGACAAATCTAATCTCTTTGAAAAAATAAATCAATTTTGGTATAAAAAGAGAAATTTTGTAAAAAACGGAGATATTCTAAGTAATCACATCCAAAAACACTTGAGGTAGAAAAGAAATGTTTACTGGGTTATCTTTAAAGATGTTCTTACAATAACACAAAAGAATAAAAAGACTGTTGTAAAATAAATATAATAAGATAACTAAACTATGCCAGTGCCACCAACACAATGACCATCAACAGACTGTAAAAAAACCAATGAAACTTTTTAAAAACTTTAACAATGCGGCAAAATATCACAATGGAATAAAATCCAATAAATTTGTTGCAACATACCCGTACTTCTATTAAAAGTGTGCAATGTAAGATAAACAATTTTATTAAAATTTATGGTACGCGAATGCAAAGCAAAAGAAACTCGAGTGTAGTGTAGTTAGTTACGAAAAAAAGGCGATTATGTTGAGTTTATAATTTGCAAGTTGTTTGCTCATTTGCGATAGTAAGTTTAAGTCGAAGAGTAGAATACACATAGCAAAGGATAATTCTACTCCAGATGAAATGTTGTTTTTAAAGAAAATAAATATTTCATTGTCTGCTGAATACAAAAAAAAAAAAAAAAATAGAAAAAACACAGTGTAATAGTAGAGGCAAGTCTTGGAGGAATTGTATAATTTGACTTACATTTTCAGCTTTTTCTACCACTTATGGTGCATCCTTTGTGCAGTCCTTATTGGTACTCGTATAATTATAAAACGGTAATTTATCATTTGTAATTTGTTGCATTTGTTTGTTAAACAAAGTGCAACAACTAATGAACTTTGGAAGTATAAACAGTATAAACTACAAGCTAAAATTCTACAGTCTACTTAGTTACTTTTGCTTTGTTTTTCGCATACGATAGGAAGAATGAGAGTCATTCATTGTCAACGGTATTTAACTTTATCTAAATATATCATTATACACAGAAAATTTTTTTTCATCAATTAAAGGTTTTAATTAGTTTTAAATTAAAGTGCAATTAATTTTTTAATTGATTCAAATATAAATTTGCTTAAAACAGAACAAAAAATCTCTATTAAACAATTAATTGAATCAAGTAATTACTTAATTAGATATTAATCTGAAAGCAAATAAAATATTTAAATGGTGAAACATTTTTTCTGTGTAGAGGAAATGAAAATTAGAAAATTCTCTAAGAATTTTAAAGAATATAATTTATTTTTATATTATTAAAAGTCAGTTGATGCAAAATCTATTTTAAACGGTATGAGCATTTTAAAAAGCGAAATGAAAGCGATTGAGCCTATTCATTTTTGTTTTGTTGGAGGTCACCAAGGCCACTCTCCTATAAGTATGGATTCGGATTATTGTACCATTTTTACTACTTTTCGTGTAAAAAAGACACGAAACTTTTAAAATATATAGATGAAAAGGAACGTTGGGCTGGAAATGAAAGATGGATATAAAAACCTCATAGAAATTCTTTATCAAACTTTTTAATAATAATTCTTGCAAAAAAAACCGACTTCAAAACAGTTAGAAGGGCACCAATTCTAAACTAAAAAAGTAAGAAGTCATCTGTATGAATTAGATTTAAACCAAATAAAAGATGCGCCAAAATTAGAGGGAAAAAAAGTAAAGACTATGTGAATGTTAAGCCTATTACTTTTCAAAAGTTAAGCTATTTTCACCAGCATCCGTCTTTTGTGGGGACACTGTTCAAGCCTCTATCTATAACGGTTTCAAAGATAGGGTCACATAAATAAAATAACATCACCTATTCGGATACCTTTTAATTTACAATTTAAAATTAAAGACCTGTTGTTATAGAGGACTTGGCCACAAAGATTCGTTGTAAATTTAAATTTTCTGTCTATAATCGTTCAAAAGTTTAACCATATACTATATCAAATTATGTATATGAACTATTGGGACATCCTTTACATTATAATTCCATATATTTATACTTGTTATTATGCCAGAGAAAGTAGTGGACATTCTGACTAATTTTCAAGTGTTTGTGTTTAACGGTTCAAAAGATAGGGCCATATCAAATTAAATAATCAAATTAAATAATTCATGGGGACCCCCTATAATTTCAAAATTTAAATTGTATACATGCTATAGTGGACTTTGCAATACAGGTTTTTTGTAAATTTCAGCTGTCTGTCTATTACAGTTCAAAAGTTTGCCCACATACATAGAATTACATTAACTATTGGCACACCCTTTTATTTCCAAATTCAAATTTTATACTTTTTGTTATAGCTAACTTAGCAATACAGGTTCTTTGTAAATTTTAGCGGTCTGTGTAGAACTGTTCAAAAGTGTGAACATATAAATCAAATTAAATAAACTATTTGAGCACCCTTTAATTTATAATTTTGAATATCTATACTTTTTATTATAACGGTCATAGCAATCGACATTCCCTCAAATTTTCAAGGTTTTGTCTATAACGGTTCAAAAAATAGGCCCAAATAGGTCAAATTACGTCTGCTATGGGGACACCCTTTAAATTTTAAATTAATTTTTTTATTAACTTCTGCTGTTAGGAGCTATAGCGATACGCAATTTTTTTAAAATTTTAATTTGGTGCCCTTTACGGTTCTTAATACACGTAAAAAACATGTATGTTGCATGGGGACACCCTTTTATTTTTAATATAATGAACTGTTTTTAAAACGGGACCAACCTGAAAGCATAACCTTTCAAATAAAGAAAAATGGCTGAGTTCTGCTTTTATATACATAAAAAAAGCAACATTCAGACGAAGTCGGTTAAAAATCAGTACTTGTAGTAATAACAAAAACCTAGGGATACGCACCCTAGCAAAAAAAAAAATACGAACACTAGGCATTTTTAAAGGAGACAGTATTAACGAATGGATAAATATAATATTATATATTATAGATAATTATAAGTTGCGCAAAAGGGCGAAATCATGGTGCACAGAAGCTGATGTCTGTGTATTTTGCCTTTCCAAAGTACACAGCAGCAATTTTTCCTTACGCAGAAAAAAATTTTTACACCAATTAAAAGTTTTAATTAGTTTTAACTTAAAGTTCAGTTTATTTCTTAACTGTTTCAAATTTATATTTGTTAAAAACAAAACAAAACAAAAAAATTCTTAATTAAACAATTAATTTAATTAATAAATTATTTGATTAAATTTTAATCTGAAACCAATTAAAATCTTGAATTGGTGATAATAATTTTTTTTGTGGTACTGTTGCTTTATTTACCCAGATATACAGATTAGGTTTTTCTGTAAGAAACAGTATTTTTTCCTTTCACAAAAAAAAGTATTTGCACCAATTAAAGGTTTTATTTGGTTTCAGATTAAAGTTTAATTAAATGATTCAATTATCTGTTTAATTATGAATTTTTTGTTATTCTGTTTTAATCAAATATATAATTAAATCAGTAAAAAAATTAATTGAACTTAAATTTAAAACTAATTAAAACTTTTAATTGGTGAAAAAAATTTTTTGGTGCATTATTTTGTCAGTGTTTTGTTGCTTTATTTATCCGGGAATACAGCTTGGGCCATTTTTTTTAAATAAAATTTTATAAATTAAGTCTTCTTAAATCACTGTAACTTTTGAAATAGTGTTTAAAAATCTACCAGTGTTTTATAAAAAACAAAATTATTAGCTTTCAGCTAGCTAAACAAAAATCCTGAGATAGAAAACAATTTTTTAAATTTAGACGCAAAGCATTGTATTTAGCTTTTTCAATATGGCTTTAATTTAAAAAACGGCAAAAACAGTACCAAAACCCTCAAAACAAAAAACACAAATCTAGCATGAGTTTAAGAACTGCAGCAAATCAGCTTATAAAGTCACATGAACGGTTGGTAATAGCTCTACAGACAACGGCTGATTGAGTGGCATGGGAAATGCGGGCAATAAAAATGGTATAACAACAAATTTGGTATTTTAGTTTGTTTCTATTAGCACTTGATTGTGAAGCTATTGGTATTTGTAAGCGCAATATTGTACAGGCGGATCATATTGATATTAAAAGTCTCAATGAAATTTTCATAAAACTGCCCGACATCCCAATTAGTCAAAATTTCTACACCCAAAGTCAATCGCAGACTACACGGTCGAACATTTTCAATTTTAGTTGTTTTAATTAACAGAACGTTTTCTCCACCTACTTAGCTATTAAGTCCAATGATATTGGAACGGAAAATATTAATCCAAAGTTTTTAAAAGAGAAGCTTCCATTTTGTTTGCCATAAAAGTACAAATCAAATACAAATTTTATTGGTTATTTGGCATTTTTTATATTTATATTTTATCATTATTTTAAAGCAGCGCCATCTGTTGCACAACCGTACTGCGTACTTTCTTTTCTCCACTTTCTCTTGGAAATAAGATATTTTTGCGGAAAACGTATCCCATATTGGAACTATTATACTAAGGTACCTCCTCAAAAATTTTTGTTAAAATCCATACAGTAGTTTTTATGTGATGCGAACACAGGCAGATAGAGAATGACTACCGTTACTGTTTTATTATTTGTATATAGATAAAAAAATAAAATAAAATATAGTTTATTTGAGTTTGTTGGAAGTGACGCCATCTGAATATAAGCACCGCTGTTATGTGTTAACTCATGGGTCTCTTACTTAGTTTTAACTTTAAAGTTTACTAAGATAATTTCGACTCTACCTTAACTGGAAGCACCCTACCATCAACAAGTCAACTGGATTTGTAGCTGATGGTGCGTAAGAGTCATTAAATTAAAGGACTTTTATTACCTGAAATCTCAGCTGAATACTATTTATTACTACTTATTTAAAATTAAATGATACACAATATAATTTAACAAAAATTAATTTATTTTCACAGGATATTGGTTATTCAAAAAGGAAATTGAACTTAAACTAGATTTCTGATACTTTAAACCAAAAATAGCAAAAGTTTAATTGTTTAAGCTTAAACTATATTCATTCGCCTGATGATGAGAATAATAGTGCTGGTAATAATGACCATAATGATGATGATATGTATGTATGATAGTCAAAACCATCACAATTTGCGGTTTTTGGTTAAAATCTTCATGAGTATAAATTTACACAATAACAACATAAACAAATTGATTGAAAATGAATATAGCAGAAAGGAAAATACCAGTCAATCCAGATAACCAGATACAATCTTATATTAATTTTGTTTCTTAAAAGTGTTTTAAGTAAATGTTCTTTTGATTTCAATAGAGTGGTTTTATTTTCCTTCTTCCAAATGTGATAGCCATAAACAAAAGTATGTAATACACCAAACAGAATTTGTAGTATTTGGCTTATTACCCACACTGACCATACTGATGCCACAACCAATATTATGTTACCAACGTTTGTTTGCATACAATCAAGGATAGTATTTAGAAGCTAAAATTTTATAAGTATCTATAGAAAACAATTAATTATTTTTTCTTCTTACATAGGGCTGCCACATTTATTTATCATTCTTCTTTGTATTAAGGAATACAAAAAAAAAAAATACCCGAGAAAAAACGTATCTATACATCCATACATCTATACATATAACAAAACAGTAACTAATTTCCGTCTGTCTGTCTGTCTGCTTTTCATTTGTGTTCGCATCATGTAAAGTCTACTGGATGGATTTTAATAAAATTTTGTGAGGATGTACCTTAGACTCCTGATTCCAATATAGGATACTTTTTTTCCGCCAATATACCTTAGTTATAAGGGATAATAAAGAGAAAAAAACAGTAAAAGTACGCTGACTTTTTTTTTACCGATTTAAAGGTACTGCATTTTTTAAGGCATCTTTTATTTCTGAAAGCGGGATATTTTAAACACGGTTGCACAACAAATGGCGCTGTTTTAAAATATTAATTACTTGCTGCCAAATAGTCAATTGAATAAAATTTGTATTTGATTTTTATTTTTACTTAGTGGAATTACAATGTTTTTAAAATATTTTAAACACCTTTTACAAGGCTTTACCATAATTTTTAACCGACTTCAAAAAAGAAGGAGGTTAGCTATTCGTCTGAATGTTGCTTTTTTTTATGTATGTAACCGCAGAACTCAGCCATTTCTGAACCGATTTTAAAATTTTCCTTTATTTGAAAGGTTATGCTTTCAGGTTGGTCCCATTTTAAAAACAGTTCATTATATTAAAAATTAAAGGGTGTCCCCATACAACATACATGTTTTTTACGTGCATTAAGAACCGTAAAGGGCACCAAATTAAAATTTTAAAAAATTGCGTGTCGCTATAGCTCCCACCAGCAAAAAATAATAAAAAAATAAATTTAAAGAGTGTCCCCATAGGTGATGTAATTTGACCTTAGGTCAGCCGCAAAAGTGAAAAATTTCCCGAAAATTTTTAATTTCTAAACGGTGTTAAGAATCATTCCTAGGAAGTTCATATCTTCTAGAAAGTTCTTTATTGAGATCTTAGGTTCATTTCTGTAGTTGATTGTTTCCTTAAATTTTGAACGGTTTGCTACCTATGGACCTGAACAGGGGAAAAAAGGTAAAAAAAATTGAATATTTTAAAGTTTTTTGCGATTTTGACCTTGAAGATGAAGTTTTTTTGATTTTATATTTTCACAATTTTTGTTCTTTATGACAAGAGCTACAACTTTGCCTCAGAGAGTAAATAAAAATTCCAAACGGTTTGCAAAATATGAGCTTGAGTAAATGATCTTTTTTTTTGCAAAAATGACATCGAGGCCCCACATTTTTGAGGGCTCATAAAAAAAAACCTGGAGGACTTTGGGCAAAACTGGGAGACAGGGGTCTTTTTTTTGGTCTTTTATCACGTAGTGGTGTCCGTATATTGTTATTTTTTTCTGTGTTGCACTGTGTAATAATAATGAGTATGAGAAATGGATTTGCATACCTTATCGTACGCTTTAGTAAAGTCGATGTAAATAACACCACTACTTTGAACATTAGAAAATCTGTTGAAGAGACTTGATGAGAGAAATAGTCGGTAACGCATTTTTTCAAAAGCTTTGTTTTCTTTGTTTAGGCAAAATGAATTCAAACTTTGATTTCATTTATTTCAATTTTATGGGAAAAATCTCAATAGTGATACAGATATGAGAGCACACACAAACATGCATTACATTATATAATTTTATTGCTGGCATACAAAAAACCTTAATAATAAATTATTACAATAATTAGCATGTCATTATGAACTTTTACACATTTACAAATGGCTACAATTCCCAAATGCAAATTGTTATAAAAAAAAGAAAAATAATATAAAAATGGGTGAAACACAGCAACCACAACAACAATTATAAGAGAAAAAAAATTATAAAAACTCCCAATCAAACACTACTAGCAATTAAACTCTTTTCACATTCCCAGCTCTGCATTTGACTACAATGAATTTAAAATAAAAACTTTCAAATTACATCAACAAATGCATACAACGAATACATACCACTCGCATACACGACGAGTACAATCATTTATATCAACAAATAAATTATTTCGTGAATAGTAATTTTTCGAGTGAAATAAATGAAATTACAGCTGTCAAGTTGTTAATTATGGTAGAACAGTGAAAAATAAGCAATTATTCTCGCCTTGACTGAGATCGCTGGCTTGCGGGTGTTGTATTGTAATTGCTGTTATTTCAGTTGTAAATTATGGTTGGTTAAGCCGCTTAAGCGACAGCCTTAAGTTAAATCATTCGCTGTATTCTTCTGAAGAAATGAGTAGGTGGAAAAAACAGAATTTATAATTTTTATGTTTTTTAACATCACAGCAAAAAACACACAAGAAAAATAAAAAATATTAAAAATTATTATTTTTAGGTTCCTTAAAAGACTATTTGTATGCGTAAGGCTTGACAACACTAAAAATTGTTGGTCAGCAAACAAAGTAACAGAGTTGGACGCTTGAAGTGTCACCAACTTGACACTGTTGTAACAACGAAGTGGCTAATAGCAGATTGCTCATTTTGTGAATATTGCTATGTATCACATAGTTAAAGAAATCTATTGAAATAGAATTCGCAATGAAAAAGTGTTATTGCTCTGTATATGGCTGGGAAATCGCTACCAGCCATTGTTAGTAAGCGTCTATTTTGGTTGTGAACAAAATGTTTATGCATCGGAGATTTTCACGAAACAGTGATGTTGCGAGCATTATCCATTATCTTTTATGCGATTTTTATATTAATTACTCTACTATTGAGTCACTTCTTTTTAGGGTTTCGTACCCAAAGGCTAAAAAGGTCATCCTATTGTTTTCGCTACAATGGTCTGTCCTTCCGTCTGTCACCCCACCTTTTATATCTATAGAACCGTAATAGGTAGACCCTTGAAATTTTCACAGAAGATGTAAAACTGTTGCCGCTATAGCAACAAATACACAACTTATAGGGTGTTCCAATAGGAACGTGTTATTCACGTATATGTGTTTATTTCTTGAACTGTGGCAGGCATAAATTTACAAACAGTAATTAAAACTTAGTTCGCTATATAAATAAGTATACAAAAATAAGCATGAAAATTAAAGGGTTTTCCGATAGTGACATGATTTGCATGTATATGGCATAAGTTTTGAACCATAATAGGTAGACACTTGAAATTTTAACAGAAAGTATATTAATTACTACGGCCTCTATAACAAATAGCAATTACTAAAATTTAAAGGGTATTCCGACAGTGACATGTTTTTTTCACATATATTTCCTTATTTTTTTAATCATAACAGGTAGATTATTGACATATTGATATTGGTAACAAATAATAAAATTAAATGGTAATCCGACAATGACATGATTGGCACGTGTATGACCTGAATATAATAATAGGTAATAGATAGACTCTTGTATTTTTTACAGAAGATTAGCCGCGACCGCTATAACACTAAACAGTTAAACAATTTAACTGTCAATTTGGTTATGATCTGAAAATTTACACAGATTTTATATAACAATATTCTCTATAACAATAAGTAGCGAAAAGAATTAATAAAAATAAAATGGTGTTTCCTAGATGTCGCGACTTTGAGGAATTTGGAAGGGTATTAAATACTATGCTCTAGTATAAAAAAAATTTTAAAAATTAAATAGTGCTTCAGAGACCTGAAAAAAGTAACAACTTGTACTTTTAAAATTGTACTGAACATAATACGGAATCCTTCGTGTGTGAGTGTGACTCGCACTTGACTGATTTATTTGTAAAGGATGTTTCTTATAGAGGTATAGAACTTCAAATTGCAATAAAACAACGATGGATTTTTCGATTAACATGAATTTTATTTATCCGAAAGATAATCTTGTGGCTTTACATTTTAAATATGATTTCTGGTATATGACCGCCACGGCTGCCGCGGGTGTAGTCCAATCTGGACGTCCAATTTTCGATGACTTTTTCCAACATTTGTGGCCGTATATCGGCAATAACACGGCAAATGTTGTCTTCTAAGTGGTCAAGCATTTGTGGCTTATCCGCATAGACCAATGACTTTACATAGCCCCACCGAAAGTAGTCTAGCGGTGTTAAATCACAAGATCTTGGAGCCCAATTCACAGGTCCAAAACGTGAAATTAGGCGGTCACCAAACGTGTCTTTCAATAAATCTATTGTGGCACGAGCTGTGTGACATGTTGCGCCATCTTGTTCAAACCACATCTCCTGGACATCATGGTTATTCAATTCAGGAATGAAAAAGTTAGTAATCATGGCTCTATACCGATCACCATTGACTGTAACATTCTGGCCACCATCGTTTTTGAAAAAGTACGGACCAATGATTCCACCAGCCCATAAAGCGCACCAAACAGTCAGTTTTTCTGGACGTAACGGTGTTTCGACATACACTTGAGGATTACCTGCACTCCAAATGCGGCAGTTTTGATTGTTGACGTGGCCATTTAACCAGAAGTGCGCTTCATCCCTAAACAAAATTTGCTTATAAAAATCGGGAACAACGGTAATCTCGTTTTGGGCCCAAAATTGCACTATTTACAAGCGTTGTTCAGGCGTGAGTCTATTGCATTGCCAAACCAAACTGAGAATAAAGCACTTGACAGCTGTTAAATCGGTCGCCATCTTGAAAAGAAATGCCAACTTAAAGTTCTATACCTTTATAAAAAACACCCTTTATATGGGCAGGGTCCACTAAGAAGTCTTTAGAAAACAAAACACTTTTTTGAAGTGTTTTGGCCTTCATTGCAAAGATGAGTAGAAAAGTAAATTTTTTTTTTGTAAAGCTTTTGTATTTATGAATTTCAGAGCTTGGGTCAGAAAAATTGTTCAGGTGCACACTTACGAAACCTTGCGACTGTATAATTGGGTATAGTAGAAGTGAAGATATATACGGGTATATAGTAGTGTAGGGAAGGATTCGGTGCAAAATTTTTCGACGTGTTTTGACGATAAGGACTCATGTGTTATTAAGCACTGGATTTTTAGACAATTTGGATGTTAAAAAAAACTTAACAAATTTCTAAAAGATATAAAGATTTTTTTATCACTAATAACCTATAAATTATATAACAATTCAAATTTTATTTTTTAATTAAAATCTTTTGGAACAAAAAAAAAAAATTAAAATTTACTAAGATTTTTTTTTTTTAATTTTAGCAAAATACTGAAAAAGTCCATTTTGGTTCTTCCTTTTCGCCGTGATATGGTTGAAATAGTGGCACTTTCAAAAAAGTAACACAACTATAAAATTGGCAATCACAAAAAACAGATTTTTGACTGCCTTATCAAAATATGTGCCATAGTGCGGAGGCCAAAGCTTTGCATTTTCTGACAACATTTATGTTAGAAAATTGCTAAAAAAATATAGAATGTTTTAAACTCTTTAAATTATTTAATAATTAAATTATATTAAATAAAATTTATATTATAATAATTTTACATTTGTGAAAACTTAAAAACTAGATTTTATAAAACTAAGTACATATGTAAGTAGAAACATACCCTACAGTGAGTACTACTTGTAAATGTAACATACATACGTTTTTAACATTTCACTTTTATTATAAAATTCAACTAAAAATTAAAATTTATTGAATACCAGCTGTACCCATACACGTTGCGTGAGTCCTGACAACATTTTGTTCGATTTTGCTTTGAAAGTAATCCACACCAAACTTTAATTTTCTTACGTATGTATTTACTTTATATAAAGGTATCCATCTCAGGATGAAATTATAAAATTTATATAAAATTCTGAAATTTTTAAAATTATTGTAAAGCTCTGTAAAAGGTGCTTGAAATATTTAAATAACAATATAATTCCACAAAGTAAAAATACAAATCAAATACAAATTTTATTTAATTGGCCATTTGGCAATTAGTAATTAATATTTTGTCATTATTTTAAAACAGCGCCATCTATTGTGCAACATTGCTTTAAAATACTGCTTTCAAATATAAAATATTTCACCTCATCTGATCTCCTTTCTATTTATACCACTTACATCCGGCTAAAAATGGAATACAACTCTCATGTATGGGCCGGTGCTCCAAAGTCTGTTTTGGAACTACTCGACCGCATGCAGGAGAGGGCGAAGAAGCTTATAGGTGACAGGAGGGTATCCAACTCTATTGACTCTCTTGAACATCGACGCAATGTAGGTTGTGTTTCGCTGTTTTATCGCTACTACAATGGAATGTGCTCTGATGAGATTAGGGAACTAGTTCCCGATATCCGCACGTTTTCGCGCACAACACGCTTTTCATTAAGAGCTGATCCATTTGTGGCGATTGGCCAGTGAATCGCACAATATATTACAGAGAAAAATCGTTTTTTAGCCGTACAGTTCGCTTGTGGAATCATCTTCCTACAGAGGTCTTTCCTGTCAGCTACAATGTTGGAAAATTCAAATCGAATGTCCACAAACATTACTCCCTCTATCCTCCTTCCCATAACCTAATTTCCTAGTTCTAGCACACTGCTTTGCATGAGTAGGAGTCATCCCCTGAGTGCTGGTCCGAAATAAAAAAAAGATGCCTTAAAGTATGCGGTACCTTTAAACCGGTGAAACGATTGGCGTACTTTTACTGCTTTTTCTCCATTTTCTCTTGGGGATAGTATATTTTTGCGGAAAAAAAGTATCCTATATTGCAATCAGGCTACTAAGGTTAAAATCCATGTTAAAATCCATGTAGTAGTTTTTACGTGATGCGAACACAAAAAGGAAAGACAGACAGACAGGAAATGTTTTACTATTTTATATATGTATAGATTTAAAATTTTTTGTTCGAACTATTTATTATAACATTCAGACGAATAGAATCGAACCTGTATTGACATATTCGTATATTTTTCAAAAATGTTTTTTTTGAAAAATATTTATTTGTTGCAATGTGCACACCAGCATTTACCAAAATTAACCTTCACTGTATTGTCGATGTATTCTTTGTGAGTCACTTAGAAGTTAGTAAGAAGTTTCATTAGTGTACTTTTCATTACGTAAAGTAGTAGCACTAAGGAGGTCACGCGAACTATGCACCATACAAGGGACTAATTAATTATATTGAGTAATTAATTGGCAATTTCATTAGCATTGAATTGTAAGTAATGCTAATAATTTTTTTTTCATTACCATTGTTTTCATTAATGCTAATGCTTTTTAATGAAAAGGTTTCATTAGTAATTATTTAAAACGTAAAATCATTACCATTAACCAATGATTAAATTACAAAAAAAGCATTATCATTATTGGCCACATTTGTAATCAATTTTTTGCAGTGAAAAAAATGCGGAAAATTTTATATTTATTATTTCCAAATTATAAGAATTTTTTTCCTATAAAAACAAATAACAATCAGAAAAAATAAAAATAAAAATAATTTCTGAAAATTAAGTTTTAATGACAAATTTTTAACCCGTTTGAGAATGCTTTTTTTATTTATTTATTTCCCTTGGATAAGACCAAATTGTAAGCATAGTATAAATTTTAAAAACTAGCGTGAGTGCAATAGTAGTAAAGGCCTACATGGACATAGTTGTGTATTTAATAAAAAATTCATATAAAAGTAGTTAAAGTCAATATCTGCGGAGAACAACGAATTCCTTGATAACTTATTGGCATCCTAGAGTTTTTCGCCTTACTCGTTCATAAATAAATGGTAAAATATCGACTAAATTTATAATGCTTTTGTATTATGTTGTTCATGCATGCCGTTTTACCTCAATTTCTATAGATGATATTTGGTCAAGTAATAAATAAAACACAATTATAAGATAGTTGACCATACTGGTGTAAACATAAAATTTTAAAATTAGTTTTTAGGAGTTCCAACTTGTTATACGAAGATGTGTTTTGACTGACAAATTAAAATATTCTATATTTTTAGCTTATTCTTCAAATAACTACTAGATTAGTTACCATAGAATTATATGAAAAATCTGATTCTTAACACCGTTAAAATATTTTCGGGAAATTTTTCACTTTTGCGGCTACCTAAGCGCTACCTAAACGGTGTTAAGAATCATTCCTAGGAAGTTCATATGTTCTAGAAAGTTGTTTATTGACATCTTATTTTTGTCGTTGATTGTTTCCTTGAATTTTGAACGGTTTGCTACCTATGGACCTAAACAGGGGAAAAAAGGTAAAAAAAATTGAATTTTTTAAAGTTTTTTGCGATTTTGACCTTGAAGATGAAGTTTTTTTGATTTTATATGTTCACAATTTTTGTTCTTTATGACAAGAGCTACAACTTTGCGTCAGAGAGTATATCAAAATTTCAAACGATTTGCAAAATATTTGCTTGAGGAAATGATAATTTTTTGCAAAAATGACATCGAGGTTCCACATCTTTGAGGGCCCATAAAAAAAACCTGGAGGACTTTGGGCAAAACTGGGAGACAGGGGTCTTTTTTTTGGTCTTTTATGACGTAGTGGTGTCCGTATATTGTTATTTTGCCATGACTTAAATAATTACACAGTGTGTAATCATAGTGAAAAATGTATTAATAAGCAGTATTGCATTAAACATGTGATTTGTCAGTGTATCTGCAAATTTTCGCAACAGATGTAAAATAATGTTTTCTGATGATGGACTAACTGCCACTTGTATTGAGTTTATTTCATTGCAAATTGTTAACTTTTTTAACTTTCTGGATTATTCTATAAAAATATTGGTTGATTATTGTATTATCTGCACCTTTTCAAAAAATTTTTATGAGTTTTGTAAATTCATCCGACTAGAAATGGGTTACTATTTGTTTACTAAATTTCTAGTTATTAAATCCTACTGCGATCATAAATTTGTGTTTTATATGAAAAATGATTATCTCATCAATTATAGTTAGTAATTATACGATTTAATTACATTTCCATTACCATTGGTAAAAACAATTATAATTAAAAATAAATCAGTAGCATTAAATGGTACTTAAATTGTTTTTCATTCTAACTATTTTAAATAATGCTAATGAAAATTCAATGCCAATGAAAAAATCCCAAGTAAGCTATGCACCTAATGGCTGATATTTCTAATTTTTTATTACAGGTAATTGTAATTTTTTAATTACAAATTATATGTTAATTGTATTTGTGGAAAACCCCAATTACAATTACAAATATTTGAATTTAAATGTAATTAAAAAAAATTCCAATTATATTCACATATTACTGTGTAATTGCGTATATAATTAATTATAAAATATAATTGACTTCCCCCAGATCTGATAAAAACAACTTGTACATTTTCAAAAACAGTTCATATTTCCGAAACATATTTTTAATACATTTTTCCTAAAACCTCATCTGATCTTAAACGACTATTTAAAGCGACTATTAAAAAAGAAGTAGTAAAATCAGTCAAGCTGTTTTAACTGAAACCATTAGCAACGAACAGTATTTAATTTTAATTATTTAGATAATTATTTTGTCAAATGTGACATTTCTTTTGCCTTTAGCATGCTGCCACAAGATTTTCGAATAATATTTATATTCTTTTTGTGAACTTAACGAACAAAAACTATCAAAGAGATTTTTCATTTTATTTTAAATTACAAAAAAAAAAAACAACGACAACAACTACGAAAATTCTCTTCAGCACAATATTTAAATGTCATTAATGAAGCTTTTGGTTTATTTTTGCACCATTATTGTTGAGAGCAAAACTTGTGCTAAATAAGAGCTGCTGCATACCGCAACAGCAATAGCAACAAAAATTAAAAAAACAACTTGTGTTAAAGTGAACAATAACAAAAAACATTAAATACAGTAAAAATGCCAAAAAGGAAATAAACGAAAATTTACTATATACCATCGCTAACAAGGCACAACATTTAAATATGTATTTAAGGTTTATGTATGTATGAGTATTTTTTAGTGAAAAGGGTAAAAACATTATAATAATTAAAATACCTTTAAGTGTCATTACGCAATACGTCAACAGCTTTTTGTTCCAGTTTTTCCTTTATGTGTAATTTTCCACTCATCTACCTGAATGACCACTTCATACCATCGTCATCATCATCGTCATCATCGTCACCATCATCGTCATCAAAGAAACTTGAAAAATGTAAAGCTGGGTCAGTAGAATTCCTTTTGAAGTTTTGGTGTTGAAAGGTTAAACCAAACGTTTAAGTAAAGTACGGTTAAGCGGTAAAAACTATTGAAAGAATATAATACATTTTTAATTTGGCTTAAAAAAATATTAAATTTAGCCAAAATGAATGGTGTGAAAGAGTTTAAAAAAAAAATATTTTATATGTTTTTGACAGAAAACATTTTGTAAAACTTCTTTAAAATAGCACTTTCAAAAAATACTCCCTTATAATAGTTCACTTAAAGAATCCATAAACAGGACTTATAAAAAAGGTAGCTTTGGAAAATACCTTTACAAACTACTTTTCAAGAAAAACACCTATCAAAAATTGAGAAGTACTTTTCAAGAAAAGCACCTCTAGAAAAGTACTATTTAAAAAATATCATATAAAAAGTACTTTTAAAAATATATCGTTTGAAAAGTACTTTTAAAAAAATATCGTTTAAAAAGTACTTTTTAAAAAATAACCTATAAAAAGTTGCCATTTTAAAAAATACTTTTAAAAAAAAGTACTTTATGAAATAAAAAACGTACTTTTCCAAAAAAGGAATTTTTATGCATCTACTGCAAAACTACCCAGAAGTCCTCCCGAACAATGATCCGAAGAGCAGATTTACTATCCTTGCTTAGCTGAGGGCCCTTCATCAATTTTGTATCCTATTCAACACCAAATATCATTTTTTTTAGCAACTTTCTCTTTGGCAACACCGTTTTTGGCAGCTCAGGTTTTGTCGTGTAACTTATTACTGTTAAACATGTTCAGTTTGGTCTATAATTTAACTATGAGCCGATTTACAAATGAACAACGCTTGCAGATTATTAAATTCATTTTCGGTTAAGAAGATAGTTAAGATAGTCAAAGAAGGTCACCCATTCTGAGGCGACTATTCGAAATCTTGTGACTAAATTTCACACCAAATTTATATTATTGGTCATTAAACCACTAAGACGTAACTTACACCATGAAATCGTGTCATGAAATTTCTTCAATTCTCTTTTGAACTTTCTTGTTTTTCCTTGCCTCTCTTCACCTCTTGCCATCACAAGACCGGTTTCATGCAACTGATTTCATGAAAAATGTCATCGTGTAATTTAGCTATAACACTCGTAGAGTGCGGATAGAGTAAAATTTCGCAGCTGTATACGCCAGTGTTGTTGATGACCATGAATTATCGATTCGTCGCCGTTCGTAGCAATCAGACCAAAGAGAAACGGCGTATAAACAGGACGGCAAAAAATACTAATTAAACCCGTCTCTTTCACACGTTGATTAGTTTTCTTTTGTGTTATTTCGTAAACATTGGTTTTCTTTTGTGCTATTTTCTTATTAATTATTTTTTTATTAGTGTAAATGTGCGTAACTTTCATTAAATATATTTCTCAAGCTTATTTCACAACACCAAAGAGTTTTGATTGTTTGTTTTAATTATACTTTGTTGTTTAATTAATATTTTAATGCACAAATTAACTTTTAAAGTACAAAAGTTTACAAAGTTTTAAACAACGAACACGCTTTAAAGGAAAATTTTCAAAATTTTTAGTTTTTGTTTTGTTTATTTTGCCGATGTTCGTATAAAATTGTTACTATATTTGTCTCTTAGACTACGAAGTTGTGATCAAGGTTAACGTCGGCACCTAGCCGCGTTGGCTCTTTTCCGACGGTAGTCTTACCACAACCACCATGTGAAGCCCCGAAAGGGACCTCAATAACAACCGACCACAGAGATGCAAGGTTCTCTGTGGTGCCACCGATTCCCGTGGTACCAGTCCTTTGAGCACTGGTCCGGCCTCGAAGAGGACCCATAATAAAACAGACCTGTTCTTCCAGATTCAGGCTCCAGAAACGCTGGCGTCTGGTGCCCCTATTTTCCCCGAGGGTATATTGTTTAAGCTTTTGGAAATGCTGCAGTGACAGTTTGTACCCCCGGGGGACTAAGACGACGAAGGCTAGATCGTTACTGTAAAAGGCGAGCGCTGCCGTGCGCAGAGCTGTACTTGGCTAGCATGCGAAACAATGGCCCAATTGAGAGGCGAGTTCGGTAAACAGTTTTTATCACGTTTGGGGATGGTCAATTGACCGCCTAGATCGTGTGATTTAATGTTTTTAGACTTTTTTGTTGGGCTATGTTAAGACTTATGTCTATAGGAACAATCCGCAATGCTTGACGTATTGGAAGGCACTATTGAAAAATTTATTCGTAAGATACCGGCCGATATGTTGGAGAGAGTATGCTAAAATTGGACCGGGTGTATGAACCATTTGAGGCGTACCCGCGGTCAACATTTATATGAAATCATCTTTAAATGTTGAATTATATACATACCCGTATGTAGATCGTTCTATCGCTTCTAATAAAGATTTCTATATATTTCTATATATTTTGTGTTTTTTTCATGAAATCTGAATGCCCTTACAAGTAAAGGGTGTACTTTGTAGTTTTAGTCTATACATACATATAATAAAATTGTAACTCATTTCCTGTCTTTCTGTCTTTGTTCGCATCACGTAAAACCTACTGGATGGATTTTAACAAAATTTTGAGAGGAGGAACCTTAGTATCCTGATTCCAATATAGGATACAAAAATATCTTATTTCCAAGAGGAAGTGGAGAAAAAGCAGTGAAAGTACGCCCATTTTTTTTTACCGATTTAAGGGTATTGCATACTTTAAGACATCTTTTTTTTGAAAGAATGATATTTTAAACACGGATGCGCAATAGAAGGTGCTGTTTAAAAAAAAAATGACTAAATCTTACTGCCAACTAGCCAATTGAATAAAATTTTTATTTGATTTGTATTTTTACTTTGTGGAATTACAATGTAATTGAAATATTTTATACACCTTTTAAAGAGCTTCACAATGATTTTTAAAATTTTAGAATTTTATATAAATTTTAGAATATTTCTAGGGATGGGTACCTTTATATAAAGTATATACGTAAGAGTCTTGAAATTTGATGAGAATTACTTTCAAAGCAAAATCAAACTAAATATTGTCAGGACGCACACAACGTGGGTGGGCAGAGCAAGTTATAAATAAAATTTCTTATAAGACATAATAGACAGATTTTAATATTTTTAAAACGAAAAATTTTTTTGGAATATTTTTTTTTATATAAAATTACATAATTAACCAAATTAAAATTATTTAACTTCTTTGGTATTATGTAGGGAATATTAATTAACACAAAAAAAAATAATATTAATGACAGAGAAATATTTCAGCATAACTTAACTGTAAACATACATACACATTATTTTTTGTTAATTAATAAATATACTAAAAGATATGTATATACAAATCGTTATTCAAAACGTTTTATTTTTTGCTCAAGAATTTTTTGTTTGGTTTTCGCCAAAAAAAAGGCAAAAGGAAATGTGTCCGTATCTCACTTAATATCAAATTACTAGATGTTAAATGGAAAATATGCGGAAAACGAAACCAGGCTACAACCGCTGTTGTGACTGTTGACACTTGGTGCTTTTGATTTGAAACTGCTGGAGAATCAAAGGACGAATACAATGCCAACCATTAATTTTTATTTAAACACAATTTTATTTTCTTTTATTCCATGTTTTTCTTTTCGTTTGTCTGTTTATTTATTTATTTTTTTGGGACATAAAAACCACGCTGTTGGGATGATTTGATTACTGTCTGTTATTTTTCGCTTTTGTTTTTGTGGTTTCTTTGGCCTCCACTATGACGAGAAAATGAGTTTGCTATGTTGTCCAAAAGAGGTTTGAAATGTTTTTCTTTTCTTATCTTTTCTTTTTCTACAAAGTAGTTAGAATTGTATTTTTTGTTACAGAATAATATAAATTAAAAAATAATTATGTTTTGTTAGTGCAAAGAAGTATTTGGAATTCCGTGGATACATCTTTTGCCAAATATAAATCTGTCTATTTTGTTTATTTTTTTTTGACAGAATGATGTTTTTTTTAAATTAAAGGAAGTCTTATAAATCTGACTATTACGGATATATATCGTAGTTCAAAAATAATTGTATATATAGAACAAAAAGGAAAATATAGGAAATAAAGGAATAGGTAGAAGATATTTAACTAGCCTTAGATTCCAATGAACAAGAAGAAGCTTAGAGTAATGCAGTCAATAATAAAATGTTAGAAGCTAAGACCTTATAATGATTGGATTCCTCAAACCTAAAGTAGTGTCAGTACTAGAGTATCCATTTAATCGGGTTTTGATTTTATTCAAGCAAATAATTTATCGATTTTCGACGATTACTCGAATTAATGTATGTATGTATGTATGTATGTATGTATGTATGTATGTATGTATGTATGTATGTATGTATGTATGTATGTATGTATGTATGTATGTATGTATGTATGTATGTATGTATGTATGTATGTATGTATGTATGTATGTATGTATGTATGTATGTATGTATGTATGTATGTATGTATGTATGTATGTATGTATGTATGTATGTATGTATGTATGTATGTATGTATGTATGTATGTATGTATGTATGTATGTATGTATGTATGTATGTATGTATGTATGTATGTATGTATGTATGTATGTATGTATGTATGTATGTATGTATGTATGTATGTATGTATATATGTATGTATGTATGTATGTATGTATATATGTATGTATCTATGTATGTATATATGTATGTATCTATGTATGTATATATGTATGTATATATGTATGTATGTATTTACTGTAGAAAAAGTACATACATACAGCATACATTTATAGAGTGGAGAACTAGAAAGAGACAGATGAAAGTACCCCGTATCAAGAACGATAGAAAACAAGATTACGCTATGCGCATGTTTTCCCGTTAGATGACGTTGTTTAGCCAATTTAAAGTTGCCAAGTCTGTAACCAACAAATGCTTCCAATAAATACGTACAAAAAAATCTAAGTAATACGCAACAATTGGCAACCCTGCAAATAAACTCTCAACATTTTTATGAAAAACTCTCATAATTTACAGTTATACTCTCAGTCATAATTATTAGCGAATTGGAAGACATTTTCGTAACGTCATTCGGCCGACATGCTCAGAAAGGTTCAATTTTACTTTCGTGATGGCGTAACCTTGTCTTCTATCATCCTTGGCCAGTATACTACTCGTATTAGTATAATATTTTTTACCTGTTACTGAGCATATCATCATAGTGTTCAAAAGATAAGGTCATATAGATTAAATATCATTAACTATAGGGACACCATTTAGTTTCCAACTTTATATTTATTGCTATAGCGGTCACAGTAATATACGTTCTGTGTAAAATTCTAGCATATGTCTATAATGGTTCCAAAGTTATGGCCATTTAGGTCAAATTACATAAATTTTTGGGGCACCCTTTAATTTATATTTTAAATATATGTATGTATATACTTTTTATTTGGCCAAACATAGTAGTAGACATTATGTCTAACCTTTAAGTGATTGTCTATAATGATTCTAAAGATACTGTCAATATCATATTATTACATCAATTTTGGGAACACCCTTTAACTTCCAAGTTAATATATTAGAATTGTTGTTATAGTGGAATTAGCAATTTAGGATCTTTGTAAATTTTATATGTTTGTCTATAACTGGCCATATATATCAACTGTTGGGACACCCTTTATTTTCAAAATTAAAATTTTATACTTTTTATTGTTGCGAACTAAGCAATTAATGTTCTTTGTAAACTGTAACCATCTGTCCATAACGGTTCAAGAATTTTGCCATATACATCATATATTAGGACACCCTTTAATTTATAATTTTAAATATTTTACTTGTTATTATAACGGACAAAGTAATGGACATTCTGTCCTATTTATAAGTGTTTGTCTGTAACGGTTTAAAATATAGGGCCGTATATGTCATATGTGGACACCCTTTAATTTTTAAGTTTAGTTTTGATTTTATATGTTAACAATTTTTGTTCTTTATGACAAGAGCTACAACTTTGCCTCAGAGAGTATATCAAAATTTCAAACGGTTTGCAAAATATGAGCATGAGTAAATGATCATTTTTTTCAAAAATGACATCGAGGCCCCACATCTTTGAGGGCCCATAAAAAATAACCTGGAGGAATTTGGGCAAAACTGGGAGACAGAGGGTCTTTTTTTTTTGGTCTTTTATCACGTAGTGGTATCCGTATATGGTTATTTTTTTCCGTGTTGCACTGTGTTATCAAGTAACCATTTCAGTACAATTTAAAATTATTCTATACAAAAAACAACCCATGCAGGCTTGATAATGTTGATGTCTAATGTATTTTAATGCGTCTAAATTAGTGTCTTGCCAAATAAGTGACATTTGTTTTTGCGGTATTTTGGGTTGAAAATATCCTTAGAAAAATTTATTTCCAAAATATAATTCTATCAGAATAAAACTGTGTATTTTTCTGAGCACAATAATTATTTAGGTTGCTATGCTTTAAAAATCTTTGCTATCAAAAACTATAAATTTCTAAAAGGTTTTATTGAAAACTACTTTATTTTTTGTTCTAAAATTTTCTATTTTATCAACTTTTAAACATTTTGCCACTGACTCAATTTGTATAAACTCATAAAGTGAATTTATATCTTTTCTAAACTTAAATTTCTATCAACCGCAATTAGTACCAAGACCAGAGAAAACAAAACAAAAAAAAGCATTTCAATTACATTAGTTTTTTTTTGGCTGGTGTGCAAAAAAATTTTATAAGGATTCCAGCAGTAATAACAACAAAAATAACAACTGCTTTAAAAACAAACTCTAAAATTTCACTTCTATTAAATTTCAACAAAATGTATTTACAATTATGCATTTTATAAGATTTCGAATGCGATTCTATTCGTCTTGAGATTCTATTCTATTCCGTTCATTAAAACTAAAAATTGTTTTTTTTGTGTGTTTTTATTGTTTTAAGCCAGAAAAGTTTATTTAATTGTATTTGGCCTTCTTTCTTATCCTTGACTCTGTTAGTGCGCGTATAATTGTGTAATATTTTTTTTTCTGCTTAGACTTTTATTGTGTTTCTTATAGAGTTGTTGGCAATGGGGAAAAGAATGAAAGAGTTAGTTAGTGCTTAGAAAGTCGTTGTTAGAGATTTGTTTTGCTGAGGTTTTGTTAACAAAAAATCCTATTCAAATAGGAGAGAGAAGGAGAAAGAAAAATTGTCAGCAACAGAAATGAATAAGAAATGAAATAATTAAAAGTGGAAATCGTTGAAATTATTTCTTAAATAAAGTAAGTAAATATTTTAAAGCAATTGTGGATTTAAGACGAGTTGAAGCTAAAAGTTTTAAGAAAACATTTTTGCTACAAAACGTTCTTCTACGGTATCGAATTGTTTTGGAAGAAGTATCAAAAATATTTTTTTTTATTATATTTTTATTATAAAGTGTAAAAATAAAAATCACTCGTTGTAGTGAAATACCCAGAGTGTTGGGCGGGTATCGAAACCGTCACAACTCTCTGAGTGGTAGACTAGCACACACTACCTACTAGTTTTCCCAGATACCTTGAATAAATATATTATTGCTCGCAATTATATGTAAAAATATTATTACAATTGACGATTTATGATAATTTGTTTATTTACACAGTGCAAAACGGAAAAAAATAACCATATACGGACACCACTACGTGATAAAAGACCAAAAAAAAAAGACCCCTGTCTCCCAGTTTTGCCCAAAGTCCTCCAGGTTTTTTTATGAGCCCTCAAAGATGTGGGGCCTCGATGTCATTTTTGTAAAAAAATTATCATTTCCTCAAGCTCATATTTTGCAAACCGTTTGAAATTTTGATATACTCTCTGAGGCAAAGTTGTAGCTCTTGTTATAAAGAACAAAAATTAACATATAAAATCAAAAAAACTTCATATTCAAGGTCAAAACCTTTTTTCCCCTGTTCAGGTCCATAGGTAGCAAACCGTTCAAAATTCAAGGAAACAATCAACTACAAAAATGAACCTAATATCTCAGTAAACAACTTTCTAGAACATATGAACTTCCTAGGAATGATTCTTAACACCGTTTAGGTAGCGCTTAGGTAGCCGGGAAATTTTTCACTTTTGCGGCTACCTAAACGGTGTTAAGAATATGTTCTAGAAAGTTGTTTATTGAGATCTTAGGTTCATTTTTGTAGTTGATTGTTTCCTTGAATTTTTGTTCTTTATGACAAGAGCTACAACTTTGCCTCAGAGAGTATATCAAAATTCCAAACCGTTTGCAAAATATGAGCTTGAGTAAATGATAATTTTTTTGCAAAAATGACATCGAGGCCCCACATCTTTGAGGGCCCATAAAAAAAAAACCTGGAGGACTTTGGGCAAAACTGGGAGATAGGGGTCGTTTTTTTTTTGGTCTTTTATGACGTAGTGGTGTCCGTATATGGTTATTTTGCCATGACTTAAAAAATGACACAGTGTGTTATTTAATGCTACAATACAATTACAAATTATATTCTTATTTAATTTATCGCGCATATTAACGCTAACCTTCACCTGTTGAAGTAAAACAGTCAAAGTCTTTGACTAGCACACTACCTATTACCATACCGCGGCCCCCCATTATAATATATTAGTGAGTAGGGTCTTATATCTTTTAAAAAGTATTTGATAAGAACCAAAAAATTGCTAACTTTGCTTATCAGTTAGGTCTTTCTGATCATATATTTGACATCTTTGACTCTGCCTTTATATACACAGAAAATTTTTTTTGCTCCTATTAACAGTTTTAATTAGTTTCCGATACAAATTTAATTAATTTTTTTTTAATTGACTCAACTAAATAATTAATTAAGAATAAATTCAATAATATTTCATTTAAGTAGATAATTGAATTAATTAAAAATTTAATTAAAGTTGTATCTGGAACTAATTAAAACTGTTAATAGGAGCAAAAAATTTTTTCTGTATACAGAATTTATTAAATCGGCTTTAGTATTTTATAAAGGAGGTTTAAAAGAATGGGAAATTGGTTGCTAAGGTAATGCTTGGTTTTCACTATGTCATTTTTGTTGTCAAATTGTCCAAATTGTTGGCAATTGTATGAAAACGGATTGTCATATGGTGCCATCTATGTTTGCAGTCAGTTATGCACACCAACTGCCATCTTAAATGACAAATAAGTGAAAACGCCAAATTTTAGTTTGTCAGCAGATATGGCATCATTTTTTTTCTTAAAGTAGATTTGACAACAAGTTGTCAACTTTTTTGTTTGTCTTTACCGACTTTTTGTCAGTTCTTAAAATGCAGTGAAAACGCATTTGACGCAAAATGACGACAATTCATTTGAGGCAGTTTTTGTTGACAGTTCATATGACATAATGAAAACCAAGCATAAGAAGAATAATACTCAAAATCAATTCAAATACAACACGGATAAAATCATAGGCATAGTATATGTAAACTAGTCTCATCCCATGTCTGGGTAATGGTAGTTAGATAAAGGCGGAAATAGGCAGCAAACAACTATTTTCTTTAAACGTACTTAAAATGGGATTACACGGCGTATGTTTGTCATATGACTTGTCAGTTTGATAAGCCATATGTAATTTCATGTGTTTGTCAAAATAGACATTTTACATACGGTTTATAATTTTTGCTTTCAAACGTACATGTGTAATTACATCTGACATAACCTATAATATATAATTTTTCCGCTACACAGCTGATGCAAATGTGCAAACTTAATGCTTTTGCCATGCTTTTAGTGCTTTTGGTACCACAAAAAACCTAAAATAGCAAAATATCAAGTTGGCATTACAGGATGTCAGATGCTTTGTCACATCAAAATAGAACACGTTCTAAATGAAAAATGTCATATGTATTGTACACATGGAAAATACACATGTTATGTTTGAATGGGTTTACACGACGTGTATAGAATTTACACATGTAAAAGTCATATGACAAATACACGCCGTGTAAAAGCACTTTTAATAAAGCAGAGTGACTTGTCTATAATTAACTAAACTGTCCAAGTGAATCCAATAAATACAATAAAAGTCCCTTAAATTAGGTACTTGAATAACCCCAAATTTCCCTATTGGGTTCTAGGTGTTTAACAACACTTATTTCTGTACCCTTGTTATTTAAAAAAGAAAAAAAAAGAACGCAAACACACCACTTACAGCACATTCCATTTATTTTTAATAATGCTTTAATGCAATTTTTATAGCGTGTGTTTTAGCCATTCAGGTGAAGTAATCTGTATGTGAATGCTTTCGCTCCTAATTACCGTCAACACTACATAAAATCGCTATATTGTGATAATTGCGCGGAATTTAGTTATTAATAAAAACTCCGACCAATAACTGTCGATAACTGAAAATTACTGATAATATCAAGTCGGTTGAAAACAGATATTATCTTTATAGTTAAATCCCCCGACTGTATATTATCATGTTGACTTCTAACAATTTAATGCCAATGTTTCTGGAGCATGTGGGCGCACCAATATTAAAGGCATGCATGGGGCTTATAATTGGTCTAACCAGGGGCCAAATTACGGCATTCGATATCGATCGAAATTTATATTAAATTTTCTATTGAAATTTCAATCGATATTGAATGC
This sequence comes from Phasia obesa, assembly GCA_949628195.1. Taxonomy (NCBI): domain Eukaryota; kingdom Metazoa; phylum Arthropoda; class Insecta; order Diptera; family Tachinidae; genus Phasia; species Phasia obesa. The sequence goes on along the minus strand of OX451216.1, from coordinate 17,730,943 downwards.
CGTAATTTGCCCCCAGTTAGTTTTTCGGTTTTTAATCAAATTTTAATTTTTGAACAAAAAAAAATTTTTCCTAAAATTTTTGAATGAATATATGATTTTTGGCGAAACTTGTATCTTTAAACGAACTTTTTAATTATTAGTAGTTTTTATTTATTTTGCCATTCGAATTGACAACTAAGTAACTTGAGAATAATAATTTATATTTGAGGGATTTATGCGAATTACGCAAGTTCAATAATTTTTCTTCAAGCTAAATGTGTAGACCTATCTATAGATACCAATGTTAGGTAACGAAGATGCGAGTTCAATAATTTTTCTTCGACCAAATCTAGCAGCCCTATATATAGAATCCAATGTTAGGTGACAATGGTGACGATGATGCGAGTTCAATAGTTTATCTTCCACCAAAACAAGTAGACTTTTGTATAGAAACCCATGTTAGGTGACGCAGTTACAGATGTGATAATGGTGAGGACGGTAATGGTTGTTGAGTTCAATAATTTTTTTTCAACCAAAAAGTTCTCAATGTGCCTAATGAAGTTTTCACTTAAAAAAAAAAAAAAAAATTTCTTCTGGATATTTCATCCTAAATGTATGCAACTCATCTGTCTAAAATACAAATCCAACAAGATAATTATTTAAGCGTTTTTTTTTTCTTTAATGGATACAATCCTTACAGACAATTTAAAATACATATTAACTTAATCTTAAGAAAAAAATAAAAATTTAAATAGGAATTTAAAAAAACAATGATATTGTTACGAAAGAAGAATTTATTCATTATAAGCTCTGAACAACAATACTCTCGAACAACAACAACATTAATGGCTTATTTTCTTACAATGATGGAAGAAAGAAACGCCCCATACAAAAATTCGCATTTACGCATACACACACACACAGATTAAATAAACACTCTTCTGTTAAATACACAGCCACATACATAAATACAAGCATAAACAAATAAACAGCCACACACACAGGTATAGAGAAATAAATAGCCACAAATACAGGTATAAAGAAATAACCAATCACACAAACAGAAAAACAAGAGCAATAACAATCGAACCTGCCAGATATGTCTGGAATAGAACATTCTGGTGCTTTTAAAGCACCTATATAAAGTGAATCGTGCTGGCGAGTAGTATGGCAGTATTAATTTAAAAGTCAAAGAGTTAAGTTGTCGAATATTAAGAGTGTTTAACAGTTTGCTGTATTTTTGAACAGTGGTGTTAAATAAAAAAAGTGATTTATAGTAAAAGTAATAACAGAGTGTATTTATTTTGCAATTAAAAGAACCCAACGTAAAGTAAAAACGTAACAATATTATGTTGAATTACTATTACATTTACAAAAAAATCAACAAAATTATACAAACTATTAAATTGACGACATATACGCGTAAAAGGATCAGCTAGGTCATAATTAGTTTTAAACAATTTAACAAAAAGAGGTTTATAATGACGAGTATTGCGACACGGAGTATTAAATTGTATATTACTCTACAGAAATTCACAGCAAACATTTCCCTTTTTTAATGTTTAACATAAAAGAAACATTTAGCATAGTGCGACGGCTTTTTAGCGTAGGTAGTTTTATTAACGCAAGTCTGCTAGAATATGAAGGGAGATTTATTGCAGGATTCCAATGAAGATTACGTAAACAGAATAGCAAGAACTGTTTTTGCACTGACTCAATATATTGGCAATAAATATTGTAATAAGGATCCCATACGACTGATCCATATTCCTAAATAGGTCTGACCAGTGAAACGTAAAGTTTCTTGGTAATATAAGGATCAGAGAATTCTTTTGCCCACCTTTTTATAAATGCAAAAACACCTCTAGCCTTATTGAAGAAAGTATCGACTAAATCCAGCTGATGTCCTCCCAATGAGTAGTTAACAGCTATACAACTATTTCGAAAAAATCGCATACATTTACATTTTTTTAGATTCAGCTCCATTAAATTATTTTTGCACCATAAAAAGAAGTTGTTAAGATCGCTTTGAAGATAAGCATGATCAACATATTGCTTGAAGCTATAAAAAATTTTTACATCGTCAGCATACATTAAAATGTGGGAAAAGTAGATAACTTTCGGAAGGTCATTTATAAACAGCAAAAAAAGAAGAGGTCGGAGATGACTGTCTTGCGGAACACCGGATACAACATTAATGTTCTTAGACGTACTCATGTTGAATCGAACATTTTGTGTTCTACAGGTTAAATAAGACATTAGTCAGTTTAAACTTCTCCGAGATACACCTTATAAATCCAATTTTGTTAATAGTAATTTATGATTGACTTTATCAAAAGCTTTACTAAAATCAGTATATACAGCTTCAGTTTGTTTTCAAAATTTATTAGAGTTGAAAGATGAAGAAGGTTAGTCGTAGTCGAGCATCCCTTTCTAAAACCATGTTGGCTAGGTGATATAGTTGTTGAAATCTGATTACAAAGCGTATCCGCAACTAGTTTTTCAAACATTTTCGGAATAGCACTTAATTTGGCAATTCCTCTGTAGTTTGTAATGTCAGACTTATTTCCAGATTTATGTAGATGGATGATATACGAGTCACGCCAAAGCAAAGGAAAGTATCCATGTCTAATCGAAGAATTAAACAATAATGTTAGAGGAGCAACTAGTGACTCAGAACAACGATTTAAAATGCAACTTGGCACCCCATCAGGACCATGATTAAATTACATTTTCAGAGCCTTCAAGCCATTAAATATATTCTTACTATTTAAAGTAGGAAAAGAAATAACACCATTTGAGGCTAGTGGATAGGGATATAAATTTGTTTCATCATATTGGCTATTACCATAACTACTGTCGAAGAAATCAGCAAACATATTACAATTAACATCATAATCACTGGATTCTTTATTATAAAGGGTGTTTTTTATAGAGGTATAGAACTTTAAGTTGGCATTACTTTTCAAGATGGCGACCGATTTAACAGCTGTCAAGTGATTTATTCTCAGTTTGGTTTGGCAATTCATCATGAATAGACTCACGCCTGAACAACGCTTGCAAATTGTGCCCAAAACGAGATTACCGTTGTTCCCGATTTTCATAAGCGAATTTTGTTTAGCGATGAAGCGCACTTCTGGTTGAATGGCTACGTCAACAAACAAAACTGCCGCATTTGGAATGAAGGTAGTCCTCAAGTGTATGTCGAAACACCGTTACATCCAGAAAAACTGACTGTTTGGTGCGCTTTATGGGCTGGTGGAATCATTGGTCCGTACTTTTTCAAAAACGAGGGTGGCCAGAACGTTACAGTCAATGGTGATCGGTATAGAGCCATGATTACTAACTTTTTCATTCCTGAATTTAATAACCATGATGTCCAGGAGATGTGGTTTCAATAAGACGGCGCAACATGACACACAGCTCGTGCCACAATAGATTTATAGAAAGACAAGTTTGGTGACCGCCTAATTCCACGTTTTGGACCTGTGAATTGGCCTCCAAGATCTTGTGATTTAACACCGCTAGACTACTTTCTGTGGGGCTATGTAAAGTCATTGGTCTATGCGGATAAGCCACAAACGCTTGACCATTTAGAAGACAACATTCGCCGTGTTATTGCCGATATACGGCCACAAATGTTGGAAAAAGTCATCGAAAATTGGACGTCCAGATTGGACTACATCCGCGCCAGCCGTGGCGGTCATAAGCCAGAAATCATATTTAAAATGTAATGCCACAAGATTATCTTTCGGATAAATAAAATTCATGTCAATCGAATAATTCATCGTTTTTTTATTGCAACTTAAAGTTCTATACCTCTATAAAAAACGCCCTTTTGTTTTCGATTTTTATATTGGCCAGATGATACTTGAAGTTTCTATGATCTGTCGCTCTGTTTGCTAACCAGTTTAAGTTGCCCAATTATATCAAAGCATGATTTTAATTATTAATGTAAGCTAATTGGGCCTTGTTATTGTAAATGTAAATAAAACAATTTTATTACATTATTTTCCCTGACGTTTCGTCAATTTTTTGTTGTCTTTTTCAAAGGGATTTCGTCTATATTTAATAAGAAACAAAAAGCATCTTTCTGGCTTTACTTTATGATTTAAATCATAAAAAAAGGATTACAAAAACTCGATCCAAATTTTTAAATTATTTAATTGTACTAGTGTTTAAACAAATAGTTTAATAATTTATGAAAAACATTAAAATCTATTTTATTAAAAAATAAATTATTATATTATTATTATTAAAGACTTGTTTTTAATTTAAATATTCACAATCTTAAATTTCTGCAAAAATATTTTAAATATTATGCTTATTTAACCTACAGCTTTAATATGCATGAATGAAAGAATATGGCAAATTCTTAAAAAAAAATTAAATAAATGACAATTCTCGTACTCACCCCTCAATGCAGTATGTTTGTTTATTAAATATTTACATTTTTTTTATGAATGGTACAGCTTTAATAAAAAAGACAAGCTATGAAAATGACCGCAAGCTGACAGCAACACTGAAAGGAAGAGATGCAAAAATAATCAACAAATAAAATTATCCACACATACATACAAGGAATGTTATGAAATGGAAATAAAATGAGAAAAAAATGGGACATTTATCGCATTAAAGGAATTAAAACTTTCATAATATCAAATGGGCATAAGGTGGGGTAGGTCTGTTCTAAAAGGCACTAAGTTATGTTTAAACAAGAATTGCTTTATCATGACTAGAAATATTTTTAAACAAAGATATAGTCATGGCAATGTTGCTGATATCATAGGATTGTTATAATCGTGCTCCTTATAAAGGGTGTTTTTTATAGAGGTATAGAGATTTAAGTTGCAATAAAACAACGATGGATTATTCGATTGACATGAATTTTATTTATCCGAAAGATAATCTTGTGGCATTACATTTTAAATATGATTTCTGGCATATGTAGTCCAATCTGGACGTCCAATTTTCGATGATTTTTTCCAACATTTGTGGCCGCATATCGGCAATAACACGGCGAATGTTGTCTTCCAAATGGTCAAGCGTTTGTGGCTTATCCGCATAGACCGTTGACTTTACATAGCCCCACAGAAAGAAGTCTAGCGGTGTTAAATCACAAGATCTTGGAGCCCAATTCACAAGTCTAAAACATGAAATTAGGCGGTCACCAAACGTGTTTTTCAATAAATCTATTGTGGCACGAGCTGTGTGACATGTTGCGCCGTCTTGTTGAAACCACATCTCCTGGACATCATGGTTATTCAATTCAGGAATGAAAAAGTTAGTAATAATGGCTCTATACCGATCACCATTGACTGTAACATTCTGGCCACCATCGTTTTTGAAAAAGTACGGACCAATGATTCCACCAGCCCATAAAGCGCATCAAACAGTCAGTGATTTTTATGTCTTCAACAGCAGCGAGGCGTGGTCCTTTCATGGGCCATTTTAGATATTAGTGAATAGAAAAAACGCTAAAACATTATTAAGTTAAAGTATTAATGACTGACATTCCATATTGCATTGTCGAATTCCTAAGCAAGACACAGACGATACGACCCACATAGGGGTATTTTGGCAATCTAGCCGCACAACAATTTTTTTACATTATATTGGCTCTGAAAAAATTAATGAAACTTGGCAGACAATTGTCTTATAGTCGTAGGTTATTAAAGCAAGAAATTCGAACGAAGGAGAAAAAAGTTCACCTTAGAAGAACCAATGCAAGCTCTGAAAAATACATTTTTTTTAATTCAAAAACCTAAAAATAAAATTTTTAAGCTGTTAAGGCTGGGCAGTATACCTCCAGTTCCACTCCTCGAAACGTCCATGTGATTTTTTTTTTAGTTTTCTTACTAATTTTCAAAAAATATTCATTTTTATGTATGTCGAATAGAAGAATATTAATAAAAGTCATTTTAACCGACTTCAAAAAACGAAGGAGGTTATCTATTCGTCTGAATGTTGCTTTTTTTATGTTTGTGCCCCCAGAACTCAGTCATTTCTGAATCGAGTTTAAAATTTTAAAATTAAAGGAAATACTTACAGATTGGTCCCATTTTAAAAGAATCATAATTTTGAAAATTAAAAGGTGTCCCCATACAACATACTTTGTTTACATGTATTATGAACCGTAAAGAGCACCCTTTTAAAAAACTGCATATCACTATAGCTGCCAATAACAGAAATTAATAAAAAAATAAACTTAAAAATTAAAGGGTGTCCCCATATGTGACGTCAATTTTAATATATGAAATATTTGAACCATTGTAGACAATCACTTGAAAATTGGACAGAATGTCCAATATTTATAATCAGAAATTAAATATTTATTATTAGAAGTTAAAGGGTGTCCCAATAGTTGATGTAATTTGATGTATGTTGCAAAAATTTTGAACCGTAACAGAGAGACGGCTGAAATTTACAAAGAACCTGTATACCTAAGTCCTTTATAACATCAAGTATATAATTTAAATTTGGAAACTAAAGGGTGTCCCCTTAATTGATAAAATTTTACCTATCTAGCCCTATCTTTTGAACCGTTATAGACAAACACTTGAAAATTAGAGAGAATCTCCACTACTATGTCCCGTATAATAACATTTATAAATATTTAAAGTTATAAAGGGTGTCTCGATAACTGATGTAAATTGATGCATATAGCCAAACTTTTGAACCGTTTTAGATAGACATTTGAAATTGACAAATAATCTGTCCTTTAAAATAAGTGTTTAATTTAAAATTTTACATTAAAGGGTGTCCCCTAGGTGATATTGTTTAACCAATATGGCCATATCTTTGTAACCGTTACTTTTTATTGCTGTGTCAGTAATAATAAATGTGAAAAAATAAAGGCTGTCCTCATATCTGAGGTAATTTGTCGTATATGGCTTTATTTGCGGAACCGTTATGGATAGACATTTGAATGTACAGAACGTATATTACTATGTTCGTTAGAGCAACAAGTATAAAAGTATTTGATTTGAGTGCTATTTCTTACAGATTACTTCCTTTTAAATTTTTAGTTAAGAATTGATGAACATATATTTGTTTTGTAGCCGGTTTTTTTTGCAAGAATTATGGTAATTTATTCCTTTATAGTATTTAATTTATCTGAAAATAATTAATTTACTCATAACTAGTTGTACTTCGAAAGAAATGCACTTTAAGACTCTTACTTATAGTGTTTAAGATATGGTTTATGTAATTACTTTATAAAGGGTGGCGCAAAAGTAATCCTCCTATCAGAAAATGCTATAAATTTTGCGATTGGCCCCTTGTCAATTCTGTTTTGACATTTGTGTAGTTAACACTTGCGAAATACACGTTAATAAACAATGTTATCCTACACTGCTCCAGAACGCGGAATATTGGTGACTATTTATTTTTTAAATTACAGCCAAAAAACATCGGAAGGTTATTTTTGCGCCACCCATTATAAAGGTACCCCTCCCTAGGTAGTTACTTAGAAACATTGGCTTTATAAAAAATTATAAAATTTTTATAAAATTCAAAACTTGTTGTAAAGTACTGTCTGTATTAGTGTTTTAAATTACCCGTTGACAAAAATAAAACATGCTGTCAAGGTTGCAGTACCATTGAAGCGGCAAATGAGATATTTTTAAGGTGAAAAATATGCTATATTTGAACCACGATACTAAGGAACCTCTCCATAAAATTTTATTAAAATTCATCCAGTAGTTTTTACGTGATGTGAACACAAAACAGACAGACAGGCAGAAAATCAAAATGTTTTTTATATGTTTAGATAATAACTTATTTATATTAGTAACAATAAATTTTATTTCAAATAATAACAATTAATTTATTTAAAACAACTTAGAAACAAAAAACATTTTATGACCGATATCTATGAGCAAAAACAGAAAAAAATGTTTTTTTTAAAAAATCGCAAAACGTTTATTTTCATATATTAAAAGTAGAGATCGTAAATTTTATATTGATATATAACATTTTTAGGATCGCGATGGCCCTGACTCTCAAAAATCTTTTCACTTTTTTTTTGGACAAGTGAACAAAAAAAAAAATATTTTTTTAATTTCGAACAAAATTTTTTATCATAAAAATTTAAAATAAAATTTTCGTTTTAAAAATTTTAATTATTATTGGTCGAACTATTTATGTATTACATACAATGAAATTTATAGTCAAGCTTAAGTCCGTTTTTATTCTCTCTAAGAAAGAATTAATTAAATTACAAATTAGGTGATAATATTAAAGAAAAATTGGGAAAATTTTATTTTAGACACAAGCAGGAGCGGAATGCACATTTTCTAGACAGCCACGTCCATCATCAGCACTCTTGTATCAGGGTAGTGTTTTTTAGTTGTAAACATCATCTATTTAACCAACCAAACCCAGATAAAGGAATACGAGAAAACTTGTATTCAATTATCAATCGTCAGTTGGTGAGAACGAAGTCTACCACTACCTTAAGCTTCCCTCTTGTTGAATATTTTTCCTTTGAAAATTTTTCTAAAAATTAATATAAGTAGCTGCTAATATAACATTTCACGAGAAAAGAAAGCAATGCAGAATCTTTATTCGTTTAGTCACAAAAAATATATATTGCAAACCTCTCAAAATCGTATAAAGTCAGTAAAAAAAAATATGCAATTTACTCAACTTTCTTGATTTTAACAGTGACCCAAAACGGCTAAACTTAAACAAAAGCCTTGAAAATTCACTACACAGAAGAATGCAGAATTTTGTTATCTTTTGTTATATTTCTCAAAATTAATTTTTGGCCTTATGTCCGGCTAGATTGGCAAAATACCCCTCTGTGCGACCGTTGGTACAACTTGAGTCGATTGTACATGAGTTTGTTAGCTTGTTGTATTATGTTGTGTGTCGGTTGTTCGAAAGATCAAAATGTTTGAATTTTCTGTGATGTTGTACAACACTGTTGCAACGTTTGTGTGCCTGTCATTTACTATTTTATGTAGTATTTGCGTTTATTAATATTGTGGCTGGCCACCTTGCATTTAACATTGAGTATTAAATTCGTCAATTATAGCATACACGAGAATATTGTACCAACGGTCTGATAAAATTTTAACCAAAACTTGTTTATTTTGACCAACCTTATGTTATAAACAACAAAAAGTTGGCACAGGGAACACAATATGGTTTTGCGTGAGGGTCTAAGAATTCAGTATGAAGGATTATACTTATTTTTCAAATCTTTAACAAAGCACTTACTCAAGTGTCTCGGATGTTTAAAACGATGTTAGAGATACTTTAGTAATACTACTACTACAACCTATGTATGTATGTGTATCCTATTTAGAACAGAATGTAATGCTTGGTTTTCATTATGTCATATGAACTGTCAACAAAAACTGCCTCAAATGAATTGTCGTCATTTTGCGTCAAATGCGTTTTCGCTGCATTTTAAGAACTGACAAAAAGTCGGTAAAGATAAACAAAAAAGTTGACAACTTGTTGTCAAATCTACTTTAAGAAAAAAATGATGCCATATCTGCTGACAAACTAAAATTTGGCGTTTTCACTTATTTGTCATTTAAGATGGCAGTTGGTGTGCATAACTGACTGCAAACATAGATGGCACCATATGACAATCCGTTTTCATACAATTGCCAACAATTTGGACAATTTGACAACAAAAATGACATAGTGAAAACCAAGCATAACTCTCATGTATATGAAGTTGCTTCAAAGATGCTTATCGGTGACAGCACAGTACAGGTTGGAATGTGCGATGTATATCACTGTTTATTGGCTGCTACAATATAATATGCTGAAATGAGCTTGTTGTCAATGGCCGAAGTCAAATGTGCCGAAGGGTCTCATCATAGATTACACATAGATAGCCGACTAAAATATCAAAATACTAAGTCTTTTGTCAAAAACCCAAGTCTAAGAATGTTTTGGTTTTTAAAAATATTTGACCACAGCAACTAAAGTGCAAATAGTTGTATAAAATGTTTCGTAAAAAAATATTTTTACAATCAATTTTAGATGTTAAAATTAAATATTTATTTTGTTTTTAAATAAGATGATGAATTTTGTATTTTTGCTGTTATATTTAGTTGCGAAAAACGTTGGATTGAAAACTAATTTTAATTGATTATTATTTTGTATTGAAAATTGTCATCCCCTAAAAGAAAAAAAAAAAAAAAATACAATACTGTGAAGAAATAAATTTCACCCAAAAAATGAAAAACGAAAAATTGCGAATAAATTTTGTGATCAAAAATTTTAAATTATTTATTTGTAACAGAGAATAAATGTGAGTAAAAATTTTACTCCGCTATGTGTGTTGAATGTAAATGTGAAGACGCCACTTTTTTGACATTGTGAGAGTTGGCTATCTATGTAATCTATGGGTCCCATTTCATGCTACTACTCATAGAAAACGTTCACAAACTGTCATAGCTACGCACAGAGGGGTATTTTGCCAATCTAGCCGGACATTAGGCCAAAAATGTAAAAATTTAAGTACGCAGCTCGACAGACAACAAAATTCTGCATCGTATAGTGAATTTGCAAGGCTTTTGCTTGAGATTTGTCGTTTTGGGACACTGTTAAAATCAGATTTTAAACGATTTTGAGAGGTTTGCAATATATTTTTTGGTGGCTAAACGAATAAAGATTTTGTATTGATTTTTTCTCTGTGAAAGGGTTAGCTTTAGTAGCTACTTATGTTAATTTATAGAATTTTTTTTTTTAATTTTTAATTATAAAAAATTTTGTTCAAAATTAAAAAAAAAAACGTTTTTTTTTGTAAAATTTTTGGTCAAAAGAAAAAGTGAAAAGCTTTTTAAGGGTATGGAGGCCTACAATGCACAAGATTTTAATACATGGTGCAACTGTTATGAATGAGGCATTGTTGCCTATTGAGCTGTTATCAGAAGGAGCGGCTGAGACACGAAACAAACATTTCCGGCTTTACAGCAGAATTTTGCTAGAAAGTTTTCAAGGGTTCAGAGTAACATAGATATTATTCATAGGCTTTTGCTAAGTTCTGACCCACTAATTACTATTATAAGACTCACTCCAAATAAAGGTCATTACCTTTTACGAAATAAGCAATTTCTGTCATGCTTCCGTCTGTACTTAACGCTGAAGAGGATTCAGATTCAGAAGAAGTCTTTGAAGAATCAGACGAAGAAGAACCATGGCACTCATCATCATGTGCAAAGGAGAAGTTGTTTTAAATAAATTAATTGTTATAATTTTAAATAAGATCTATCGTTACAATCATAAATAAGTTATTCCTATGAATAAATTAATTATTTTCCGATAAATAAAATACTATAAAGTAATAAATTACAAAAATATTTTTTTAATCATATTCTTGGGAGGCGGGGATGGGTTAGGCATTGGAAAGCTTAAAAATAAATATTTTTAGGAAATTGACAAAAAAAAATTTTTTTTGACAGGGACGTTTTTGGGGTGGGATTGGAGGAATATCTCCCCCTGCCCATAAAAATAAATTTTTTTTCACAGGGACGTTTTTGGGGTGGGATTGGAGGAATACCTCCCCCTGCCCATAAAAATAAATTTTTATGGTTTTAAGTATGTAATCTATTTCTTTTAATAATTGCAATATTTTTTCAAATAATTTTTTATTTCACCGCCCACAAAAGGGGCGGGGCTAAAAATGGCATTAAAGAATCTCTTGAGACCAACTTTAAGTTTTTGAACATTCTTTGACCTTAAAATTTGTAATTGCTAAACGAAATGACGGGAAAATTGAAAAAAAAAACTAGCATTTTTCAGAGGTAGGATTTGTTCTTCTAAGGGGAACTTTTTTCTCCTTAATCCAATTTGTTCTATTTTATAGCTTTGATAGCCTATGCCCATAACAGATTTTTCTGCAAAGTTTCATTTACCTAGGGGCACTTAGTACATTCTTAGATTGGCAAAATACCCCTATGTGCGACGTAAAATTTTTTTTAAACTCATTCATGAAAAATATATTCAACTTATCCAAGGTTAAAATCCTTAAAAAATACAAACACGAAATAAAATACAATAATTTAATTTAACCTTATAAGTTAATATTTTTTTAAAATAGAATCCATTCAGCAGTTTATTGTAGCACTTTATCAGTAAAATTTAAAGGTAATTAAATATTTTAAATGTGTTTTTTTTTCTGTTCACTTAATTCAACATTTGTATTTGGAATAGAGTAGCAACAGAACAAATATATAATGGATAAACCATTAAAACGACAAAACACACTTTTACGAATATTCTTATAAACGCGTGTGTATTTGCACATTGCAATAGGATGCCAATTAGGGTTGTCACTACATCAATAATTTCGATTAATCGAAAAATAAAATATGTATATAAATACAAATAAATAAATAAATAAATAAAAATATTGTTAATCTAATGAGCAAACATTAAAATTATAGATCTGAAATTAGAATATTAATAGCAAGACGTTATCAATGCACAGTGGGGCAGAATCAAAATATTTTGGAAATAATCTAGTCACTTATAAATGACTAGGCCGACTGATCCAAAATTTGGCATGAATATAACAGAGAAGTATCTGAACTTAACTATAAAGATAGGTACCAGACAACCTCTAGGATTGAAGCTATGTAAAGCTATGCAAAGTTGGGAACCTCGCACCCGAAAATTCTCTTACAGCTTGTCATTTCTTCAGTTTTATCCTGATTTTACATGGTTTAAAGGTCTTGTCAATACCTACAAAATGGTATCTAAATTTGCAAATAATAATTTAAAATGATTGATAATTACAATTTTTGATTTTTCGCGACCCTGGTCTAGTTTTTTTCAAAATATTTGGTACAATTTTTACCAAATTTTTTTTTAAATTTTTTTTTAATTTTTTTGGCGTAGTTAGTGAGCCAAATTCTAAATATATAAGATACATTTGATTTTGACTGAGTTAAGAACTAAACGGGTTTCAATATAAAAAATCGAAAATTATTGCATTTTTGTGTACTTTAGCCCAAAAAAGGCCGTTAACGTTTTTTTTAAGGAATTTATAAAAATTTTACATTTTTGTGTAAGCTAACTATATGTGAGTACGCTTAAACAAATTTCATATAATATTGATCATACTTGTAGAAGATGGAGGTCCCACAATATGATCTATTTTACATCGAAATTTTTAATTTAGCCTATATATTCTAAAATGACAAAGCTGGGATCAAAAAAAGAAGACTGCTATAATAAAGCTATGTATATATGCTCCAAATTGTTTTTGAAAATATTTGATGAGCCCTAGTCCGTATGTAGACTTTATGGGGAAAAGAGTAAAAAATTCCAATTTTGGGATTTTTTGTTCTTATTTTGGGAATTGTGGAATTTGCTTTGTCTTAATATTGCAGATTTTTTGTCATTTCATTTTACTTGATTTGCTTAATTTATAAAAATTTTATTACATATTTAAAATTTTTTCTTCTCTCAAATTTGCTCGTTTTTACCAACATTTTCCGAAATTTTCAGATATCAGCATATTAATAGAAATAATGCAATTTCCCACCAAATAAAAAAAAAATATTTACCTCAATATCATTTTTACGTTGAAAACTTTGTGCTTTTAAATATGAGTATTCACATATTTATCACGCTTTTATCAGTTTATGTTACTGATTTATGTTATGTTATGTTATCGTACTGTTATGGTAACATAAACTGATGCAGGGAGTAGTTTTCCTACATTGATAGTGACACGAATATACATAGCTGCAGGGATTTCATTCCACATACCAACAATTCTACTAAAAAAAACGTTATTTTTGCGACTTTGATTTGTAAAACATAGGTTATGTTACGTTGTCCAGCAGTACTATAAGGAGTGTGATATAAGGACCTCCTTCTTTAGGTTGGCTTGTAGGTCTGGAAAAAGTTAAATAAGTAAGCGACTACAGAGATATAAAATAAATACAGAAAGAAAAAAAAAATGCTTAAAATATTCTTCTTTTTTTGGTGTTATGGCTGTAAGCTGTTGAAACTATTGATAAACGTCTTTTTTGTTAATAGCGTTGAGACAGGACCCAGGTAGAATTGATTAAAGTCCTCTACAATAGAATAAAAATAGAATGAATTATTTTTCGTTTCTTTTACAACCTCCCAATTTTATTATTTTTTTGTAGTAGTAGTTTGCCAGCAATCCCAGTTATCTGGCCAAACTTGCAATGACTAGTTATCGTAACACTATGTCTTCACGAGCTATTGTTTTCAATAAGACATGGACATAACGCCGGTATTAATTTGTTCGAATACGTTTTGATATTAGTGTTCTGATTGAACATAATTTTTTGTATTATATCAATGTTGTTTGAATGCCTATAGCAGAGAAGAGAGTATTAGCACGGTTGAGTAGCATATTAAACTGTTGGAAAATAAAACTGCCAAACTAAAATAAAATTAAAACCTAATTTTCATAGTATAATAGAGCTTTTAAAACAAATTTTTTAACAATCATGATAGACATACGCATCTACATCTACATCTACATCCACATCCACATACACATATACATCCACTAATGCGGGCAGCATAATCTAACATTATGTTACTGTTATATAGCTGTTTATACGAGCCTCGATAATGTTAATCGGCTGTAGTATAAAGTTCAGAATAACATAGCATTCATCAATACCTGAGTACTGTAATTGTAATAAAGATTTACGTTATTGTCTGGCCTGTGGTATAATATATGGGTGAATATGAGGCATCTAAAAACGTTCTTGTTGCGCATAGCGACACAAGCAGTATCAATTTTAGAACATTGGTGACAGGACCATCATCATATCCTTTGTTTAGAAGTTGGATACCATTTAAACTCCCGCCACACCTTTGGTGACTTCTATTGGAATGCAACAGCTTACCGGTCTAATTAGGCCTTCCTGCGATTTGGGCCAAACCACAACCACCGTGTTACTCGCTGAAGGGCCCTACCAATGACCGCTCACACTGATTTGATTTTCCTGTGAAGGTATCCGTTCTCATGGTACCTGTCTTTTGGAACTGCTCAGACCTCAAAGGTTCTTATCGTTCAGTTTCAAGCCCTGTCTCTTTTAAGCCTCTTATCCGGAGCACTGACATCAAAGTGTTAAATATTGCCAATAAATTGTTCCCGCGCAGTGCTGGAGTACTGGGAGCACTGTAATGAGATACCCCAGTTTATCAGTTATAAAATTATCAATTTTATAAGCGTGGCCAGTAATAATAACTATGACTTATGAATATCTCGCACTTCGTTTTAAAGAGGTCTGGCTTCCGATTTAAGCAGGTCTATTGCACAAACGGCTAACTGGTCCTGATTGTGATATTAGCTGTTGGTAAAGACAAATATAACAAATATCCAAATTTCCTATTTAATTTACAGTTATTCAGCCTGAAGAATACAGATACTACCCTAAACTACAGTCGTCCATTTTGTAAACATCTAGATATCTTTAAAGTAATATTGTCAATAAGACTTGAAAGAACTTATCAAGTCCCAGTGATGCTGGAACAAATTTTCAGATTTTATTATTGTGCGTCCTGACAATATTTTATTCGATTTTTCCGTAAAGGTTATCCACTCCAAATTTAAAGAGTCCTACATATTTACTTTATATAAAGGTACCCATCCCGTTTTCTAAAATTTATACAAAATTCTAAAAATTATTGTAAAGCTCTGTAAAAGACAGATAGAAAATAAGTTACTCATTATTTTAAAATAGCGCCATTTGTTACGCTTAAAGCTGCTAAAAAGTTGCTTAAAGCATGCAGTACCTTTAAATAGGTAAAAAAATCGGCGTAATTTTACTGCTTTCTCTCCACTATCTCTTAGCAATAAGATATTTTTGCAAAATAATAAGTACCCTATATTGGAACCAGGATACTAAGGTACCTCCACACAAAATTTTGTTAAAATCCATCCAGTAGTTTTTACGTGATGCGAACACAAAGAGAAAGACAGACAGGAAATGAGTTACTGTTTTAGTTGATGTATAGAGAAGTTAAATTTTGTTAATAATAAATTTTATTGAAATAATGAAGAAATATAAAACTTCGAATTCGAATATTGATAAATCGACGAACTGTTATTCGAATCAAATGAAACTCGAATAATTGTTACCCCTAATGTCTACCAAATGGCAATCAATTTAATTTTGGGTTTTTGCTGCATCGTTTCTATTTCTGTTTCTATTATTTGGTATTAGAATTCATGAAAATGAACTATAAATTGAAATTCTCATTGTGCATATTTGTGGCCTGAACTAAAATAAATATTTATTTAGTGGCAAATGTAATTGTAAAATATTAGACAGCAATAGTAAATGGGTAAATATTCGCAATTAATGTGGCGATAGAGACATATTAAATTATTAGGGTTATAAATAATAAAGCAATTAAAATGGCGAAGGGCTTAGAATGATGATTAAAAACTTAATTTTAATGAACATTTATTACACAGGGCAACAGCAAAAATATGCTCGAGTAACTACTATATACATTTGATGTATCATGGCTACCTTAGTACAAAAATGGTAAAATTTTTAAATTCTATGGATAGATTTTTTTTTAAAAATTTTTTTTTTAAAATTGCAATTTTTTTGAGACGTTTCTTCAAATAATTAATGATAACTCAAAAACTACTAGTCCGATATTATTAAAATAAGTTCAGAAAAATTAAGATTTGCATAGCCTTTAATTCGTCTATATATCGCGTTTCAATCGGATCAATAGTATCGGAGTTATAATAAAAAACTTAAGAAAAAAATATATTTTTTACGTAAAAATGGCAAAAATTTTCGTTTTAAAAAAATCATAAAAAATCGAAAACGGCAAAAAACTTCCAGATTCATTTTTTTATCGCATAGCGACATATAATAGCAATAAAATGAGATATCGACCATAAAAATCGATTGATTTTTTTCGAATTTATTCACATTTTAGTGAATTCGCTCATTTTCACAAAATTTTAGTTTTTTGCTTGATATACGCATTATAGCGGGTTTTCAAATGTGTGAAAAACATAAATTTTCCAATTTCAAGGGGTGCATGTCGGATTAATGTTAGATTTGATGAGAAACTTCCACCCACAAAATTTTAGTCGAATTCGACAACGTTAACACGTAGCGCATAGGCCCCAAATCTGAAAAAAGCGTTTAAATCGAAAATAATTGACAAATTTTCAGTTTTTGCAAAATTAACGCTATTTATTTCCCCTTTTGCAAAAAAGTGGATCCTGGTCCTTAGGGCAAACACAATGAGATTTACAAGAAGCTACATGTCTTTAAGTTTTCGAGTTATTACAATTTTCACTGGCCATTATATGTCCTTGAGAACTTGCCGAAGACAATTTATGGAGTATGGAAAAGCTGAGAGCAGGAATATTTGACGGCCCACAAATTCGCAAATTGGTCAAAGATACCGATTTTCTCAGTTCAATGTCAGAAATTGAGAAAAATGCATGGGATTCGTTTGTATGGGTTATTCAACATTTCTTAGGAAATAACAAGGATGATGATTATGTTGCGCACGTTGAAGAGATGTTAACTCACTTCCAGAATCTTGGATGCAACATGAGCATCAAGTTACATTACCTTCACAGTCACTTAGATCGTTTTCCTGAAAATCTAGGAGACTTAAGTGAGGAACAGGGCGAACGATTTCACCAAGATATTCGGACAATGGAGGAAAGATACCAGGGTCGCTGGGATGCACACTTGATGGCAGATTTTTGCTGGAGTATTCAGAGCAACACTTCGTTATTCAATAATAGAAAATGTCATAAAAGAAAATTCCAAAGTTTGTAGTTTATAATATTTATTTATTTATTTCCTTATTTTATATGTTGTAATAAATTTAAATAATAAAATATAAAATAAAAGAAAATACATGAATAAAACAATGAAATGCATTTTCGATCTATTCCATCGATTTGACTTAGTTACATTTTTTTGTCAATTGCCTTCGGCAAGTAACTTGAAAACTGTTTAACCGATTTAAAAGATATGTAGCTTATTGTAAATCTCATTGTGTTTGCCCTAAGGACCAGGATCCACTTTTTTGCAAAAGGGGAAATAAATAGCGTTAATTTTGCAAAAACTGAAAATTTGTCAATTATTTTCGATTTAAACGCTTTTTTTCAGATTTGGGGCCTATGCGCTACGTGTTAACGTTGTCGAATTCGACTAAAATTTTGTGGGTGGAAGTTTCTCATCAAATCTAACATTAATCCGACATGCACCCCTTGAAATTGGAAAATTTATGTTTTTCACACATTTGAAAACCAGCTATAATGCGTATATCAAGCAAAAAACTAAAATTTTGTGAAAATGAGCGAATTCACTAAAATGTGAATAAATTCGAAAAAAATCAATCGATTTTTATGGTGATATCTCATTTTGTTGCTATTATATGTCGCTATGCGATAAAAAAATGAATCTGGAAGTTTTTTGCCGTTTTCGATTTTTTATGATTTTTTTAAAACGAAAATTTTTGCCATTTTTACGTAAAAAATATATTTTTTTCTTAAGTTTTTTATTATAACTCCGATACTATTGATCCGATTGAAACGCGATATATAGACGAATTAAAGGCTATGCAAATCTTAATTTTTCTGAATTTATTTTAATAATATCGGACTAGTAGTTTTTGAGTTATCATTAATTATTTGAAGAAACGTCTCAAAAAAATTGCAATTTTAAAAAAAAATTTTTAAAAAAAAAATCTATCCATAGAATTTAAAAATTTTACCATTTTTGTACTAAGGTAGCCATGATACATCAAATGTATATAGTAGTTACTCGAGCATATTTTTGCTGTTGCCCTGTGTAATCAATAGTGAAACAGTGGTTTTTTCCAAAATCTTGCAAAATCTTGCATTGTGCATCGCAAGGAAGATAAAAACATTAGCGGTATTCAGTTTTTGATGCAAATGCTCTTTCAAAAGTGCAAATGCAAAAATTAACAAAAACAATCGTTATTTTGTTGTTGCATTTCACAAAAATTATATGATATTATGAACTTGCACTTTTAGAAGACAATTTGCATTAAACACTGCACTCGTACAAACGCCTATTGCAAGGATCAAAATGAATAATCGATAGGCTAGTAGGTGAAGTGTTATTTTATGATCTGGGATTTATGGATTCGATTCGCGCCAAAGACTTTTGGTGCTTCACTACAACACTGCAAGTGAAGCTCTTCGTTGCTGTGCATTCAACATTAAATATCTATGGAAAGTCAGAATATAATAACAATAATAATAATAATAATAATAATAATAATA